>CM029366.1:26763861-27269444 GCA_017165825.1 Hepsetus odoe | reverse complement strand
ACACACACACACACACACACACACACACACACACACACACACACACACACACACACACACACACACACATACAATTCAGCACTGGGTTTATTATAATAATATTATATGTTACGTAAAAAAAAATATTATGTAAAAAAGCCGAGCATACAGACCAAAATAATCTTATGGATATTTGCAGCACTCAGAATGGATTGAATGTCACTGTATTCAAGAGTCTCAATCTTCCCTTTCCAGCCTCACTTTTATTGTTCATTAATAATATGGTAACGCCAGACAAGACAGAAAAGACAAGATGTAATTTTCCTGGACAACATGTAACTGTAAATTCAAATTTATGTCAGTATTATGCAAGCTGAAATTACATTTACTCCTTTAGAAATTCCTGGTCGTTCAAATATAATTCAGATCCCAAATACTGGATAGCTTCACATGACAGTTTTATATAACAAAAATTGGTGTTGACTCTCTTATGCAACCTATGCCCAGGCTTCAAATTGAAATAAAAATGTAAATGTGGAGCTGAAATGATTAGGGAGGTGGAATATGTTGGAGTGAAGAGGAGTAATTGGGCTTTGGCCGTGGCGGGTAGATTTCTACAATTGAATCCAAATCTAATTCAGCCGAGCCAGAAAAAAGATTGGCAGGTTTCATCTGAGAAGTTTCCTAGGATTGCTGGGGCCCTCCCCTGTTGTCATGGATACCACATGTAGAAGACCGAACTGGCAAGGATGGACTGATGGTGGGGTGGGGTGGGGTGGGTATATGTTGGGAGGAGTGACTCATTCATCAAATTCCTGGAAAGGCAGGCCACATGCTGTCTAAACCTATCAATCCCACAAGGTCCATCAGGGCTAGAAGGTATCCAGGGGTCTAAACAGGCAGAAAGTGAAAAGATCTACTTCCCACTTATCTTTTTACATCTTTGTTCACTTCTTGGAACTTTGTTGACGTAATTCTTACAGTAGCCTAAAAAGATTTGAGTAAAGTGCTAATCCTCCAAAACAGCCAACATTGAGATAACAATAGAAACAAAACAGATTTAACTTGAACTTGACCAGTCTGGATCAGCTTACTCCAGCTCTAGCTCTACCCTGGCTACAGGCATTATTTATCACTCACACAAGGGGATTTGGTTCTGGATATAATTGAGAACACAATAACACTCTACACCTAATATACAGCCCTCATTTAGGCCTTGCAGATGCTGAAGACGTGCTGTTTCTGAGCCATATTTCTGTTTTTTTTGTGCCTAGGCTGGTATGTTTGAAACTGCTTTTCTGAGAGTGGATTTGTCCAAGCTACTTTGAGGAAACATTTAAAAGGTTGAAGGAGACAAGTGTGAACTGGAATACTCACAGTGCGTTCATCGCTGGTCTGGGTGAAGGTTTTCTCAAAAGCAATGTCCTCCTTAACCCAGCTGTAGGAAACCAAAAAGCCCAATACAGGCGGGTGGTAGATGACCGAGGGCCGATCCCAGGTCAGCACCAGCGCTGTTCGGTTCAGAGGATGGGCCTTCATATTGCTAGGGATGCTGCTGCAGACTAGAGAGAGAGAGAGAGAGAGAGAGAGAGAGAGAGAGAGAGAGAGAGAGAGACAGTCAGACAGACAGACAGAGGAAGAGAGGAAAAAGACAAAAAGAGAAAAAAGAGAGAGAGGTCAAAAGTAAGAAAAGAGAAATAGAAAGGATAAAGAGAGGAAGCAGAAAGATAAAAAGCCAAAAATAAAACTTAGGTCTTCATATCTCAGTACCAGACGAAGTGAAAAAGCAGAGAGTTCTTCTCATTTGATTAGAGATGGTGTGATTGGAGACAAATGAGGCAAATTATAGTCAGAGTGGAGCCAGGATCTTAGACACACTGGTCCCTGGCTGCAGCCTGGAGGTGAAGCTAAATCTTTTATTGCTGTCTGACTCACCAAAGTGTTCCCACCAGAAACTGCTTCAAAAAAAGCAAATAATACATGAGTTCATCTCAATCTACCCCTAGGCTTTCAAACAGCCCCCTGTGTGTATGTATGTGTGTGCCACTGCTACAGATGTGGGATTATTGAACAATTTTTGGCAGACTGTGGAGTTAGAGAAGCAAAGCTCTATAGAACTAGTCCTTTAAACAAGGTCTTTTGAGCAAGTTCACCCTCACGGGACAGGGAGTGAGCAGCCAAATGGAAATGTCGTGCCAGCATTGTGCACACTGTGTTACAACTGAGAGTGGCTTTAGACACTAATAATATATGTCTCGCAAGAAAACATTTTCAAACAAATCAATAGGCTGAACAACTGAAAAACAAGTGAAGAGTGAATGCTGGTCCTACCAGATTATAAAGGACCTGGCCTGCTAGCATCATTTCTAAAAACACATCTAGTTTAGTGAAATCTTCAGCTGTTTAGAATGGGGACAGAATATATTGAGAAATGTTACTTTGTTAGTATATGAAATGAAGTATATGAAAGTGTTATCGCGGGAGGTGTCTATTTAACACAAGTATTACTGCCTACAGATACATTTCCAAGACAGAAAAATATTAATTGTTTTATAAAAAAAATATATAGTTATATAATTTTATATTATATAATATATTATATTATATACAGTACTGGGCAAAGGTTTTAGGCAGGTGTGAAAGCATGCTGTAAACGCATGCTTTCAGAAATATAAATAATGATTGTTTATTTTTATCAGTTCACAAAATGCAAAGTGAGCGAACAAAAGAAAAATCTAAATCAAATCAATATTTGGTGTTACTATCTTTTGCCTTCAGACCAGCATCAGTTCTTCTAGGTACACTTGCACAAAGTCAGGGATTCTGTAGGATTAAAGTCGGTGTATGATCAACCAGTTTGACCAAACAGGTGCTGATGATCATCAATGTCACACGGAGGCTGAAACACAGTCATGTTTGGAACAACCTCCCAGCCGAGCTCCTTCAAAAACTGTGTGCAAGTGTACCTAGAAGAACTGATGCTGTTTTGAAGGCAAAGAGTGGTCACACCAAATATTGATTTGATTTAGATTCTCTTTTGTTCAATCACTGCATTTTGTTGATTGATGAAAATAAATGATTAACACTTCCATTTCTGAAAGCATTCTTTGTTTACAGCATTTTTTCACACCTGCCTAAAACCTTTGCACAGTACTGTGTGTGTGTGTGTATATATATATATATATATATATATATATATATGATGTAAAAGAAGCATGATTCATCAGGCTTGGCCACCTTTTTCCATCGCTCCATGGTCCACTTCTCATGTAAGAAATGTAGGTGCTTTGAGCAGTGGATTGAAGTCACCATGGACAAGCAGACTGGTCTAATGTGTGTGCAGCCTTTGCTTCCCACACACATTACTGAGTCTTGGGCCCCCTTGAACCTGTTGCTAGCTCACCAGTACCACTTTACGTAGGACGTAAAAACATCATCTTTTATGCCTTATTATTGGATTCAACGTTATTCATCTAATAGTAATCGACAATTTGAATCACAGAGACTTTCCTAATTTAAGGCATGGATCATCACTTCCAGTGCTGAGAGCTTTTAATATTCTTTTTTCCCAAAGAAACCAGTTTCATTCAGTCAGTTATTTACTGATTTTGAAGCAAACATTAGCAATATATATGAGTAATTAACCTTCTCAACCTTCTCAAGCTGTGAATGTTCTCTGGCTGTATGTAATTTCCTGCTGGTTGTGTTGGTTATTATTATATATCTATTACGTTTTTACGGCATTTAGCAGACGCTCTTATCCAGAGCGACTTCCATGTCCTGATTACAGGGACAGTCCCCCCTGTAATCCCCCTGTAGTTAAGGGTCCCCCCTTAAACCCTCCTGTAGTTAAGGGTCTTGCCCAGGGACCCAGTGGTGGTAGTGCCAGAGGTGGGATTCGAACCTGGGACCTCTTGAGCCAGAGGTCCATAGGCAAGTACCCTACCACTAGACCACCATCACCCACTACTATTATTTTACTATGTTGTCAGGTTCCGTTCACTTTTAAAAGAAACAAGCAAATAGAAACGACTTACAAAAAAGATTACTTTTATACTTCTCAGAGCACATATGTTTTACCCTTGCTTTATTTTAAAAAGTTAAATGGGTACTTCGGCGTTTACAAGTCAAATATCTCAACCATTAGTCCGTCAAAAAAATACATGCCAACACAACTGTTTAAAAAATGGAAAAACCTTCCCACCCAGATACAAGAGCTCTGCTATCTACTTACGTCTAAATGAATGAGAGTGATAAGTAATGTCTGTCAGATCCCAAAGGGGAAACTTTTCCCACTTTGCCTTGTTCTAGATTTACACTTCCACTAAAAAGGACCAAAGGCTCAGTCTGTTTCATTTTCATTTTTCCCACGTTCACGTACATAATGTAAAGGAATAAAATAAAATATAAAATATTGGTACAATTCTATTTTGCCTTATAATGGCTTACATGTACATCTTCACCAGGTGTGTGTATTTATAAATGTCCCCTCACCTTTGTTATGAACAGCAAGTAAAAGAAAAGTTTCTTTGGCCTCTGCCTTCCTATTCTATTTGAAGTAATTGACTCTCAATGTCCTATAGGCATGACTACATAAAAAGAAGAAGACCTAGAAGGCAAATCAAACTACAACCAATATCTTCACAGGGAAACAAAATCATACAAACCTTTGTGACTCTCTGCACTAACCACCATGCCAACCAATCAGCACTACACACAAACACACACAGCTCTCTTTTACTTAGCCACTTAGGGTAACGGGCAGTGCTGGAGCTTAGCCACGGTTGGACGGTGTGAGGAAACCTACACAGACATGGTGAGAACATACAAACTCCACATGGAAAAGAGCAGGACCGACCCACCTGGGAATCAAGCCCAGGGCATTCTCACTGTGACGGCACAGTGCACACTGAGGCCATGCCGCCACATTTTATATACATACAGTACTGTGCAAAAGTTTTAGGCAGGTGTGGAAAAATGCTGTAAACAAAGAATGCTTTCAGAAATATAAATAATGATTGTTTATTTTTATCAGTTTACAAAATGCAAAGTGAGGGAACAAAAGAAAAATCTAAATCAAATCAATATTTGGTGTTACTACCTTTTGCCTTCAAACCAGCATCAATTCTTCTGGCCCCCACAGAGCCCTGATCTCAACATCACCCAGTGTGTCTGGATTACATGAAGAGACAGAAGGATGTGAGGAAGCTACATCCACAGATCTGTGGTTAGTTCTCCAAAATGTTTGGAACAACCTACCAGCCGAGTTCCTTCAAAAACTGTGTGCAAGTGTACCTAGAAGATTGATGCTGTTTTGAAGGCAAAGGGTGGTCACACCAAATATTGATTTGATTTAGATTTCTCTTTTGTTCATTCACTGCATTTTATTGACTGATGAAAATAAAAGATTAACACTTCCATTTTTGAAAGCATTCTTAGTTTACAGCATTTTTCCCACACCTGCCTAAAATTTTGCACAGTACTGTATATGTGTGTGTGTGTGTGTGTGTGTGTGTGTGTGTGTGTGAGTAAGTGTGTGTGTTTGTGAGTGTGTGTGTGCAATCTGGACTTGCTGATATCTGGACACTGCCAAGAGTGATGCAGACACCCTGCTTGCCTGTTTATCATTTCCTTTTTAAGAACATGAATGTTCCTTATTTAGGAAAAAAGCACAATTTGTGCCACATAAATGGTTATGTTTTGCTCTTCAGTAAACATAAACATCAACAACAGGATAAAAGATTGCAAGATTAACCAAAATCTGGAATTTATTCTAAGGGCACAAATCATATTTTTCACAAAGATTACAGGCAACACAAGAGCTAGAGTACAAATGTCAGGTATGGAAATAGTGTACCATTAATGGCGGGAAAAGGTAATTTTGCTATTGATGTGACTATCATATAATTTCTTTCTAAAGATGTTTTCTCCACATAGTGCTTTCATTAGGTAGGGCGAACCACATACATGATGCTTGATAAGGTCATTATGGTAAGAGCCCTTCAATGGGTGTATCAGCACCAGCAACCTTTCAACAAGCCGATGATAAACAAATCTGCAGTTGGACGAGGGTTGGGGGAGAGGTACGTAGACAAAGAGAAGAGAAGAAAGAGTGAGTGGAGGACAGGGGGTGATTTGGGAAAGGGCATCAACTGTGGAAGTCTGCCTCAATAGCTCCATCAGCCTGAGTGACTCAGCAAGAGGCCATTATCTCCATCAGTTCAATCATCAGCATGCTAATCATTGCCGCCATCACTGTCCCACAATAATAAACCAGGCACTGCTGATCTGAAAACACTCTCCACATATCTACTCCTGTGGCAAAGCTCTACCTTAGCTCTATGGAGTAAACAAGACAAGATGCCAAGGCTTTAGCATAAATGGTCGGACACAAGCAGATTAGATTACTGTAAGTACAAAAGAAAAAGCATGAAAAAAAAAGAGATTCATGGGCTGCGACAGACTGACAGACAGGGCAGAGATTGTTCTCTATGCAAAGTGAAAAAAAGTTCTCACAACCTAATCCACTAATTTCCAGCCTGCCACAATTGGATTTTTTATTACTTTTTTTTTTCTTTCTGCCACACGATATTCATTTGCACAGACTTATTTTTAGAATGAATATTAATGATGATTACTCTGCCTCATGGCTGTGTTACATTGCTCTCTACATCATCACTGCCACAAACAATCAATTCCCTTTTCGAGGGATGGAAAAACAATCGTTATTTATAGAGAGAGCATGCCCATTCTATCTGTTTGGCCTGAAAAAGCACTCTGGATTAGGCAGTCACTTCGTGGTGATCTCTAGACCCGTTTCCTGTTGTACAGCTTGCTCCCGTGGGCACTTGATATTTCAAACGAACCATAAGGATCACCTTCATTTGCCATGTGAGTAACACCACCAAATGTGACCTTCCATTTGGTGACTGGTTATATAAGTAGAGCCCTGTCCAGAATCTCTAGATTTGAAATGTCAAATAGATAAGCTTCAGACTTCTGGTTCAGAGACCTTCACACACTTATAGTGTACCTCCACTGAACATTTGATAGCAAACATTCCATTTTTTTTCTGCCTCACCTGTGTCTGCAGGGCTGGCCTGCCCATCAGTGGGATCTGGAAGCCAGGCATCCTTCACTGCTGATTTGTAGAGTAACCGGTTATCCAGACTTTGAGTGGGTCGATGGTTGTTCCTGAGATACTCCACTGACTTAACATGGTCTTGCTGCTCAGTAGTGAAAATCGAGTAGAACGCCTCCAACTACAGGTAATAAGGGGCGAAAAAAGAGAAAAAATAAGTGTGACAAATGTGTCATTGTCTGACAAGTAACAGTGTGACAGCTATTAAGTTACCACCACCTGTCACGACAAATATCACAATTTCTACACGTTGTCTGTGTAAGTGTTTTAATCTGACAGCTCTGAACAAAGTAACAAATGTGCCAGATCACACTAACGTCATAAATAACGGTACTGAATGGCATTTCTGGTTAAGATCATTGCATCCACTTGCTGGAATCCAGATTCAAATAATGACGATGATGCCAGAGCTGCTGCATCATGCCTGTGCCTGACAGTTCAAAACTGCACGACAAGCCCTGCTTATGGGAGAGGAAATCTGCATTAACAGTGTTGAACAAGCTTGAATTACTGGCTTTTTGTCCACATAGCAAAGATTGAAACTGCAGACAAGAATCAAAATAAAAAAGACATTAGAAGAACACCTTCTAGGAGATGTACAATATGGAGCATGGTGTATAAAACTGGACTGATTGAGTGATATTTCCAACTACAGTATAACATTATAATGCAGTTCTATTATTCATAAATGGATTATTCAAGACGTAATCTAATATTCTAAGAAGGACTTTGATAAGTGCGATCCTTGTAGGAATTTGCTTTGATCTGTTTCCAGGCATATAAATGAAACTGACTTTTTGCAGAAATGTATAAATGCCTTTTTGATATCACACAAAGCTATTTTTTGGAAGTTAGTTTTAATATATGGACACACACAAGTGCATGCGTGCACACACACACACACACACACACACACACACACAACTAACTAATTAAATACATACATACATACATACATACATACATACATATAATAAATACAATAATACCTTTAACTATTAAAAAAAAAGACAATTTGTGGGGTCTTAAAAAACTAAACAACACTCTTAAATAGATCAGCTTGCTGTTTGGTGATTTAAGAGGTACATTATCTACGCCCTGCACAAACTGTGCTTCTGGAGGTCTACGTGGCTGAACAGTTCACTTCTACCTCTTACTGAACACGTCTTATCCAGATCATCAATCCACTTAATTAGCTGGATCAGGCGAGCTAAAGCTGGGCCGAAGCTGAATTCTGCAGGAAAGCAGATCTTTAGGAGAATGGTTGATAACCACAGCTCTGCATGGTGTCTCATCTTTGCTCTTAATCTGTTTCACAAATGCAGCTTCAGGCAGATAAAACGTAAATGTGTTTAGAAGAAGCTGTTTGCAGTTAAGTTTCAGCAAAAGTAATGGAGCTTGGGGATTTGTGCCCAGTGGGAGAATGGGAATTTTCTGTATGGAAAAAAAATAACCCCCTGGGCACACCCTGGCACTGGTCTAAGCCCAGGAACATTTATATACCAAACAACAGGCACAGATGAATCACAAATATGTGTTTGAGTGGATATGGCTATGAATCTGCAAGAAGTGATAAGGTCCAACAGTATCAAGTCGGAGGTAACGTTTTACATGATTGTATGTATTGCATTCGCCTCACGGTCTCCCCACTTCTCTTTTCTTTGAAAAAATGATTGTTTATGTCCCATATGACAGCTTTCTCCTAACCGCAGCTTTCCATATAGACATTTCATCTGATTTAAAAATGCAAAGAAAATCATCATGATCAAACAAACAAGGTAATCAAATCATTTGTTTTTGTTTTTAAATCTAATTCACATAAAATCTAGAGAGTAGTAAAGAAGATTTTATTTGTACAATAATAATAATAACCATTATCTACGGTGCATCAATCTGGACACATGTAACTATTAATTATTGCTAATAGTATTTATATGATGGGATTATATTAATAATTAAGGAAATCAACATTGACTTGATTTACAATTAAGGTACTGCTGTTATTACTACTATTAAAATTAAGCATTTGTTTAATATTTCAGGCCTCAACAGGACAGGATTTGAAAAACTGGTGAAAACTGGCCGTATTTTGTAAACTGCAATAAACACTATATATTCAAAAGATGTCCAGGGTTTTAGATGCATTTTTAAATTTAGTTTCATCGCTGCTATCTACAGTATCTCACAAAAGTGAGTACACCCCTCACATTTTTGTAAATATTTTATTATACCTTTTCATGGGACATCACTGAAGATAAGACACTGTGATACAATGTATAGTAATCAGTGTACAGCTTGTATAACAGTGTAAATAACTAAAGTCAAAATAACTCAACACACAGCCATTAATGTCTAAACAACTGGCAACAAATGTGAGTGCCACCATGCTTGACTGTAGGCAAGACACACTTGTCTTTGTACTCCTCACCTGGTTGCCGCCACACACACTAGACACCATCTACATTTACATTTACGGGATTTAGCAGATGCTCCTATCCAGAGCGACTTCCATGTCCTAATTACAGGGACAGTCTCCCTGGAGACACTCAGGGTTAAGGGGTCTTGCTCAGGGACCCAGTGATGGTAGTGATAGAGGTGGGATGCAAACCTGGGACCTCTTGAGCCATAGATCCATAGGCAAGTACCCTAACACTAGACCACCACCACCATCTAAACAAATAAATTAATCTTGGTCTCATCAGACCACAGGTTCCAGTAATCTATGTCCTTTGTCTGCTTGTCTTCAGCAAACTGTTTGCAGGCTTTCTTGTGCATCATCTTTAGAAAAGGCTTCCTTCTGGGACGACAGCCATGCAGACCAATCTGATGCAGTGTGCGGCGTATGGTCTGAGCACTGACAGGCTGACCCCCCTCCCCTTCAGCCTCTGCAGCTGGCAGCACTCATACGTCTATTTTCAAAAGACAACCTCTGGATATAACGCTGAGCACATGCACTCAACTTCTATGGTGGACCATGGCGAGGCCTGTTCTGAGTGGAACCTGTCCTGTTCAACCGCTGTAAGGTCTTGGCCACTGTGCTGCATCTCAGTTTCAGGGTAAGAGTAGCAGTGAAGTGTGATCACTCTACAGTCAAATAGGCCCCAGAAGAGAGCAGAAAGTCTACCCAGGTACGGGGCGCCTCAAGGCGGGTAAGAGTGCCGCCAAATCAGTGGAACGGGTTCACTTTGTTGTCAGACAGGCCCCCGAGGAGAAGGTAGAAAGACTACCCGACTTTCTGAGTGCCTTAAGGTGGGGATAGAGCGCTGCCTTCTTGGGGTCATGTTACGGTCAAACAGGGCGTGTAGTAAGTGAGAGTAGTAAGTTTACCCAGCTTTGGAGCGAGGTAAGGCGGGTAAGAGGTTCAACACCTCAGGGTGTTGGCAATCTTCTAAAGATGCCTGAGGCCATCTTTATGTAGAGCAACAAATCTTTTTTTCAGCTCCTCAGAGAGTTCTTTGCCATGTTGAACTTCCAGTGACCAGTATGAGAGAGTGTGAGAGCGATAACACCAAATTTAACACACCTGCTCCTCATTCACACCTGAGACCTTTTAACAGTAATGAGTCACATGACACCGGGGAGGGAAAATGGATAATTGGGCACAATGTGGACATTTTTCACTTAGGGGTGTACTCACTTTTGTTGCAAGCAGATTAGATATTAATGGCTGTGTGTTGAGTTATTTTGAAGGGACAGCAAATTTACACTGTAATACAAGCTGTACACCGACTACTTAACATTGCATTAAAGTGTCATATCTTCAGTGTTGTCCCATGAAAAGATATAATAAAATATTTACAAAAATGTGAGGGGTGTACTCACTTTTGTGAGATACTGTACATAAGTACAAAATACTGTCATACTCATCGGATAAACAGCATGTTTGAAAATGTTCATGATGAAGCCAAGACCTGCAGATACGACCACTAAACACTAGTCTTAATTTAGAATTATTTTTTGAATTGAGCAGTCCATAATAACTGCGTTATCATAAAAGCCTTGCTGTGTTGAAAGCGTTGAAGCTGCAAAGCATTAACATTTCAAAATTTACATTTAATACATTTAACTGACACTTTTATCCCGAGGGACTTACATCGGTGCTTCACATCCACATCTGTTCTTCATTCTAGAAATCTGGCTAAAAATGAGCAATTGCTGATTTTTTCCCCCATTTTACTCAATTATTATAAATCATTTTATATAATTGTATGCATTTACTTTCCATTATTATTATATTACATTAAAAATCCTAGCATTCATCCATATAAGTTAATTACAATGGCCTACAATACAAAACCTGCTCAGTGGTTGAGAAACATGATAAAGAATTCATGGTGTTGACTTGGCCTCTAAGTTCCCCAGATCTGATCAAGCATTTGTAGGATTTGCTGGACAAACTAGTCTGATCCATGGATGCCAAACTGTGCAACTCACAAGACTTAAAGGATCCAATGCTTAGATTTTGGTGTCCGACACCCAGCATGGATAAGAGTGTCTGTTAAATGCTGTAAATGTAAATGTAAATGTAAATGTCTTGTGCAGTCTATGCCTTGAGGTTATTAAGCTGCATTCAGGGGACCTACACGATGCTTGGGAGGCAGTTTTAATGTTATGGCTGATTGGTGTACTTACCTGGTGAGGGGACAGATAAACGGGTCGACTGAAAACGATCCACTCCACCACTTTACTGCATGGGGGTGTAGTCAGGGAGCCTGTGTAACGATAGTAGCTTCCCATAGAGAGTGGCAAAAGGTCCCGCAGGATAAAAGGCCCCAGGTTTGTCTCTTTCTCTGGTGAATACAAGACAAAACAAATATACCAACCAAGCAAAGGCATTGGCTCATGACAGGCTGCTACTGCATATTTGGCAGATCCATGTGAATCTGTTTTTTTGTGTTCCTACAGCTGCAATATCCCACACTCACCGTGATGAACAACACGTTTGAGACCCATGATGATAGGCTCAGCTGCCATATTGTCCCTCTTCCCTACCTGCAAAAAATCCAATAACAAATAGCCATTCAGAGCGAGTGGTTCTGTTTGCGTATGCTTATACAGTACACATCCTTCAATGCTACCATAAATTATTCCAAGAGAGCATGAGAAATGCTTTAACGTAAGAAAGTTTCGATATGCTGATGTAAGCACTTCTTATTTACACTGGTGAAGACTCTTATTCAGGTCATTAGATTGTATGTATTCATTCCATTCCGCTAATGCAGAGGCTTTGGTTGGCGCCACGCAAAGTGGAGCCCATGGGAGCTTCCAAGCATAGGATCTTCACATTGATTAGCTATATAAAACCCAGAGCCATGACCACGTCCTGCTTTAAACGACACCATTCGTCTGGGCGCTAATAGTGGTAAGCCATAACACTGTCAGAATTGGCTGTGAGTGTTTAAGTCCCCACACGCTCATAGTCCTTCACTGCCTGACAACGGACCTACATAGAGCACACCTGTGCTCCACTTTCCGCCTGAGGAATAGACCTGTTGCCTGAGGGACAGTGTGTGTGAAAGGGGTCTTTGTTTTTGTGCCAATGAGTGGATAAAAATGAACAAATGTTTTATGTGTCGGTACAAAAGAGCAAAATGATAAATAGATTATAATATACTGCTGGATTCTGCACTTTCAACATCCTGTCATCACCACCGGGGCCTTTAATGGAATAATTCAGTGGTTTTGCAGCTGCAATCTACTTCTAGAGCAAAAAGTCGGTTGTTAAAGAAGCTAATAAAAAATCAACAACTGCTATAAAAGAATCAACAGAGAACATATTCAGTCCATACACATTTATAACAGAAGCCATGGGCAGGTGCTGAAACACCTTCCTGCTTAAATCTATTGTAAGTAATGTTTAAAAGTAATACACACTATAAGCAGAAATGGTGCCAACTATTTTTCTGATTTTAAATAAGGTCTGTCTTATATATGTCTTATATATACAGTTTTTTCAGGACATTTAGTCACCTTACATCCACTTGTCTCAAACTGTATTAAGATTACAGTATGTGTGAAATTGTGTGTCATATATCACTGAAAGGAACATCCAAAACATGTCTCTTTGGAGATTTCCTACAACAACCTCTTAGTCTGCAGCTGAGTATCCTACCCCTAGGCTACCACAACCCTACAGTGACTGACAGCAGGAGAAAAGCTACAGAAATGTTCTCCTGTCTCATTTCTTTTAATGCTTTGTCCATCAACAAAAGGAAGTTGATGTTCTAGATGGCCGGAGGGCAAGTTAGCACACATTCTCTCTCTTTTGTCTGTTGCTCCCACCCTGATAACGCTGCCCTGCTTGAGCTATGCTCACCAAAGTAAATGTAAATCAATCAAGCTTCAAAAAGGTTAGTCTCTCTCTCTCTCTCTCTCTCTCTCTCTCCTTCTGCCTCTTCTTCTGAATGTAATAGCAAAAACACCCACCACCCACACTGGTGGGTCAAATTTACCAACTCCAGATCGACATCAACACTGAGCCGTGAGCCCAGGGCTGAAAACTAGGCTGTATAATTATTTTGTGAAAATAAGTAACGAAAAAACAAACAAACTTACTTCTACAAACATAAAGGCCCTCAAAACACCATCATTATTTCCTGGTTATTAATGGGAGATATGGACTAAGCTATAAAAATGAATACATCATACCCACAAAAAGATATTTGAGGTCTAGTACGAAATAACTGGGTGCATATCAAGGAAACTGCCTTGAAGAAATGTAATTATTAGCCTCCAAAAAGAAGAACTAGATTTGTAACTAGAAATTCACGCTTCATAAAGGGACACGTCTTACTTTTCATGTTTTTTTCACCAGCGTTTGTAATTCAAATTCATTTGATCCATCGCATTTAAGTTCAGTAGTCCTAATGACAGCCCTAATGCTCGCTTACTCTTTTCGCTCTTTCTATAACTGCGACTCTTGTATAGAAGGGGTGGATCTTTACCTGAAAGAAGACAGCCATGGCAGCGATGATTCTCTTCTCCTTTATCGCTGTACTGAGACTGTCAAAGTCATCTGAATTATAGAAGTAAATCTGCATCTGTGGGCACAGACAGGCAAGCGTGATCGGCTTTCGTCTGCCTTTTCAGAAACTGACAAGGCATCAAATGGCTCACGCATATGCAGTGCTTTAGAATGACTGTTAGCAAAAAAAAAAACAAAAAAGAAAACATAAAAGGGTAAACTAAGTTGTGATCTGTGGGGCAATCTCTATGGCTGTCTTACAGTTCATTTTCAGTGCTGTAAAAACTTGCCTTCCCATTGTTACAGACAAACCAGAGCAAAATAAACCCTATATTTCACTCGCATCCTCTTTCACATTTTGACATTTGTGACAATTAAGGATTATTCGTTCTCATAGTGGAAAGGATTAAGAGGAAAATGCAGAGCTCATCGTCAAATCTGCTCAATACAGCGCAATAAAACATTGTGTCCATGAGGGCATAAACATTGTTTCAGTGCAGTCGAACAAATGAGTTTAAAATAAATGTTAAATCCACCATTCATGACGGAAGAGGCAGAAGGACGTAAATGAGGAGCAGAATAGAGAGAGAGAGAGAGAGAGAGAGAGAGAGAGAGAGAGATTGTTGAATTAATGGGAATAGGATTAGGGCTCCCTATGATGATCATGTTTAGACTGAACTAATTCTCTGGCAACCTCTCATCTTTTAGCATCATTCCTTTTGCATCTTTGTCACCACGTGAAATTGCACATATTTGTTTGTCTCTCTTTTTCGCTCCTGAAACAAGGCACACTGCATGCAGCTGGTTCACTTTGAGCCACAACAGGGAACAATTTCCTTTCCGTCCTCGAACCTCCGTTATATGGGCTGTAATATGCAATGTTTACACAACTGCCCTCAAAGTTTGCATTGATGTCGCTTGTGTTGGCGACTTAGTTTAATCTGATAAGGGGGCACGGAGCCAGCGGTCAGCTGAAGCCATCCATGAATAATTGGATGAGCCTCACTGCTTCTTTATTTTTTTGTGGATAATGCTCACTGGTGCGTTGATGGTGAAACATGTCGATAATGTCAGTTATGCTTTGCAAATACTGTGAAGTTGGTCCTTCTACTGGGGGTGGTTGCCAAAGAGAATTGGAGTTAATATGGACACTAAAGCCAAAAAGGGCTTGTCCCAGGCATGAAGCCATTTTCCATGTATTCCAAGGAAAATGTATTAATGATAAGACTTCATTTTAAATCCAGAAACCTGTCACTGTGCCAGAAGCAGATGCATGGATGTAGGATGTCAAATTACACACTATTGTTGAAAATGATGGCTTGGCAAATATCAGATGTCCACAATTTATTGCAGATATTGATCATCAGCTGAGTTTAGCACTGGTGTTACATGGCTAACAGTGTCTACACACACTAGAAAACAATATTTACCAGACTGTTTCTGGAAAAATTCAACTGCATCCTGGTTATGACCAAGTTGTCACAGATGCAGATGGATCTTGCTTAGGACACTGTATGACTTATTTTGAGACACAAGCATCATAGCTAGTGGTGAGCCATTTCTGTCTCCACCTCTTCACCTTACCACAAAGGAGGACTGCTTTAACATCAGATTTGGTCGTTCTCCTAAAAACTGAATCTAGAACAGAGCTCTTACTTTTGAGGGGTAAAAGCAGAACCTGTTTTATGAAAGAGATGTTTTGGTCTTATCTTATCGAAAGGCATTTTGTGGTTTGTGCGGGATTTGGTGATGATGTGTGCAGAAACTGTTTGGTTGATAACTAAAGTCTAGTGCAGGGGTCACCAACCTTTTTGAAACTGAGAGCTACTTCATGGGTACCGAGCCATACGAAGGGCTACCAGTTTGATATACTCTTCTTAAATAACAAAACTTCATGTATAATAAACATGTTTTAAATGCTTTTTTAAGATATTGTAATTTCCAAATCTATATAAGTGCAAATGTGATTAAAGAAGAATAACAACAGGATGAAATTTCATTTTAGACGCTGCTGACTGGTGAATTTGCTATTTTTAGAACGGGTCCGCGGGCGACTCATGCGGTTCTTGGGGGCATCCTGGTGCCCACGGGAACCATGTTGGTGACCCCTGGTCTTGTGTTTGTTAGCAGCATTACCCTGTGGGCTTCAGTTTGGAAGAAGCAATATTTTTCACTATTTGATCTTCTGGTATGAGGGGAAAAAAATGTGTAAATAAACTATTCGTTTCAATGAACTATTTTTTAAAAATAATAATTCTGTTGGCTTTACATGGAAAGTAATGTTACATGCCACAAACATGCTGAAGTTCATGGCCAGACTGCGAAATAAATATGAATATTTGTAATGCTGTGCTGTCAGTGCTGTGGACTTGTGGTTGTTTCCCCCCTAAGTGTATTATGTCCTTGAACAAAAGTTGAGCTGAAATAATGGTCTGCCTCTGAAACCAAGAGCAATGCGCCCCTGGCAACGAAACGCAACACAAGACCCCAGGGCATCCAGGCAAGAGCAGCTGAGCACCAAGCAGAACTCCCAATCCAAACAGAATAATTAGGGGCAGACAGCAGAAAAAAAAAAAAAAAAGATTTGAGGAGGAATAAGTCAAAGTCTCGCTAATGAAGACCAGTGTCCCTTCGACTTCCTTTAAACCGCTGACTTTAATATTGTCCAATTATTCTGTAATAGCATTCATGGGCCAAAATATTTTTTACTTTTTTCCACAAGATCTCAGAACTGTGATACTCAGTAAAGACTGACCTTAGGTCTGATGAAAAGAAACCTTCACATGTTCAACTAATTATCCTGAAGAACATATGCAACATAGCATATCCTCAGGATGATATAAATACACGTTTGGGTGCACATGCATGGGCATATGTGTAAAGTAAAAAAAAAAAAAAAATGTGTGGGCTGGGTGCTACATTTGTAATTATGTATAAGTGATAAGTGCAGTTGCGCTTTTAGACTTGTGTTTTAGATAATTGGGCTGATTTGCTCTGGTACTGCCGAGTCTCTTATGAACAAATTAATGAAACAATTCTTTGCACCTTTCTTCTCATCAGCCTTGGCTCTTACAGGCCTTTAATAAAAAAATAAATACGTAGCCTGTTTTCGAGGTGGAATTGAAAAGCATTTTAAGCCTAATGGCATATTTCATAAACCATAATGGCTTCATATGTTCCGAACAGGTACAAAATGATAAAAGGACCGGCTGCTGTAATTGTACAGAGAAAATGTGCTTGATAAGAAGTAAAGATGAACACAAATAACAGATGTAGAAATGTCAGAGTGCTCTGAAAGGCTTGTATGAAATAATGAAATAATGCTCTGTTATTATTTATTTTGCTGGATTTAACGTATTGGAACACTAGAAGAGTAAAATATGGCATGTGCATAACATTTGGTACCCTTTTAGTAAGTGCTTAATAAACGCACTAAACCTCTATGTAGACAGCTAACAGTCTTTGTATTGCTGATTTTATGTTTTTTCCATTTTCCACTTTTGCCTTCCATTTAGCAAAATGATACTCAATTTCCCCTTCTGGGTATAGACAATGGTACACCAATGAAATTCGACACATTGGACAAGACTCCAACCCAACATCTGTGACATGATTTCTTTGAAAGATGTACAAAATGCCTCTAGTTTATCTAGTGTTGCATTACACGATATAAACACTGACGCTGACTTTTAAGGTTACCTTCCAACGGCCCATTCACGTTGATGATGTTTATTCAACAACACTGTGCTATGAGCCAGTGAATCACTACTCCCAATATTTGTAGTAATTGTTTGTCTGTTGTGTGTGTGTGTGTGTGTGTGTGTGTGTGTGTTTCTGTTATACGCTTAAAAAGATACAGTTCATTTAATCATCATTTCAAGGGCCCAGAATTAGCGCTATGCTAGTTCTGTTTCCAACTCAGTAGATTAAGCAGGATTGAATATATCAGTGAAAGACCTTACTTCCCCTGAAATCACCATTTGTTAAATTAACTCCTACACACTTCAGATGAGTTCTCACTTGGCTGAATAGGCTCGTATGAACTCTGTGGGAGCTCATTTAAGACTGACTGGGTTAATTTAACACTGGTGGTTTTATTGTGAGAGTACATGCTTAAGCACAGTGTCTGATAATTTCTTGAAGTAAAATTGCTGGGTTAAAGGCAAGGCAACTGAGAATGGAATAAAGGTTATTACAAGGATAAGAAAGATTAGCAGCTTTTGCTCATGAACAAAACTCAGTCTACTGTAAAACTGTTTGCTGTCTGTAAACAAGTACACAAATAACCTGGTTGCTTAAAAAATCATTTTTAGTTCATTGAGCTACACATAATCACTAGTAAGGACATTATTCGTGATTTACATTTTGTTATGAAGGTTAATGTACTCAGTCTTAAGGCAACTGTGTTACTTTGCTTTTTTAGGTTGGCTGAATCCTGTTTTTTGTGTTGGCCAATCAATCAAATAGGCCCACATTTTAGAGAGTTTATGACCGAGCCATAGCAACACAAAGCAGGATGGTTAACGACAAGCATAAACAGGAGACACTTAACTGTATGGCAGCATCCATAAGGCTACATTATATAAGCCTTTCATGACAACTGACATCTGTAGAAACATTTTTAAGTGTCTGGTGTTGTTTCTGGATTTTGGCCTGAAAGTGACTAAAGGGGCAGGGGTGGCTTAGTCGTTAGGGACAAGGTCCCACAATCAGAAGGTGAGGTATCCTTCAGAAAGGTACCATCCCCATCACTTACTCCTGGGAGCTGGATATGGCTGCCTCCTGCACTGTGTAATGGATTAAATGCAGAGAAAGCATTTTATTACGGTTCACCATGTGCCGTGCAATGTCTTCACATTAACACATAGTCACTTTCACTTTAAAGTACCCCTTGTGACTAACACACTTTGTTGGAATATGTCTTTCAAATTTTCAATGTATGTTTGTGTCAGTTGTTATATAGCCCTATGACTACTGCCTTTCAGAAAAGTGTTCCCCATGAAAGTTGTAAAAAAGGCATAAAAAAGCAATATTGTTTGAACTACCTCAACCAGAAACTTCTTTCCATTAATGCTGTGTTCTGAGCCGGCTGATCCATTATTATGGCCCCAGTGAAACTCCACCTTCTCTGCCTTGAACCGCCCAGGTAGCCCCGCTCCACTTACAAAATAGTCATTCTTCAACAGTATGGAGACTGGGGAAGAAAAAGAGGAATAGAGGGTAAGGGGAGGGGTGTGGAGGAAGGAAAGAAGGAAGACATACAAATCATTACTGCAGTAAAGTCAGGAATTGACTGCTTCCCTTGTTTCTCCACACAGATCTAGAGAACAATGCCATGTTCTTCCTACATCATTTCCACCCCGTTACTTCATTCACATCTACACTTAGACAGCAGCAAATTAAGCTGAAAAATCCTTTCACACACAGCCAAATGAAACTTTGTCCACACACAATTCTCTCATTAGTCACATTTAAGCATTCTAAAAAAAAAAAAAAAAAAAAGAAAAAAATACTTTGCTCCCTGTAGTTGGGGGCACAAGCAGAAAGCAGCACATCAGGGCCAGTTCTACTAGTCTCTAGAGACTTCTTAAACTTAAATATAAAAGCCTGTCACATTTAGCTGCATTAAGGATGGCCTTGCTCCTCATTAATGCATAAAATGACATGATAATGTAGATAAGTCACCATTTCAAATGGCCTATACAAATGTCTCCATTTAGGGTAAGTTTAGTTAAAATAATAAAGCAGCTAAACACTAACCCCAGCTTAGATGTCAGGCAGCTTGGACCTGAGACAAAATTTTAATTAGTCTTTATGGCCTACAATAAATGCATCCTTTCAAATTGATCTCCAGTTTCTTATGTGGTTCTTCAACTTAAAGGGAATTAAAAATTGCCTCACATTGAAATGAAAAAGCAGATAGATGGGCTAATGATAAATGGTGTTGAAAAAAATAGGCTTCCTGTAACATCAGTAGTGATTAACACTTGCAAACCCAGATAACACTGCAGTCAGAACCGAACCTTCAGTTTTCATTTTTATCATTTTTTACACACTTTTTAAAACATTGCAGGTGCTGGTTGCACTGGGAAACCGATCCAGTGCAACAGATCGTGCTTATGTAATTTATATTTGATTAATTATTAATAAATTACATAAGGATGATCTGATATCTATTCAATAAGTTTAAGATGGAAACAACATGGATTTGCTTTGCATTTTTTATTTAATATTATATTTTGTAAAAAATATTTTTGCAAAAAAAAAAAGATAAAAATGAAAATTGAAGGTTCTGTTCTCACTGCAGTGTTATCTGGGTTTGCAAGTGATTTTCCCAGTGCAAATGAAATTTTAGATGAAAATTTTAGCTGGCATGTAAATAGCTGAAAGTACCAGTTTAGCTTATTCCCTGTGCTAGATTGGCGACCTGTCCAGGGTGTTTCTCAGCTTTTCGCCCTTTGAGAGCTGGGATAAGCTCCAGCACCTCCTGTGACTCTACTCAGGATAAGCTGTTAGGATAGCGAGGGAGTGAATGAGAGAGTTTAGCTCATTTCTGTTGATTGCATGCAGAGATTAAAGTACAATCCAGTTTGCTGATTAGCTATCTTGCTTCCCACCTGCCCATGCTTAGTAGTTCCCAGCTGACGGCCAAACATTAAAATAAATTAACATAAGTCCTTCATTCATCATCTCAACTGCATATCCTCACTAGGGTCATGGGTGGGGGTGGAGCCTATCCTAGTGCACGAAGGCTGAAAGGCATAGAAATATGCTGGAAAGGTCGCCAGTCGATTGCAGGACAGGCTTTGGGGTCAATTTAGCATCGTCAATCCACCTAACATGCATGTCTACAGACTGTGGGTGGAAACCCATGCACACAGAGGAAACATGCAGTCCTCAGCACAGTATTTCAGTGTTTTCCCCATGAGCGCTGGGGAACTCTACAGCCCCCAGTGACCCTGATTTGGATTAGCAGCCCAGACAATGAATAAACAATTGGTGATATTGTTATGTGTTAAAATGAAGGATTATTTATTATCATCTCATGTGGAAATACGGGCACTGTCAAAAGTTAGATGAACTGAATGGTAAATAGTATACTTATTTAAAGTTGCTTACTTTGCTTAGCGAATTGTGAACAACACTACTAATATTCTACTTCCCATTTAATCCTTTTACATTTTATGCACACTCAAGTCATGTTTTCTACAAGACTTCCACATCCTTCAGAGGATTCTAATGCATATTAAGCTATGATAGACTTCATCCTCAACTCTTAAACCAGCTGTTATATCACACCCCTCCCCACACACCTGATAACATATCTACACACGCCTGCCAGGGACACAAAGTCTTTGCAGGCTTGGGCAACAGGCCTATAACGTTTCCTCAGCATGCCTCATCACAGAGATTAGGATGAATGGGTACACAAGCTTTAGTGGCAGATCCAGCATTTAATCCTGAGGCAAGCGAAAAGGCATGGAGCGCGAATAAACAAACAAGGAGTCGGGAGGGATGAGAGTGGCGTTTGAAGAGAGATGGAGGAGAGACTGCGAGAAGGGAGAGGATAGTGAGGATGAAACAAGGGCCTGCGGTGACTTTTTATCCACACACACGCGTGCAGTACGCACAGAGGGGGATAAAGATGCTGTGTACACAGGAGAGGCCATCCAAACAGAGGCTTTATGGGCTCTAATACAGTGATCTGTAAACTGAAGCAGAGACCCCTATTGCTTCCCAGCGCAGACCTGGCACAGTGTGCTGATGGGTTTTCTGCAAGGGTTTCCAAATCCTAAATGCGAAGACAGTGTGACAGACACAGTAGGTGCACTGTTACACTTTTATGTGATTCAAGTGCATTTATTCTCAATTAAGCTCACCGAACAAGTCATTCATAGGAATAATATGGATTTCACTGTAAGGTTTCTAAAGCTGATGCCGGTGTCTGGTCTTTATTCAAGGGTTTTTGAACAACAAAAACTAGTTATTAATATGTCATATATACTGCTTCATCACCAATTGCCTTACATTACATTAATAAGATTTTTTTTTCTTCTGTAAAGTCACTTTTTTGGAGACAAAATTTTTATTTCGCTGTGCAGCTTCTGAAATCGTCTTTTGTCAGTACTTTGTGGATGGCCATGCTGGAGGCCAACTGTGCATCATCATAAGTTTCAGCAGCAGAGCGCGCATTAAAACAGGATCCGGAGAGATCCGCCATTCGTGTTTGCTATAAAAAGCCGATACGTGGCAAAGCAAAGGCCAAGATCAATGGGGATGTGTCAG
Organism: Hepsetus odoe; assembly: GCA_017165825.1. NCBI lineage: Eukaryota > Metazoa > Chordata > Actinopteri > Characiformes > Hepsetidae > Hepsetus > Hepsetus odoe. The sequence goes on along the minus strand of CM029366.1, from coordinate 27,247,074 downwards.
ACTTTGCGAAAGGCGTGTTTGATATTTGTTTGGGCTTGTTCTTTAGCTGAGACAGGGGGAGTGTTGGTTAGCCAACTCACTTCAAACAAAGACCTGATGCAATCTTGTGTCATGATGAAATATTGCAGGAAGAAAAAATGAAATAACTTTTTATCGTTGGTCCAGAACAGTTATTTTGATATTCCTGATCATCTGAAAAACAATCTTTTAGGAAAGAACAGAAAACACTTTTAAGTGTAATTTGTTTCCCTGCAGTCTTAATTACTAATGTGATCAGTACAGCACCCAGACACAGGGCTGTTTGGCAGGTAAGCACAGAGTTAATGGCATTTCTCACCATCATTCTTGCTTCAAACAATGCTTTTATGTGATGAAACACTGGATGGCAGATCTTTCAAAATTAAACGACTAAAGAAACTGTAACTGTTTTACTAACTAACCTGTTTTGCCTGTGTTTTTCATGGAGGTCTTGTTAGATGATTTGACCTCAAAGCCCTCCAGTATAAGCTCCTGGCATTCCTGAGAGACCTGGGCAGCTTCATCAGGGATGTCAATGGGTGATTGGTTCTTCTCCCCACACTCAGGGTACAGTGATGCCCACCTCAATGGACCATGGGTACCTAGGTACAGAAAAGACACAAAACCATATAAAATAAACAATGTAACCAAGGTCTAAAAACCCACTACATATTAGAATATCACTTCTTTGAATTTCTTGATATGTGTGTCAGATTTAAGCAATACCTCACCCTGAAGCCAAGCATCACAGTGGTTGTATTATGGTTATGGGGAAGATTTAAGAAAATAAGATCCCTGTGGTTTCACAAAATGCTTACAACTTATCGGACACACACATCTCATATTATATAATAATAATAATAATAATCCTTTATTTATAATCCCACGAATGGGAAATTTGTTCTCTGCATTTCACCCATACACACATGTGCAGCAGTGGGCTGCTATTGAAAGCGCCCGGGGAGCAGTGATGGGGACGGCACCTTGCTCAAGGGTACCTCAGGGCAACCTACTGGGAAGGGGTTCGAATCCCCAATCCTCCGATCATATGTGTGTATATCTAGTATATATCTAACCAATTATCTAGTTAGTTTGTCATTATAATATGGTTGTAACAATGTTATTAGATTATATTTAAATAGAAATACTAAGCAAATGCAGTGATAATTTACATATCTCTTAAAGGCACAGCAACAAACTGGTTAATTGTAGGATACATGATTTGGAGTTTGGAAATAGTCATTTCAAAATGTATCTTACATTTAATCTTACTTATAGTTGTATCTTACATTGAATTTCAGGGAAAGCAAGAAATGCAAGAATGATTTGCACCCAATAAGCACTTTAATACAATGAAAATGTGTTAATTCATTGGCAGAAATTTAAAATTATAATTTAAAAAAGATTTTTGCTTATTTAAAAAAAGCCTTTAAAAAGATTTACAATAACTTAAACAATCTTAGTCTTAATCTTTGTCTTAACATTAAATGTAATATTAAAATAAATACAGAACAAAACACAAAGTTTAACACCATTTCTTCAAGTCTTACGAGCGTTATGTGGCATGCATTTAAAGTTCAGGGTTCATGACAGAACGGCGGTCAGTTTCAATGTGACTTTTGTTTTTAGGGCTGTCTTAACTATTTTAAGAGGTATTACTTTAGTATGTAAAAATGTCTAACTTCAACTGATTGATCAGAAAAACTGGCCAATGTGGCAAAAGCCAGATGGTATAAACATTTACTCCCCAAACGCAATTTAACAGAAACTCTTCACTGACTGCAGATGGAAATCAGCTCAACAGCTCTGTAAATGTGAATTAACAAAATGTACAGGGAACACCAGCTTATTCGGTTTCTGAATCCCCTCCCTGTGATGCGGCTGAGCTAACATTTGATATTCATCTGCATCCGAGGCTGCCTGAGACAGAGAAATATGAGCATAGCCACTCAGCAAACACAAGGAGCTGAGCTGATTAATGGTTTCATTAACAGTGGCAGCTGACTTATCGCAGTTCATGTTGAAATTAAATATGTACATGCTTGCAAATGCTTAGGGTGCTTAAACATTAGATTACATTCCTGAGATTCTGGTACAGAAACAATAAAGAGTGAGGGTGAGCAAGAATAAAAAGAAAGAGAAATGCTTAAATATGGAGCTAAATAACAGCACACAGTTTACTCATATTTACTTGTGCTGGCGCTGGTCAGTAAACAGAAATCTGAGCACTGCTGAAGGCTTGTTGAGTTTGATTTTTAACGTTTAGCAGATGCTCTGTCCAGAGCGACTTCCAAATCCTGATTACAGTCAGTCCCCCTGGAGCAGCTTGGGTTTAAGGGTTTTGCTCAGGAACCCAATGATGGTAGTGCTGGAGGTGGGATTTGAACCCATGACCTGTTGATCCATAGGCGAGTATCCTACCACTAGACCACCATTAAAATACTGATTACTTCTTTCACATACTTCCCACCTATCCACCACTACCAAAGGTCATTTTCTGACATTTAGGGATGTATATCTAATCCAGTTTTACATGACCATTTCCCATCCTCTCTATAGCCATTTTGTTACTGTGCATGTAATACGGATCTGTACATGAGCTCTGCTCTGATTAGCTATCTTGTATTGTGCCTCGTTCAAAAAGCGATTTAGGTTAAAACATTACTTATCATTCAGAGAGAAGGATCAAAATGGCTTTATGTTAAAAAGATGGATACATGGAAATATGCATGCTTTTGTGACATCAAAGAAAAAGGAAAATGTAGTCATTTTCACATATGAACAAAGAAGTAGACAGAAGCACTGTGAACTTTAACAGTGTGTACAGACATTATTTATATTTTAAAAAGCATTTTCATTGTGGATGCTTAAAGATTCTGATGCTCATATATTTATAATCCTTCTCACTCTTGTTGCATATAAAACAAGTGAACATATTAAACATCAGTATAAAATCTCTATATAATACTCTTCATAACAATATAAAGGCCTGAAGCAAAGGCAAAAAGAGCCCATTTCTGAAATGCAATGTTAAATATAAATAAAGCACTTGCTGTTTGTTTTCTCCGGTGTCCACCTTCGTGCCTGCTGGCGTTAATGTACACTGCACTGAAAGTTATAATGTTGGATGTAAAGTTGTAGAAGCAGAAATGGAAAGTTAATTACACCTATTTTTGTACCAGCTCTTTCCTACTATCACCTAAACATGCAGGCTTCTCCATGGCAACCACACACTCGCGACAAAACAAGCAGGAACAAAATCTAACTATCCACTCTAATTTCATCATCATTACCACACACTCCGAGCTGCTGTGAAGGGCCTGATAGGAGGAGTGGGAATGGTCCCCTTGGAAGAGCCCCAAATGAGCACTGAGGGGTGCCATTACAACATCATCACAGAAACAGACCTGTGATAAACCACTGGGAAGCTTTACTGCCAGGCCGATACTATGCGTATGTATGTGCAGGCAAATCCACATAGTCTCCAATAAACATTACATTTGTCAGCAATCAAAACTTATTTGTATACATGCAATTAGTGGCTTAATGTCATTGCACCTTTGACTCTCATGATGTATATCAAGTTTATGGTTTCTTTGCTGAAATCCAATAGGTCTTCAGATTGAAGCTAATACGCATTGATTGTAGTGCTCAGTTAATTCCACTTTCTACCCCCATCTTAAACACTAATGCCATTAAACCCCTGACTGTATTCAGTTCCACCTAATTAGCTTGATGATACTGTATGTCATGCAGGCGATCTCTTAAGATGCCCTGACCGATTAAAATCCAATACCTACATCTCCAGGCCAGGAACATGATGCCCCTGGGAGAGCAAGAGAGCTCTCTTTTCTTTCTGACAGATTAAGGTCAGATCACTTTCCAATGGGAGAGAATAAAGTCATGCTTCTCTTTTGTAAAGGAAAGGTTACTCCTCTTACCCAATTAATGAGAGGACAAGTAGGTCGTTTCAAAGTTCTAAGCCCACAGCTGCAGTGTGGAAGTCTCCTCAGAGCTGTACTAATTGACATCAACTTTCCACAGACCTGGAAGTACGGTTGGATTCATATACTACATTTCCAAATTAAACCCACAAAACTGACTCAGTCAGTCACAAAAAAAGACAGCTTCTTCCATGGTGAATAATAATATTAATCTACTAGTCAAAGGGCATATTTAAATTGACCTAGCTACTCACCCCTTATTTTTTGGCATTTCATTTGTCCATGATGAAGTCATCCTTCTTTTCACAATGTAGCCTGCACAGCAGGTTAATCCTGAGCCATGCTTTTAAAAATGCATTTCTGAAAAAAGACTAGGCTGTGTGTGATGGTGTTACATTCTCTGAGGGAAAAAGCTTCAAAATGGGTCTTGGCTGAAAACCACGATTCTCTTAACTGTAAAAAGTTCTTTACATTCTCCTATCTCACTTACAACAAGGACTTCTTCAAGAACCATCTACTGAAAGGATCCTTAGGGTTTTCCAGCCCTGGCCCTGAAGGCCCAGTGCTCTGCTCATTTTGTACTTTACTTGCTTTAACACGCTCTCTACTACTCTGATCAGCTGGATCAGACATACTGGAGCAATGGAAAAGCTCAAATGTGAAGGGAGTGTGCCTCTAGCACCATGGCTGAGAATCACTGTTTTACAGAACTAAAAGTGGCTCATCTACTGGTTCTCTGTTCCAAAGTACTCTTGTTGGCATCTTTATTTTAACAGGATATGCTACACCCCTCATTTTGGCAGTGCAAACGATTTTAGTGTGCACAGTTTCAGACTGACAGGCAATGCGAAGGCAATTCAGCAGAATCAAACTCTGAATGAGTCATCAGGCCGACTGCCATGTTTGCCGCTTAAAACATCAGAAATGGAAAAGCACCTTCATGGCTTTCAACATATGCCCCACCAGAGCAGAGATGCTGCAGGGGGCTCCATGTCTCTGCTTTAAGTCCACTTGTTCAAATCACAGTCAGGCTCTTAGCCTTTTCTGCCGAGGCTCAGGACCTCACCACTAATGCGAATCTTGGATGGATGTTGGATTACAATCACTCGCCTTCCATCGATTTCTTCCCAGCCCACCCTGTTCCATTTTGATTTGTAAAGTGCTGGCAGAGTCTGTCCGAGCTGGCCGCCTGGGTTAGGGCCCACCAGGGGTTTAGATCTCCACACACAGACACTTGTCCTCATATCACTGATTTCCCTCCAATTCAGTTCCCATACCCAAACCCCTGGGGCTCTCCAGGGCTATTGCACTACTGCAGGGAAACTTAAAACACCCGAGTGAAATTGTGTCAAACTCACAGTGTGAGACATTAGTCATTTGTCTCGTGTAAGCAATTTACTTCATATTTAGTAATTAGAATTATTTTGAAAGGCTTGAGGGCACCTGTCACATGAGCTTGTTACCCACTTCTGAGACCAAGCTCTTGTGACCCATTTTTCTAAAAATTAATGCACTTTAAAGGGGCATTGTAGCCTAAAACTAGCAGTTAATATTATCTTTCATGTTGCACAGTGACGTATCATTCAGTGTAACTGGTTTGAAAAACTTATATTTAATCTATATATGAATCTCATAGGCCAAGAAAAGAGAGAACAGAAATATTTTAACAAGACCTCAGATATTCAGCCAAATGAACTTAAAACTAGTTTCTAAAAGAGGTGAAGGCGAAGTCAATCTCCTCAGTTGAACCCCATTAATAATTTATAAGGCGGTATGTAAAGCCTAGCTTTAGGGTAATGTTGGAGATTTGAGGAGTCTGGCAGGAGGAATGGCCCAAAAACCTTCTAACGAACCATAAAAACTAATTATTTCTTACTAAACATGTCTTACAATTGTAATTGCCAATGGTGATTTTGCAACTAACTACTCATGTTATTTATCTGTAGCTCACAATACTTTCACTTTGTTTTTGAAAATTAAATCGATGCTTAGGAGCAGATCATTTTTTGTTCTTTTTAATAAGAACATAAACAGAGCACGTTTTTGATTATCCCCCTTTTGGCCTTCAGAAAAAGCAGCTTATGTAGAGGCTTATAAAAAAATGTGATACTCAGCATATTTAACAGTCACAATAGACACCTAGCATCCTTTTACTCAAGCAAGCTAAAGACAAAATAACTGCCTGCAATAATGAATTTGTCCAAAGCGTGACTAGTGTAACTTTTCCACCGCCATCAAAAGACATGGGGCTTTAACAGGGAAATCTCCCTCTCAGGACTACTGTGGCACCACTGTAGGAGGAGAGCAGGCATGTTGGCTGATATGCCGCTTTAAGATTATTGGTTGAGAAACAAGTTGAGACAATGTTATGATGACTTCGCATAGGCATATATGATTTACTCACCATGTTTTATAGCATCCTTGGCAGAGAACCATCTACCTGGAGGCCTTTTCTTCATAGCAGGGAATTTTCCTAACTGCTAGAATGCCCTTCAGCCTGTTATTCACCCATCTGGAGTGTGAATAGAACTGTCCTGCAGCAGAATGAGCATTATCACCCATCCTTCCTTGTTGATATTTTGTATTAAACTGCTGAAGCTGAATTTGATTCTGAACTTTAATGCAGTCTGCTGCTGAAAGTTACAAGCGATACAAATGACACTTACATCAGTTCTGAATACTGAGTCTTATAGCCTTTTCTTCCCATTGTGCTTGGCCAGCCTGCATAATTGCCAGTGTTTCTCTTCCACCAGTATCAAATAAACCAGAGGCAATTAGAACATCAGAACAGCAGATGGCATTGATTGCTGCGGCAAACTCAAAGCAAAATGTAAGTTTGAACTATTGATTTCATATCATTCAAATTAATTAAATGATCAAAAATCACGAACACCAATTGTCCAGAAAAATGCCACTAGATGTATATTTCAATCAGTATTAATATTTTTACTAAACATGTAAAAAGAAAATCTGAATAATGTTAAAATTATGCAGAAATAAGATCTACAAACATTTAACATGCAAAGCTGATGTAGCCTCCTTGTGTGCTTTTGGTAAAACACAAAGTCCTATCTGCTAGGCAGCGTGATGGCCTCAGTGACCACATGCTCATGTCCTCTCTTCTCTCTTCTGTTCAAATAAAGGCATGGCTGGCATTATTCTTTCCATTGTGTCTGGCTGCCCCTCCACAAAACTTCATTGCTCTATTTAATCTTCTCCTGTCTGAGACTAAACGATTGGCTCTTGTGCGTCTTGGGCAGTGACAGTGGCACTGCATCCGTTCTGCCAGCCTGACAGATCCTCCTTCTCCTTTATATGACAGTGTGATTGGCTTCCCTCTTGCTCTGTCTGTGGTCTCCACTTTTAAAACATAGCAGACTCTCAGCATGCACAGCAATGTGGCGCTGTGTTAATCTGAGAGACGTTTCACAACGTGTGGTCTGCTGTCAAAATGCTTCATATGCTCCAATTACGTGACAGTTCTGTATGCCTTACAGTAGCACTGTGAATGGTGAGAAAAGCTGCGACTGTAGTGAAACAATTGTGAACAGCTTTCAGCGAACACTGACTGACTCACAGCTGGACCTGATAAGTCCATGTGTAAACCACTAATAAAGCTGAATTAGAACAAGACTTTTTCAGAGTGTAGCAGAGTACAGCATTATTTAAAAATAGCCTCTCAATAACATCAACTCTGAGACACAAGCACATATTTATACCAGGTCTTAAAATCCATTGAGAATCTGGTAAAGGGAAAGTGAAAGAAAGTGACTATTATTGTCAAACACAGCACTGTACACAGTGAGACACAACAAAATGCAACCCCTTGCTTTTCACCCCTTCACACCGTGCAGCACCTCAGGGCAACTGGTCTGGGAATTAAACCTTCCGATCCTGGGGCCAACTCCCTAACCACTTGGCCACCGCAGTAGAACCCATTATCAGCCATACATGCAATGTCACCACTCACTATTTTCCACAATTCTACAAGGTTTAGACTCACGCGGCAGTTTCGTACATAATATGTAGGCAGTGTGCATCTGAAGTTTCAGTACTTCAGGCCCATAGCATCATGTCTGCTTTGGGGTTATGAGAAGAGCATGGAGAGAGGACTTTTAATATACTACAGACTCCAGATATCTGTTGCTAAGGAGATACAAGTTTTGTGACAACATATTAAAACATCCTCTTTATGTTCTCTATAATAGGCTCTGCAACACTGCCCCCAGTTTTTGGAAAAGGAGTTAGCTTGTACCTCTCCTTTTCAGCTGGACATACACCATACGTGGTTTTGCATGACTACAAATCAACCAGTCATTAAAAAAACTAGTCAGCTTGTTGCCATTGTGCGAGTAAAAATATGATTTTGGAAAAGTATTTTATTAACAGTTCATAATGGGGTTGATGCAGTTTGGATGCACTGTCGGGACTGTACAGTGCACTGCAGTAGAATTTCTATGAAAGTATCAGCCACAGGCCCTCATAACAGAAGAACACATACTGTGTAATGCAAACCGGATGCTAAAATTGCCGCAACTCAGAAACTCTAACACAGAATTGAAACTGCTCTGGTCTTCACACTTGTCTAAGCAGAAAATGATTGTTTATCAGACTAAATCCTGGTAGCAGACAGTTTTTGTCTCTCCATGCCAATAAGCTTTTCAGGTATAGACCTAGTCAACATTCATGCTATCTCATTCTAAGAAATGACTGGATACATTGTTTTGTTGCAACCACACCACATGCAATGTTCTGTGATTGGCTGTTCCACATGGAAAACAAACACCCCAGCCTATGAAACATTTAAAGTGAAAGCCCTTGTCATTGTGAAACACAGCACAGCACAACACAATGAAATTCAACCTCTGCGTTTCACCCATACACACATGTGCAGCAGGGGGCAGCTATTGAAAGTGCCCAGGGAGCAGTGACAGGGACAGTACCTTGTTCAAGGGTTTGAACCCACAATCTTCCGAGCCTGTGGCCAACTCCCTAACCACTAGGCCACCGCTGCCCACATTTAGCCATGTTATTAAGCCTTTTTCTTTCCGCTGCATGTAGCATAGGCTTACTGTTTTACTAGCAAACATGTGCCAGTGTCATGTTATCAGATCATGTGATGATGCCTGTGTTACATCTCAAAAACATCTGTTTTGTTTTGGCCAGTCCCAGTGATCTAGTCATGTACCATTTGGAAGCTAACTGTGGGAGTGAGTGCTCCCCCTTTTTAAAAAAGAATAAGATCCACTAAGAAACACAGACAGTAGGCTCTCCATAACTGGCATGCTTGGAGGATAATCTGATCGCGAACTGCAATCTAATTTCCAAGACAGAACACACTTTCCTTGCCTGACAATCCTTTCACAGTTCTGCCTAAAACAAGATCTTTTCACCCTGGCTCTATAAATTATAGAGCTTGAGGATAACGCTTCTGTCATATTCAAGGTACTCTCAGTCTGAATGGATTCATTATGGGCTGAACTGTATTCACCCCAACTTTTCTTTTTTCCGAATCCTTTGAAGCGTATGTTCTCGCAGAATATGTTGAAACGTGTTTAAGTGCACTACCTTGAATAAAATTAAGAGATTGTGTGCCTCAAAAGCAATGAAATTTTTCTGTGACACAGATCTCATGACAGTGTGGATGACCTAATGATTCATGTATGTATTTTCATACTCTTTCTTGTGGAAAGGAAAGGAAGTTCACCGTTACAGGGTTCTGAAAGTCTGAAGCTTTATCCGGAAAGGGACTGTAGTTTGATATGAATATTGCAGTAATTGTTGCGTTGGGATAGTTACATTAAATATACTCTTTTAAAGGTTATAAGCTATGGTAATCTGATCACTTTTCTAGAAGTATATTTTGAAAGCTGTCCCTATATGACAAACGTATATGCATAAGTCATAAGCATAATTTATTATATTTATTTTAATACTTGACCGTTTACCAATTTTTGCATCAGAGCAGTCATGAGTTTGGTTAAATTTCAAACATTTGAGTAGTTTTATGTCAAATGCAAAAGAGAAGTCACTCATTCATTCATTCATTCATGCTTGTCCCAAGGGGGGGTTGTGGGGGGTGCTGGAGTCCATCCCAGCTCACACAGGGTGAAGGACGGGGGGGGGGGGGGACACACACACCCTGGACAGGTCGCCAGCCCATCGCAGGGAGGAGCGTAACGGGGACGGCACCTTGCTCAAGCTTACCTCAGGGAAACCTATTGGGAAGGGGTTCAAACCCCCGATCCTCTGATCATGCAGGCAACATCCTAACCACTAGGCCACCACTTCCCCTCGAAAAAGAAGTATATTTTAAAAACAATGAAATTTACGAAATTTCCTTTTGCCCATGCAAGGTCAGATCCCAGAAACATAATAAAGTATCTTTTAAAAACACTCCCTGCCTCCCTTGGTTTGAATAAGTGTACCAGCAATCTCGTGGCTTTAAAAGCAACTGAGCTCCTGACACTGGAGCAAATTTAACAGTAGTTAAATTCTATATTGTGATTCTATACTCAGCTGTGAGTATAGATTCTATACTCACAGCTGTCATCCATAAATGTCGGAGTATCAATATTGCATTATGCATGAATCACATAATTGGAAAGCATTTAAACAGGGCCAGGAACTCCTAAGAGACAAGTGCAGAAGGATGTAAGTTATGCTTGATTGGACAAACACTGTCATTAAGACAAGAAGGTGCTGAACTAAGCATTAGAGAAGAAATGCATGTGAATATATATTTTTAGGGAGTTGTTGCATTTAAGCAGTAATCAATCAAAGTTTTGATTAATAAGTTTTATATAAAGGCCAAAATGTAAACACTAACAAGCTATAAACAGCTGTTTAAAGATTTCAAATACTTAATTTGGAAATGTTGATGGCTTTAATATCACAGTGACCATCGGGCTGTTTGTACTCTCTGGGAACAGATGGAAAATTAAAAATATGGATTATCATAATGAGAACTGCCCATTAAACCACTGGTAATCAACAAACAGGTAAATGTAATCAGTGAATCCAAGTAAAGTAATCATGTTTAATCAAACGCTTATGACAGCAGGACCGCTAGTGTTTGCCCAGAGCTGAAACTAAACAGGGTGAAATGGCTTTTACCCATTATGGTGGAATGAGGTTTCCATGGAGATTAGTTCTCCCCAAAATAAAATATTGCTTTCTGCTGTCCTCAGTTATTAATAGCTCTGATTTTATCTTTGCTCAGGATATATGCACTTTTCACTCTGTTTCTTTACATTGCTTTTACTTTTGTTAACTTTTAACTTTTAAGTCTTATATAAATCAACCTTTATTATTTTTTTTTACATATATACATTTCTCTGTTAAGTGCATTGAATGGTCTCTGTGTATGATAATGTAGTATAAAAACAAACATGTATGGCACATAATCACGGCCAACTAATCTAATAAATATTTACTTGTCTTTTTATTTAATTTTTCTTTCTTTCAAAGAACATAAAATACAGAAGTGACAGTCCTGACAATAGCCTTCGACTGGAAAAAGAAATTTGCTTTCTGTTTGAATGGCATGTTTCCTGAACCTTTAAAGACGTTTTTAGTTGATTTTCATAATGTGTTTTCTCACCCCAATCATCCCGAGCAAGGCCTGGGTTCAACTGCTTCTTTTGCACGGAGAACCAAATAACTGAAACTCAAACACAACATTGAAAACGGAATGTTTTACAAGATCAGAACAAAACATTAGGACCCTTCTTTGCCACAGCGACCGAAAGAGGATGTCAGACTTTCTCTCATATTTAGAGAGTTCGAGTTCAAGAACCTCACCACATTTGTATTCACAAAGTACAAGAAGTCACTTCCCAAAGGTACCTTCAGCCTCAGCATGTTTTAAATGATATATTGAATCATGATTAATAAGGCCAGGGGCAACAAAAGGTATTGGTTGGGTTTAATTAGACTGTTAATGTTTTATGATCAGTGGAAAGTAGTTTGAAGGCAATAATATTGAAAATCCAATTTCTGCTCTATTATGTGTTTATTCATTTAAATGCTTAATACACAAATACGAATCATTATATGGAATTAGGTGAGACTTCAGTCGAGTATGCTTGGGGAGCAAGGTCCGGTCACAGATGCAGGATTTCAAGTGCAAACAGTCACGTTTTGTTTATTCTGTTCATGACTAAGGAATGCAAATGAGGTTTTAAAAGGGAAGAATTGAGTCGTATTACTGCTCTGCCATCGGTGCCCGTGTCCCCCATGCTGAAAAATCTTTTTCAATCAGTCTCCCTGTCCTAATGTCCAACCTGCATACAGCAGGGTGTCAATAAAGCTATATAACACAAGGTCTTCTTTGCATAATTTAATCAAATGGGTGAGCTGTTACTCCGTGTTTCAGTGTATTTGTAATACTTATTGACAGCTTGTTTTCTGCCCAGCGAGCATTTATTTTCCTTCAGCACAAGAAGCAAGAAGTGCAAAGGAATTTCATTCTGTGCCCTTCTTTCCCTTTCTCCTTTCACCAACCCCAAAACACTCATCTTTGTCACGTCCTGCCAAGTCATATCATTCTCACTGCATTTTAATTAGTGTTCAGAACAATCTCACCAAACAATTTGAAAGCACTGAATTATATCTCAGTCTTAGAATAGCAAGCTAATTAACAGAGACACTAATTGGATTAATTCTGCGTGATCTGATTCCCAGACAGGCACGGGAGCAGCTAGACAATGATAATGAGAAGGAGAAAAACTTTTCAAATGAATGTCCTTGTTTTCCGCCACATTTGTAATATTGACAGACAAGCAGCCCGGAGCAGATAACATCAGTTGATTGTTTTGAAGTTGAAGAAAAGTTTAATTGTACATTTAGGAAAATAAGGATTCTAAGAAGAAATTCCTTAGAGCGATGCCATTGAAAAAACCATACTGGTTCCAGTGTGTTACTTAAATGCACCATCCTTGGAAGGAAGCTGTGTGAGCGGGAAGATCCTATTTAATACAAATACATATGTCACATATATGATATATATTCCAAGAATTGTACATCCAAGCCAATCACCATTTATGAGCCTTTTCAAATGTGACAGAGAAAGATGATTACATGACTTGTTAAATAAAGATTGCTGATATTATTTTACACCCCCCAAGCCCATAAAAAGCGATGATAAGTATGATACATAATAAACCTCATTAAACTGAAGGTAATGGATTTGACCAGGAATAAACATGTATCGAGCATCTGTTCAACAGTCCTTCTAATGTCCTTTCATTTCATTTGGCCTGGGCTCATTCATCCATCATGACTACAGTCACATACTGTAAACAGTATGGGGATTCACAAGCAAGGCCAAAAAGCCTGTAAAAGCTTTACTTAGACATGTGTATACAAACTTAATGGGGTGATGCAAACATGGTTATATATGTAGTGCGTAACTCAATAGTCCATCTCTTGAGGAGAGTCCAAGCAATATCTCTCAGAACAAAAGTCAATGTCAGAGAACAGGGGTATTGTACATGTAGATGTTTATTCAAGATTCAAGGGCGGACATTTAATTGACCTTTAGCTGTAAAAGCATGCCACATTCAAGCTTCCAAGAAAAGTGAGCATGTTTGTATCTTTTGTTATCTTCTGGTTAAAGCTAGAATCTAGTTTAGATTGCATTGAGTAAATAGAATGTTTTGTATAGATATGCATGTGTATATGGGATTCAGTTTCCTTTGGGAGGCAGGATAAGGTCATTTTACTACGGGATGAGTGTAATGTTTCAGACTGACATCCGCTGATATGAAATCTGCGCTAAAATGACAAAGATCGGAGAGGCCATTCGATTTTCACACTGCCTCCATTATTTTGTTTATTTTTCCCTAAATTTACTTTACTCGCAGCTTAAAATCACTCTTTTGTGTCATTTTACTTTCTGAGTTGTAAACATGATGTGCAGCATAATCATAGGATCATCATCATAGGAACGTCATTGACGCCCTCCAAGAGAACTCATTTTCTACAGATGCCATTTTTCCCAGAAGAAGCGAAAGGGAGTAGAAGCTAAAGGGGGTCCTTCCTGATGCGGTGTGTGGCCCTTAAAATGACTGACATGTTAAATTTGTATAGGAATAAACAGCAAAACGGCATTTTCCTCCTCCCCACACAAAACTAACCCAAATACTGCTTAAAAGAATAACCTTTTCTCTTTCTGAGACCCTTTGATTCTTAAATGAAACCTTAAAGTATGAGGTGTCGCTTAAAAAAGGATGATGTCAACATAGCCCGCACTGTCAGAAAAAGTTACTACAACATGCAGGTCCAAGTACAATACATTCCTATTTCAAACATGAGAATGGAGTGCAATACCATTTTCATACCCTATAAATAACATAATTTAATAATGAATCAAATATTAAGCTCAAAGCGCTTTGTGTGATGGCTCAAGAACGTGTATGGAGTCAATGTCACTTAAGTTGAGTAAACTGAGGTCCCCTTTCTTACAAATATACATGAGTAGAGGACAACTGGCAATAATGGTCTTGGTATCGTCCGTCTCTGAATATTAGCCATAAAACTATTGTACTGCCTGTCTATCTGTGTGGGTGCCGTCTGTTCTGACCATTCCAGTCGTTTAGTTTGACAGGCGCCTCTCTCTGTCACATTCCCTTAAGTCCAGTGGCCACATGTTTGTCTCAATCCACCACCTTTGTTACCGTGCTGCAATCCCATTAACCTTGAAGATAAATAAGCCCACTGCTGTTGCCAAGGGGATGCTGACAGTGTGGAGATTGCCTTGTCATGTCCGTTTTGTCCCTTGGGGAAAGGGGACACATTGCACACTCTTTGGCAGCCCTCACACATTTTGGCAGAGCACTGCTCCGCAGTCGTGTTCAATCTAACCCTCAACAGTCTGCAGACCAGGCGTGGACGACAGGAAACAAACACACCGAGCTGACGTGATTGATCGTGACAGTGGAGCAGATCAGGGATTGGACTGGTTATTGCCACTTGTCTTGGGTCATCGATAGCCTTGAGTATTAAGACTGAATATGTCTCTTCTAAGTAAGATCCGTTTAAATTAAATAGTTATTCACAACAACAATCACTCTGTATTTCACCGCGGTAGTGCCAGCAACCATGAAAACGGCAATCTTACGTTGAAAAGCCGGAGAGGCTTTGTCTGACAACCTGAACAATGATAATTTCACTTTACAAAACACATTTACAGTCATCAGCTACAGAGGATTCTGCCAATAGAACAAAATCAAGCTTTAGGGAAACATTCCTGGGTCTTTCAAGGAAATCACGCCAACAATAAACGCTACATAGTGTGTCATTACCAGTTCCCATTCAGCCAAAGCCATTAGCTCCTAGTGGGCTTAATGATGTAGCAGGAAAACATCCCAGGAAAGCAGTCAAAACACAGAGCTGATCAAATGCTCTTTTATAGTGAGTGAATAAATGAAAGGCAAGTTTAAGATTTATACACCGCTGCACATCTTACAAAGCATGCTGCTTATGAGGATATTCACAGGAACAAAGAATTTCCAAATGCTCTTTGTAAGGCGATTATAGATTTACATATTTCTGTTAATTGCAATGGGAACATTCAAACATAAATATTCATGGACAAATATGCTAAATGTTCTAAATTCAGGAACAAGGAAGATCAGGCAGCAAAAGGAGGCATAAGGCTTGTTCATGATGTGACGACCTGTAAAAGCTGCAATTCACACAAAGGCTGGATTGCCAGTGTAAACCAAAAGGTCAGTAAATCAATAAATCTGTTAATCTACACTTAGATCGTTTACTTATTGTAAAGTTATATGTAAGTGCTAACTTACAATGAAAAACAGCTCTCAAACGTTCTGATCAGTACATAATGCAAACAGAAATGGTATAGACTGAAACATTTTGTATGGTTAATAAAAAGAAAAATAACAACAAAACAATTAAACACTTTTATTAATTTTTTTATTAAATTTAAAATAAAATTTAAAATTAAAAAATGTTTTTTTTAATTATAAAAGCTTTTGACTTTCGAGGGCAGCAGTCGATGTTTTTTATTTTAATAGCGCGAATAACAAGAGGGTTTATTTGATAGTGTTACTAGATTTGATTTGATGTTTGCACCACCTTCAGGGTGCAGCAGTGAGAAATGCTTGTGGTTCAGAGCTCGTCATTCCTTCATGTAGAGGCTTAATATTAACAGATATGAAGCACCACAGCTAACCAGCCCACTGACCCAGCTTTGACCTTAACAGCTGAACAGAATCCAAACATTATTGTGTAGTTCTTTTAATGACATTTTCATGGTACCTGTGTAGCCATATTTATGATCATGACATGCCTTCTTAAACGTTTTTATTATATTTGCAATACTTCTACAACTACTACTACTACTAATACTACCACTACTACTACTACTACTACTACTGCTACGACTGCTACGACTGCTACTACTACTACTAATACTAATACTACTGCTACTACTACTACTACTAATACTACCACTACTACTGCTACGACTGCTACTACTACTACTAATACTACCACTACTACTGCTACGACTGCTACTACTACTACTAATACTAATACTACTGCTACTACTACTACTACTACTACTACTACCACTACTACTGCTACGACTGCTACTACTACTACTAATACTACTACCACTACTACTGCTACTACTACTACTACTACTACTACTACCACTACTACTGCTACGACTGCTACTACTACTACTAATACTACTGCTACTACTACTACTACTAATACTACCACTACTACTACTGCTACTACTGCTACTACTACTACTACTAATACTACCACTACTACTACTGCTACTACTACTACTACTACAACTACTAATACTACCACTACTACTACCACTACTACTGCTACGACTGCTACTACTACTACTAATACTACTGCTACTACTACTACTACTACTACTACTACTACTACTACCACTACTATGACTGCTACTACTACTACTACTACTACTACTACTACTACTACTGCTACGACTACTACTACTACTACTAATACTACCACTACTACTGCTACGACTGCTACTACTACTACTACTACTAATACTACTACAGCTACGACTACTAATACTACTACTACTACTACTGCTACGACTGCTACTACTACTACTACTACTACTATTACTGCTACGATTACTACTACCACTACTACTTCTACTACAACTACCACTACTACTACTGCTGCTACTACTACTACTACTATTACTGCTACGACTGCTACTACTACTACTACTACTATTACTGCTACGACTGCTACTACTACTACTACAACTGCTACTACTACTACTTCTACTACAACTACCACTACCCCTACTACTACTGCTACTACTACTACTACCACTACCACTACTACTCCTACTACTACTGCTACTACTACTACTACTATAACTACCACTTCTACTACTACTACTACTACTATTACTACAACTACTACTACTACCACTACTACTACTACTACTACTACTACTACTACCACTACTACTACTACTACTACCACTACTACAACTACCACTACTACTACTACTACTACCACTACCACTACTACTACTGCTGCTACTTCTACTAATACTACTATTACTAATACTACTACTGCTACTAATAATAATATTAATTAATTATAATATTCATTATAATTAAATAGTTGTGCTCTGTGGTCCAAAAAGCTCACTTCTTGCTTCACATGTGAAATGCCCAAAAAACCTATCAAAATACTCTGTTTCCCTGTCTTTATGTCTTTTCTTTGTCTTAGTTTTGAGATTTTGGGGTTCTTTGTTATTAATTTGTCCTTGAACCGCTGTATGATCTTACATTCAGAAAGCTTTGCACCTTCAAAGGCTGTCATTGTGAGACTTTCTTATTGTCTTATTACTCATTTCTACGCATGAAAAAAAAAAAAAAAACAGCTTGGGAGCACAGGAATACAATCGACTTCCATGCACTTCCGTGAGCTTCAAAGGCAGAGGGGCATGAATAGGTCTGGAAGTAAACCAATAACTTCAAGGCTGTGTAATTTTAGAGCGCTTTGTGACGCTCATAATGCACACTCAGAATCACCATGGCCTGTAATGCTTACCATATCTTAAATATAATTTACACACATACAGTTCTTTTAAAAAGGGTTAGTCTAAACCTGGCATATTAATAGCATGATGATCTCAAACTCCTTCTACATGGCAAGCAAATGTAACATTCTTTGGTTTGTGTCGAAGTGAATGTAACCCAAGGTTGTGTAATATTCACAATGTGCTTTTGGCACTGGTCCATGTAAATATAAAAGAAGTTCATTAATTAACTCTGACCTTTCAGGTTGAATTTTAGCCCATTTCCTCACATCCACCCACTTCCTCTGGAATGTTCAGCTGAAATACGCCGAAAGCTAATCAGCACCCAAAGGAAAAGCAAAGAATTCGATGCACACTATGATACACCAAAAGTTTACACACCTTACTTTTCAAAAAGAAAAAAATATAGAATAGAATAAATGGCCAAAATGAATAATAGTAAAAGTGATCCTATTCATATCAACTCAAGCTTAGCAAGTAAGGAAATGATAAATCAAGTGGCGATTTATGTCTAATTAGCCATCCCAAATCAATTCCAGACAAAACAAATTTCTCCTCCTGTGCAATCTGCTTCCATTAAATGCCATGTTTTTGTGGAAGACGTGGTTTCCTGTTCTGCAGACGCACGCTGCGAGGTCTAACAGCGCTGCATGCTGTCGGTGGCCAGCACAACTCAAAAATGGAACCTTTACAGGAGAAAACATTCTCATCATGTAATTTTAGTTCATTTAAAAAAATTGAAGGTCAAAAAATTGTAAAGCATTTCCATTAGTCCGTTCTTCATTTAATGTCCACACAATGATAAAGGCGTAAAAAGGCAATTGTTTTCCGTTTAGCTTACTCAAAAGAAACGGACACCTTAAACAGATTTGCAGTAACCACTCACAGTGTGAACATCACTCTTGAATGCTCTGAACTCCAGTGAAAGTGTGTGTAAGTGTGCAAAATGGATGAAATGATAAAAACACTCATTGCAGCCTGAACTCAACATACTTTTCGATTGATTTAAGCAAAAGAAATGCAATCAGAAAGCTTTAATCAACAGGGCTGAAAGGCGGCTCAGATTAATGATATGATTATCTTAAGTTTATTTACGCTGAGAGACAATTGCTTTTAGATATCTCAAGGCAATATTTGAACCAGGGTTCAAGTCTTCAAGTCTCGAATGCTATTGTCTAAAATAAATAATGACAGTGTTTGTAAAGCAGAAAGAGCCACAGAGCTCTGAATCATTTTTCTTCAGGTTACTGATGATTTATTCAGGGCTGTATTAATGAACTTAATCTCTACAAATAAAAAAAAATAAAAAAAAAATAAAAATTTCGCAGCCAAAGGAAAGGACCTATGTAAATTGCAGCTGGTGTTGTCAAATTGGAATGCTTAGTCTGACTAAGGGACTAATACCAGCATGCGAGTAAAACCTCAGTGGAGGCAAATGCAGCAGATGGTTTAAAAAACTTTCAAAAATTGGAATAAATTATCTAAAATGGTTACCATTTAGGGTAAGTGTAAAAACAAATCTTAGGTTTCAATAAAAGTGATTGCTCCAAAACTGCAAACAATATATTATACGATGAAACAGTGCAGCTAGTGCTCTAAAATTATGTTTTAACATCTTGAAAACATGAATTTATATATAAAGTATGCCGTTCTTGCCTGCTCATTTCTGCACACTTCTCCCTTCCTTACCTGGCCTTTCTAAAAGCCCCAATTCCCAGCCTGTAGATCCACCTTCTGTTGAGGTAAACAGAGTGAGGCAAGATCTTCAGGGGTATTATGGGAGAGATTATGTTCTATGACATAAGGATGCAAGGATGTCTTTTGCTTCTCAAAAAGAAAATAACACCAAAAGTCATTCCTCCATAATAAAAGCAATCTTTCACAGGTCATGACTTTATTAATGTTGGGTTGGAGCTTGAAGAATGTAGTCTATAGAACCATGTCCCACACCCAAACCAACCATTAGCTTCATATCCGCTTCCTCCTAGACACAGAGATACAATCTCATACGTTGGGTTCCAGACAGTTATGGGTGGGGTTGGAAAGTTTTACACCCCCTCCTCACTGAAGGCCGCAACTCTAAAGCACGCGCATAAGCTTATGTAAAACCGACTTATGTCTTATAATCTCCAAAAACCAGGTTTAAAGCTTTTCTTCATCGATCCTAATCAGAGCCACAGGTAGATATCTTAATTGAGAGCGTTGGATTATGAGCTCTAAAGGCTGCTAAATGTTATGCTAAATATTTTACGGAATCGTGTTATGCTTTTTCAAATTTCTGGCAGGTTTGATGGAGGGCTGCTAAGTTTCAAACACAGAGTGGGTGTAGAAGAGAGAAAACAGAGGAGCAGAAATGCATTTTGTTCATAATGAGGTTCTAAATAACATCACAAGCAAGCAAACGTTAATATGGCGTATACTTCAGCAGACATTTTCTCATTCCTTCACTGAAACTTGTTCACAGCACCACACAATGAAGGAACTGGCAGGTAGATAAAGATTATCTCATTTTATCAGCCCATGTGTTTACTCATGTCTGGAAAAATACAGTCAGTCAGTGAAATGAATATACAGTCAACATAAATAGTACCTCCATAGATCTTCATAAACAGACTCTTTAACCATGGCAAAAGCTGTCATTTTTTTTAGCAACAAACATCCATCCTAAAGCCAGGAAACAACAACTTCAGTCTCCCAGCACCACCCTTCAATATGCAATAATGTCAAAGCTCAATCCATAAAAGACTAATTCATTTCAGTTCTTATTAAATCTGTTTTTCCAGGAAGGGCAGGCATTTTGTCATAAGGAGCACGAGGATGATGTAGGGTCCTGATTTCTCCCACAAATTGGTTCCTGTTGGAGTAATTTATCATTAGAAATTATGAGGGCTCTCCCTGCATAACCAACCTGGCTGATCATCTTGACCGATCAATCAAAAGGTTGCCAAGGACACTCAGAAATTGGCCAATTTGGGGCAACAGTCCTGATCTGATCTAAATAACCTACAAACAAGCAATATGCTTCAGATGAGTGAACACCCCACCCTCACACACACCCCACCACCACCTTATCTTTATAGACTTTTTGATTTTATGGTATTTTTAATCTGTGGTGTGATTCAAGAAACATGAACCAGAAAGTACACTCAGAAATGTTTTCTATATTCTTGTGAATGACAACAGAGAAGAGCTTCTGTAATAATGCCATGCGGCACTGACTGAGAGCTGTCAAGCGACAATGTTCTCTTTTTAGCTCAAAGTGAATATCTGCCAAAGTACAGAGGCGGGGAGAGAGAGAGAGAGAGAGAGAGAGAGAGAGAGAGAGCAAGAACATGAGAGAGTAGAAGAGTGGAGGGGGATGGGGTCTGGAGTAATATGAAAGACAAATACATTTAAATGATGCAAGCCATATTCCCTGGGGAACACCCTGCAGTGTGCAATATTATCTGCCCCTTATGAGAAATACCTTTGTATACACAGAAACACACACACACACACACACACACACACACACACACACACACACACACACACACACACACACACACACACACACACACTTTAAATAAGGCACTATCAAATCTTGACTCCTTGGCTTACTTAATTGTCTGCTTATGACCACATTCGGCAGCAGTTTTCACATTTAGTGACACCAGTATGGCATATTTCACTGCTTAAATTGCTGAAATGAAATCTTTTTCATCAGTACCATGTAGCTTGCTTACTGTCCTGCCATATGTGAGTGTTCCCTTTTGTGTGATCATCATTTAAAAACACAAGAAACCATTACTTGCAAATTATGGGTGGCAGGGACATAGTTTAGACCAGATAATGGGTAGGCCATTTCAATTTGCAGTTTAAATCAAAGTAGAAATTAAAAGCTCAGAATGAATGTACAAGAGAGAGTGATGCACATGGGCACTGTTACGAACCAAGGGGGGCCAAGAATGTGTGTGTTTTTCCCCGTGGATAGCAGGAAGAGAAAAAGCTGAGAAATAACAGGATTTTAGAAAATGGCTCTCCCTCCTGAAGATGTTATCAATCTCAGCAATGGCCTAAATACTCAAAGACAAGTACCTCAGAACCAATGAAGTGTATTCTTAAAGCCACCCACTGTCACCCAGCCAGACCTACACAAACCTGATTATTGCCTGTAAACACACTGTATGTGGGTTTGGGGTGTTTGCCTCTATAAAATGGCGTATGGAATTAGATAAACACCAGTCTTATTTATTTAAAAATGAGATTTTATGTCATTTCAGTGGGCAGTTCATTGTGAAAGGTTCACACAATATAAAAGCTGGCAAAAATAAATGCAAATGCAAAAATAAATAATTTTTGCATTTTAATTGAAATAAGCAACAGAAAGAGAAAACTTTCTTTGCTTTATGTGGTGACTAATATTCAATACTGGGCCTAAAATCAAGACAAATGTGCCCAATTGTGAAAAAAAAGCTTCCTTTTACACTCATATGTTGAATGTTTTAATAAAAAGATTACATTCAAATGCAGTGGACCTCAAGTGAATACAAGAGAAAAGTAAAAAATATAAATCTGGTCTTTGTGGTTTGTACTTTGAAGATCTAAATGAAGGTGTATTAAGAAAAAAAGCACATCCTGGAAAAATCACAGTCAGGTGAAAAATATCACTTTTATAGAAAACTTTGAAAAAGCAGTGAAGACTGCATATCAGATACTCAGCAGGTCAATAAAAGACTTAAATGTATCACATTACATAAAATACAGTACTGTGCAAAAGTTTTAGGCAGGTGTGAAAGCATGCTGTAAGCAAAGAATGCTTTCAGAAATATAAATACTGATTGTTTATTTTTATCAATTTACAAAATGCAAAGTGAGCGAACAAAAGAAAAATCTAAATCTAATCAATATTTGGTGTTTCTACCTTTTGCCTTCAAACCAGCATCAGTTCTTCTAGGTACACTTGCACAAAGTCAGGGGGATTCTGTAGGATTATAGTCGGTGTGTGATCAACCAGTTTGACCAAACAGGTACTGATGATCATCAACGTCACACGTAGGTTGAAGCACAGTCATGTTTGGAACAACCTACCAGCAGGTTGTAAAAACTGTGCAAGTGTACCTGAAAAAACTGATGCTATTTTAAGCGAAGATCAGTCCCCACCAAATATGGATTTGTTAGATTATCTTTGTTCATTCACATTTATTGATTGATGAAAATAATGATAGACACTTCCATTTCTGAAGCATTCTTTGTTTGCATTTCCTGTAAACTTTACCAAAGATGCTATATTTCTAAAACATTTAAAACACAAAGACTGTGTGATAAAACACAAGTATAGATATAAATGGTGGTTTTAATTTTACTGAGCTCACACAGTTCCTCTTTGTTAGCAGTGTGCAGCTGTCATTCTTCTTGAACAAAATCCTCTCTCTCTCTCTCTCTCTCTCTCTCTCTCCTCTCTCTCCTCTCTCTCTCTCTCTCTCTCATCTCTCTCTCTCTGTCTCTCTCTCTCTCACCTCTGTCTCTCTCTCTCTCTCTCTCTCTCTCTCTCTACCTTTAGTCTGGCACTACTCTCATAAGGACTGCCTACCCGCTCATCTACCAACAGCATAAAACTGAAAACAATTAAGCAATGTATTTTACTTTATCCGAATATCAGTGTTTATTGGTTAAACATCCCTTTAGATCCAGTCTAATAATATTTGTATTTGCTTCTGAGTGCTCTTTTTTTGTGCTTGTAGTCTGTAATTTTAATTAAATGAATAACTGTAACCGAAATCAACTGGAAACAAATCTTTAAAAATAATACTAAACTACAATCACTCAAAACAACTGATATTTTCAGATATTTCCTGCACCTTTTAAGTTACGTTCTTATGCAAATCCCGCCCAAAAAACAACATCTACAATGTTTGAAAAAGTGCATCTGATGCTGTCTATTGAGTTCATAAAATAAATTCATTTTAGAGTTAAATAGTCCCGTGAAAACATCTGAGATTCATTTTCTTCTCGTCTTTGTTTTCTTTGAAAACATTTAAAAATTTCAGTTAAAACATGAATGTAAGAACATTTTCATCTTGTGTGTGTGTGTGTGTGTGTGTGTGTTTGCTTATTTATAGCTCCCAGAGTTCTAAATTTGATCATTTCTTTCTTCACTTGTGTTCCCTTTGCTGTATGGAGGCCTTAGGAATGGGTTTGGAGCAGAAAGCATGAAGAAAGAGAGAAAGAGGAGCCTACAGAATCCTTCTGGCACAGAAATGATTGCATGAACACGAAAGGTACAAGCACCTTCTGGCTTCTCTCTCTCCCTCACACACACACCGCACACACACACACACGCGTGCACACACACACACACACACACACATGCCTTTGTAGTACACACACACACACACACACACACGCGCACACACACACACACACATAGAGATGTGCCAATTAAGATACCTCAAATGTCAAAGGATTTCAGAGGTGCATTA
This sequence comes from Hepsetus odoe, assembly GCA_017165825.1. NCBI lineage: Eukaryota > Metazoa > Chordata > Actinopteri > Characiformes > Hepsetidae > Hepsetus > Hepsetus odoe. The sequence goes on along the minus strand of CM029366.1, from coordinate 27,222,568 downwards.
AGGCCTTAACTAAGAGTTTTTGAGCAGCTTCTATAAAATCTGTGTGAGGAAGAATCTGTTCAAGCTGCCTGCTTGTATGGGCATGGACATCTGTTACAGGGCCAGAGTGCAGTGTGATGTAACCTCCAGCATTTTCTTATCCTCAAACAAATGGAGAGAAATCAAACCTGTCTGCAGCAGGCACTTTGAGTTGTCTAGGGTGGCATTGTGCTGAATAAGTACTGTAACATGGGACTGGAACACACGGACCATAGACAGAGAATCGTTCATGAGGATGCACACTGATATTGAAATATATTGATTTTTAAAGTCCTGACAATATTTAGCAATATTTCCAAGCATAATTTGATGTTTTAAAGCTGACTGTTAAGACGATGTTGATTTACTGTGATAATATATCTGCATTCAGGTTTTGCAACAAAACTATATATATATACAGTACTGTGGAAAAGTTTTAGGCAGGTGTGAAAAAATGCTGTAAACAAAGAACGCTTTCCGAGGAAATGGAAGTATTAATCATTTATTTTCATCAATCAACAAATGCAGTGAATGAGCGAAGAGAGAAATCAAATCAAATCAATATTTGGTATGACCACCCTTTGCCTTCAAAAAGCATCAGTTCTTCTAGGTACCTTACTTTTACAGTTTTTGAAGAACTTCGGCTGAAGTAGGTTGTTCAACATGTTCAATGCTTCAACCTCCGTGTGACACTGATGATCATCAGCACCTGTTTGGTCAAATTCGTTGATCAGACACCGACTATAATCCTACAGAATCCCTGACTTTTTCACCGTGTTCCTAGAAAGGGCAGTGCTGCTTTGAAGGCAAAGGTAGAAACACCAAATATTGATTTGATTTAGATTTTTTCTTTTATTACCGCTCCTTTGTTTGTAAATTGATAAATAAACAATCAGTATTTATATTTCTGAAAGCATTCTTTGTTTACAGCATTTTCTCACACCTGCCTAAAACTTTTGCACAGTACTAATATAAATAAATAAATATAACTATATATATATATATATATATAGCTAGAATGGGATTGGGAAAAGAGATGCGTTGGGGAAAAAAACACTTAAACTGAGAGGGAGGGGGGCAATATACAGTGCCACAGATCATTGCATTATTATAAATGACATTTCAAAAGTGGCTTATTGCCTTTCTAAAGTTAGCAGACTCAGGCAGGAGGCCCCTCAGGACGTATAGAGCTATTCTACATGGTAAATACACTTATGAGACTTACAAAGAGTGCAAAGCCAAGGAAGTAAAGCACTTAAAGATCGTTCGCTGCTGGAAGCCTGCTGGGACTCCAGGCAAAAGCGCTCGCTGTTTTTTGGAAGCCCTTCTGAGGGACAACAGCAGTCAGTAGGCCAGCAAAAGAGCAAATCCAGCACTCGTCAGCAATAAAAAGAGCCGTCCAGCTGTACGCAGACACAAGAGAGGCAGCAAAGAGATGAAAAACTTATCTGAGGCAGACTTTACCAGGGGAATGTTACTGGGCTTTCAGGAAAGGAAAAGACATTTTCCTTCCTTTTTTGTAAAGGAAGAGTTTCAGATTTCACATTTTAAATTGCATCTTTCACTCCCCAGTCAATCCATCTTCCAAAAATGGAGACTAAGCCAAAGCTTCTGTGATTACAAAAAAGAAATGTGTAAATTAATTGTCTTTTCATGCTACATTTTCTGATTTGTGATGCATTTGTCTTTCACAGAGAACCAGAAAACACAATTACAATTAGTGAAAAAACCAAAAAACAGTGCTGCGAGTGAAGATATTCTGGTTCAAACAGCAATCAGAATTCAATCTTGCTGATCAGAGACACATTTGACAAAAGAACGTAAAATGTTAAATTGTCACCAAAGATACAATCTGGGTAAAATTTACATTTGATGGGTGGTTTGAATTGATGTGGAAACGGGTATAAAGCAGCTTCTTGAGCCTTTAAATACTCAGCATGGCTAATTTGCCTTGTGTCTGCTGATTTCAGATTTGATAGACACATCTTGAAAGATAAATTAAAGGCACCTTGTTGAGAAATGTACCATCAGACAACACTGCAGAAACACTGGTCGACTGAAATAAAAGCCTAATGGCTAATCACTTCTAAGGACAGGAAATTGCTTTTCTAGAATGAGAAAGGATAAAAAGCAGAAGTGCACTTGAACAGACAAAGAGAGAGAAAGCGAACCACAGGCGAAACTGTTGTGGCACTGCCCTTGCAGGAAAGAAAGCTTTCATGATGGAAGGAAAGAATAGACAACTCACCTGAATACACCCAGTACGGCTCCCCAGCTGCCCTCCTCTCTCTCTGATGATACCTCACTCCTGTAGGTGCAGCCGCTTCAGAGAAAAACACACAGACAGAAGGTGGTTTAGGGTACTGGCCAGACTCCACAAAAAGTCTGAACTATTCCTTGTTGTTGGCATGCCAGTTCCAATGTGTTCATGGGCAGTAACAAACTTGTTCAGTATTTCTTCCAAAATTGGCCCATGGTTTAGGACTGCAACACTCTGTAGTTACACAGTTGTTACTCTACTTTAATTTTTGTAAGTTTATCATATATTTCATTGGATTTATTCCCTATTTCATATGAATCAGCAAATGCTAGTACTCACATAATAGCACCACCTGCTCATTATTATTAACTCAACATAAAGATGTCAGGACAGAGGTTTGATCAAAGTTATAGGTCGTGCAGAGCAATCGCAGTGAGGAGAGTAGCATGGGGTAGGACTGAATCTCATAAAGTATATATTAGACTCCTTACATCTTTAGCAATTTTTCACCCATGTCATATACGTAGCATTGCATTAATGAAATACAAATAAGATCAGAAGGTTGTGGATTCACATCCCAGACCAGTAGGTTGTCCTGAGGTATCCTTGAGCAAGATACCGTCACCATCACTGCTCCCTGGGTGCTATAAATAGCTGCCCCCTACACGGAGCGTATGCGTGAAATCCAGAGGTTGGGGCAGTGGTGGCCTAGTAGTTAGAGAGTTGCCCACAGAAATGGAAGGCTGGGGGTTTTGAATCCCAGACCAGTAGGTTGCCCTCAATGTATCCTCTAGCAAGGTACCATCCTAGTCACTGCTCCCTGGGAGCTTTCAATAGCTGCCCCATGCTGTACAGTGTATATGGGTGAAAAGGTAGAATTTCATTGTATTTTACAATGACAAAATAGTCCCTTTCACTATATCACTGCTAAAGAATATTAGACCTTACAGAACTTATATTTATAGAAATAATACTATATTTTTATTTGACTGGGTCCATCACACTGAGAACATTATAACACTAGACTATGTATTGGAATTCTTTAAATCTTGGGCTGAATATAAAAAATATAGCTTGAGAATTAACATAAGTAAGTAAATCCTGATCTTAAAAGACAAATACTGGCTTTAAATAGAGTGTTTAACAGTCAGTCAGTTTCTGCTGTCCCCAAACAGGGACTACTGGTCATCCCAGCTCACACAGGGCAGGAGGACACACCCTGGACAATTCGCCAACCCGCCATGAGAGGAGGGCTTTGGCGGGGAGCGGCACCTTGCTCAAAAGGGTACCTCAGGGCAACCACTGGAAGGGATCCAACCACGATCTTGCCGATCATGTGGCCAGCGCCGAACCACTAGGCCACCACGCACAGCTGCAAACATATTTGTATAATTTCAGCTTCACACACAACACTTGCTATGCATTTTCTCATTACATGACATTGGAATTTTTTTCTCATCCAACCTGAAATCAGCAGCAATGAAAGTGGGCAGAGCTAAGATAGATCATCTGCACATGATGCCTGATTTATAATTACAATAATTATGAAATAAAAACAAAGAAATGTGCAAGAGGAACAGTGGCAAAGGTAAAAAATAGAGGAGAAACTGAGAGAGCCAGAGAGCAAGAGAGAGAGAGAGAGAGAGACGAAGAGAGAGAGAGAGAGAGAGACAGGAGAGAGAGAGAGAGAGAGAGAGAGAGAGAGAGAGAGAGAGAGAGAGAAACAGAGACACAGAGAGAGGAGAGAAGAAGAGTACCCACCACTCTACATACATCAGAGAGATCTATGCTGGGCACTGCAGGATCAGCTCTCTCCTCCAGTCATATTAATATTTAAACTGCAGCCAAGTCTTCTCTAAAGCTTCACTTTAAACACGTGTGGTTTAATCTGGCCTGTGATTCTCTTCCCACCGGCTCTATAATTGTCCTGTTTATCTGTCTTACTGTTCCCAAGTCCTATGCACACCTGCAGGAATTCATACACTTTGAAAATGTTAAACCTGATTGGTTATTATAAAACAAAACAGCATGCACACTATTTGCAAGCAATAGCATTTTATTTTGTATTTGTAATTTGTAGATTTCATTCTGTAAACCTTCTTTGCATAAAATTTATTATTTTATGTTTTTTTTTTTATCTTTTTAGCTGCTGGACAGTGTATTCATGTTGAAATTATTGCATCAAAACCTGAGTTCTAAGTCTATACTTAATTTCATCTCCCTTTCAGAGGAAGAGTTCCAGGAGGGCAAAATGAATCGATGGGATTATCTGTGCATAGGTACGTAGCTACAGTATGTACCTCACGTTTGGAATGTAAACGAAAGTGGACTGTTGACAGATACTGTTGGATTTAAAATTCAAGATTTAAAAGAAGGTAGTGTATAAACACTGTCTATTTAATCGTTAAAGTAAACACACCTTATAGAAATACATAAATACACAGTTAATTAAGTCAAAATGTTTGCAATTAAGCTAATTAAAGACTCGAATTCCCAAAATTTACAGCATCACGGGCACTCATTAGGATCCCGTTCCCACATATTGGTATGTTGCGGCCACAAATATATTTTAAGAAGGGATGTCTTCATTAAAGCTCTTTAAGGTTATGTTGGTGATAACTGTGACTGGAGCGGAGTCATCATTTACATTTATGGCATTTAGCAGACGCTCTAATCCAGAGCGACTTCCATGTCCTAATTACAGGGACAGAACCCCCGGAGCAACTCAGGGTTAAGGGTTTTGCTCAGGAACCCAATGAGTGGTAGTGCTAAGGTGAATTTGAACCTGTGACCTCTTGGTCCAAAGATCCATAGGCAAGTATCCAACGGCTGGACCACCACCACCCACGTTTATTCAGTTTTGAGTCACTCTGTGAAAGTAAGGAGATATCAAAGCCCTATTCGCGACTGATAGTCTAATAACAAGTCAGCAACAAGATGAAGTAGGGGCCTCCCTGTAGGACAATAACATTTCTCTGGAGGCGTTGTTACCTTAAACACCTTCTCCTGACCCACCACTGAATCATGGCACTTTATGGAGTTTCTTTAGCCTTCTAAACATGCAAGAGTGAAAGAATTAAATCAGCTTCTTACATACAAACATCAGATATAACGGCATCAGACACTTTTCAACTAATGTGATTACCTGTGCTGAAAATACTTTTTCCCCCAAAAAACTAATCAAATCATTGGTTCATAGATCCACTGGCAGCACAACATGAGAAACTAAGTATCTAAATCGAAATTAGCTAATAATATAGGTTAGAAGCTTATGCGGCGTAAATTTTGGTGGTCACATCATCACAGTTCCTTTGTGACAGTTTGCTGTACTTGAGATGAACTTGGATCCTCTTCCCCAAGCCAGAAGGGGATTCCTGTATTTATATCTCACTTCAAAGGGTCCTCCTCCACCTTACCAGTGACTCATTCTCTGGGGTAGATGCTCAGTTCACACAAACACATTTTGCTACCCTCTGCTCTGCTCTTACCCTGGCTTGCATCATTACATTGGAGATTAATTAGAAGCTGAGCTAAGTCAATTCTCTCTCCCGGCAATTAAAGACTCCCTTATTGGTTAGCGACGAACAGGCACACTCTTATTGGCTAGCGAGCCATCCTGTTTAATCCCCTGAAGGACAGCAAGGTGCATCATGCAGACAACTGGACTGGAACAGTAAACAATTACTTGCTCCTATTAATGCTTTCATAAACCCTTTAAAGGGCTAGGCATACCAAAAGTGCACCCTTATTATTTTCTCATGGCTTATTATGGAGGGTAAACACCCTGGTCTGACGTCAAATGGAGAAAAGCTAAATAATGTTCTGCTGATGCAGCTGAGGCTGTTTGAACTGCTCCTCTTCCCCAAGGCCTCGTAGCAGCACCTACAAGTCAGCAGCACTCCACGAGCATGCGTGAGCGCCTGGGTCGTGGGTTTGAGAGTGACAGAAGGGGCGGGAGCCTGCATCAGTAAGCAAGAAAGATATACAACGGTGTGAGCCAGGCTTTTGAAACTGGAGTGACAGCAGCATGGTGCTTCTATAGTGTACAAAACCTACCTATGTCAGCCTCACCCAGCTGGACACAAGATTAAAGGAGTCCTGCAGTCACTGACATCACAGCCTCCATCATCAAGGGTTTCGAGCCAGGTACAAAGGCAACATACCTGCGTGTGTCTGAAATCACCTTGTACAAAGCTCTGACACTTCTTACTGATACAAAGTGCCTTAAACCAGTAGAACAGCAATCCGCAGGACATAACTGGCAGCAGGCCAGGCAGTGTAAGACCCTGAGCCAACAAATAGTCCAGGAAGAATGAGTTTTAGACTAGTTTGAGTCAAGTAAATCTATAACTTCAAAAAGATTCAATTTAATTTTATTGTCAATGTTTCAGTCATGATACCTCATATTTTATTATACATCAGTTTGACGAGGGTCACGATGCTGGTGCCTTTCCCAGCACACACAGGGTTAAAGGCAAAGAAACACCCTGGAAAAATTACATGGCAGACAGATAGATAAACACTCTCATACAGGCAGTCATACTTTGGGGCAATTTATCATCTCCAGCACTCCTGATGTGCATGTTTTGGACTGTAGGAGGAAACCAGAACACCAGAGAAAACTCCCACATGCAACACATCCAAACTCCACACAGAAAAGTTTAAAAATTATTCAGTTCAGTTTATCATACTGAATGATTCTGTTCATATAGCAATATGAATCAGTTCAATTATGATTATTTAAGGAATGATTCAGCATATTAGGATATAATATTTGATCATGATACAGTTCAGTTATCATTAAACAGACAGTTCAGTGCAGAATTGCAGATCTCACCACAGTTCAGTCATACATCCTTTATCTTATCCTCATCATTCATCCATCATTCATCCTGTTTCCTAAACAGGTTCAAGGGGGATGCTGAAGCATTTCCCAACCCTGGACAGGTTGCCAATTCTTTGCAGGGCAGACACACAGGCAAGCTCACTCCCTCCTACGGTCAATGTAGCACCTCTAGTCCACCTGATGTACATGTCTTTGTAGAAGAAAACAAGAGCACGTGCAGGAAACCCACACAAACATGGAGAGAACCTACAACACCTCCAGAGAAAACACCCAGGCTCTCGGCATGGGCTGAATCACAGGACTGAAACTACTGCACTGTACTGTACCATCTGATTAAATTCTTATGAACTTCAGTCAATTGTTTTATTGGGAATTTCATGTTGGCTACATACCCTAGTGAAAAAATCAGTCATAACTGATTTTTCAATCTGAAAATCTGAATATCCAATTTCAGATTTTTACAGTTAAACCACCTGATTTGATGGACATATTCCACTTGTGTTTCTGTTCTTTGCAAATCATGAATATTTCTATTTATCAAAATCTCCCATCCCCACAGAGGCACACTCAGCTGAGGTTTTAAAACTCTCTGGTTGGAGAAGATCAGTGTTACTAGGCTTGGATAGCAAAAAGCAAATAAACAAACCATGGTCTCGATAGGAAGACTCAAAATAGGCTTTGCTCTGACATGGGAACGCATAGGTTTAATTAAGCATAAGCAAGCGCTATGACCCTGTTGGACAAATAAACATGCTTGCAGAGAGGCTTAAAGGTGATAATTTTTCTTGTCATGCTCATCCTCTTAAATGCAAAAAGGGGGGACGTGCTTATGATGGTTTTGGCAATAGTGTCTAGAAGTCACTGTAGGTTTCTCTCTCTCCTCTCTCTCTCTCTCTCTCCCTCATTCTCTCTCTCTCTCACTCTCTCTCTCTCTCCCTCATTCTCTCTCTCTCTCTCATTCTCTCTCCTCTCTCTCTCTCTCTCTCCCTCATTCTCTCTCTCTCTACCTCATTCTCTCTCTCTCCCTCATTTCTCTCTCTCTCTCTCACTCTCTCTCTCTCCTCTCTCTCTCTCTCTCTCTCTCTCTCTCTCCTCATTTCTCTCTCTCTCTCTCATTCTCTCCTCTCTCTCTCTCTTTCTCTCCCTTGCTCTCTCTCTCTCTCTCTCTCTCTCTCTCTCTCTTTCTCTCTCGCTCTCTTTCTCTCCCTTGCTCTCTCTCTCTCTCTCTCTCTCTCTCTCTCTCTCCCTTGCTCTCTCTCTTTCTTTCTCTCCCTTGCTCTCTCTCTCTCTCTCTCTCTCTCTCTCTCCCTTGCTCTCTCTCTCTTTCTCTCCCTTGCTCTCTCTCTCTCTCTTTCTCTTTTTCTCACTCTCTCTCTCTCTCACTCTCTCTCTTTCTCTCTCTTGCTCTCTCTCTTTCTCTTTCTCTCCCTTGCTCTCTCTCTCTCTCTCTCTCTCGCTCTCTCTCTTTCTCTTTTTCTCACTCTCTCTCTCTCTTTCTCTTTTTCTCACTCTCTCTCTCTCTCTCCCTTGCTCTCTCTCTCTCTCTTTCTCTCCCTTGCTCTCTCTCTCTCTCTCTCTCTCTCTCTCTCTCTCTCTCTCTCTCTCTCTCTCTCCTGTGCCTTTTTTCTAATTTCCCATGTTTATCGAAAGCTCTAAATCTGCTGAACAAACAGGCAGGAGAATGGCACAGCAGACATTTACACTGAGCTCGGAGTGAGCTCTCAAAGGCCAGGGGCAGCAAACACAGACCCCCAAGCTGAAAAGGTCATGCAGACCACGGCTACAGTATTCAAGAGTGTTCCTGCCTATCATCAATACCCGACTCAGATTACTGCGGAGCCCTGCCGTGAATACAGGCCTCAACCTTGGAAATATGCCACCGGGTCTGGGACTTGGGCGAGGTGTTGACGATCCTTTAACAAACCATCTGACATCCGAATGACTTTTCTCTGTGTGTGTCAACAATGGGGAAGTAATCTGCTTTAGCTACAGTGGCTTTGCACAGTGTCAGGAGAGAGAGAGTGCAGCAGCACTCTTATATTTAGCCACCCTTCCGCTCCCCTCACCGGCTGTTTAATCTCTTTTTGTGGTCAGTGTTTACATCTGCAAGATGACCAGGAGGGATGTTTTTCCCCAAACAAATGCAGCGTGTTATAAAGAGGAACTGATGAAGTCATGTTTGTATAAAAGGTCGCTTAAAATAGAACTAAAATTAAACTGTCTCAATTAGTGCCTTCTGCAAATGGGTAAATAGCAGAGGCTGCATTTTCCCCTGCTCTGTTCTGTGTGTGTGTGTGTGTGTTTGTATGATGGCGCCTGTTTTTACTGATTCTATACTTTTACTGAGCCTATAAGAGAATCTGCCTACAGAGAGGAGCATATGGCATTCAAAATGGAGGCAATAAATAGAGGGAAGGAAAAGAAACTCTGGCTGGCAGAGCACAGGGGCATTGTGAAAGTGAAGAAAAATGAAGGAGCGCCACTCTTGCTTCATTGTAAGTAGAAGGCATGGGATCCTCTACCCATTAGTATTTGATTTGTGTACTGTGACTGCTCACATCCACTCAGAAGAATGCAGGGGAGAAAGTGATCAATGCTTCAGGAGCAGCCAAACTAGCTTTTGGGTAGCAAGCAGCATGGCATTTATGTCAAGAATTAGATATATTACTACAACACAATTATTGCCTTACATTTACTCTCTTTTGACATTTATGTTTTGGATGTAATATATCTAAATTATTTGCAACTAAGCTATCTACATTGTGTAAATCTAAAGGACTCTTTTTTTCAATGCTTAATGTATAGCACACCTGAAATTCTTCGCTTATAGGGAAGAATTTTCAGTTTTTATATACTCTAATGACTTTACTTCAGCTGTGCCCAGTCCTGGTGCTCGAGATCTACCACCATGAAGACTTCTGATCCACTCAGTAGCTTTTGAATACGATCATTACTCGTATAATGTTTGATAGATTAGGGTTGGGGCTAAACTCAGAGAAGAGGTAGATCCAATTTGAACCATTTCGATGGACTCATTTGTCATTAAAATGTTCAAATGCACACTTATTCCAGAATTTAGAGACGTTTGATGCTGCTGTCAAAGACTGGGTGCTCCTGCTCACCTGCCCTTCATATAGGTTTTCATGGAACTACCTGAAAGCCTCTGCATCTTCTTCTTGGAGAGAAGAATAAATGGCGAGTATGCCTCTGCTGGATGGAGACTCGCTCTAGAAAGGATTCTGTCAGCAAGGATGTTTTTTCTGGTGTCGGCTCAATCACAGATTTTTAAAAAGTTGTATCATGTCATAAGGACTTTGTCTCTAAGGAGGTACTTCTGTATCGTTATCATCATGCTATAATGTCTATCCCAATGTTCCCATGACTATCATGTTTTTTTTTGTGTTTTTTTTTCAAAACTACTGTCAGGCACTGGGGATCTGAACACTTCCTTATTTTTCAGCTTTTGCTTAAAATCACAGGGTGGAATTCTTGCAGCGCTCAACCAAAAATTATGCTCTTCATTTTTTTTTTACGATTGCATCTGGGTATATTTACCCAGAGTGAGCTCTCTTATTCTTACCTGCAGAGTACAGAGTTTGGACTAAAGAACAAAGTATTGTGAAATCAAGCAATCACTTCCGTATAGGTCCTACATGCATCACTGACTGCATACAAGCAGCGGTCTATCCAGATGGAGACAGAAACAGAGAATAAAACATATAACACATCTTTTACAACCTAAAGAGGAAAGTTCAAACTCAAACAAAAAAAATCTGATTGGTTCTAACTGAAATAAACAATATAGTAGAGATCCATTTCTTCCTCTTTTTTACTGTGCTATCTGAGTGGCTGTGCCTTTTCAACAGATTCTTTTCTTTTTTTTTTTGCCGTTTTGCTCTCAGGGCATTTTCCTTGACTCTGTCTCACTATTAACATTTGTTAAGGGTTCTTTGTAAGAACAGCAGTTGAATTTACAAAATGTAAGAGAAATTTCCAGTAGTGGGAGCTACAAAGTTTTGCAAAGCACCTTCTTGTTTGGTGTCCTGTTGAAGGATCTAATCAATAGCACTAAAAGCGAGGAACAAGGTGTAGCCTTTACATTAGAAGCCAGCAGAATGGAGTCAAAGCAAAGAGGCCCACATTGTGTGCATAAGCTACCAACATCCTGGCTTTATCCTGTATTTATGGAACTCGCGGTGGCCTATTGTCTTGTTGTTTAGTATGAAGTCTGGTCTATTTTAAACAACAATACAGTAGGACTTCCTGTGGGAGAAAGTAATTAGTGAATGGAGTACCATAGGCTACCGTTCAAACTCCTGATTTCTACTGCAGGACAGTTAGCATGGTATCCCTTGTGTGGCCCTTATGAGTGAAATCATTACAGTGAAATATAATGTGCAAGCAGAAATATCAGCTGGGCTATTGAGAATAACATCTGCCCTCTGTGTAAATGATAATCCAGCAATAAAGGTCCCTAAAGACAGAGGCTCTTGCTCTTGTACCATCTAAACATTAAATGACTAAATGGTCCACTGCCTGAGTCTATCAGAAACTTAGGTAAATCCATTAGCAGGATTAATCTTATGTTATAGGCTTGAGGAAAGGGCAAACACATTTTCCCTTTAAATTACTAAGCAATTGAGCCAGTGTGTCTAACAGCCTTTGCAAGAGCAAATATAATCACAGGATCACAACAGGCTCTATTAAACGATTTCCAAAGATAATTCCAACGTGAAGCAGGGTTTGTGTAATAGTTTGTGAGGACAGGGCGGATAAGAAAATGGCTAATACTGTCATTTCAGGCGCTCAGTCAATGAATATTATATTATTTTCATTATTCTTGTTTCTAAAATGAAATAAAAATATTGATCTCGATAATTCCAGGAAAAGAAATAATTACTGACAAACTCAGTCATGCCACAGTGTGTATCAGGTATGTTCAAACTAATTGCAAGGTCATTCAGAGAACTCTTAAATAACAGTTGCAACATAAACTGCCATTTAATTCTTCATTTGATATGAATAATGCACAATAAGGCAGTTCCTTCTGGTGTGTTCTAAACCCCTGCTGAGACGTGGTATGTTACACCTTTGTATTATTTTAGGGAAAAAAGCAGACCTTAGAATTCATTTTTAGGGGTTTCTTTCAAAGTGAGTGGATGCTCAGCAGGGAAGCCTTCAGTGAATGAAATAACACTGTTTGAATGGTTTAATTATAGAGCACCAAACTAAGGCCTCCAAATAGGTATTTTCTATGATTATTAAATATTATTTACAGCCTGCAGCTTTACATGTTCAAAGAAGCAGACGCTGAGATTCCATCAACAGTTCAGTCATTTTATCTCTGTCATGTTGAAATATCCAAACCTGTCTTCAGAAAGCACGAATATGAAAGTAGTTTATAGCTGAGGCCTGCAGCCCTGTTAAAAAGTAATTAAATAGCTATTGTGAGGCAGTAAGATGTGGGTGGGAGTGAGAGAGATTAACAAACCACTCAGAAGAACCTGTAATAAGAGCATTATGTGTTGATCTGCATGGCTAGAACGTATTTGAAAGGACTATAATATGTGATATAAAGTAAATTGCTCTTGCTTTTGAAACCAGCATTGCATTGAAATGCCTTTAAAAAGACAAAAAATACTTAATTTCGCAAATGATCCCATGAACAGGGCCAGTACTGTAGATGACAACACCAATACTGTGAAAACTGCAATAATGTTTAGGGTGTCAAGATGAATCAATAACACAACATTAATAAGAACAAGTTTAAATTTTGTGCGTATTATTTTACCATAAATAATGTACTCTTACTGGACCGTAACACTGATTTGGAAAAGTAATTTCCAGGAGACTCAGAGGACACAGTAAAGCATGATTGGTTCACACTCATGTAGGGACTTTCCTAGTAATCCTAGCAATTCCAAAGCGAGACACTACAGCGTGAAAGGGTGCACACGTAATTACTAAAATCTGTCTTGTCAAATTAGCAATTAAGTTCCAAAGCAATTTTCATGATCTCACCTTGGGACCTAGCCCAGTCTCTAACTTTTTTTGGTGATTGTCCTCAGGTGATTGTTCAGTTTAGTATGCCATTTTATTTAATGACAGAATTATTTTCCAGTGTAGGAAGTAGGTAAGAATATTCATATAAGGATCCCTACACAGTCCTGGCTTTTTCCTTTTATAACTTTTAATATTAAAAACTTTTAATGTACAGTAAAAACAGCAGCACAGCAAAACTACTCTGGAGTTGATTGGAAATATTAATAATAATAATAATAATAACAGCAATAATAATAATAATAATAATAATAATAACAATAATCATCATCGTCATCATCCTCATCATCATTGTTAGTATTATTATTATTACCATTATCATTGTTATTATTAATATTATTATTGATATTATTGTTATTATTATGATCATTATTGCTGTTGTTGTTGATGATGTTGCTGTTCTTGTTGTTTTCATTATTCTTTTCCATCTTGAGTTTTAATGTGTACTCAAATCTTTTAAATTTACTTATTATCCAGTAACAATGAACAATTACTAAGCAACTGATGAGTGGGTGCACATACAGACCCCTGTATGTTTAGGGCTTCGTGTTATCCATCTTTGGCTTATCACTTACTCAGGCAAACTGTAATCAAACTGTAATTTGTAAGAGGGGAAGACTTAAGTCATTAAGGCTCAATGGGTTAATTTAGCTGAGTAAGGCATTAGGCATTTAAACAGACTCCACCACTAACAATGAAGCACCCAAACCACTGCACCCACTATAAATTTTAGTCTTCTTTAAAAAAAAAGTGAAAAGTCAGGCTAAAGTGAGCCAGTGACATGTGTAAAAGTCACACCCGTCTTGAGGATATGAAATATGGATCTGGATCACTGCATTCCATTACTTTTAATGCTTCCTTCGTATTGATTTTTCACTCTCTGCTTTCAATTAAACGATTTACAGGCTCTTTGTATGCGGGTCAGGCTATGGAAGACAGACAGATTAGAAACGGAGAGCAGCAGAAAAGATTCCTTTCTGATTTCATTACATAGACGACCATTCAATCACACAGCAGAGGAGTCCTCATTAGGGCAGGGTGAGAGTGCTGCTGGGAGAGTGAAGGGCGAAGTAAAGCATTAAAAACTTCACGTCTTCTGACAAGAGGCCCTTGATGGATTCTGGTGTCAGGCTGGAGCTTCCTGCAGAGAGCTAGGCCTTCTTGACAGAAGGGTTGAGAACGGAACTCCACAGGGCACTGCCGTGTTTGACTTATATTCACACACAGACACACACGCACCCTCCTAACACATACATTTACACACATGGACGGGCACAGACTAAATCCAGTTTGTTTCTGGCACATCATATACACTCATATACGCAATGTAATATGTACACTTGTGCAAGAGACACACACGCATACACACTCCAGGGATTTCATTAAATTCTAGGTACAACCCACACCCATGCAAACGGTGCAAGCGATTCCTTAGGTGACATCTCTACTAGGAAAACACACACACACACACACACACACACACAACAAGCAAACATGCCCACAATGGCAACAGTGTATAACACAAACGGAATTCCAAAACAAGCAGAATTATATAGTAGGAAATCCCAGCCCTTCCTTAACCAAATAATTCAGCTCGCCTTCATTTATGTGTTGCTTTGAAGAAACAATGGTGAAAGGGTGAGGTCATGCAATCCGCCATTGTACCTCAGTACACAGCAGCCACTCCTGGGCCAATCTCCAGTCTCTCCAGAACAGCCTGAATGTGTTTAAGCCTCCCTGCCATTATTTCAGCCGGACAATTTATGCCCAGAGTAGGTCAGCAGAAATAACACCTTATGACGCTATTAGAGCCCAAACTCATTCTCTGCTGAACCATTACTATTTATGAATCACAGGGGGTGTCATTGGAAAGGGAATGTGGTGTCAGTGTGAGCTGCTACATAAATGACTTCACTGCGTGTTTCATACAAAGTATAGTGTGGATTCGAAGAGCAGGAACACATAGTAGCGTTCAGTAAAATCAGCAAATAATGATCACCCAGCCAGACGCAATTTAACATTATGCTTTATAATACATCATACATTTGAACCGAGGGGTGAGCAGGCATTTGACCCTTCCCTTGCAATATTCTACCTTTGTCTGCCTCAAACTTCACCACTCACCTATAGACACAAACAGAAAGATTGTCAAACCTAGCAGTGAAATCAATGAAAAATGTCAATTTTAGCCTGGCTGGCATCATCAACAGCAGGGTGATTGGCTATTCTGCACTGAAGGAAAACATCTTTCCTGACGAGTGATCATGTTCACTTTTTAAACAGTGAACAGTCTCAAATATTTTTTTAAATCTTGGGACTGATTTGGTGGTTTGGCTTTTTTTAGAACCTCTTTATTTTGGTGTGACACCACTCCTGAAATCCATAAACATGAATGTTCCCTCACCATTTGCTCAAACTGAGATGCAGCTTGTTCTGAATGTGTCATGTTTAATTTGTGTTTACACTGCGCTCATAAAAAAGGTTTATGATCTATCATGCTGTTTAGATAGTGCTTTCTGGAAACATCTCACATGTGTCTTCGACTGTACGAATCCAGAGGTGATGGGGGATTTGTAAAGCACTTCCTGTTTATGTGAAACATATAGTATGTTCAGCCCAAAAAAAGGGGTCTGTGGTGCGATGCCATAGAGAACATCTGCAAACCCTTTGGATTCCCTATGAACCTTGAAGTAGAAGGTTCTTTAAAGAACCATTTGCAGAAATGAGCTGTGTGAGTGTGAAGGATGAGAAGGGGTGGTGTATCACTTTTTAGCTTATTCTTTAACTTTGAGTAAAATCTAATTATAAAATAAACAACAGAACAGAAACATATGAACTGATTCTGTCTTCCAGCTTTCAAACATGTGTTATCTATTGCGTTATCATTTCCTGGCTCCATTCAAAGCTCTGGCTTTGATTTTTGCAAGCCACAGTGCCCTGGACTGCTTCCGCCAGTCCCAAGGCCTCTGCTTTGCTTTGTTCTGAATCCCCTCGACTGTGTGGTTCATATAAAAATGTAACGGCGGGTGTTCGTCCTAAAGTTGAGTACACCTTATGATCAGGTTTCATCATACAGAACTGAACATGGAATGGGGAGAGTCAATACTCAAAGTACGCTTGTTGGTGACTATCGCATCTTAATACCTCCTTATATGACAGAGTCTTTAAATCAGTGTATTTATCAGCTGGGTAACGAAGATTAATCCTCGAATCAGGATTAATCTTTGATCACTGGGGCTGAACAGCTGGGTGAAAGCTTCGAAATCTATTCTTCCTAAACCAGCCTTGTGACTGTAATTTAAATTGTAGTTATTTTCTGTAGATTAATATCCCAAACCCTTTTTATTAGCCAAATCAACACATACAGTTTTTCCATCTCAAGCCTTCAATGCTGAGCATACTGTGCCAAGTTGATGTGACTGTGTTATCAGCAGATGGGTGTTTAGTTGTATTAAGCGGTGTAACTCATCACTCAAATTCCTCCACTGAAAACGTGCTAAGAAATGCTGAAAATATAGGTTTAACTGAAAGTGCAGTTCTCGCAGTAAAAAATAACATACACTCCTTCAAACTGCAATTCCAACATTACAAATGGTTCACCTTTCAGACCTACATAATACCATCCCTACAGCATACAGCACCTCTCCACCCAGACCCAGTAAAGGTGGGTCTGTGCCTTCTGATTGGTGCCAAACTGAGTGCCAGACTTTATGGGATAAAGTCAGAGAGCAGGTGAATAGGAAAATGAGCAAGAGCTAAAAGCACAGCACTGAAAGAGACTGAGTGTTTGCGAGGAAGCGTTCCGACTTCTTTAATGGACTTGTGAACAGAGCGGAGCAAATTGCACGCCGGGGGTACGTGCATGTAAAGGGGGAACACTGCCAGCACTAAAGGTACCAAAAAAAGAAGCAACCCCATTCGTTAAAGTGTGAATAGAAATTTAAGATACTATCTGATCACAAACACTTCGACATAGTCCCGAAAATGTGACCTGGAACCATTTTGGGTGCTGCACAGAACAACAGGTTCCCCATCATCATGAGAAGGCATGGATGCGTTCACATTCTTATAAAGCTCACGGTTCTCTGTAGAACCCACGCCTTTCCTAAAGCATCCTTGAAGAACCATTTTTCTTTCTCAGAATGGTCAATGAGAGAGGTAGTTTGCCCTAAAGGATGAAATAGCCTTGCTCATAGCTACCATGAAATTGTGCACCGTGCAAAAACTACACTGGGCATATTTCAGATTTTCAGGCTGTTTTCTTTTGCACGCCTAATGGGAACAGATGTAATTTCGCGAGGTAAACCAATCCATCACTAAGTGCTCCAGACAAAAATGCTCTTAGGCATCAATAAATAATACAGCCAGCCCTGTGTGTATAATGTGGGCACTGACTTTCTGGCCAGACACCGATGTCACAGAGCCACCATGGGCATCTTCAGGCCGGTCCCAGCAGCTCTGGTGCCCCCTTAGTGCCCATCCTCGGTGTCGCAAATCTGAAGGTCCTTTCCTCTCCGGACTCTCCTTCATTTCTCCTCATCAGTATCACTTCAGGAACTTTTGCTTCCTAAAACACGCTCCACCACATGAGGTGTGAAGTGTGAAGCCTCACTTACCGGGGTGGCCGCTGCCGGACTGGATGAGGAGAGCTGCCAAAGTCAAGCCCAAAACCGGGAGACGACGCGGACCCAGTAGACTCCACATGTCTTCATGCGCACTGAGCGAGCGGCGAGTGGAAGTGAGACGTCAATGGAGACAGAAATGCTGTTAAACACTCTTTCTTCACTCTCAGTTCATCTCAGGGCAGAGGAGCGCTTCGGGGCTCCGTGTCACATTCCGGGCAGCCCGCGATCGGAGCGCGGACCTGGGCTCTCGGCGGCGCCCTCGCTTCATTCACATCGTCCAGGTTGAGTCCGGCCGGGCGGCTCTCGGCTTCTCCGGTAATCTCTCCTGCGCCGAGACGGATCCGGAGGCTGTGGCGGGTCCTGCGAGCTCAGCGGCGTCAGGAGCGACGCGCTTCTCCATGCAGGAAGTTGTGAAGAGGAGGTCTGGCTGGGGGATTAGTTTTTAGAGCAGCACGAGCGGCATACACGCCCCCCCCCCCTTTATCACCCCCCCACACACACACACACCACCTACTTACACCCCCGGTCCTAATGACTGCTGGAGCGAGCAAAGGTGGTCACTGGACAGGGTACATAATGTTCTTTGGTAGACAAATGTGTTTATTAGTTTGTTTGTTTTTCCTCCAAGCTGCGCTCCTGGAATAAAGGTTAATGCTCACAGGCATTGGGAAAGCCATGGCTTGCTATTGGAGCTTATTGTGGAGGATTTTGCTGACAAACTTTACTCATAAAAAAGAGGCATAATTCACTCTGAAAGGTTGAACCATGTGTTTCTTCTGTGGCATCTTTAGTTTTAATAGGAGCGCGCTGGACGAGGATTCATGTATGCGAGTTTCTTTTGTGGCGTAGCGGTTAAGAGAGCCTCTGCCAATGTTGCCAATGGGACAGATGTTTACGTGCCAGACAGCTTAACTTATGCGACAAACAGTCATTTCACACTAGCTATACAGAATATGAATGGTTACAATATATGCACAAGGAGGGGCTCCTGTGGCCTTGTGGTTTGGGACCGGTGCCATGATCCAGAAGTCATGGGTTGAGTCCCAGACCAATAGGTTGCCTTGAGATACCCATTAGCAAGGCACTGTTCTCAGCACTGCTCCCCTGGTATTGTATCCCAGTGCTTCTATCCCTGGTGTGTGTGGGGTGGCGGTAGTCTATTGGTTGGGTTCTTGCCTATGGATCTATGGCTCAAGAGGTCCCAGGTTCGAATCCCACCTCTGGCACTACCTACTGGGTCCCTGAGCAAGACCCTTAACCCTGAGCTGCTCCAGGGGGACTGTCCCTGTAATTAGGACATGGAAATCGCTCTAGATAAGAGTGTCTGCTAAATGCCGTAAATTAAAATGTGTGTGTTCACTATCAGTGTGTCTGGATGAGTTAAATAGACACATCACATTCACTCCTCACTGTTCAGAGTGCATGTGTGTGTGTAAGCACGAGGAATTCCACCAATTTTATTTTATTTTTTTCATATGAAAATGAGTAATATTATTATTTAATATATTCATAAGCCATATTCTTTGCCTCTCCCATTTTCAGTGGATGCTCTTCATATTACGGAACATGCTAAAATAAATAATGGATGAATTTTCCTTCGTGTTGTTATCACCCAGTCTGAGAAGGATCTCTGATGATCGTTGACTTGGCTTTGCTCCGCTGAATGGGGTCCCTGCTTTTTAAGCCACAGAGACTGGCGCTGTCCACCGGTGCTGGTTGTGGGCCTTTGGCGTTGGCTGTGCTTCTGAAGGCCTGCCCCTCCCCCCAGTGCCACAGCTTATATTGTTCAGCGTGAACATGGTGAATGTTGACACCAGGGACCTGATCTGCCCTCGAGCAGTTCCAGTTTGTGGGTTACACAGCTGAAACATACAACCATGGCCAAGAGTTTTGTGAATGACACAAATATTCATTTTCACAAAGTTGGCTCCTCTGTTTTTATGATGGTAATTTGCATAAACTCCAGGTTATGAAGATGATGAGATGAATTGCATTATTTGGAAAGTCTCTCTTTGCTAATCCCAAAAAATCCATTTCCACTGAATTTCAGCACCACCACAAAAGGACCTGCTGACATAATTTCAGTGATCCTCTTGTTAACACAGGTAAGAGTGTTGAGGAGGACAGAAAGGCAAGAAGGCAGGAGAAGGTAGAGTCTTTGTCCTTGCAGTTGAGTTAGAATAGCAGACTGGAGTGCTTTAAAAGGAGGACGATGCTTGAAATCATTGTGTTTCCTCTGTTAACCATGGTTACCTGCAAGGAAACAGTCATGCAGTCATCATTGCACTTTGCACAAAAAGGCCTTCACAGGTAAGGATATTGCTGCTAAAAGCCCAGTTCAGGTGTGGGATCAGGGCACCACCAGTGCTGAGAGCTTGCTCGGAGTTAGCAGCAGGCAGGTGTGGGTATCTGCATGCACAGTGAGGAGGAGACTTTTGGAGGATGGTGTCAAGAAGGGCAGGGAAGAAACCAGAAAAACATCAGGGACACACTGCTATTCTTACCGAGTACAGGGACTGGATAAAAAATAATCTACTATCATAAGAAAGAAAGTATAAGGAAAAACAAAAGAAAACAAGCATTTACTAAATAAGAGTTAAAGAAATTAGAAATAAAAAATAACCTTGGCCTGGTAGATCACCACTACTTGTCATCATCAGATAAATAACACTTGAAGCTGTAATCTTAGAGAGTGAAGAGAAAATCAAGGTCCATTTTGACTTCAGATCTGAAAAATACAGAAGTGTTTCTGTTTACTGTTCTGCTGCAGTGTCTCAGTTGTGTCCATCTAGAAAGGTTTTGCAGTTTGCTCAAAGTGAAGTGAAAGTGACTATTCCTGGCCTTGTCATTGTGAGAACACACAGCAAGAGCCACAACAAAAAAACTGGATTTCTGTATTTAACCCATGCACACAAACACACACCGTGCAGCAGGGGGCAGCTATAAAAGCACCTGGGGAGCAGTGACAGGGGACGATACCTTGCTCAAGGGTACATCAGGGCAATCTACTATTGAGGTTTAGATTGAGGCCACCGCTGCATAACAGTATGAACAGACAATAAAGAACATTTGTACCAGAACACTCAAAGTGGACATGATAGATTTGTTGCAGACTGATGAGTATAATTTGTAACGAGGATGCTCATTTATTGTAGGAAAAAGTTGGCAGAAGAAAAATGCAACAAGCTTCTAAGACTGAATTGGCATTTGTACAAGAAGAATGAATATTTGCCCCAGGCTTTGTAGAAAAACTGAGCATAAATCTCCTCAAAATTGCAACAAAACCAAAGCGGAACAGCGGTGGCCTAAAGTGGTTGGGAGTTTATACAGGATTAGATGTGGGTTCAAACCCCTTATGATTGGTTGCTAAGGTACTGGGCAAAGTACCGTCCCCGTCTTCCCGCTCAGTAGCTTTCATAGCTGCACGGTGTTTGCGTGGGTTAAATGCAGAGGTTCAATTACACTGTGTGCTATACTGTGACCTCAGCAATGATGAGAATGTTCACTTTCAAAATGTCCATGAAATACTGCAAAGAAATGACTTTGTATTTATTTGTTGAGGGTTTGTGCAATTTTCTGTTAAACGTTTTCTGCTTTTAATGCCAGGGTGAGCCCTGATGCAATGAGTAAATAAACAAATAAATAAAAGAACAAACGTTGCTCCTGATAGCCATGTTTTTCATATCAAGCTCATGTATGTATTCATCTGTTATCAGTTCATTTCAAATGAAGCAATTCCTGGACTTACTTCATTGATTAAAAGTTCTAACTCTGCTGCAGCTCTCCTTTCATTTAATGTGGCTAATTGAGTTCAGATTCAGCGGAAGCTTAAGGTGTTCATTGGCTCTCCTTAACTCTGTCTAAAGTGTGAGTTGCATACTTTATCGCTAATTAGCACCTCCAGGCTCTCTCTCTCTCTGCTGCAGGTAGACCCGTGTGCTTCTGGAATGGGTGTATAGTGAGTTCCACAGACTGCTGATATAAAGGAGTGGCAATGGGACGATGAACAGCGGGAGAATTTGGGAGAGAAGCCCAGCTGGACTTTAATTTGAAGAATCTGATTAAATTCGGTATTTAATTACCCTTCTCTCAGAGGGAGCTGTTGAGGACCTTCACAGTATTCTGGCGTGTAAGTGTGGACCATCTGTTCTTCTGGAACTCTACTCTAGTGACCCTGTAAGATACACACAAACACACAAATGCACTCACATGACCACATTATTGGTACTGTCCTTGTATACAAAACACTATAACCTTTAGTTTTTAAGTTTTTAAAAATGACATATGTGATATACTGTGCATCCAAATCTAAATAGGTGACAGTAAAAACTGTAGTGAAAGTGACTATCTGTCATCATGAACACATAGCACAGCACACTTGTACACAACAAAATTTCTTTCTCTGCATTTTACCCATCACACAGTGCAGCAAGGGGTAGCCATACATCCAGTGCCCAGGGAGCAGCCCAGTACCTTCCTCAAGGCTACCTCAGGGTAACCAACTGGTCTGAGAATCTAACCCACAACTACCAATCATGGGGCCTAGTCCCTAACGACTAGGCCAACAATAACGAAAAGAAAACCAAAATAAATAATGCTCAGTTAATAGAAAATGGCAAACTGCTAAGAATGAAAGACTGAAGAAATTCACACACAGAAATGGGGTTTACATTATATATATAATATATATATATATATATATATATATATATATATATATATATATATATATATATCATGATATTTCCAAAATTAGTGGGCATTACATAAAAATGTAAATACCAGTTTTGTATGCAGAGATATTATATATAT
The DNA here is from genome assembly GCA_017165825.1 of Hepsetus odoe. NCBI lineage: Eukaryota > Metazoa > Chordata > Actinopteri > Characiformes > Hepsetidae > Hepsetus > Hepsetus odoe. The sequence goes on along the minus strand of CM029366.1, from coordinate 27,199,947 downwards.
ATATAGTTTACATTTTACATTTTGCAGTATGAGAAATGCAAACAGTGGGCTCAGGAAGAGTGCAAGTTATGTAGGCCATGCCAGAATTTAACTTTTGTTGAAATCAGACAACCTACAGCCTACTGGAGCATTTAAGTCTCATTTCATTTCATTTTAATTGCTTGAAATTATTTCCATAAAAAAAAACAACAAAAAAGTTTCAGTTTCTCAGATGACCTTGCTGGGGACATGGACGTACTGCGTCAAGCAGCAGCAAACCAAGAAAATGCTTGGGGGCCCCAAAGGATTTTTGGAAAAAGAGAAAAAGGCCCCAGGGATTTCTTATATAGTCGCATTTTGAAATGACAACAATTAACTCAATTAAATCCCTATAAAGACACTATACTCTGCGCTACCACTGCTCTAAACCCCCCAGTAGCTACCATATGGCATTAGTCAGCAGCTACATGTAACTGTTATACACTTTTGGTGTCAGGCAGTACTCGTGTAAATGCAGAACTGTTTTTTTATTTATGTTTTTTTTTTTAAGAAATAAAACTTTTATTTTTTAAATTCTTGAACGCTGCATCATTGAAGCTGGCGTTTTGTATTTATGGAGAAATACTTGCATGTGCGAAGACTTTATCATCCCATTGTCTCATGCTTTAGAATGGACAGTATCTACTCGACTTCTTCTACAGGCTATTTAAATTTCATCTTTAATAGTCAATGATGCTTAAACAGAGGTACAACATTTCTGAATAGTGAATATCAAGATACATGTTCTGAGCCACATCTGAGGCAGTAGCTGAATGTGCAGCATGTAGCAGTAATGTTGCACATTATACAGGAATTTGTTCACATAAAAATATCTATGTGATATTTTACCCATGCTTGTTGATTTAAAACTTCACTTCACAGTATAAATATATTCATTTTTGCTCACATTTAAAATATAGCATATTGATCAGGCACAGTGACATATGACACATAGTTGTGACATATTCAGACAGTTGCTTTAAGGGAAAATGGTTGGACAACATCAGCCTCGAAAAACCGAGACTTGTTGCAAACTCCGCTTCTACAGATCAATGATTTGGATTAGGTCTGTAAATCCAAAAGAAGGTTTTCTCATGGGAATCCCATTTCAATCAACATTAATCAAAAGTGATATCTTTCTCATGTATTTCTGCCAGCAGCATGATTTAAGCAGTCTAAGGGCAAGTCCTCTCCCCAAAGACTACCATGTGCCTCTAAATATAGCAGCACTTTATTATTTTTTCAGTTGATTTCACATGTTGACAGTTTGTGCATAATATATGGTTGAATGCATCAATTATGTATCATTTATTGAGGCAGCAAAATACAGTATATGAAATTAATTTGATTCATGCATTGTAAATCAAGAACAGAGTCATGGTTAACCTTTTTATGTGCATAAAACATTATCACAAAAAGAAATTATGCATTGCACATACATACATTATTATATTACATAGCTTGATATCAGTAAAATTGTCCAGAAGAGATCATTTTGTATCAAAAGCAAAGATTTTTATGGGGCTATTTGCTGTAAATGATTGAAGTTACCTGAGGTCAGTATGAGAATGGGCTCGGATGAAGGCATGCTAATAGAGTGGCATATTAGAAAATTCCTATTGATATTCTGATGAGTCTTTCTTTCTCTCGCTTTCCATAAACGTTATCTTCCCTTTTCCCCAAACATGCTAAGCATATCTGCATACTTCTCACTGCTTTGTGTTGGCTTATGCTCAGAATAACACTCCACTGATAATTGCTAATGGTTAGGACCCTGCGTTGTTCATGAATAACTTGATCAAGACAATGACAAAGGATAAAATAAGCCATTGATTGGTGTAGACTGAGAGTAAATTGAGTTGGTAAAAGGCCAATATTTGATATAGTTTGTAAGCATTGCTAAAATTAATAATATAGCAGTCCATACCATCTTTATCAGAGGCAAAGCGGCAAAGGCAAGTTATTTCATTATTGTTTGTGATGTCAGCATATTTGCATGTACCTGCCTAACACAGTTTTGTGCAAGCCAGTTATAGTGAAGTTATAAAGAGTATTTCAGCAGCTTTTGAATAAAATGATACATGGTGCTTTACAGCGTTGGAAATATGTCATGTTAAAATGAATGATAATGTCACACAAACGTCATAACTTGAGGTTAAGAAAGATGTTTTGTTTTTCATGTGTGTTTTGCTTCAGTTTATAGAGTATACGGTACACAGGCGATGGCGTTCAGTAGCTTGATCCCAGTGGTCTGCATCTTTAAGTGTAAACCAGAGTGTTCTAATAACTTCAAGCCATGTGTACTAAAATATATCTGACGAAGACCGTACTTACTTAGGGCAAGTTCTTTGAATGTGGAGGAGAAAAATAGTAGCACATTCATAGGTTTGCAGCCTGTAATTAGGCCATTTTGGGATTAGGCAGCTTGGATTTTGAATTTCAGCAGAAATCTGCTGTGCAAGAACTGTTCTTGGACTGTTTTACATTTCTGCTGCTGCCTTCCAGCCGCCACAGGCACTGTGAGTTAAGCATTTAAAAGGTACTGACTCACTCGCTTAGTATTAGAGACAGAGAGTAAGGGAATCATGTGCAGATGCTGACCTGAAAGGCGGGAGGAGGAAGAGCGCCGACTTCTTCAATTTGTCTAAACTCTGAATTGATTAAAAAATGCTGAGGCATGTGGACTGTGTCCAAACTATTAGGATTTTTTCTTTTTTTTTTTTTTGCTTGCAGAGATTTGTGCACACCCCCTCTGCTAGTTCTCTGATTTTAAGCCTGAAGGCAGAAAGTAGTGGGATTGCTTTTTGAATTAAATGCATATTGTAATAAGGGTAAGTCTTTCAAACAAAATGCAGGTGCAGCTCATTTTAACCTGTCGCATTTCCAAAACGAGCTCATGTTTATGTCTGTGCAGCATTTCGGTGCTTGTGAGAAAGAGGTGAGCCTGGGGTGATGTCTCTGTGGAGATGCTTGTGCATTGTCTGGCTTGATTTTCTCTGGACGGTTCATAAGATTTGGTTTGATGCAGCGTTGCCAGATTCGCAGTCTGGGCAACATGGAACTCTGGGATTGTTTCCCAATGGTGTTAGAATGCCAACTGTGGTCAAATATGAAAAGAAGGTCCAGGAAATGGCACATATAGCCTTGGTGTAAACTGAAGATAAGCAATACAAACTGGCTGGAAAGTAGATTTTATATAGAGAAATAGTCTTCGTATTTGCTTTACAGGGCCTTTTCTTGGATATAAAATATAATTTCTATTACTGATTCAATTCAAAAAATGTAAATAAAAGAGTGTTTGATCATATAAAAAGCTAAACAGTTCAAACACACAAAGATAACATCAATACTGAAACATTAAGAGACAGTGGTGCTGGCAAAAAGACAGGAGGCAGAGCTGGAGGTGTCAGAGTTAAAGATGCTGAGATTTTTGTTGGGTGTGACGAGGATGGACAGGATTAAAAATGAGTGTATTAGAGGGACAGCTCAGGTTGGACGTTTTGGAGACAAAGTTAGAGAAGCATGTTTGGGACATGTCCAGAGGAGAGATGAGGATTAAATTGGGAGGAGGATGTTGAGGATGGAGCTGCCAGGAAAGAGGAAAAGAGGAAGACCAAAAGGAGGTTCATGGATGTGGTGAGAGAGGAGGTGGTCGGTTTGAAGATGGAAGATGCAGAGGACAGGAAGAAATGGGAAACGGATGATCCACTGTGGCGAACCCTAAACGGGAGCAGCCGAAAGATGATGAAGATTAAAACATAATAGGGCCTAAACTCATCTCTCTATTGCACAATGACAACTTTGAATACGTTTAAATTTACACTAGACAAAAAGCTAACAGCTAAGAACAAAGCAGGCCTTTTGTGCTGTTAAATACCAGAGGAGATCCTCTGAATCTATACACACTGTCAGTGACAGTCCCTTCTGAACACTCTTCTCTCTCAAACCCGACATCCCACCCCCATCAGCCATGCGCTCAGTTTGTCAATATCTATAGCCATCAGTTCTCCCAAGGACATGTGAATGGGAGGGTGAAATGCAGCCGCTCAACCTAATTATGCTGATGGCAGTAGGCAGCTAAAAGCTAGAAGGTTGTTAGGTTTCAGAAAAAAAGTCCCTTTGCTGTCCTCCAAATGAACGGACATTCGGAGTGGGGATTGCAGCTCATGCATTTTCATCATATGAGCATCTCATAATGGGCCCACTGGGGCTGAGGCTAAGAGTGAGTGTTTGTGACAACAGCACAGAAACACACACAGACATGTATTGGCTGCCTTGGACATACTGAAGAAAAAATGGTCTAACAGGCCATCTGAAGACACCACCTCTCATAAGTGACTGATTGTGAAAGCTATATTTAGAACAAGATGCCCTAAACAATAGAAATCCATCTCCTAACCACTGGGGTTACAGTGAAATGCATGAGTTTAGTTGCTTTTCAACTTGAAAATAAGAACAAATTCCAATAGAGAAGACACAATGAGCATTTCATGATTTCAAATTCATATTTTATGATGTTGAAGATGGAGCTGCCTGGCAAGAGGAGAAGAGGAAGACCAAAGAGGAGGTTCATGGACGTGGTGAGAGAAGACATGCAAGCGGTCGAAGTGAAGGAGGTATTATTACCATAATAGTCAGTCATTTTCTGGGCCGCTTGTCCTAATCAGGGTCGCGAGGGGTGCTGGAGTCCATCCCAGCTCACACAGGGCGAAGGACGGGGACACACCCTGGACAGGTCGCCAGCCTGATTACCATAATAATCATGCAAAATTAAGACTAAGCTTAGTTGCTCTGCCGTAATAATAATTAAATATAGCCAGATTGTTTTTTTTAATGTAATAAAAAGAAAGCTGTTTTTAGGTGGGTGCAGGAAAATCTAAATATTCTCTAAATGCTTTATTTTCAGGGTTCTGCTGCTACTAGTTACACAATCATTAGTAGATTGAAAGCAATATGTAAGCAGCCACCCTTCTAATACTTTCACCCAAACTTTATATGATGCTTCCTTGTTTTGTATTATCCTCCCTCAGTCTGTGTTGCAGGTTTCATAAATTGGCCATTAAGGGAACACACATCTTTTTGTATGTACAAAAGGATCCGTACATCTCTCCTGAATCTGGGAACTGAGAATTCAAGGGTATTTGCAAGTAAACTGATGCAAGATTCATTTTATTGCAGACAGCTTGAGACTCTTTGGTCTGACTATAAAAGAGACCATATAAGTATGCGCTTGATGGTGTGTTTCTTAAAGCAATAATGAAGTGTAGCCAAAAGAGCAAAGAGTGAGCCGGCTGGTTTCAGTACTGTTTAATCAGGTTCACAGTTAATGTGAAGTGAATTGGCTGCTTTGCTGAAGAAATTAATAATAGATGTTACAATTGTCATCAACTGAAAAAAGCGAGCATTAACAACAATTAACATCTCACGCAGAGATAAGAAAAAGTTAGCCTGAGGGACAATCACTGCACAATGGATTTCTGGCTGCTTTTACTCAACCTAATTAACATTCGTGCTCTCACAGAAATTAAGCAGGAAAAAGAAAGAGATAACTTTCCGCAAACCAGGGCCACAATGTACAGCATCTACAATGAGACCTTTATTTATTCCATATGATCAGTGATCGATTGTTTTATATAGTCTGCTTACTGGATTATTAAGATGATAAAGTACTTGGAAAATGTTGATATATTTAGAATTTTTTTTATTTATTTGATTTCAAGGAGAAACACAGTCATGGTATACTGATTACATAATAAAAAGCTAATCTTGTTCAGCTAATCTTCTTAACAACAGACTCTTTAATTCAGCAGATTATGCGTTTATAAATGAAACCACGAGGACGAGTTTATGGCAAAGTGCAGCAGTTCATCTTAAATTCAAGGCTAGATTGTGCGTTAATATATCATTAGCATGGCAATTTTTTTCTAACACTTTTTACTTTTACTTTCAATGAAGAGATACTGTAACACCTTAGCTGCCTGATCATTCATTTATTCTTCCATTCACCTGCTTATCCTTACAAGGTCAGCATGGGCACTGAAGTTCATCCCAAGAGCTCAAAAGGCAAAACACAGAGAATCACTCTGGACAGTTTGAAATCTAATCAGCGCTCTTGAAGAAGAAGATCTCTTCATATGATGAATGGGGCAACAGCAGCAGCATGTATGTAAACTTTCGAACACAGGCAAAGCAATACAAGGTAAGACAAAGATGAGATGTGGTGATGAAGACACCATGAAGAAGGAACACCTGTAGGGGGGTTACCAATAAAACACTGGTGCACACACGAAGGCAGAGGCAGGGCTAAGCTTAGGACAAGACCGCGACAAAACATATGAGCCATATGAGAAACAAAAATACAGACACGGACTTATAAAGGCAGAATCTGCCTGATTCCATTCTTATTGGAACAAGAAGCTCTGCAAGCACTGCCCCACCTAAACTGGCTGGTAAGCTTAATCAGAGTGTGTTGCTATTAATGGAAAGGTCACGGGTTCGATCCCCTTATGGACCATTGATTTTCATGGGGCATTAGTGGCCTAGTGTTTAGGAATTAGTCCCCAGGATTGGAAGGTCATGGGTTCGAATCTTGCGCCAGTAGGTTGCCTTGAGGCACCCTTGAGCAAGGCACCATGCCCAACACTGCTCCCCATCTGCTGAATGTATGGCTGCCCCCTGCTGCCCATGTGTAAATGCTGAGAAACATTTTTGTTGTGGTTTGCTCTGCTCTGCTTGGTGTGCTCACAATGAGGAACTGTCACTTTCACTTTACCAGATAAATATTATTTTTGCATTTTTGCTTTTAAGCCTCCAGACATACAGATTCTGCATGTGTGTAAGCTCATTTTATACTCCAGAGAAACAAGAAAATAACATAGATAACAAGCTCTAGGAGCTCCAGGAAACTTGGAACAAAAAAATAATTCTTTAACCTTTCATAATTTTAATTGATTTTTGTTCTTGAAAATAAAGCCTATTCAAAAAAAAAAGAAAAAAAAAGCCTCTTGTAGGAATGATTTCTGTTAAACACATAGTTTAATACTACCATTATTTGCACTGTTCTTTCATATGCTTGTTTTTCCTGAAAGTAATTCATTAATTCCCAGACAAAATCATTTTATGGCCATAATGTCCAGAAACGTAGCCAAGGAACAGACAGAAAGCAGCATCACGCAGCAGTTGAAAAAATGAAAATAAAAAATGAAAGGGAGACTGCAAATTTTATCAGTGTGACAGAAGAGTGACTAGACATGCACTTGGTGGCATATAAGGAGTAAAGAAGAGGTGAAAGCACATACCGCCCCACTGATTGATAGAGGTTATGACAGGTAGGGTCCAACCACATAAGCTGCTTCCTATCTGACAGAAAGCTAACAATCCACTGGAAGATGGAAGTGTTCACACTCCAATGTATTGGTTTACGAAAAAGTGCTTTCAGATGTTTGAAGACATGTGGTCGACATGGCGGCATCATCTGTTGAGCAAACTGCTCAGTAGGCAGACTTTAGTGATTCATGTGACCATGCGACATCTGTAGATTTTTCACCCTTCTGATTAAATCAGTCACAAACAGGAATGACTGACCTACACTGTTACACACTGTTGTATGTGAGCTTGTTTTTTGTAAGGCATTTATCATGGCTACGTATGTCTATATGTTTACATGTTTGCTTGTTTGAGTACATGCTCTCGCGTTGACCTGCCAATTTGGGTTCCTGATGAAAAAAATGGATTGCTGAAGAGAGAATGGGGCAGCGATGGCCTAGTGGTTCGGGCGTTGGCCACATGATCGGAGGTTTGAACCCCTTCCCAATAGGTTGCCCTGAGGTGCCCTTGAGCAAGGTGCCGTCCCCATCACTACTCCCTGGGCGCTTTCAATAGCTGCCCACTGCTGCACGGTGTTTGAATGGGTCAAATGCAGAGGTCCAATTTCGTTGTGGTTCATTGTCTGCTGTGCTTTGACCTCGCAATGGTTGTCACTTTCACTTTCAATTGCACAAATAGGATGTATTATCAGGGGATTAGAATATTCACTACAGCATATAAACTAAATCAGCCAGTTTATAAATTCCTTATAGCTACATGAAAAAAAGAACTTGTCTGGGATAAAGCACAAAGACTGATGACATGAAGGTTAACCTGTGATGGAGTGAGGAAAGCGTGTATCAAAAATCGAAACACACATGATCCAAAGGACAGTCTCTGAAGAAAGGGCAGATAGGGCTGTATGATTGGCAGTAGAACTGTAGTGATCGGGGAGGGGTACCGGCTGAATCCTGCAAAGTCTGAGCAATTGTCTTCTTCAAACATACACAGGTGTTTGGACTCTGCTTTTCTGCAGGCCTCACCGCCTCCTGTTATTGATGATGTGACTGCAAGCAGCAGAAGCAACAGATGAAATCTGAAGTGAGCAAAAGCACTGAAACTGATTAGACTTCAAAACACATCAGATTACACTCAACTAGGCTACTCAAAAGAAGGATCTTGATTGGTTGCCTTACCTGAACCCCGCTGAGCACAAAGTTTACTTACATTTCTTATCTTTTTCGAATAAGAGTTTGATGTTACAGGTAAACATTAATAAGGGTTCCAAGCGTACCATTCACTCTCCGTACAGTTGCTAAATACAGTAGTATGAAATAAGCTTGAGCCAACCCTCATTTCTTCATTCTGCTTCTAAAGAGCCACACTTTCTTTTATTTTTAACATTTATTGTTAAGAACTAGTTCTTAAAAACTTTCAAACACTAATTTCAGTCCTTTACCTGACCAGTTTCTAAAACAGAAGCAGTGTGGTATCAGCTTTACAGAGAACAAAAAAAGAGAACAGCCAAAGTTAAAAAATGAGTGTCCTTCAAGACGTCTGTTCAGTATGTTGCCCTGAGATACCCTTGAGCAAGGTATTGTCCCCACCATTGCTCCCAGGGCACTGGATATGGCGGCCCCCTGCTGCACGGTATGTATGGGTTAAAATCAGAGGTTGCATTTTGTTGTGGTTAACTGAGTACTGAGTACTGTGCTGTGTTTCATGATGACAAATAGTCACTTAGTCACAGAGGTCATTTAAATATTTGAATCTTTGACGCACAGTAACAGAAAAGTTAGTTTAAGGTTAGAAAATTTCATATAAAAGGAATCTTGGTTCTTAGTGCATAAAATCCATAAAATATTACAAGCTGACATTTGAGGGAAAATTAAATAGCCTAACACAGCAGAAAGGTTCCTCCAGTCATACACTCTTAAATAAGTCTCTCAGTAGTTCATTTATAGCTGTATAATTTTTAATAAACAGTTTAATTGGTATAGAGCAGGGGTCACCAGTCTTGGAACGGCTGGTCTTTTTGAGCAGAAGCTCGGCTCATAGTAAAACCTGCAGACTTGTCAGCCGACTGCCATTAAGTTTGGTGATTCATTATTTTGCACCTTTACAGTATGTTCCAATTTTCATGTTTTTCACAGTCATGCATGTCATTTACAAAAATGGTTCTGCAAACATATAATGAAAAACTGTTAAGAGCAGCAATTGTATTGTTTCTGTGTCCAAAGAACACTTTTTTGGCTTTTTTAGACTATTTTTAACTTAAAACAGGCATTCGGTGTAACTATCCCAGCTTCAGCAGTGGGGTTTAAGTCTCTGTATATTGAGCACTGAGCATTTTACACCTAAAGTCCAATTTTATCTACAATCAGATTGCATGGCTTTTAATTCAGTGCTGAAGTAGAACCCTGTTTGATTTGCTGTGCTGGAGCTCTAATCCAAACAGACTGCTTTTGCGGTTCTTGTAGAAAGTGCGAGCTTTTCAGAGGGTCAAGCTGTTTGCAAGGATGGGTAACAGTCTTACCTAAATTAATAGAATCCTTTTTTAAATATGGGTGTTGAGGTTGTTTTTCTTTTGAAACTCCTGTCCATATTGAGGCCAACCTCTATAATTTGAATGAAGTCATCCAAATATTTTGTATCAATCAACTTGATCCAAGTTGATTGAACATGAATCATTTTTTCATCTGCAGGCTTTTGTTTGTCAACTGTGCAATGCTGTAATCAATGATAGGTATTAAAAGTTAGATACCATATGTATTAATCAGAATATATATATACTATAAACAATATATATTTTTAATCTTTTTGTTTTATGCCCATTTATACCCAGGAAGTAGGAAATGTACATCAGGTCATGCATATTATTAATACATATTTATGCAAAGTCAGCAGCTATTCTTCTGTACCTTCCATCTAATTATCTTGGAAATTTGCCATCAGGCCCAATTACACATGAAAGTACCTGCGTGTTTAAGCCAACCACACCTTCTGCACTATTAGAGTCACTTTCCTTGATGTGGATGTCAAAAAATACTTCTCCAGGTCCATCCTGATTCAAATGTTTCTGGTAAGCACACATCTCTTCCTCATAACAGCATAAAATATCTGCAAAAAATATGTTTAAAGCATGGGTATGTCCAGGGTAAACTGCAAACTAAAGTGTCAACAGAATTAAAGGGGTCCAAATAAAGATCATATTGATTTCAATTTGAACACATTTTTGTGTGGGAGGCATGTTACAACTCAAAAGATGACGCAAACATAATTTTATAAAAATTTTTAAAAGTTTGTTAAAATATTATTCAGTGCTGCCCAAGTTCAATGAACAATGACACTTTAAACAACATGACATTACATCATTAAAGGAAGTGAATTAAATTAAATTAAAATAAAACAATGAATATTTATTACAGTTTATGTTCCTGATATGTTACTGGACAAGTTTAGGAGCAGCCCAGCACCTTAACATTGCTGAATTCACTATTCACAAGAGGTGTCTAAATACATTTGGCCACATAGTGCATGTTATGAATTAGTTCAGAATGCACAGTGATTTTTTTGGTTGTCTTTCATGTGAGCAGGTGAATATTTGGTTGGCTCTTCTGCTTGAGTTAGTTTGTATGATTGTCTCAGTCTGATTGTATGTGATCAGCGACTGAGTACAGATTTCTGGGAAAGATCGTGGAGGGAGCTGCCGGATATTTTAACATATTGTATCTAATCTTTCAAAGCTCTTTGCGATGTCCTTCCTCCTCCTTCACAAACTAACCTTAATCTAATTTCACACACCTAATGCCTGCTGCTGATGCCAGTGCTATGCTGACACTGCATGCGAGTTGTGATTGATGAACGTGTTTTAATTAGGAATTTTGCTTACACTTGACAAACTGAGAATATTTGCAAAGAGGATCTATTTTTAATAATAAAAACACGTTATGAGTCATCTAAAACTGCAGATCTTTTTCATGTAATAAATTAAAATCAACGAAGGCTTCTTGTGTGATGATGTCGAAGTACTATTTTGTAAATGATATGTAGATTTACATAACCTTTACATAATCTAAAGTTTCTTTACCTTTTTAAGGTTTCTAGCTTTCTAGGTTTTCTTTATGTGAAGTTTTCTCATCCCATCTAAAGGTACGTCCCATTTAAAGGTCCTCTAAAATCCCTGTTTGTTGAAAGATGGAAAGGTTAATTTATTCACAATTAAACTTCAGTATTCTGAAAAGTTTGCACAACGTGTTGCTGCAGATTGTTGCAGTTCTGCTTTTGTGATGTTAAGTACTTTGACATTTTTACATATATCGACTTTTTAGGGACACTTTTTAAACAAGCTTATGAAAATGACTCACAATTGAAAAAACAAAAAAAAGACCCCCAGGGCAGCGGTGGCCTACTGGTTAGGGAGTTGGCCCCGGATCTGAGGATTGTGGGTTTGAACCCCTTACCAGTGGGTTGCCCTGAGGTACCCTTGAGCAAGGTGCCGTCCCTGTCAGTTCACTCCTCCCTGCGATAGGCTGGCGACCTGTCCAGGGTGTGTCCCTGTGTATGGGATGGACTCCCCTTTGGTCTTCCTCTTCTCCTCTTTCCTGGCAGCTCCATCTTCAACATCCTCCTCCTAATATAATCCTCATCTCTCCTCTGGACGTGTCCAAACCAACGCAACTCTCTAACTTTGTCTCCAAAACGTCTAACCTGAGCTGTCCCTCTAATGTACTCGCTTCTAATCCTGTCCATCATCATCACACCCAATGAAAATCTCAGCATCTTTAACTCTGAAGAGTTAGTTCGAAACAATGAGAATAACAACAAAGGTTTTCCTTTCAGTTTTAAACAGTTTTTATATATCTGTACCATAAAGTTGTATCCAGTAGTTACTGAACAACGAAAATTAGGTATGAAGATATTTATTTTAATCAAACTTATCAGCGTCATATTTTTCAAATATTTAATAAATCAGTTAATGAAGAAAAGCTTTCAGATGAAACAGGCTTATTTATCTAACGCCCCTGAATCATAAGGATTTTCTTGGACTCCTTTGAAGGTTACTGCTATTATGCAGGAACGATGTGTCATAACTACTGCTTCTTCACACCGAACCACAAAGGAACAAGCAGGTGCAGGAAAGCTGACATGTGTTTTCGTACGAACTTTAGCTGAAACAGTTTTTCGACTCAAGTCAATACAAGACGGAGATGTTATTGTTGAGAAAAATATAACAATCCATAAACAAAACCTATTTCTTAGAAACAAAAACTTTTCCATCTGTTTTCCATCATGGTGCAATGCTTGCCAGCTCCTCCCAGCTTCTGATAGTGATTGATAGCATTCAGAGTTATTCACCAGTAAAATTGCTTTCCAAGATTACATCATCATTCTTAATTACACAGCCATTCAAGTGAGGTGGCAACAGTTAATTGAAAACTAATTCCCTTAAGTAGACAAGACGGATTGCTGCGCAGAATGGAAGCAATCAGAAGTTCTGAAACTAAACCTCGGAGAATGGAGAGATAACTTGAGCCCTCTTTTTCATTTAGGTACTGTAAACAGTGCTACACCGAAGTGATAGGTTCAGTGTACTACTGTACTTCACTTTGTTCGGTAAGAACAGAAACTGCTTCTGTGTAGTGGTAATGCTTCTGTAGTATTCATTTTTAGTGCAAAACAGATTTGAGAGGGTTACCTCAGAACCACAAAGGATAAGTTCACATTTTTTTGCCCAGTTCACAACACAAAGGAATATAGACTGTCTGTGGGTCTTTAAGGACCCACTGCTCTAAAAAAAAAAAAAAGAAAAAAAAAAAAGAAAAAAAAAAAAGGTTCTTCCAATAAACTTTACATTATGTGGATGTTATTAAAAATTGAAATGTTCTTCAAACTTTCAAATCTCTATTCTTTATTGTAAGATTTTTTTATGGAAGCAAAAAAAATGGTGCTTAAATGGCATCCTACAAAGACCCTTATTCTTCAAGGGTGCAGGGAGGAAGAGAGAGAGAGAGAGAGAGAGAGAGAGAGAGAGATCACATAATGAATTTGAGTTAGGTCTTATCCCATTGGCCAGGGAAGAAGTGATCAATAGCTCTGCCTGTTTGAATTTATGAGCGCTAAGTATGGGGCCGTCGTACTTGTAATTTCAAATTCCTCAAGATATATGCAGGCCACTATAATCCTATTCAAAGTGATGGATGTTAATGGCAATTCCAGGATTAGAAAGAGCCCATTTATTTTCAGCAATGTGAATAGCATAAATGTTCGACTGCAGAGCAGGACTAAAGTGTAACTGCTACCCTGCTTTCACAGTTAAGCTTGTGAATTAGCCTCAGGGACAGGACGTGGCCCAAGGAGCAATGAACACTGCTAAACCAAAATAAATCTTTCAGCATCCACGGACGCATCATACACGTAATTGGTGCTCGAACCAGGATTTGGTTTTGTGTGAGGATGAATTAGTTGTGTAGATTACATGAATCTGTCCCAATCAATGATGGTTCAGGATATTTGAGTGCAGGGTCTTTTAGCGTCTACAGAGACCAGGAAAAACAATCTACAAATAAGCAATGAGTTTGCTGGATAACTAATAATTACACAGATTAAAAGAGACGCAAATTCACAGTCGTGCCTTGGAAAATTATGAAGACAACAACAAAAACAAAAACGAAAAAAGAGAAAATGATAAAAACCACATGATTTTCAAAGCATATAATTATGGGCATTAGAATGCAACAAGGGAGCCTATCATCTTTTATTCTCTTACATCTCTGTCATTTTGCACTTGTGAGGCTGTTCATTTCAGAATATTTGTTCAGTTCTGCACTTTGCCTTTTGCATAACGAGCACTGTGTGATGAAGTGCTTGCCCTGCTATGACTCAGTTTGGCATTAGAAAGGATATCACAGAGAATGATTTGGGAAATGTACTGCTTATAAACAGAAATTACACCAAGAAGACATATTAGTACACCTGCATTTTAGTGTGTCACCAAATTAACATGTTTACGTTTCATCTTTTGGACCTCAGAGCTCACTCATTCACTTAGACATGATAGGGCAATTCCTATAGCTGTAATAATTCATTCTAAACAGGAATTGCTAAGCACAATTTCAGACTGCTCATCAAGCAAGTGGCAGGTAGCGCATTTCCTAAAAATGAAGGCTCTTACATGTTTACATTCGATGTTTGTTTTCTCAAACCAACCATCAACAGATTCCTCTCACCACCTGAACTCCAGATCAGCTACATCATATTGGATCATCTGAAAGTGAAAGTGACAACAATCTGCATGAGCTGCTGCCACTATTTAAGATTAACAAAAGCTTCACCCACTCAAACAGAACCACCATTACTGGCCCATCAAACCTCCAATTACAAACTCTAATGGACCTCTTTTACAGTAATTTATACTTTACCAGAACTCTACTAAATCTTTTCAATTATAAAATACACTTGCAATGGGTTCCCCTTTTGAGTCTTGGTTCCTCTCATGGTTTCTTCCTCCAGTTATAGGGAGTTTTGCCTCTGTCGCCCTTATTCGCTTGGGGCTCGGACCCGGATCCTGTTAAGCTGCTTTGTGACAACAGCAGTTGTGCTATATAAATAAAACTGATTTGACTTGAACGGACTTTTTTGAACTTTCAAGTGTACATGAATTGGAAATCATATAAAACACATTATCTGGGAGTGTCTCAGAGCTAGGTGAAATATATCACTCTGTGGTGGTGGAATCTTCGGAGAAGGATGTTGAAGATGGCGCTGCCAGGAACGAGGAAAAGAGGAAGACCAAAGAAGAGGTTTATGGATGTGGTGAGAGAGGATGTGCAGGTGGCCAGTTTGAAAGAGGAAGATTCAGAGGACCAGAAGAAATGGAAGCGAATGATCTGCTGTGGTGACCCCTAAACGGGAGTAGCTTGTTGGTACGCAATGCCAAGAAAAGACACAACTTCTCAGTGAAAGATTCTGAATAGACATTTTGTTTAAAATAACCAGGATACTTTTTAAAAAGTCAGGACTAATCACCCTCACCGGAGAACTATCAGGTGATCAGAGCCCACAACCCTCTTCCCATTCTAGCAGTACAACCAAAAGTCATTGGGGACTCTGTTTCTGAACTATCCTCAGTGTTTGAGCATTGTTAGTTGTGCTTTTTAACCTTTTTTGGATTTTGGATCTTGGATTCTGGCTTGCCTTGTGATACAACTGTTTACTTTCTTTATGGATTTTGGCTTTGAAATTTGCACTGTTTGTACTGGAGTGTATATTTAACAACTATTGTTGTTTTCTCTGGGCTTCTGTGCCCAGTCCTCCCTTTCTCCAGTCTCACACTACCTCCTTTTTATTTTGCTTAAGACACATTCAAAAATCCCACAGTTAATAAATGCACTAAGCTGTAATATACCAAAAACAATCAAATATTATAAGCCCATTTGTACACAGTTGCATGCGGCTACTCTTGACTGTAGGACTGTAATAAAAAAGGTAGCTTTCATTAACTCATCGCAGCAGTCATGTTAACATGCAGGAGTAAATTATTTTAATGAGCATTGCAAATAACAGACGTTTTTGACTGAGGTCTTTGATGTGGAAAGAAAAAAATGCGCTGGTAAAAGCAGGTGTGTGGATTTATTATACTGCATCAGTGTTAATATCTGTCCTAATCAAGATAATGATTATTAATAATATATTATCACTTATTTATTTATCATGCTGTGAATACTCAATGAAGTAAGTTAAATGAAAATCAGAGGATCATCATGGAGCAGACAGATCAAGGTCTAATGAGAAATTGTGAGCGAAAATACCCAGCATCATTTGGCACACACAGCATGTTAGTGGATCCATTAATGAATACTTCATCATAGGCCTTTCCATGATGTTTCCATAATTCCATCACCCTGTTAAAAAGACTGTGAAGACACACATCTCCTGGTATTGATGCTGTACAAAATCAGTATAAACCACTACCATGTTGATAGAACCAGAGGCCTCTGTGATTCATAAATGAATAAAAGCGTTAAAAATAAGTGCGCCATAACTGCTGAAGTATGCTGCCCGGCAGAGCATGGTATATTAATCTTGGAGATTTTATGACAAATTTTACAGTTGTGTGGTCTTCTCACGACAAGCGCTGTAGTTAATGTTAAGTCAATCAGTTTCACACTGGCAGAAGGGGGCAAGGAAGACTCCCAGCACCCCAGAAATTAGCAATGCTCATACTGCGGTCCAGAGCACATCACCTTTCATCGTGAGCATATGGAGTTGAATTGTTTCTGCCCTCACAGCTCATCTGTAATTCTCCACATACAGATCATTCCTCTTTTGCTGTATTATTAAATTCTACCACATTCCCAGTTCCTTTTTAACTCCTGATCAAGTCTCATTTGTGCTGCTTTATAAAACCGTTATCAGGATCAAAATTTTTGTTACATTTTGTGGGACCTATTTTACACAATAAAGACACAACAAGTGAATACTGTAGTATTTTTAAAAACAAAAGATTTCACAAGGAGTCTTTGGCAGGATTTTTAAAAATTGGATGTTTCAAACACGATAACATTTAGATATGCAAATGAGATGTTATTCACTTAAATAAGCTTACATTTGCATATTAAGAAGAAAACTGCAGAGAGGTCGGCCATTGGATAATATTAGAACAAAAAGCTTCTCTCATTTTGAAGATGTCACGGTAGATGGCGCTCTTTTTCTGGCTGGACACACCTGTTGCCCTCAATGAGAGAAAAAAGAGCACCATCTAGATCTTGGAGGACTCATTTAAGAAGGGTTTAAAGGTCCCAGTGAGTCAGAGCAGAGCGTCAGTCATTCAGAAGTCAGGAAGGGTGCTTCTTTTATCGTTATGTTAAATAAAGTCAAGTCACAGATCCCTGGCTCCGCATTTACATCCTACCCACACCACCCCAGCATGGCAGAAGACGCTGTTGAGAAAAGCTGATTTTGGCAAAAAAAGAGAAAAAAAGAGAGAAAAAAAACCAAACTGCATCACCCACTCAGTCATTCCAGAAAACATGTTCCATTTGTGAGAAAGTTGTCACCAGCACTAAGCTCACAAAAATATTTGAATATTCTAGTTCCATTCTACAGGAAGGGAGCTTTTCAGTGACATTTGGCACCAAATATGGCCTAAGCCTTCATGAAAGGTGGTCAGGTTTGGAAAATACAGACAGGCATTGACAAGTAAGTCTACAGGCAGCCACAACTGTTCTGAGGTCAGCTGGTTAGCATAAATATCTTCATTGAATGGAGTCACTGAAAATTGATTTTTCACTGGATGACATGTTTGGAGATAAAAAATAATAATAAAAAAAAACAACCTCCTGAAGCGACCACGGTCTAGACTTTATGGCCAAAAGTCTGGACTATGTTGTGCCTCTGCTTACAAGAATCCTGCCATAAGTGAAAGGGAAGTGAAAGTGACCATTTGTCATTGAGAACATACAGTACAGTGTACAGCAGTGGGCAGCTACACATCCAATGCCCAGGGAGCAGTGATGAGGATGGTACCTTGCTCAAGGGTACCTCAGGGCAACCTGCTGGTCTGGGTCATACAACCCTCTGATCCTGGGACCTAAGCACAAGGCCACCGCTGCCTCAGAGTTATTGTCAAAAATCCCATTGAAATGTCTTGCAAGGGCACTTCCTCTTAATGCAGCAAAGGAATAGTTACTATGAGAGAAAATGGCAATTTGACTTACATGCACAAATGACCAGACAGGCCATTGGTTTAGTTCAAAGCATAGAGATATGACAAATCTGTGCTTTAACAAAATTGTACACACATGAAACAAAGTCACGAAAGGCTTTGGAAAAAATGCACTTCAACGACTTTAAAGACTCAATACTGTGAAAATCACAAACATTCATTGGTTGCATCTTCGTTAATGGGTAAATGGTTTCATGAAAGGTTTATTGTTGCCATGATGCACAGAGCAAGCACATGCATTAAATAGTCTCTCCATGGTTTATTGAACTGTGACATGAAATATCTTAAAGGGTGAATTACCATTTAGCATGAAATAAATATAAGTGTACTGAAGCATCTGAGACTGAGATAATGCTCTGTATGTAGCATTCATGTTCTGAAAACTTAATAGTTGTGTATATAACCCTCCAAACTCTATATCTGTTATTGACGAGTGTGTGGGATCACCCACAATGCTGTTAGCTTTTAACAGTGAGTGGTGAAAATCTCCTGAACAGAAGGCAGAGAGACCCTGATGATCTTCTCAGCTGTTCTCACTACCCCTTGTAGGGAGTTGTGGTCAGAGACTTTGCAGTTCCTGTTAACAGGCAGTATTACAGATACTCAGGATGCTCTCAGTGGTTCCTCTGTAGAACATTGTGAGGATGGGTGAAGGAAGATGGGCTCTCCTCAGTCTGCGGAGGAAATAGAGATGCTGCTGGGCTTTCTTTGTGATGGAGCTGTTGTTAAGGGTTCATGTGAGGTTGTTGGTTATAAGAAAATTGCTGCTCTAGACCATCTCCGCAGGTGAGCAGTTGAAGTTCAGTGGAGAGTGGTCACGATGTGGTCTCCTGAAGTCAAAAACTATATCTTTATTTTTGTCTGCTGTTGTATCTCCTTTCTGTACGCCGCTTCATCTTCACCGCTGATCAGACCCACTACGGCTGTATCATCAGTGAATTTGATGATGTGGTTCAAGCTGTGCGTAGCTGCACGGTTGTGGCTCATCAATGTGAACAGCAGTGGGCTGAGCACACAGCCCTGAGGGGCCCCTGTGCTCAGCTTGATGGTGCTGGAGGTGATGCTTCCAGGCCTGACTGACTGGGGTCTCCCAGTCAGGAAGTCCAGGATCCAGTTACAGAGGGAGGTGTTCAGGCCCAGCAGCCTCAGTTTCTCACTCAGGTGCTGAGGGATGATGGTGTTGAATGCTGAACTGTAGTCGATGAACAGCATTCTGACGTAACTGTCCTTTCTGTCAAGATGAGAAAGGGCCAGATGGAGGGTGGTGGAGATTGCATCGTCCGTTGAGCGGTTGGGACGATACGCAAACTGCAGGGGGTCTAGTGAGGAGGGGATCTGGGACTTGATGTGCCTCATGACCAGCCTCTCGAAGCACTTCATGATGATGGGTGTGAGTGCGACGGGACGATAGTCGTTGAGGCAGGAGATGGATGGTTTCTTCGGCACTGGAATGATGCTGGTGGTCTTGAAGCACCTTGGAACAACAGTGGTGCTCAGAGAGGTGTTGAAGATGTCGGTGAGAACATCTGCCAGCTGTTCTGCACATCCTCTGAGCACACGACCTTGAATATTGTCTGGACCGGCAGCTTTCCGTGGGTTGACTCTGAGAAGAGATCTCCTCACCTCGGCTGTGGTCAGACAGAGAATCTGGTCGTTCGGAGGAGGGGTGGTCTTCCTCATACGCGTGTCGTTCGCTGCATCAAACCGTGCGTAGAAGTGGTTCAGCGCATCTGGAAGGGTGGGGTCACCGTCACAGGCAGGTGGAGATGTCCTGTAGTTGGTGAGGGCCTGGATGCCCTGCCACATGCGCCGCGTGTCACCAGTGTTCTTGAAGTGACCATGGATTCTCTCTGCGTGAGCACGCTTTGCTGCTCTGATGGCTCGAGACAGGTTTGCCCTCGCTTTTCTTAGGGCGGCCTCGTCCCCTGACTTGAAGGCCTTGTCCCGGGTTCTCAGGAGTCTGCGCAGCTCCGCGGTCATCCATGGCTTCTGGTTGGGTCGTGATATGATGAACTTGGAGACAGTAACATCCTCAATGCACTTGCTGATGTAGCCAGTCACTGAAGCTGTGTACTCCTCCAGGTTGATGGAGTCACCGTAGGTTGCAGCCTCCCTAAACATGTCCCAGTCGGTGCGTTCAAAGCAGTCCTGAAGAGCAGAGATGGCTCCTGTGGGCCAGGTCTTTACTTGCTTCAGGGTGGGTCTCACGCGCCTGACGATGGGTCTGTACGCTGGGATCAGCAGCACAGAGATGTGGTCTGAGTGTCCAAGGTGGGGGCGGGGCTCCGCTCTGTACGCGCCGGCCATGTTTGTGTAAACACAATCCAGCGTGTTTCCCCCCCTCGTTGCAAAGTTCACATGTTGCATGGTTGAAATCTCCGGCAACAATAAACAATCCGTCTGGGTGATAGTTTTGGAGTCTGCTGATAATTCCATAAAGTTCAGCCAGCGCGCTGTTAGCATTAGCGCTGTTAGCGCTAGCACTGGGTGGGATGTAGACCGCCGTAATAAACACTGTAGAGAACTCCCTGGGCAAATAAAACGGTCTGCACCTGACTGTTATCACCTCCAGCAGTGGTGTGCAGTGTACTGAGACCAGCACAGCGTTTGTACACCATTGTGTGTTTACGTAAACACACAGCCCCCCTCCGCGGGTCTTCCCAGACAGAGCGGAGTTTCTGTCCGCACGAAACGCGGAGAGTCCGGCGAGTTGGATGGCGGTGTCCGGAACGCTGTCGCTGAGCCATGTCTCCGTAAAAACAAAAACACAGCAGTCTCTGTACTCACTCTGGGTGTTCAGCTGGATTCGTATAGAGTCCAGTTTATTATCCAGGGAGCGGACATTGGCGAGGAGGACGGACGGGATAGCCGGTCGGCTAGCGTTAGCCTTGAGCTGAGCCCGGACCCCAGCACGCTTGCCGCGTTTCTGTTTCCTCTCGCACCTCTTCCTATGTCCTCTCAGTCGGCCAGGTTCAGCAGGCGATCTCGGGGGCTGAAGGCCTGGTCTTCTCAGCACACCGAACTCCCGTAGCGTTGTTCGGAGAGTCGCTGGAAGACTGAGTCCCGGCAGATTCCTGAGCTCCAGCAGTGTTTGGCAGTTAAATTTAAGAGCATTCACGGATGTGACGCTCATGTGCAAGTCTTATGGTGAAAAGTAGTCGGATGAAAGACTTTTTACAGACTTTAGCACCAAAGTTTGGACCCCGGAGCGGCCGCTGCGTGTTACCGCGCCGCCATCTTGGATCATCCCTTGGTGAGGGCCTTAATGCCCTGCCACATGCGCCACGTGTCACTGGTGTTCTTGAAGTGGCCATGGATTCTCTGGGCAGCACACTTTGTGAAAACCAATACTCAGAACTTTCTTAGAACTTTTGGCCATGGCTGTAACGCTCTTAATGAAGAGAAACATAAAGATAGGCCAGTCTCAAAGGCATTTGTTTATTACCATAGACATACTCGTGCATTACATCATTTTTAGCCTACGTCCAATTAAATGTCATTTTTTAAAAATGATTATTACTGCAATAAAATGATTAGCCAATGTTGATGTGAAAGACGGTGCATTCAAATAAGTTACTATTGCGAAGTGGCACTGAATAATAAAATGGACAAGACACCTAATAAAGTCTAAATGAATGTGAAGCATGAGGCCTACATCACGTCTGGCCTGTGTGCTGGTTTTCTACAAAAATCCTGGACACAGTAAAAGTACAGAAAGGTTCTTTAAAAATGAATGGATTTGATTACTAATAAACGTTTTACTATTTGATAGAAAAAGTCAGGAAAGTCAAAGTCCACTCGGATGTCTTCAAGAAGGAAATGTGCTATATTTCCACCTTGCTTTTTAATAGCCACAACTAGAAATGTTTGTCTTTTTGTTTCAGTAAATTACAGTTTAATGGCTTTTACCATTTATTTCTAACAATGAGTCAAGCTGGGGAAATCATTTTGACTAGGCAAATAAAGCTATTGCTATTGTGTGTGTGTGTGTGTGTGTGTGTGTGATTGAGTAATAATCAATTCATTGTTTGAAGATGCTACAGCTACTAATATACGATATGTCTCCCTGCCAGCTGCTCAGTTACAAAGGGGTTAAAGTGAGCTCTCCTTTTAACTTTGCTTACACAGTGTCAGATATTTTGCTGAAATGAAATCATAAACATATGCCAGCTGTGTATTTCAGTAAATGTTTAATGCAGGAAACTTGGAATTCACTTTGAAACTATCCCTCTTAGCTCATTACCAGCACTAGTGTAATGCTTGTTTAGGAAACCAACCTGTGCAGAGAGAGGCAGTTACAGTGAGCCAGCCGACACCATCTTGATGTCTGGCATTAAGAAAAAGTCCTTTAGGAAGATCACATACAGTCACTTATTTAAAAATAATTAAGCAATAGAACATGCAAGGGAGCCATGAGTAAAATCCTGGCCATGATTTGCCTCAGGGAGGGCTGCAGATCATCACATAGATCTTATCAGTTAGAGGACAGTTCAGTGTGTGGAAAAATACTCTGGGAAATTACTGTAATGAGTAACATGAGGATAGTTTGCATCAGCTTCAAGGGCACATATCCAACAATGTCCAAGTGGTTTATATTTCCCTAGGAAGTCCATGTAGGACATTTGTGTCATTTTATGTACAAAATAGTTGCAATTTTTTGCCATGACTATTTTCCAATCTCTCTTTTCCATTAGAGGTTGTTACTACACCTTAAAGGCTGGTATGTAAATGACCAGTGTTCTTGTACCCCTGTATTCAACATCCTTGAACTACACTCTAGATTATAACACTCCTTTCAACTTGAATGGGCTTGTCCAAACTAAGCAGGCCATACAGTCCTATGTCATTACATAGGTTTTGTGGCATTATAATGAATTAGAATATACTAGTATTTAGAATGTGCTTGAGAAGGAACAATTGTTATATCAAGTGGAGGAAAAATCAGTTTTACATAAAAGGATAGATTCTTGAAGTAGATTCTTGAAGTCTCACCAACTGATTTAAATGTAAAAATAAATGAAAATAACAGTTTTCGCATAGGGTGTGTATAGCGCAGGGATTATAAAGTTGTGCCATCGTCAGTCTGGTGATGGTCCTCAGTATTTACCACTTACTGAACTTGAACCTGATTCCTAAAGGGTATGCTTGTGCAAAGTGATACTCATACCAGGTACTTCCTTAGGGGGAATGAAGAAAATCTGATTAGAGAATTAAAGCCTGCTGTCTAAAAATAGCTTTAATCAAGCTTGAGTCCAAGTCGCTCACTGGTTTTCACATTCACCAATGGATTTAACTTTCTGTGCTCGAAAGGAATCATAATGAACCCTTTTCAGCCCTGGCAAAGTGAGATAATCATAACTAACACAGCACGTAGGACTGCTCAAATAATCAAATAATCAAATGTTCAGGGTGTAAAATAATTGCTTCATTAATTACAGGCAATCTACCAAGAACTATTCAAAGGCTTTGTTTGCCAGAGGGCACTTATGTGAAAGACAGACTGGTCTTTGATATGACAATCAGCAAACAAATCATGACATAAGTGCAGAGGGTCAAGGATAAGTGCAGCCTTGAACAGCGAAGCAGGGCAATATGATCCGGCGATAAATCAGGTAGTAGTCGGCCAATTGCTTTGACCTATATACTATAAACTGTGAAGCTGTAGGGCAGAGGCAGCAATTATGGACTATGAGCATATTCCCTGGAGCCCCATGAGATTACATTTCCAGTTAAAATAAAAATGCCAGTTCATAAACCCTATCACATATCAGCTGCAGAGTCAACATGTGGCACGTAGTGTTGCCTGTGTTTACCGCAACATACAGGTCTCAATACAGTGGCAAGAATATGTCAATACATACTAAGCAATTACTCGTGAGTGCTGTAGAAATCATTAAGGAACAAGTTCTCCCTAATGGAGCCTCAGGAGGGGGCATCAAACAGACTGAAATGTTGCAGCAGCAGCATTGAGCAAGGCATCTGGCTGAAACAGTCAGACGTTGGCTGGGGGGAATTCAGCCTTGTGCTGAGGAGACCAGAAATCATAAGTGAGGTCAAAAACACCTCCAGGACATCCACCAGGCCCGACTCCCTCTGGTTACGCAAAAATAGCTGGAGTATCTTAGTATCTGTGCTGAGAGGTAAAAAAAAAAAAACATGATTTTGAGGGTGCATGGGGAGCAAAAACCTCAAAAGGCGGCCAACTGATCAGCAGACCAGTTAGGGGCCAAAGCCTCATGCTTAATTAGAACAGCCCCCTTACTGTGTGGCTAGAGTGTATTAATGGGTGCTGACAGATGTAATTGGCCCATTTGAATGCCACTCCCGAGACTCTGCCATGAGACTAGAAATAGTGGGCTGTTT
The DNA here is from genome assembly GCA_017165825.1 of Hepsetus odoe. Classification (NCBI taxonomy): domain Eukaryota; kingdom Metazoa; phylum Chordata; class Actinopteri; order Characiformes; family Hepsetidae; genus Hepsetus; species Hepsetus odoe. The sequence goes on along the minus strand of CM029366.1, from coordinate 27,175,535 downwards.
TGCAGGCAGGAATAATGGCTGGTTACACCCAATTAAGGTTATGCCTCAGGGATGGGTGTAGGAGTATGGACGATAAGCCACAAACCCTTTTCTGCTGATAAATATGTACTTTTTTCTCTAACAAATGTCCGTGGGTGGTGTGAAGAAATTTCCCAGCTGATTAGAAACAGTGCTAATGGCTCAAGTTAAGATGCAAGTCCCTTAAATCCACTCAGAGAAAATCAAATGATAATGAGAGGCTAGTAAAAATCCAGCATCTGTTTCGACGTTTGCTCACATATGGCCGTAATGCCTTACTGCCTGATAGTGTGGACCTGTCACAATCACACAATCAACATAATCAAATGGAGTGTAAGAGGCCTTGCTCCCCTAGCAACACAGTCACTCTGGAAACTCCAGGCAGTGCGCTGATTGGACCTTAGCAGCTGGCTTTCCCAAGGTAACAGTATAGTTAGGAGATTTGCACATGCGGTGCTGCCACAGTGGGACTTATGCACACGCCTTCCCCTGGTACCCTCGTCATTATTGCAACAATGCTGACGTTCTCCCCTCTGTCAAATTCAGTGAATTTCTACCCCACTTTTTTTCTTTTCTTCTGTTTTCCTTTCTTTTCTTCTCTTTTTTGTTTTTCTTCTCTTTTTCTTTCCTCCCCTAAAGCACTTCTTTGCAGCCTGGCCCAAAGGGGTTTCAGTTGCCAAGCTATTATTAAACTTGTTTGTGCCATTCTTGTTTTTTTTCCCCCTCCCTTAATCCTTTCCCAGCAATGCTGACGTTTAATTCCGAGTAGTCTCAGCTTTCCGTGGACCAGGGTAATCAATGGTGTATCTAAATGCAGATGGTGATTGCGGGCCGTGTAGGGCATTTTGCAGCGTGCGTGTAATGGAGGATCGGGCTGCTCTCCTCAGGCAGTAAAGGGATGCTCATTGACTTTCATCCTCGTGTTTGTTATGCAGAAACAGGGTGATCATGGCAGAGAGAAACCTGGTGAGACAGAAGTGCGCGCAATCTGGCCTGCCATTCGCTTGAAGCACAACACAGATATTTCTCCTTTGATGAGTCTGCTGTTGTTTGGGATATGAACACCTTTTCAGACCGCTGCTACAATGTTTTAAAATGACAAGGCTGATTGCTAAAAATATGCTGCTTTGCTTTTGAGCTTGCGTTGAACTTCAGGGAAGATCCACAGATAACAGAGCAGTGTACATCAGCATACATTGCAATCACTGTTACTTAGCCATTGGCCTCGCTCATTTGAATAGTCTGACTTCATTTGAATAGATTTGAATAATTCTTTGCATGTATGCATCTGATTTACAATTGGTAGGAGGGTGTGGAAAAAATTAATGAACAAAGTTGCAGATAAAATTGGCTGTTTCAAGCTAATTATAGTCTGTCAGTCATACCACTGTGGATTAGTAATGTCTATAATGCTCCCTTTGCACGCCTCTCACTAACATGCTTATGAAATACATCTGAGAGTCTGAAACTGTGTGCATGAGCAAAGTGTTTATGTATTCTTTCTTTAATAAAACTGATACCATTTTGAAAGCTTTGGAGTTTGTCACAGATGTTAAAGTACAAAGACTCAGATTTCTAAAGATGAACACAGTGTAAAGACACTCTAGAGCCTGCTTCATGACTTCAGTGCCCATAATTCTGCAGTAAAGGCATCATGAGCCAATGCAATGCTAATATGGATGCCACTCAACTCACCGTTTCTGTCATCCATCACACAGAGCTAATTTAGCTGAGCATATGGAAACTATCGACACGTTCTTATCGGTGGCCTCCATGCACGCATTATGCACAAATAAATGGAAATGACCTGCACCCATGCTACTGCAACAAAACATGCCCTTATTAATGCACCAGGCTCTTTATGATTATACGCTCTTACGAAGGAAAAAGGGATGAACTGTCACTTAGGGGTACCGCTCAAGGGTATGTCAGCACAATTTTTTAGTCAATATAATTGGCTTGTTTTAACCTGATTCAAGACATTTTATTAATTTTTTTTTATATAAAAAAAAAAAAAAAAGTTTTGAAAAGGTGCGAATTTGCCCATCCCTGGCCTTAGTGAATGTAGTGTCATTTTTAAGGTCTCCCACTGGGCCTTAAGTACTGATTTGTAGCTTTGTGGATAAATTGACATTGTTTGTACCTCTTTGTACAGAACCTTTTTAACAATGTATGTTAGTCCTTCTGGTGGTTTATAAGATTCCGCTTTTTGGATTTCTTTTTTCTTTTAACAATGGAACGTTGGAAGGAAGAGGAACAAGAACTGTGGGCATCTAAAGTATTATATGCAGAAGAACACATTTAGAAGAACTTAATTTCAAGAAAAAAATGTATGCAGTCAATTGCTGTTTTGTTAAACTGATGTTAAAATCAAATGAACAAGCTTTTAAGAGTGAACTGACTGTATCGAAATGGTTGTTATTGTAACAAAACCTTGCATCTCCAAAACAGCTTTTCAGATTAAGTTTTTAAAAAGTTGATGCTCATTTAGTGCAGCATGTTCTAAGTACTCTGGACTATTTATTTTGTTCCTTTTGTCAGGGAACCTTTTCAAAGTAGTTTGTAGTATACAACAGTAGATTATGGTTAAAAATGAGTTAAAATTGTCAAAGGCAGTGGTGGCCTAGTGGTTGGGGAGTTTGGCCACAGGATCAGAAGATTGTGGGTTCAAACCCCTTACCAGTAGGTTGCCCTGAGGTACCCTTGAGCAAGGTACCGTCCCCGTCACTGCTCCCCGGGCGCATTCATAGCTGCCCACTGCTGCAGGGTGTTTGAATGGGTTAAATGTAAAGGTCCAATTTCGTTGTGGTTCACTGTGTGCTGTGCTGTGACCTCGCAATGACAAGAATAGTCACTTTCACTTGGCAGCAATTTAATATAATGTAGGATATATGATAGTTTATATGAACTTAATGTTTATTTAGGAACATTTCTTACTATAAAAACTTAAAGCAGCTTTACAGAAATATCTCCAGGCCCCCAATGAGCAATGGAAATCTGACTGAGGCAGAAAGGACTCTAGGAGAATTAGAAAAATGGGGTTATAATCAAAAATGAAATGAACAAAAATAGAACAAAGGCAGAGGCACAGACAGAGGAAAGATCTGTGAGTGCCAGTGTTGGAGACAACGTACTGTTTTGGACATATGCAGCATGTTTCCCAGCAGTATATAGTAGCTAAAAAGCAATTTTGTGAGCACACTGAAGGTTTAAAAGTTGAAAAGGAAAAAATACATACATACAACCACAATTACACAGCACCAAGAATTGTTTTCCGCCCCTTACAAAAGTGATCACTATGCTCTCCGATCCGTTGACGTAACAGCTAATTTGCAAGCAACTTGATGCAAATGATGCAGGAGCATGAATAACTTAGGATTTTGTACCGCCATCTGAGCCAGTGAGGGTTCCTAAGGGACCTTACACCTTTTACAGGCTGTTAAATAAAAACCAGAAGCTCTTTATCAGTCTACACTTAATTAGTCACCTTCGCATGAAATCTGTTCCGACAGATTGTGATTGATAATAATGCCCCTGATTAACAAATACAGCCATGCCAGGGCTGTAATGCGCAGCGGGAATATCTCTATGCACAAACACCCTTTTTAATGATGTGTTACATGACATCAATATGTAGAGAATCAAAGAGTATACGCTTTATAAAAGACTTCAAAACCCCCAATGTGTTGTGACAAAGGATACAATTGATGGGAGCAAAAGAGTGACATGTAGCCTGTCAGTATTTAGAGGAAGATGAAATAATCCCTTTCAACAATGGGCTCACAGCCCATCCAGACTTTCAGGTTATCAGTTTGGTTTTGGTTTAACTCCATATTTCCCATCTTGTGCAGCGTTCCTGTATCTGAAGCTCATATTAAATGCAGTTCATATACAGTTTGCTTGTTATATGTTCCTTTACTACAGATAATTTAGCACCAATTGATCAGTGACAAGACTGTCAAATCAGAATTACAAAACTATGTACTGAGCTGTAACTCTCCCATGGATTAAAAATCTAATCCAAAAGGTTAACGATTGCTAGGTAGCCAGTTTATTATGTCTAACAGATGTATTTGTTTTATAAAACCTTTTTGAAAAAGCTACTACACCCTCAGTGTCTGCGTGATACCTATGCATTGCTCTCCAGTGCTGTCAGGTCTCTGATTTTGGCCTGAAGAGACCAAATTGGAGCTCAGTTGTCTGGTGCCTGGTTGGTGCTGCGAACTTGGTTGGTTTTGCTTCTCTCTTAGCACTTTGTCTGACACTGCATTGATCTGTGTTAGATCAAAGGTCTGTGTGTGAAAACTGCAGTGAAGAAAAGGAAGCCTGATTAGAACATTTTGGGTGACAAAGGCAAAGTGTGAGTGTAACGGTGTGTTTCAATTCCCAGGAAATCAGATACTTCAGTGTAGCTGCTTAACCATCTTAGGGCTTAGGGTGTCCTTTGCCAAAGTGATCAGTGCAAAAGATATAATTAAATAATGACCAGGGGCAAGATCAACATGCCCGGTTGCAGGGGCAGTGCATGTGTACCTTGCATTTGTTAAGTCTCTATATGCAGCTTCAAGATCAGTTCTATTTTCATTCTGATGCTGGCATCTGGGTCCCTGAGCAAGACCCTTAACCCTGAGCTGCTCCAGGGGGACTGTCCCTGTAATTAGGACATGGAAGTCGCTCTGGATAAGAGTGTCTGCTAAATGCCGCAAATCTAAATGTAAATTTATTAAAAAATTCAATAAAGTTAATAAAGGTCAGTTACGGTCACATTACACTTGTGAATGGTTTTGCTGTTGTGTTTAAAAAGAAAAATAATCATTTGGAAATCAAATTTTAAATGTTTTAAAATTATCATAGGACAGCACATTCTTCACACTGATGAAAACATCTATTAGGTTTAAGTGGTGCGAGCTTTGCATCCACCTCTCAGTAGAAATTAAAATGATAGATAAATGATAGAGTTAGAGAGTAATAATCAATATCTGCAGAGATAAGATTGCATGTAGCGACACTATCATGAAAGTGAACTTGAAGTGAAAGTGACCATTCCTGTCATTGTGGCTACACGGCACAACACACAGTGAATCACAACGAAATTACACCTCTGCATTTTACCCACACACAAACACGTGCAGCAGGGGGCAGCTATTAAAGTTCTGGGGAGCAGTGATGGGGACGGTACCTTGCTCAAGGTTACCTCAGGGCAACCTGCAGGTAAGGGATTCGAACCCATGATCTACTGACCACCACTGCCTATGTGCTGTTTTGTGAAATTATGTTGAAAGTATTTGAGCAAGCTAAACAACATTTGAATTATTTCTAACAACTGCTGATTCAGCTAAAAGGATGTGGTCGTTGCAGAGTCAGCTCCCTCTCTCTGTTTTTCAAATGATTTCAAATGACCTCTCTCAGTTCTTCAAAATGATACTATATTGCTCACACCTACGCTGTCAGATACAGACTTGGTAAACTGTAGTCTTTGAAGGTACACAACATAAACGTAGCCTCAAAGAAACAATACGGTCCTTAAGATCCAAATGTGGACCTTAACTGAGTTTTGAAGGAACACTGCATTCAGTTTCCCAGAAGAAAGAGATCTAAGGGTTCACTGAGTGGTGCCTAAAAAGAATGTATTAGTTCCCTAATGGGCAGTGTTGTGTGAGTGTGAAAAACATTTTAACATCATAAAGAACCTTCTCACGCTTCTTTACCAATTCTCTTCTAGTAGAATATGGAATAATTATGCTGCTGGAAAAAAATGTACTGAATAAATATCTCAGAGGGTACCATCCCAGTAACAGCAGGCGATTCAAATTAAAAATCCATTCATCCATTATCTGAGCCACTTATCCTAACCAGGGCTGTGAGTGATTAAAACATTATAGGTGCAAATTCACTGAATAAGACACACCTCAGTTGTTACTTTAATAGTACAAAAAGAGTCTTCAGGGTAAATCCTCAGAAACATCTGTTCAATTAATGTCAAAATTCACTATTGATACTGCTGTGGATAAGAAAACATGGCCAAAAGCATGTTCAACTTGCTTAACTACATAAGTACAGGTTGCATTTTCCCTCACATTAGTCTGAGTCCTGCTCTCCTTAACTATGAATAGATGAAGAATTGTGTGTTCCAACCACACTAATACTAAAGTACTAAAGTTAGCATGTCTTCTTTGTCTTCTTTCAGCTGCTCCTGTTTAGGGGTTGCCACGGTGGATCATCCGTTTCCATTTCTTATGGTCCTTCTGCATCTTCCTTCTTCAAACCGACCACCTCCACAAACCTCCCCTTTGGTCTTCCTATTTTTCCAGACAGCAGCTCCATCCTCATCATCTTTTTCCCAATATAATCCTTCAAACCAATCTCTCCAAACCAATGTAATCTTGCTTCTCTAACTTTGTCTCCAAAATCTAATCTCACAACCAACTTGTGGGGCATAAGCACTAACAACATTCATTATCACACCTCCAACTTCCAGCTTCAAACTCATCACCCTCCCTGACACCCTCTTCACCTCAAAAACACTCTTCATATACTCTTTCTTCAGGATAACTCCTCCTCCATTCCTCCTTCCATCCACACCATGGTAGAACAGTTTAAACCCTCCTCCAATACACCTGGTCTTACTTCCCTTCCATCCAGTCTCTCACACACAAAATATCAACCTTCCTTCTCTCCATTTCAGCTAATTCTCTCCGTTTACCAGTCATGCTGCCAACATTAAAAGTTCCTACCCTCACTTTCACTCTTTTACCCTTTCTTCTCTCCCCCTGCTTCTGGACATGCCTTCATCCTCTTCTTCTTTTTCTCCTATTATTTAGTATATCACATCAAATTCAACCAGCAGTAAAATGGACTTGAGGAGATGTATTTATCTTTGCTATGATAATATCCATATGCATAGAAAAAATGTAGTTCAATTATCAGTATGGGTAGCATTTCTGCCAACCTAGAGTTTCCTTTGGATTTACAGGAGGACTGGATAAATGTCTCATTAAGCAGAGTTAGTATTCTGCATTTGCAAATAACTGTCTCTTAGCCAGACAAACCTACATATCTCTATGTTTATGCAACCATGTCATGCACTGATGCAACACTAGACTGTACTTGTAAGATTTTCATATCAATGTCATACTTTTGTTAGACTCAGATGCAGGAGGCAAAATGCGAGTGCTGAAGTGTGCTTCACCTGAAGACGAGGCCGTGGAAACTAATGACCGTATGCAGTCTTAGAACACGAAGTAGCAGAACAAAGAATAACACCATGATTGGGAACCATGATTGTCAAGAAGCAGAACTGGGAACCAACAGAAAACTTTTGTTGTGATCAATATTCAGTGCTGAAACATATAGAGCAGAGCCACTGGACAGTGCTTGTGGCTTACATGACAGACTACTATAGCGGTAAAAAATACAGCTTACTCTGTAACTGTTGTGCTATGAAGTAATGTTGTAGCTAATTCTTTCAAGACATGTTTGAGAGTCTGGAAGGATATTAAAAATTAGGTCTCAATAAGTTACTAGAAAATCACTTTCAGTTCCTGAAAGTGAGAACCAAAAACATTGTTCTCTAGAAAGCCAGGAGAACTATTCCGCAAGAATATATGAACAAATTAATTTCAGGATCTTTAGAGACAAAAAATAAGTGCTGGCTGTATCTGCATCTTAATAAAGTAAAGGCCTCACAATTTTCAATGTTTCTGTTATCGGTGTTTGAAATAGAAAATGGACAACCTCTGTGTAAAGACTGCTTTGAAGGGTTCTCTGAAGCACGTAGTCCAAAGAATTTGTAATAGGATTTTTCAGAGTTGTTTTGCCAACCACAACAGCAGATTCGGATTCTAAAATATTGAACGTCTAAGCACACCCCATTGCCATCGATCACTAAACCATCTCGAAAATTGTTGGTTTCTGCACAAGTAGGATTTTCTGAGGCAGGCGTTATCCAAAGCCCATCCACTGTTGGAGATAAATAACAGCATATCTGTTGCAAAGTTTTAGGGTCATGCTGAAGTTTCTCTGAGGTTTTCACCTTTGCTCTCCATCGTGGGTTTGCTGGGGCTACACAAACGGAACTCATTAAACTGGGAGCCAAAGGTCGTCTCGCAGAAGGCTGACGGGCAGCTCTCATCTGTTGTGTACAGTAATGTAAATGCGTACAGTAATCCAGGAGAGCGAAGAAAAGGTCAACTTGCAATCGGGAGCCACCGTCTCTCTTCTGCAAAGCCTGCAGCTCCAGACATAGGGATTAGTCATCTCTTGGGCAAGTTAGTACGCGTATGTGTGAGCGGGCGAGTCAGAAAGAAAAAGAGGGGGAGAGAGAGAGATGGAGGGCTCTGGGGGTATAGGAGAGAAGAGAGGAGGAGAAAGCACAAGAAAAAAAATGGAGCCTTTGGCATGAAATTCACATCTCGCACACTTCACTGAGCATAGCCTGCTGCATTATGTGGCCCATTTGCTTTCACTGATTGGTGTGTTGACAGATAAAGGACAGTACGCAATAAATATGCTACCCTGAAGCTTAAAGCATGTGTGGTAACTATGTTACATCTGAAGAAACTTTGATTTAAGTAGGACTGATATCAAATGATAGGAATGGGTCCAATGCACCAGTGGTAAGACTGGCAGTTCATTTATACAATCTTCAATAAACTGAGTTAGCCAGCTTCCACAATAACACTTACAGTAAGCCCAAATCTTAACACAGTCAAAATGTAAGCACACATACATGCCATAAATGTAACATAAAAGCACATCTGACTGAAGTAGGATTGCAGGAGACTCTGCCATTTTAGTCCACTCATAGGTTACCACCTGTGTAAAAAACTTTTACAGTAACTTTTAAATGAGCTTTTAGTGCAGTATTCTCAATGTATGCATGTTTTAATAAATATACATTTTTGTCTGCTGCAAAAAGTATATAATAATTAAATGCACTTATTTATTAAGAGTTAATATTTAGTGTGCTTTAAGTAAATGCACTTAAATAAAGAAAACAAAGTTTTCTTTAAAATGAAGCATACGATGACATTTTTTAAAAGCAATATATTCTTAGTTATACTTTTTTTGTGCTGTGAGTACATAGAATCAAATAAATGCATCTTAACATTCATTCAGAAAAATATTTTATTGTTCAAAAAATGTAACAATAATCACACATGTCATGTTGGTAATATATTTTAAAAAGGTTATTAAAAAATGTGAAAATTTAAAAAGGTTTGCTTCAAACATGGGGTAGTTCATGGTTAACCAATGCTCATACATGTGGTTTTAAAATGAAATTATGTCTAATTTATGGTAATTGTAAGAAAACAGTATAGCAGGGACAAAAGCTGAAAGCATTTTATCTATCGAGTTATGCATATGGCCTGTGCAAACTAAACTACTCTTCTGTCCTGAACAGCACTGTGCCGCACAGCTGAACCCTAAGGAGCTTCCTCTCCACGTGGTTGCAAGGGAATACAATCTGTTTCATTTTGCCCCAACTTTACCCTGAAGCAACCCCTCTGACCTCACTCTACACCACAACATTCTAGCTTTTATTTTTCTTAAGTATATTAAAAACATGTATTAGTAAATTGATTGAATGAAATCACATTTACTTTAAATTAAAGACTTGCATTTAATCTTATTGGTTGTGCTTTTCCTCCTCCTTTTTCTTCATTCAATATCACTCTTAAAAATTTAGTATCTTAAATGGTTCAGGGCTGGTTCTTGCACATCTCATTTGCAAAAAAAACATCTTTAAAGGATTCAATCATTTGTACTCTATGACTTTGTCCCAAAAGTAACTTTTTTGGTCTCTTTATTTTTAAGAATGCATCTGTCAAGGGCAGCTATAGTTTTAGAATAAAAAAAAGTGGCTTTGTTCAGTTGATCAATGTGGAATAGGCCCATGGTTAACATTTCAAAGGCATAAACCTACAATTACATTTGACTATCCTTGGGCAAATGTCTGCAGATGCGTATGTAGGCATAATTCATGTAACTGTACAGAGTCAGCGGGGATTTCCAGGTGGCAGTACTTCTCCAGTGCGTTCCAGCCTAAAGGTCAGTTTAATTCTCCTTGAGAAAACTCTGATTAATGTTTCCATCCCTGTATTAGTTTTCTCCTGACCTTTACATTGTCAGGAACGGGAAACACACAAAATGAAACAATCCTGTGCTTGCGGTTTTATTAAAACATTGCAATATCTCCTCCATATTTCACTGAAGTTGTTTTGTAAATATATATTTGTTCTCAATCTCAATTTGTCCTACTGTAACAGACACATTTACGTTTGCAAAATAAGCATCTTGATCTACTACAAAAAAAGCTGTATAAAGGAAATAAATATAGTATATAACATGAAAAATAATGGGATGCACAAGTCAGTGTTTTTCTTGATGCCCGTCTCAAGCCCAGATAAATGGAGGGGATGTCAGGAACAGCATCCAGTGTAAAACTTTTGCCAGATCAAATATGCGGACAATGAAAGAGAATACCATACCGGATCGGTTGAGGCCCGGGTTAACATAGACTGCCAACAGTACTGTTAGCCAAAAGGGTGCGGGTGGAAATTGGGCTACTGTTGGTCAAAGGAGAAGAAGGGAAAGGAGGAAGGCATTTCCAAGAGGCAGGGGGAGAGAAGGAAGGGTAGGAGAGTGAAGGTGAGGGTAGGAACTTTGAATGTTGGCAGCATGAATGGTTAACGTAGAGAATTATCAGATATGATGGAAAGAAAGGTTGAAAAGTGTTTTTGAGGTGTCAGATAGTGTGATAGAGGGTGTCAGATAAGGTGATGAGTTTGAAGCTGGAAGTTGAAAGCATGATAATGAATGTTGTTAGTGCTTATGCCCCACAAGTTGGTTGTAATATGGAGGAGAAAGAAGAATTCTGGAGTGAGTTAGATGAAGTGATGGAGAGTATACCTAGGGGAGAGAGAGTGATGATTGGTGCAGACTTTAATGAACATGTTGATGAAGGAAACAGAGGTGTTGAGGAGGAAATATGTAGGTATAGTGTCAAGGAGAGGAATGCTGAAGGTCAGATAGTTGAAAGTACATGACAGGGTGCCTAGAGTGGAGTTGGTTAGATGGTTTTGTATGATGAAGTCAGAGTGGCTGAGAAGTATGTGAGAGTAGTACAGGACATGTATAAAGGCAGTATGACAGTGGTGAGGTCTGTAGTAGGAGTGATGGATGCATTTAAAGTAGAGGTGGGATTATATTAAGGAACCCATTTTTGCTTGCCATGGTAATGGACAGGTTGACAGATGAGGATTCCCCATGGATTATGATGTTTGCCATTGATATTTTGATCTGTAGTGAGAGTAGGAAATGGCTTGAGGAGAACCTGGAGAGATGGAGATATGCTCTAGAGAGGAGAGGAATTAAAGTGAGTAGGACAGAGACAGAATACATGATTGAGGATTGAGGAATGTGGAGTGGGTAAGATACAGGGAGTAGAGGTGACAATGGTTTAAATACTTGAAATCAACAGTTCAGAGTAATGGGGAGTGTGGAAGGTAGGTGAAGAAGAGAGTGCAGGCAGGCTGGAGTGCATGGAGAAGAGTGAGAGGGGTGATCTGTGAAAGGTAGCGGTAAAAGTGAAAAGAAGGTTTACAGAACAGTAGTGAAACCAGCTATACTATACGGGTACTGTGCAAAAGATTTAGGCAGGTGTGGAAAAAATGCTGTAAACAAAGAATGCTTTCAGAAATATAAATAATGATTGTTTATTTTAATCAATTTACAAAATGCAAAGTGAGCAAACAAAAGAAAAATCTAAATCAAATCAATATTTGGTGTTACTACCTTTTACCTTCAAACCAGCATCAGTTCTTCTGGCCCCCACAGAGCCCTGACCTCAACATCATCCAGTGTGTCTGGGATTACATGAAGAGACAGAAGGATGTGAGGAAGCTACATCCACAGAAGATCTGTGGTCAGTTCTCCAAGATGTTTGGAACAACCTACCAGCCGAGTTCCTTCAAAAACTGTGTGCAAGTGTACCTAGAAGAATTGATGCTGTTTTGAAGGCAAAGGGTGGTCACACCAAATATTGATTTGATTAAATTTCTCTTTTGTTCATTCACTGCATTTTGTTGATTAATGAAAATAAATGATTAACACTTCCATTTTTGAAAGCATTCTTTGTTTACAGCATTTTTTCCACACCTGCCTAAAACTTTTGCACAGTACTGTATATTAGGGTAGGACATTTTGGAGACAAAGTTAGAGAACCGAGGTTGGTTTGGACATGTCCAGAGGAGAGACAAGGATTATACTGGGAGAAGGATATTGAGGATGGAGCTGCCAGGAAAGAGGAAAAGACGAAGACCAAAGAAGAGGTTTATGGATGTGGCGAGAGAGGACAGGCAGTTGCTTTGAATGATGAAGATGCAGAGGACAAAATCGAAGAAGAAATCAAGATGGTTGATCTGCTTTGGCAACCCCTAATGGGAGCAGCTGAAAGAAGAAGAGTGGGAAGAAGAAGAAAATATAAGACTGATGGCCATTTTTATTGCATTGGTGTTTAGCTTCTTATCGTGGTTCTGATTAAATCATAGGATTAGTCACTGACCGTAGACTTTTAAAGGCTGTAGAGAACTATTATTTTATTCTTTGTTCATGAAAATAATTCACATAAATGTAATTAAAAAATTATAATAGCATTCATTTAGTAATAATTGGACCTTAATGTTGGAAATTGTGATGACACAATTTATGTCACTATGAAACTGAAAAAAATGAAAAACAAGTTTATTGTCTTATTGTTACTGTACTGATTTTCAGTTGAAATTTTAGGGGAATAGTGTTAAAAATGTTCTGATAAACTGGGCTACTGCTTGAGAGCAGCTCAATTATTTACCCCCGTAAGCTTATGCAGGCTATACTTTATAAACTCAGAAAACAAAAAATGTTAAATGTTAATACATTTTAATAGTTTATATGATGGTAACTTATATTTTACAGGACATTGTCTATCATTATGGTGTGGATAAAGGGAATGGAGGAAAATGTGCACGTGGAGGCCAAGTAAGTTTTGTTCATTCAAGAAAGAGAGCCAACACACACCTTCAGCACTAAGCATAGAAGGGACGACTATGGATCGTCTTGGCAACTCTTAAAGAGGCAGTCGGGCAGGTGTGAGGGATTAGGTGAGACAGGTGAAGGGAGTGATGGGCGAGATGGAAGTCCTCGGTCACGAAGTCTCCAGGGACCAGGAGCGTGGCCTTGAATGGGATACGACTGGGATTGTGACGTTGATAACCTGATAACCTCATGTTTAGCACCACCTGTATATGTTTTATGTGAGTGTACCTATTTTTAAGAAAATTATCTCTGAGTTTACACCTTTTTGAGCATTTGCACCCATATTTTCTTTCATTACTTGTTCATATAATTATGACCCTATAGGTGGACGTTTGCCTTCTTCTGATTAAGTCATAAACTTGTGTTGAAAATGTGAAAAACAGCTTTATATCTAGTTGTGTGAAATGATCATTTAGTCATTCATTCAGTCTGAATTCTGTGTACAGTAAACATAAAGCTGTGATACCTTAAAGAATGTGACCAAGAGAAGTATTCATGACCTTTTCCCCATTCCAACTATAAACCATATTTAACTGAAAAGCACATCTTATATAAAGAGCTATTCAGCCTTCAGACACTTTAAAATTTATTTTTTTCCAATAAAAATGAAAACTCAGTCCTACAAAAGGGAAATGTTTCATGTTTTGAATGTATTCATACCCTCTGTGGAGAACATTTCAGGATCAGTCATCTAAGAAAAAGAAGAATTTTTGCGATGATCATTACAGGTTTCAAGGGTGCCGTTACATCAAATACTTCAAAAAAACTGCTAAAAGAGATGTTTTGACTTTTAATCTGGAGTGCACAGAGGATCTGAATGCTCTAGGCCAAGGGGAATCAAGATCAAATGAGAAATATTTTAGTGTGATGCTCTGCAAGGAACTCACACTTTTAGACTGTTGTTATTAGTCCTTTGATAGATATGTGCCTCTGTGTTTGCATTAATAGATGCAAATTTCTATTTGCATTGATATAAAGCTCTTAGAAGAGTGCGTTATGCGCTTTGAAAAAAAGCATTAATTATGCTTTCGCAAACGTATCAACATCCAGTGAACCACAAATAGGACTAAATTAGAGTCCAGTGAAGTATATGGAAATAAAACCAATATTTAAAATGCAGAGGGTCTTTGTGCCCTTGAGCAAGGTACCATCCCCTTCACTGCTCCCTGGTTGCTTTAAATAGCTGCCCCCTGCTGAGTGAAAAGCAGACATTACATTTGGGGTGGCAGTGGCCAAGTGGTTAGAGAGTTGGCCCCAGGGTCAAAAGGTCATGGGTTCGATTCTCTCACCAGTAGGTTGCCCTGAGGTACCCCTGAGCAAAGTACCGTCCCCGTCACTGCTTCCCAGGCAGTTTTCAATAGCTGCCCTCTGCTGTGTGTATGGGTGAAATGCAGAGGTTGACTTTCGTTTTGTTGTGCTGTGCTGCGTTTCACAATGACAAGAATGGTCACTTTCCCTTTTTTTCACTTTCAATGACAACAACAGTTGCTTTCACTTTATATTATTTAATTAAAAAACAGCTGTTGGAATTTTGGTTACATGATGATGAACAGAGCAGCAGAAAATGTCCAGTCATTTGGAATAAAATATCGTTAAAGACATTTCTAGTAGCATTTATTTATACTGATATTTACAGTTATATTAATAAGTTTTCTCACCTTCAGTACAGAAGCAGAGTATGAATAGATGCGCAACCAGTCAACATTTTATTTGAGTAAAACAATGGTGTCCATGTATACACGCCTGATTATGCATATCCTACATATGCCTCAATAGCTATTCTCTGCATTCTTAAAGGGGATTTGCACTGTGATGTCTCATTGCTATTGTAGGAATTGGATTCTATGCACTAATCTTCTGGAATGAATGTTCTAGTATATATGCTCATGGAGGGTATTAACCAAGCATAGCATCCAGCTGAGAGTTAAAACACTGCTTTTAAGGTTTCCCAACGTTCTGTTAAAGAGAAGACTGTCTCTGTGGGTATGTTACATTCAATGTCAGCATGAAATTTCTAGCCCTTTATTCTGAGTCCTTCATCTGATGCTGTCAAATGCCATGCCCTTAATATCATCTTCAAAAGTGTGTTTGTATTTGTAGATTGCGCATTAACATTCCCATTAAGGTCACAAACCTCTCAGAACAGAAAAGCCTCTTTCAAAGTACACACATACCAGACGGCAGTCTTAGTTGAATTAAAGCTTGAGCTAACAGGGGCTAAAGCCCGGAGCCCACAGCCTAGAAAGGGCCCCAAGTAATGCATTAGTTAACTAAGCAAAACAAACAATAGGTTAGCTTTCACAGAACAACATTCATCATGCATCTAATTTATACTCCATTTGGAAAGGATTCCATTTACATGGGGTACTGAGGTAATTTCGTCTTTTAGTGGTGCTCCTCAGTGATTTTATTTCTGTTCAGACTGGCAGTGTCAGTTTTTCTCCCTACTCACATGAGAAAATTACAGCCTGAATTATCTACCGTTTTTACAGAACTCAGCAGTAGTCTGATCATTTTACTCTCACCTGGATATTCACCATCATAATTTTGCAGGAAGACAGTTTGTGACCTCAGCTATACTAACTGTATTTAGTCTCCCAGTGTGAATCCATATTAATCGCTTCCTGAATTGCCAACAGATAAATGCTTTGGAGGAATCTCTCAACCATTTACTAGATTTGGGTGATGGAACTTTGGCCTTGTTCTCTTCGCAATGGGACAGCATTAGAAGAAGGAGAAAATAAAGTCAGTTAGAACAGTGAATAAAGGGAGATTATATAATGGCACCTCCAGGTAAAAAGCATTATTGTATATTCACAATATCGATTTATAGCTTCCTCTAGAAATGAACACTATTACATAGCCTTGCATAACACAGAAATCAAGGTTCTCAGAAAATATAACCCTCTAGAAGCTAATTTCTTTCAGCAGTAAAGACTGGCTGACAGTAGGCTGGCAAACACAACCTACCTTCAGCCTTGTGAAGAGTTAATGTAGAACCTTTCTCTATCTCAAGGTAGCCATCTGTGCATGAGCTGAAACAACAGAACAGATTTACATTATAGTAGGAACATGCCCTCAAATGTTTATAGCCCCATAGGGGCCCATAAAGAAGCCCTGGTCACAATATGTTAAATATGTATGCAGAGATGTCGCCATATAACATACTTTATGTCACAACTGTGTTCGGTGGTTGTATTTTGTGGTGGTTGTCTACTGGCCTATGCACAAAAGGTTGAGGGTTCAAATCCTACCTCCAGCCCTACTGCCACTGGGTTCCTGAACAAGACTCTTAACCCCAAGTTGCTCCAGTAATTGAGTAAATGTCTCAGTAATTAGGAAATGGAAGTCCCTCTAGAAGAGAGTGTCTGCTTAATGCCATACATGTCAATTGTAAATGCTTTGTATGTCAGTTCAAAATGGCTGGGGATTTATACTTAGCTTATGTTATCCAAATAAAAGTAAAATTAAAATGTTCACCTATAAGTAAAAAGCCGGCCCAGATAGACCTTTCATTTACTATAGCTTAACATGTCTCCTTCTCTTTCCTATTGTCACGTTTGCCGCTGTAGCTCTTATCTCTCCTTTCATCTGAACGATAAAGCAAGTCAAATCAATGTAATCAAGAATCCCATGAAATGCTGAAGTGGAGTATATTGTTGTCTTTTTATCAGTAATATCTTTAGACAGATCTGGGTCATTTATGGTGAAAGCGGGACCACGCATGGCCCTTTATGCTCGAGCAGGCAGACAAGATTTGATGTGGAGGAGCATCTCATTAATACCAGTTATCAGTATTTGCGTCTTAAGCACTGACTAGCTTTTATCATTGTTTCAGATTGAACTGCTGTCAAATCTCCCACAGCGTTGACCTACACTGTCGCCTAGTCAGACGAGTTTTGAGCTATTTTTAAAGAATCAATACATGGTAATGAGCAGACCTTCCAAATAACAGGAGGGAAATAACAGCAGCACTACTTATAGATGCAGAGGGAGTATATGTGTGATGATTTGGACTGTGTGCTCTGAATAACTGGGCGGCCTTGTGTCTCAACACATAATAAATAAAACATTACCTGCAGCTCACAAAATTCTGGAGACTGGATATTATGTCACTTTGGTAGATTTCCAAAAAAACAAACTATCATAGTGGAATGCTAGTGTGTGTGTGAGTGTGTGTGTGTGTGTGTGTGTGTGTGTGTTTTGCCCGGCACATTCCACAGATGCTCAATCTGACCTCTACCTGGGCAATGTAGAGGCCATGTGAATTACATCTAACTCTTTCCCATACTGCTTAAACCATTTCAAAACAAACTGCAGTGTTTCAGGGCTCATTGTTCTGCTGAAAGGGGACCGTTAGAGAGAACACTCTTGCTATGTAGAGGTGCATTCATCTATAATAGTATTGAGCTAGGTGGTACATGACAAAGTACATTTCTCAGCACTACATTGCCCAGAGCATCACATTGCCTACACTGCCTTTTGTTCTTATCATACTGCATCCTTGTACTGTCTCTTTCTTAGATAAGTAATGCGTATGCCCCTAACCATTCACAGGAGGTACAAGAAATCATATTTCTTCAGACCAGTCCACCTTCCCTGCTGTGGAGGCTTTTGATGGTGGATAGGTGTTGGGATTGGCTCTGCAGAGAGAACCCAGTTTCCTGTTGCTGGAAAAAGGCTACATGTTCTTACAACTCTAGTATCACAGCCAGCATGAACATTTTTCAACAATTTGTGAGACAGTAGCTCCTCTGCTGGACCAGAATAATGAACCTTGGGTAACCATAATACTGTCATGTGCCTCTTTGGATCACTTTTGGTAAGCACTAACCACTGCATGCTGTGAACATACCAGGAGACAAGTCATTTTGAAGATGCTCTTATCCACTCAGTATTCTAGCCTTATAATTTTGCCCTTGTCATATTCACTCAGATCCTTTAGCTTGCAAATTTTTCCTCTTTCCAACATGCTTTTTTTAAAAAAGGGACTGTTATTCATTGTTAGCACACAGTAGAAAAATGTTTTGACCCATACACACAGCAGGGGGCAGTCATACATCCAGTGCCCTGCAAGCGATATTGGTACCTTGCTCAAGGGTAACACAAGGTTGCATATTGGTCTTGGTATTCAAACATGCAATCCTCCACTCATGGGACCTAGTCCCTAATTACTAGGACACCACTGCCCCAGTAACTAACTGCTTCAATAACTGACTCTTCAACAAAAATCACCAGAGCATATAAGCTCTTTTAACTAAATGACTATTTATTTTTTGTTCTGATGATTGTATGGACTTCATACACACACACACACACACACACACACACACACACACACCAAAAAACACACACATATATATATATATATATATATATATATATATATATATATATAGATAGATAGATAGATAGATAGAAAGATAGATTTAGTTAGTTATATCTTTAATGTAAAATGAACATAAAGTGTAACTTTAAATTTCTTTTTGTCCGTGGGAAAATGTCTGTAACAAGCTTTGAAAGATTTCACAGAGGGTGATAGGGCCATTCACACTCCTGTCAGGCTGGGAAATGATTAATTTCTCCAAGGGACTTGTCTCCCTTCTGGACCACTCGCCTATCTGTTAAACTAAAAAAAAAAAGTTGTCTGCTTGTTTGTCAGTGAATAATTTGCACTTTATTAGCAGTTGGTGCATATGCAGCAAGGTGCTGAGAAAAACAGCTTTCCTCAGTGTGGCATCATTTGGGAACAAACATGCTGGAATGATTTGGAGAGTTCAACAGCATCCTTATTTATTATTGGTTTCATTAAGAAATCTGTTTCAATAACCTGCTAAACACAAGGTGTATGCTTCCTTATTGCCTCTAGGAGGATGTCATGGGGCTTCTATGGCATGCTTCTATTGCAGCAGTAGCACTGAGGTCCTCATCAACACTAAAACTTTGTCTCTGCTAGATGACAATATAAAAACTTATAGATGTACAACGGGATATTAATCATGTATTTTTTTCCAGTTGATTAAACTTTGACTGTGATATTATTAAACTTCAGAGTCACATAACATGTTAATACTGATTTTGCACTTGCCAGGTTTTGAAGTTGGCGACAAAAGCCTCAGATCAGAGGCAAATCGGCATTTGCTTGGGGCTCTAAAATCTGCTCTCAATGTGTAAATTATTCAAAGGCACCATCAAAGAGACTCAGCCGATATCCATTCATCCATCCATCCATCTATCCATTATCTTTGCTGCTTAACCAGGGTAGTGAGGGCTGCTAGAATCTATCCCAGGGCAAAAGACAGAGAAACCCTGGAGAGGTTGCCATTTAATCACATTGGACACACACATTCACGCATAGTCACACCTATGGGCAATTAAGCATCTCCAACTCAACTGACATACATGTCACTGGAGTGTAGGAAGAAAATCTAAACTCCTGGCAGAAACAAAAAATTCCAGCAATACATCCCGGAACTTGCTTTTTGACAACTGCGCTAACATTTATACCAATGTATATAACTTGTTATGAATAACAACCCTACACTATGGTGTACACTCAGAGCTCACACTGAACATTATTCACTAATCCCTAATGTTCACATGATCTAGAGTGTGCAGGTGCTCTAAACCGTACAGAGCAAAGAGAAAGTTGGTGATTATTACTGTAAAAAACAGGTTTAGAGATTGAAAATAATGTATCAATAATATGCCTTTATTATGCTACTTTCCTATTCTCCGATGTTGTGCTGCAATATTCTATACTATTATATGTCAAGAGTCATAACTCTTAACATGACTCATAACATGAATCTGAGGGAACCCTTGTTTATTTCCTGCCTGCCTACAGTTTCAAAAATATGCTATAAAGTAGTGAATGCGGTAAATCATCCTAATACATTAGGGGGTCTGGCACTATTACTGTAATTGGGTAAATTTCAAAGACTTTTTGAGGAAATGTGTTTATGTGTTTGGCTAATTGGAACGCTTTAACGACATGTCGGCTGCCTAACAAAGCAGACATTAAAAGGCTGTCTTTCATCTTCACCTTATGAGATCCCATGGTGTAAAATGACAAATTATGAAAAATATTCAAAACTTTTTTTCATTTTCACTTTAGAAAGCCTTTGGTTTGCTGAGCGTAATAGCAGCTAACACATCAAAACGATAAAACCAATCAGTGAAATTTATGGAAGTGAAAATGTTCCAGTCTTTTCTCAGTTTAAGAGTTTTCTCAGTGGTTTGGATTTTTTTAAAAGTGTCATGATTGTGCAATTACACAGATCAGCCATATTATTAAAGTCATCTGTCAAAATGCTACCAAAACAGTTCTGATCTGTCTTGAAATGAACTCCACAGGACCTCTGAAGGTGTGTTGTGGTATCTGGCTTCACATATTAGCAGCACATCCTTTAAATCCAGTACGCCCAGTAAGGAGGGGCCTCCAGAAAAGAGACCAGTATGTTGCAACAAAAAACGTCCATCCATCCATTATCTGCCGCTTGTCCCAAACGGGGTTGCGGGGGAGTGCTGGTGTCCAACCCAGCGCACACAGGGCGAGGACGGGGGACGCACCCTGGACAGGTCGCCAGCCCATCGCAGGGAGGAGCGGGACGGGGACGGCACCTCGCTCAAGGGTACCTCAGGGCAACCCATTGGGAAGGGGTTCGAACCCCCGATCCTCTGATCATGTGGCTGACGCCCTAACCACTAGGCCACCACTGCCCCGCAACAAAAACATACAGGGCTCCACAACATACAGTGAACCACAACAAAATTAATTCGCTGCATTTATCTCATACACACACTGTGTGGCAGGGGGCAGCCATCTGAAAGTGAAAGTGACCATTCGTGTCATTGTGAAACACAGCACAGCACACAGTGAACCACAACGAAATTCAACCTTTTTCACCATGCACGCCATGCAGCAGGGGGCAGCTATTTAAAGTGCCTGGGGAGCAGTGATGGGGTCGGTACCTTGCTCAAGGGTAATTTCAGGAAACCTTCTGGTTTGGTACTCAGAGCCACAAACATCTGATTATGGGGCCTGGTCCCTAAGCACAAGGTCACCACTTTCCACATACTTGAAACAACTTATTTTAATGAGTTACTTTGGAGACTACACCAACACCATTAACTCTTTCCCACTAAACACTACTCAGTAGCAAATGCAGATGGATGGTCAGGTGAAAGAGACCACTACCATTAGGAAATTTCAAAGAGAAGTCTTGCCTTCTTCCCATAGTGCATCTTGGTGCCATTTTTTCCCAGATGAGAAACACACAGACACATGAAAACCAGCCCACTCCACCTTCTTTCATGGTGATGTTCCGATGTAGCATTGTAGGCAAATTCAGTGGGAACAGGGGTCGGCATGGGTAGCTTGACCAGTCTGTGACCTGCCATCCTAGATGTGATCTAACTCAGTCCTCTAGCCATTACAATTGGGCCATTACCAAAGTTGCTCAGATCCTAATGCTTGTCCATTTTTCCTGCTTTCCTTTTCTTCAAGAACTGACTGTAAAGTCAATGCCTAATATATAAGCCCTTGGCAGGCACCATTAAAGCACGATTATTTTTCAGTGGTTATTATTATCCAGTGGCTGTAATGTTTCAGTGGATTAGTGCAGTTTCTTCGTTTCTTTAATTAGCTTATTAATTTAGTTCATTCACTTGTTAGTTAGTATATTTTTGGTAGCATATACTTAGTTTTATTGTTCTTTAGTTAGTAACTTGATTAATTTGTACATTTTTCTGTTAGTTCATTCGTTGATTTGTTAGTTTGTTGTATCGGAATAAAATGTAATGTAATAAATTATGTGTGTAGTTAAGAAAGGACTAAAATAGACACGCAAATGCATGTGCAGTGCAATTTTCTACTGAGAAAATAACAGAAAGTGCATGCTTCCATCAGATTACATATTTGACCTTCAGTGGCAGCAAACTTCATTTACATTGCTTAGTAATAGACTTATTAAAAAGCTTCCCAAATCCAATTTGGAAAATAGTTTGTAGCTGCGGCATCATTAGTATTGAGAAGCATAAAAAGACCCACCATCTGCTCAAAGTACCTACTAAACCTTTGTTTCATGCAAATGCAGGACACGCTCTGCTCTTCAAATGATCACACATACAAACTGATAATAATTCATTTTTGCACACTGCTCATTGAATGCTAATTGGCTAAAGGGGTGCAGAGCTCCAAAAACAGTCTAATTTCTACATTATTAAAACAGCCTTTCATTTTCTGAATCTCGGGACACTGCTGCAAGTGAAAATTTGAAGACTACTTTAAACAAACTATTTTATTAAGTTGTGTGCTGATGCTTTTATGAAAACAGCCCTGCAACCTCATAAAAACAATGATAAAAATGAAAAGATTAAAAAACAGGGGTGGTTAAACGAAGAAAAACAGCTTTAAATAGGAAGATGCAATAGAGCAGAAGTTTTTGTTCTGTTGAAGATTACGCATAATAAAGAATGCCTAAGGAGAAACTGCACCAGCAAGAAAAGGTTGAGAAGAGATAATAGAATAGAATAGAATAGAATAGAATAGAATAGAATAATCTTTTATTATCCCACGAATGGGAAATTCGGGTGTTACAGGGTTCTTTATCAAGAAAGACAGAAGGAACATAGAAAGATATATGTAAAGAAAAATATAAGAATGAGGACATCCATATACAAGAGCTATACATGAGCTATATATACATATACATATTTACATGGCAAGAAAAAATGTAGCAATAAAGAAATAAAGAATAAAAAGACAGGAAGACAGGAAAGATAAGGAAAGATAACCATATACACAGTAAATAGTAATAAATAAGTTATAAACTATATATAAGTTAAAAAAATATATATAAACTTATATAAAGTTATAATAATATATAATATAAATAATCATAAAATACAATGTCCTTCCTCATCTGCATATTGTTCGTGTACCATCTCTCCGATGGGCAGAAGCAGCTAGGGGTCCATAAAATAGCCTTTCCTCACAGTTGGAGCTCCATTATTGCATCAGAGTGTAACCATCTGAAATACGTTCATTACATCTGAGTAAATGCACAGTTATTACTCACATCCAGATTTCCCAGCACCTGGAAACGTACAGTGCAGCCTGATTTTAACAGTGAGCATCAGTTCCGTCTGTCCACGCCTCCCCTGTTAGAGTCCCGTTGCTATAGTTACGACCCGTTGCTAAGGACGCGCTGGGAGCTTTCAGGTTCATGGGCGCGTTTTGGTGTCAAATTTTTAAAAAATAATTCGATTTTTAAAAACGGTTTTGAGTTTCAAGTAAACAGAGTGTCAAACGAAGCTAAAAGGCACCGTTATAACACCTCCTGACAGTGCTGGGGAGGCCCGCTGCCCTTTTTGCCCCCCTTTTCCGCTTGGCAAGCTAGTTAATGTTAGCAGCCTCGATAGGTCTGTAGTAATGGTAGCTAACTGGCTAGCTAACTAGCCGTCAAACTGCAATTACACACTTAAAAGATGCCAAAACGGTAACATATCTGATTACTTGTGTTATATTTTCTGCAGTTTAAAGAGGCTAGGAACCGCTGGAAACATGTTCAGGAACGAGTTTCAGGTATAAGGGCATCTCTGTGGAGTTGTAATGGCGATCAGGTGCTTGTGCAGGATGAGCATGTGTGTCTGTTCTTGATATGTTCAAGGGTGGTGCCATCGTCGAGATCTTCAGTGCCCAAGGAAAAGACCCTGTGGCAAAATGGAAACTCAGTGGTCCTTCAATCAGTAAAGTAGGCATTATATTTACTGCAGTTATTTAACTGTTTTTGTGCATGTTTCCACCATACTGCTTCTTTCCATCACCCTGAGCTTTATCAGAAACTCTCAAATAAAAGGACATGTAAAGTGCATTAAGTGCTATTTCATTTTACCAGCTGCTCTGTTTTTTTCCTGTTAAAAATAGGTATTTGATAAAGAAGTGAAAGGCTTTGTTTACAGCCTTGAAGGCAGCAGTCAAACACACAGGATGCAGTTACCGAAGGATGGCAAAACTCCTCGTAAGTGCTGTCTGAAGGGTACAGTAATATCATGAGTACAGTAATATCCTGTTCTGTATTTCAGGGTTGATCCACGGAAATAAAAAAGTTTTGGTCTCAGTTTTTTTAGAACCAGGTTAAGGCAGCCCTGCACCAATAAAAACTTTCATTTTATCTTCTGTATTGAAAGTAGTAGTGCTTATTGTGACAAAGTAAGCAACTAAACTACATTTGCAGTTATTATTATCGTCTATCTTATTGTTGAAAGCCCATTCGCTCACAATAATGTATCTGTTTTCTGTTCTGCTTGGCCTAGTTTGAAACTGTATCCCATTTCTCTAGTTGTCCTGATTCAGAGATTCCTGGTCCTACAGGTGAATGTTCCTCTTGGTAAAGACTTCTCCACTGAGCTTGTGTACGTGTCGTCATAAAAGAATGGTATAGTTCACAAGTGCCAGTCATGTTATTTGAGAAAATTGTATTCACTATTTCATTCTATGGACCATGACATAGATGTAATTTCGTTTAACTTTGCTTTTGCTGGGTCTTTTCTTCAGTGGGAAATGTTTTCTCGTGTTCATGAGATGATTTTAGTGCCTTACCCCAAAGCCCGTCTCATGGGCTATAAGATAAATGAGATTCACTAAAGGTGGGGAATGCAAATTAGCATGTAGACGGAATCTTCTCACACACTCACAGATGAGCCCTCACACACACACCAGCAAACCAACAGAGGAAACTGATTTAACTTGCTTCCTATTTGCTTCACAAATCAGCTGCTGTGGTTAACATTGCTTTGCTTCTGTTAGCATTACAGATCAAGGGCATCTGAAGCGAAGGCTCTACCTGTCCACTGTACATAAGGAATTCTCATCAACACCTCTGCATGCCCGAATACCTCTCACAGGCCTCAGACGCAACATCGTGAGTGCTAAGATTGCCTGCATATGTGCTAGCGTTCGACTGATTGAAGAACCAGTAGTTTCATTTTAAGAAAAATATTAATAACTAATAATATCAGCTTAGATAATTTTATGTGATTAAAAATGAAACTCCAGTTTTAATTAAACTGCTTTAATGACTAATATTACTGATTCAGCTGTGCATTGTGTAATATGATTGGGCATTTTAAATGGTAAAATATTTTTTATTCAGTAAATAACAGAAAGTATGCATTATTTAATATAATATTTTAATTTATAAAATAAAACCATTTAAATATTGTGGTGAAAGAAGTAGATGGTTTTCCTCATTCTGTTCAGTGGGTCACTCAGTTCTTATTTTTGTTCAGTTCTCTTCCTAGAAAGGTTTAAGAAGGTCATGGGATATCAGCTTCATTCTTAAGGCTAGGTTTGGGTAAATCTGGGTAAAAAGGGGTGGCAGTGGTCTAGTGGTAGGGTACTTGCCTATGGCTCAAGCGGTTCCAGGTTTGAATCCCACCTCTACAACTGCCAGCACTGGGTCCCTGAGCAAGACCCTTAACCCCAACTTGCTCCAGGGGGGGTCTGTCCCTGTAATTAGGACATGGAAGTTGCTCTGGATAAGAGCGTCTGCTAAATGCCGTAAATGTAAATCTTACATGTTTTGTCATCAAATGTATATGTTCATTTTGTAATACGTTAATAGCAGCAAACAAGTGACTGTCATTTTAGAAAACATAAAATAAGCATCTTTCCTCACAGCCAAGATTTCTTTACTTTTAAAGGAATATTTCAGCATTAGTATTTACAGTGTTTTCAAATTTGTTTAGAAACTATGAAGCTAACACTGTTAACAAATAGTAGTTATTACCCAAATATTTTCTGTAAATGCATCATCAAAATTTAATCTATCTCTCTATATATGGAGAGAGATAGATATTCAGTCAGTCAGTCATTTTCTGCCACTTGTCCCAAGCGGGGTCGCTCTGGAGTCCATACCAGCGCACACAGGGCGAAGGACGGGGGACACACCCTGGACAGGTCGCCAGCCCAACGCAGGGAGGAGCGTGACAGGGATGGCGCCTTGCTCAAGGGTACCTCAGGGCAACCTATTGAGGAGGGGTTTGAACCCCCGACCATGCGGCCAACACCCTAACCACTAGGCCACCACTGCCCCTGAGATAGATATTATTATTTTTATTTTTTAATAGACATAATCTGTCCTTAAACACATTAACAAGTCTGTGATTTATTAATGAATAACCAAAAAGGAACTTTTGATTCAGGACTTTTGACTCAACTACTGGTCTGGGATTTAAACTCATGACCTTCCAATCCTGGGGTCTAGTGCCTAACAACTAGACCACTGCTGCCCCAGCACAGTTTGGTGATTTCCCTGGTTAAACACATCAAGTTTTAATTCCTAAGAGTGTTTGAGAAAAAAAATACCAAACTGTGCTGGACACCCCTCCTGTACCACAACTGGGCACCCCTCATTTTGTATAGAATCTTGAAGAAGCAGAATTTCAATTCCATGGTTTAGCTCATCAACTATGCCTGGGGTAAGTGTAAATGACACAGTTTGTCGAATCGGTGAGGTGTAGCTGAAAATGTGTATGTTTTTTTTCTGTGACTTTACACAGTGGTGTAATCTATGTATTGACCTGTGCTCGTTCACTGCTGAGCTGTTCAGAGGGGCCACATTCCTGTCTCTGGATGGCATTATAATTTCAGCCTGCTGTAAGATCAAGCGCATCTTCACCATGCGAGCTGAACCTGCAGACCATGTGGACAGAGGCAAGTAAAAAAAACCAGAACAAATGTAATTGCATACTGATCCGTTTTGATAGCTGCTGCTTGCATATTTATAGAATCACTTGGGCTGTTTTACATTTCTGATATTTTATCTGTTTTTTAAGAAGTGTTGTACTGAGTATGTCTAAATTTGTTACCACCATTTTTGCAGCTGTTGTGACACCTCAGTCAAGATAGCTGTCAGCTGCATGATGATGAAGAATTCTTTGTATGTGATTTTCCCTCCAGATCTTTACGATGGAAGGACTGGGCCAAAGGAAGAAATTCCTAAGAGCTGCCAGTTCCTCCCTGATGTTCAGCACATTACTCAGCTAGTGAATATGGAAAAGCTGGGAGAGGCTGAAGTGAGGAGTGTGCCTGTGAACCCAGAATCTGGTTAGTGCCAGCTAAGAAAAAATGTATTTACTTCTATATTTAAAAAATAATTTTATACATCTATAAAATTATTATATTTTTAGCATTGATTTATATTCATCATTATCCTTTTTGAATAATTCATAACATATATGAAAAAAGCACACATTCATTCATGAAATTTACTAATTTTCCAAAATCATTTCTAATGAACGAATTGGCTATTTAAAAATCTAACTGTTACCCCCGGGACTGAATTAGACCTGTCACCACATTAATAAGGTTCCATAGTTGTTTACCCTTAAACAGTCTGGGGAAAGGTATGATCCTCACAGCGAACGGTCCCGCTGCTTTCAGCCTGTCGACTTGTTGATGACACACCTCTTCTCGCTGGGGATGCTCTAATCCTGTCTCTTTAGTCATGTACCTGTCCTCTCTTTTAGACCAGAGAAAATCTTTCCTTTACATATTTCTTTACACATACACCTGTTACCCTCATAATCCAGTAGTACTTTCATCTTTCTGTGCTGAAGTCATTGGCTTTATAAAACTGCTGTCATAGTGGCTCCCTACCTTTAGCTTTAAGGGGCTACAGATTTTAAAAACAGACTTCAAGGCATGCCATACATAAAGACTAGATGTACTTCAGTTGTTCTTTTTTCCTTATTCATGCACAGTGCATTAGGATTACTGAAGTTTGAAAATGTGATAGTAGTTTCTTAGCAACTGTGTATCACAGGATTTTAGGCCACATTCGTGTGATTCTCACAGCTTGTAGCCTTGAAAATTGGTCTGGCTGCTAAATTGCAATGACACATGGTAGTATTTTGTGTTCAACTGCCAGGTTGTCTTAACCTTATTCCTTTGCTTTATTTAGGCAATATTGCTTTCAAACATAAACACAAATATTATGCTGCATCAAATCAAACAAATAGTCAAGATCATCATTAAAATGACTTTTGTACTGCTAAATTTGCAAAGACAAGCTCATCATTATTTTTTTAGAAGATATTTGCCACATTTTCACATTGAGTAAATTGTCAACCTAATTTTCATATCAGATTTTCTGAGAGTGGTTAGTCATTTTATATATCAGAGTTTTTCATCTTTTTGGTTAGACAATTCTATGTACCTATTCATTAAATTACGTAAAAGAATTTGTCAAATTACATTAACAAATGAGGGGCAGTGGTGGCCTAGAGGTTAGGGCGTCAGCCACATGGATCAGGGGTTCGAACCCCTTCCCAATAGGTTACCCTGAGGTACCCTTGAGCAAGGTGCCATCACTGTCCCGCTCCTCCCTGCGATGGGCTGGCGACCTGTCCAGGGTGCGTCCCCCGTCCTCGCCCTGTGTGCGCTGGGTTGGACGCCAGCACCCCCCCGCGACCCCGTTTGGGACAAGCGGCAGAAAATGGATGGCTGGATGGATTAACAAATGAAGCAATGTAAAAACAATTGATTGGGACACTTAACTGGACAGTGGATAGTGGAACTGATCAATAGTGTGTATGTTTTTCCTCAAATTAAATCATCACCTTCAGCAATAAAAGTGATTCGTTAGTGTTTAAAGGTTGTTTAAAAATGAACTGTTTCACTGTTAAGACTTTGGAGCTACGCTGGATAAGGGAAAATATCAAAGATAATGCACTGCCTTAGACCTTTAATACTCAGATTTATTTGACATTTAAAATGCATGCACAACATCTTCGTATGTGTTTGTCTACCTGCTAGAGAGAGCAAGCACTGGCAGGGCAGCCACTGCTCGGGGTCCCAGAACCCAGGAAAGCTCCCATATTGCTTTTGGGTCAAAGGTCCTAGGTCGCCCTCCACTTACAGCAAGGAAGAGTAGTTCATCAGTAAATGGCGCAGAGCCCAGAGCTAAGACTGACTCCAGCATCAGTATACTGTCAGGTAAATGCAAACACATTTCAAGTAATAAGCTTAAATATGGCTATCCTTTAATTTTTTGATAGACCAAAATTTTTTAATGCAGTGCTGACCTGCATATCCTCTAACAATTGATGCTTCCAGTGAATTGTCAATTGTCCATATTTACAGTCTTAAAAAATGGCCCCACCAAGGGTTCTTTCAGTGATACCAAAAAAAACATGTGAAACATTGTAAATCCTTCACAAAATGGGGATTTTCTTTACCAATCAAAATGTTTCTTTTTCATGCTGAGGTAACATTCACATATCCCATTTACAAAAATGGTTCTCTAGTGCAGTGTTTCCCAACCCTGGTGCTCAAGGCCTACTAACGTACACCTTTTAGGCTTTTCCCTGCTCATTCAGTATCGCCAATTCATTAACACCCCTTACTGATTCGTAGTGAGTGCTTTAACGCAGAAACAGGCAGGCATTAATTTACTTAATACATCTTTATTTATCACTTTTAATTGTGGTTACAAAACCTAATAAAATCTAAAATCCTAATGAAACCTAAATAAATCAGGACACAGGTGTTGAGAGCTATTTATCCTAAAGACTCCTAACGCTGTTGGCTCAATGTACCTGTTGTCATTTCTAGTTTTACTGCAATTACAGACATTTTCCATTATAACCACAGTGTAATATAGTGTAAATTCAATACTGTCCTCATTTATTTCTATGAACTAATGATCACAGGCAGAATTGATCATTTACAACCACGACCACCAACTGAAAGGTCATCTTCCGAAAGGGCTAGATCTAGGAGATCCCAACAGATTTATAGTGCTGGGAGAGAAAGTTCAATGAGATGTGAGTATTAATTAAATTATTTTGGATTAATAAAGTAATAATGAAACTCTCTTTTTAAATAACCTCCCTCGAGAATATAATGTACAAATTCAAGCTATTATTCAATCAGATTTTTATTGCTTGTTGACCTGCTAAAGTTTTTTAATGGTGTGTTTTTGTGTATTATGATTTTACATGTTTAATGTGTGAGTATAAAAAGGGGATAAAAATTAAAATAGGTTGTTTCTCTTCTCTGGTGTTGTTAGGGAAAAATGGGGAAATACTCTGTCTGAGCCAAGAGGGAGATGAGTCTTCTCCAAGGGATTCTCAGCACATAGTACAACCTGCCTGCTCGGATGGGGTTGAGCAAGATCCATCAGGTGACCATGATGTGCCAGGGGAGTTACTGTGTAGAGGAGGTAAGATCGAAAAGGAATTAAAATTAGATGGACACACACATTTAACTCATTCTAGATACACCAGTAGTGAACACACACTAGGAGGAGGAGCAGTGGGCTGCATGCCTGTGCCCAGGGGTAGTTGCGGGGTTAGTTGCCTAGACCAAGGGCACTGTTCACTCACCTATTCAATATTAGTTCTGCACAGACAGTGTGCATGTATTAAATTAATGCAGATTAGAAATTCTGGGCACCCCCTGGTTGAATGAAATGTTTTAGTGCACATCCTCTACAGTTGGCACACATCAGCAAACAATGCTTAATTACTGCTTTTTGTCTAAATTTAACACAATGCTAGAAAGTTAAACATAAAATGCGGGTTGTACAAAAGCATGGTAATTTTTTTCTTTTTTCTTTTTGCAGTGTGCATTGAAAATTGCACTGAGAAACAGAAACTAATTAAACCTGAACACCATATACCTTTCCTGCATGTAGATGATGTGTTATTTTCACTTTATGCTTAATTCCAAAAGGGGGTGGTTGAAGTTTTGTATATGTCTATAGACCTGATTTAATTAGACCTGGTTAATGATTTTTCATAGTCACATTGATGGGCTTAAATTAGACAGGGATGTTAGATAATAGATCATTAAATAAAAGAAATTTAATAGAATCTGACTATAATGTGTTCTTTCATGCATGGTTATACTCCAAAACCAGGCTAAATTGAATAGAGCTCCTACAAGTAGATATACCGTTTAAATGTTTTTCCTCATTTTTATCAACTGACTTTTTCACTCAAAGGGCCAAGGTTATATTTTAAATCAAGTGTTCTGTGGTTAAGCACAGTAAATGAAAGACCCTGACAGACATCTTCCCTTTGTTAGTTGCACCGTCCCTGGGAGAGAGAATGTCAAAGTGTAGTAAGTTAACAATACTCTCCAGGAGAGAGGGACTAACTCTAGCTCCCCTCAGCCGGGAAGAGAAAGTTCATTAGCGATAATAGGACATTAAGTATACTGTGTGGGTCAGAGAGAAGTCTCAGGGGTTCAGGCCAGCATGCACTGTTGGCAATTAGAAAAGGTGATTACAATGTAAGTCTTTTCAAAAACGTGCCACGAATCTAAATCTGCGAAGCCCTTTTGAGGAGCCAGAGTTAATGCTACACTTGAGAAGCACTTTGTGAGTGTGTTTGGTTTAATTAGGTGGCCACTACTGAAAAGGTGAGGTTTGGTAGTGCCTAAACAGATCATTTTGAGAATTCTCATTATGACATTGGCCTTGATATTGCATGTGTTAAGAATTATGTCTTTACACAATGGGGTTTTGTGAACGGCAGTATCATAATATGGTAACATGACCTTCATTTTTCTGTCACCTTGTAAGTGCCTGTCAGTTATACTACGGTGCTCACAATAGCTGTAGTGAGCACAATGCCACAATCCTGTGCCTTTCTCCTGACAACTC
Organism: Hepsetus odoe; assembly: GCA_017165825.1. Taxonomy (NCBI): domain Eukaryota; kingdom Metazoa; phylum Chordata; class Actinopteri; order Characiformes; family Hepsetidae; genus Hepsetus; species Hepsetus odoe. Next base: position 27,143,763 of record CM029366.1, on the reverse strand, counting down.
TATAATTTAGTGTTAAAAAATGAGATGTCTCTAGCAGAACAAAATTAATTGGCTGTGATGGCTGTGAGGAATGAACTTTTTTTCGAAGTATTGATGAAAATACCTTTTAGACTTTATTTCACTTTATACAAATAACAGATTTTATGTCAATATAGCAGCCAGTGCTGCTTTAACTCTTTAACATAGTTTAAAGGTCCCTCAAGGTGGGTAAAAGACTAAACACATTTACAATGCCACTGAGCCGTTTACTAATATGGAACACATTTTATAATTACCTAGACACCGTTTTTAATAAGTTAAAGGAAGTTAAAGTCTGAAATATGCACTGGTTTGATTTTTTTTTTTTTTAACTGCATTTACATTTTTGTACTAAGAATGATCCTTTGACATACAAATCTTGTCCTTTCTTTGCCATGCCCAGGTGAACATTTTTGTTTGAGGATGCACTATAAGTACCCTTGCAATTTTTGGCTGATTCATGTTCACAAGTACCAATCCAGCTAATCTCAGATGTTTTGGATGGAGTTCCATCATTCCAGCGCATCAGTTGAATGATCCTCAGCCTAATGCTGGGTGAGCTTTCTTGCCCTTCTAGCTGATGCTTATCATTGGGCATGGTCACCTTCGCCTCACATGCAGCTGTTGCTGAGCATCCTATTTAATTGGCAATGCTTATTTATTGAACTATACAAGTTGCATGTATGCAATTAAACTTCTATGTGTCTGCAGTCAGTGTACCTTAAAGCAGCTGAATAAACTGAATAGAATAGATATCCTTTAGTGATGCCCATTTGGGTGACACAGATCAACACATTGCATCCTTTTGCTTTCTATGAAGCAGCTGTATTCATCACCTCGGTCTCAGTGGTGTCTTTGGTTCCCCACTCTCTGGGTGTCTTTTCTCTTTAATATGAGGGCACACAGACCCCACAGGCTGCCATATAGCTGGATTTGAATTATGATCTTGCTGCGGCATTGCTCCCCATCTACTAATGATGTTGTTTGTGTGCCAGCGGGAGAGCCACAGCACACCCCCCACCCCCATCCCCCCAATCGACACACTCTCAGACACTAATAGCTAATGCTGTTTTTTCTTCTTCTTTTAATGCTTTCACTCAGAGTTGGAAAAAAATATGCAAAACTAGCATTGTTTCAATGTTTCACCTTCATTTAGGCATATTTTAAGGATTCATTGAAGCATAATGTCGCAGTTACCAAATGTAGGAAAAGAGGCTTGCATACGTTCATCTGCAGCTTTTGGCAACCCTCATCATATTCATAGCAGTCTGCAGTACCATGATTATGCTCCTATTTGCATATGCTCGATAAATGAAGGCAAGGAAAGAATATCAGCTTTGCTTTAAAAAATTAACAATGAAACATTACTTGTGGTAATTAGATCTCTATTATTGATCTGCTTTGAGCAATTAAGTCAACAGGAGTTTGCTGAAGGAGAAGCAAGCGGTTAATGTTCTCTTGCAGGCGGAGCACTGTAATAGTCTCTGCCTTAGGTCAAGTGATTGACTGGAAATGGAAAGTTATTTGCCCTTTGCTTCAAGTAATTTACCAAAAAGTATTTTCTTACTACATGAGTGTAAATTAGGATTGCTTCTTATTAAACAATTACATTATGGTACAGATTTGTTCAAACAGTTTATAAATATTCAGCCACATTGGGTGTTTAGGTTCAATTCAGTTCTGCAGCTATAAACACACTTGTAACGCAGTTACATTTACTTGCTTACCATTTTTAGAGATACAAAGAAATAGAGATACAAAGAAAGATTGAGAACCGAGGTTCGAAGAGTCAGTGATGTACAGTAACGAAGTTCTTACAGGTTGTTCAAGAGACCGGTCAGTGTTTCTCTCTCTGTGTCGAAATCCTCTCTCTTTTGCACAGCCCTTTTATCTATCCCCCCAGAGCCCCAAGGATGCCGGTGGAGCCACCTAATCTAACACTATGACCTTGTTTGGGTGTTTTTGACTAGCTAAGAAAGTGTTACTCAGAAGAGAACAGAGAAAATAGAGTTGCCCCTAGTAATATGTGGGTTTAGGGTGACAAGGACGAAAGGGCAAGGACATGGTTGAGGAGTACAGGAAGGAGAGTCTGGGTTGGGTATTTAAGACATATAAGGGAATGGTTAAGTTATAGGAATAAGGCCATGAGGTTAACTATGTGGTAGGGAGAAAGCAGAAGGAATAAAGGATAAATAGAGGATAAAGATATACGAGTAAAATAATATGAATAAAATCAAATAAAATCCATCATATTGTATGTTTATATGTTTTAGGAGGACAACATCTACCTGCAAGTAAGGTTGGGCATACTTCTGATTTCATCATGAGTATCATCAGTGTTATGCCATAACTGCTTTATTTTGAATTGAATTCTTTCCTTTTTGATTTCTGAATTTCTTCTCCAACCATTTTTTTTTAACAATTAACAATGTTTTGCTGGTGCATTCCAGCAAGTTTACTAAATATTTTGATAATTTATTGTAACAATTTCTTCAAGCACCATGAAGACACATCGCCCACCTTTTCCCTGCCAATGTTTCCCCCCATATTTCTCAAAATGAATTGACCATACCTGATTATAACTTTTAAGTTTATTTTTATTTCAGCGTTTTCTTTAAACAATGACTAAGTATAAGTGGATTAAAAACTACAAGCTGCCAAACTAAACATCCCTGTTCTGCAGATCAGGCATGTAGTTCGGAGACTCACAGGCCTCTGCAGTTCCAGTCTCTATCTGCTCCACTACCCCAACCGTGTGTGCAAGAGAGCTACATTAATGACACCATTGATACTGAGCCTCAGCTCACGTTAGGTGAATCTGAAGAAGAAGATGGAGAAGATCTGTATTCCTTCTCTTCACGTCCTCATTCAGCCAAAAAGGATTTGCCCTCTAACCTTAAAAGTAACAAACAGCGGGGTGAAGCAGAACGGAAGGAAGCACGTCTGGAGGATGACTTCATAGGCAGCGAGGATGAAGAGGTACTCTCTCTCTCTCTCTCTCTCTCTCTCTCTCTCTCTCTCTCTCTCTCTCTCTCTCTCTCTCTCTCTCTCTCTCTCTCTACATGCACACACATACAAAAAGACACACACTCACACACACAAAACACACATTCTGAGGTTCAATTTAAAAGAAAACTAGGGCAAGAGGATGAGATTTTAAAAATTATATCTAATATATTAGAGGTGTAATGAGCCACAAAATTAACTGTGAAATAACAGTAAAAATAAGTGGTGGCGGAAAATAATATCAATATTTTATATGCTAATGTTTATACTTTCAGTTTAGTGCTCTAAAATATCAATGTACTTTTCTGTAATAATGCTGCCATCACAGAAGTGTGAATTATCTTTGCCAATGTCAATGAGGCAACCACCCATGCACAGGCCCAGGCTTTTGGACTTACTGCTAATAACAGTCTGGATGGTACTTTTCAACCATAGTCTGGAACACACCATGTTCATTTTTCCAAAAATTATGTTTGTTCTTTATTGGGTGGGGTTAAGATAACTTATTGGTGGGCCAGATCAAATGTCCCCATGAACCCTGTTCAAGACCATCTTATACTAAAATGGCAAACCAAACCAAATGAATTACATCTCATTTAATCACATATTACTATTTTAAACCCTGAAATGAAAAACAGCCACTGTTTTGTGTATTATGGGAGTACTACACATCACAGATTTGTTAATTTTGTCTTTTATCTGTTGATAGAGCTGTTAATGAAAGAAAATACAATCATTCTCACAACTTAACATCACTAACCATGGCCATTCAGTGTTTGGAACTTGGAAGTGTGGACATTACTACTCTAGGTGTAGCTATTGAGCATCCACTGGAAAACCTTAAGACCCTAACGTTATAAAACATAGATTACAGAAAACTAAAACTTTTTGATTTCTTTCCACAAATACAGCCTCTCTTGCCCTCAAAATCACAAGTGATGGACTTTAAAGAAAGAAGCTCTAATGGAATTACAAAGAGTATGATGTAACTCCTTGAAAGAGGTTGGATGCGTAAAAACAGCAAAGTTGTGACAGATGAAACACACTAATGGTCGTGATGTGACACAGCCAGGCGTTGGTGGAGCTACATCAGAGTTACCTGCAATTAATCGGTCTGCCACAATGCCCAGAAAGCTGTCCGTCAGCCTCCCGCTTTGGAAGAGACAAGGGCTTTAAACCAGCACAGCTTTGATCTTAACTAATGGCCTTAAACAGCATACGCTGCTTTACGCTAATGACGATCTGCACAATCTGCACTTAAAGGCCATGAACATTTCAGCCTGGCAATCTGAGCCAAAGCTCCCATTCCTGCCTTTTCCATACTTTGCCAATAATAATTATTTTAGCTATTTCAAAGCACAGCTGGTGGCATTCAGTAAACAAGAAGCCATAATAATGTGCCTCTAAAATGCCTACAGAAATGCATATAGTGCCTCTTTAAAACATATTAATTAACTGCATAAAGTGAAAGTGTTATGGCTGGATGTATGCATTAGTTAAACGTCTGAAACATATTTGAATAGATTTCATCAAGTATATCCATCAGTTCTTGACAGAGACTATCTCTCTTGTGGACAAGACCATCAGACATCTTGTTAAGCAAACACTTTCTTTCTTGCTACCAGTAGAAACAACATTAGCCAAGGGTATTAACAAGAGTCATCGCTGAGAAAGGCAACACAAACATCAACTTCTAAAAGATCCCAAGGAGATCATTAAATGTCCTCCCATTTTCCTTTAGGGGTGAAAAAAAGAAAAAGAAAAAAAAAAAGCAGATTTGCAACCAAAGACTGGGAAAAAATATTACAAACATGTCAAACTGGGATTTTAGCACTATGAGGGAGGGAAGGCAGGCATAAATAGAGGAAAGAACAGACCAATCAAACTGTCAGTGGCATCAGTCAAAAAGAACTAATTAAGTGCAGCTGAACATATGTATGCTGTAGTTGAGAGTGATTTCCCTTGGGAAGAGAAAATAGACTGTGAGAAGAAGAAGTGAATGATGTGCTCCTCAAAGGGTACCGAATTGAGCATTGAGAAGATAGCAACAGAGCTGAAGACAGTCTCATAAGAAATGAAGTGAACTGAAGTTTTTCTTCATGGGCTTAATTGAATCACGAGTCCCTGGGGAGACGAGTTGTGTGTCCTTGTCAGGAAATTGAGGGAAATAAAGGATATGCTTATATAGTCCATAGAGACCTGTTTCTGTGTTGAAATGATCAGACTAAAGAATTAGCTTGGGCCAGTATTGCCTTCCCAAGGTCTATCAAATGGGAATGAAGGATGTATAGGCCTAATAAAATTTTAAGAATAAATGACATTCAGAGAATAATGCATTGTTAAGATTATATAGTATATATTCCACCGGTTACTGTGCCAAGACAGGCAAGGAATCATATATCTCTATTTTTATTTTCTTGAATCATTTCTTCAGAGTGATCTCAAGTCAACATTGTGTCTTTCTACTTTTTTAGGAACTTCATGTTACTGCTTGAATAAATGGATCTGACAGCAAAACTTATAGGTCATAGCCATAAACTGTAAATAAATAAAAAAAAAGATAAAAAAGTGAAAGGACACAAACATCTTATGTCTTTGAAGGAAGCTGGCATTTTTCTTCTTGCATACAGTTCATTCTGTTTACAATATGCAACATCATGCACCTTAAAGTGTTTTACAATTATATATATTGTAATTATTATATAATGATTACAATCATTATATAATTACTTTATTGATCTTTTACAAATTAATTATCGTTGTTCATAATAATACTGTTTGTTCTGAGGTTTTTCCAGTAGAGTAAATGCACAAATTAATTAATCAAAACAATGAGAGCTTTCGAGTGGAATAACTGGACCCAGTAAGTAGAAATAAACATGTTAATTACTGTTAAAGCCCTGAACTGGGGTTCTCAGCATGTGTGCTGTGTGTTCACTGATGTGCATCCAAGGCTGAACAACAAGAAACAAAACCTCTACACCTTTCAGTATGAGGAATACATGAAGAATTATAACTGCATGAGATTGATTCTTTGAGTTCAAAATTCTTTGAGTGAAAAAAAAAATGTATAAGAGCATTAGGATCTGAGCAACTTTCACAAGAGCCTGATTGTTATTGCTGAAGACTGGGTCAGAGTATCTTCAAAATGGCAGGTCTTGTGTGGTATATGCAGTTATTACTACCTACAAAAAGTGCTCCAGAGAATTACTACACATGAACCATTGACAGCGTCTTAGGCACTCAGGGATCAATAATGCAAATGGGGACCGGAGACTAGTCCATCTGGTCTGATCCCACAAGAGAGCTATTGTAACACAAATTGCTGAAACATTTATTGACCATGAAGAAAGGTGTGTTTTGCAGCCTTTTGTGTATGGGGCTGTGTAGCAGCAGACCAATCAAAGCATCCATTCTGACTCCTGTCTTCTCCCAAAAGTGCCTTCAGGGGCATTTTACCATAAGAACATGGAGCAATGTATGAAGATGTTTTTTTCTGGGAACATTTTTTTTTTTTACATTACATCACTTTTTTTATCAATTACATTACCTGGTGAAGAAATGGCATGGGGGTCTTGGATCCTGGCAGTCATGTGGGTGTCACTTTAACACATACCAGCTACCTAGGTCTAGTTGCTGACCAAATACATCCCTTATTGACAATAGTTGTTTATTATTGGCAGGAGCATCTTCCAGGAAAATATACAGAACTGCTTAAAAATTTTCAAAAATTCTCCAGGAATGGTCTGGGCAGCATATCAAAGATTTCAAATTGTGAACTTGGCCTCCAAATTCCCCACGTCTCAATCCAATCAAGCATCTGTGGTATGTGCTAGAATTATTAGTCTGATCAAAGGGGCCCCAATTTGACCTCTGCTGCTACTGTCTTGGTGCCCCGTAAAACAGAATATCAGAATTCTTGGTCTATTTCTCGAGTCAGAGCTGGGTTGGTGGCATAAGGGGAATCTAAACAATAGGTTGAATGTTATGGCTTGTCAATGTATATTCCTACCTGGGTTATCAAATTAGGTAAAAAACTAATCAGTCTTGTTTCCTAGCATCTACTGTTAGGCAAGCCTGCTTCGTAAAGTTGCCACTCAAAGCTGCTGAAGTACTGTGCTGTTCTTCTGTTTTATCTAGAAAGCCTTGGACTTGACATGGCTTGTTCTTCAGTGTTCTTAGTCCAGTTTCCATGGTTTATTTTCTCATTCTGTCTTCTGTCATCAGGATGAAAGACAATCTCCATTGCAGAAATTTGCAGGACATTACAGTCCTGCCCCACCCACTCCACCCTTGGTTTCTGTCAACAAATCCATGCCCTCACCAAGGCCCTGCACTGTGCCAGCACACACCCAGGTCTCCACTGCTGCACCTTTCTCTTTACACAGTGCATCAGAAAGCTCCTGGAGGACTGAGCCTGCATGCATGGCACCTACCCGCTGTCTCTCGCCATCCACGACCAAACAGAGGAGCCGAATAGATTGGTATGGGGCAGAGCGTACAATGCCTGATGGAGAAACGGGGACATCCGTTAGTAGAACATCTGTTAGAGAGATTGTCTCTGAGGACCTGAGAGGCCACAAGGTGAGCACGTATTACAAAAAAAATTTTCTTGCTCTAGATTTAAGCCTTACTCTGGTCCCTGTTCCAGCTCTGTTGTATTCATTGAAGATGTTTGGAGATGCAGCTTATTAGCTTTTGATTAAAATTATAGGACTACAAAAAATTATTTAGAACCAGATAATGCCTGGCCCACAACCCAGCCACTAAGGATGCACAAGCGAGTGTATTTCTTTGTGTCGTCCCCAAGCACGGATAAATGGAGAAGATCACATCAGGAACAGCATCCGTTGTAAAACTTTACAGCGGGCAGCGGTGGCCTAGCGGTTAGGGGGTTTTCCAATAGGTTTCCAATAGGTTGCCCTGAGGTACCCTTGAGCAAGGTACCATCCCCATCACTGCTCCCCGGGTGCTTTCAATAGCTGCCCACTGCTGCACGGGTTTGAGTGTGCATGGGTTAAATGCAGAGGTCCAATTTCGTTGTGGTTCATGTGTGCTGTGCCGTGACCTTGCAATGACAAGGGTTGTCACTAAAAAAATCGCTAAAAAAAAACTTTAGCCAAATCAAATACCAGATCAGTCAAGGCCTGGGGTAACAACAGCCACCACCAGTACTGTCAGTCACCAGGGTACGGGTGGAAATTGGGCTACTCTTGACCAAAGGAGAAGAAGAAGAAGCAGAGGAAGGCATGTCCAGAGGCAGGAGGAGAATGGAAGTGAAGGTTGGAACTTGGAATGTTGGCAGCATGATTGGTAAATGGAGAGAATTAGCTGATATGATGGAAAGAAAGAAGGCTGATATTTTGTGTGTGCAAGAGACTAGATGGAAGGGTAGTAAGGCCAGGTGTATTGGAGGAGGGTTTAAATTATTTTACCATGGTGTGGATATAAGGAGAAATGGTGTAGGTTTTATTCTGAAAGAGGAGTAGGTCAAAACATTTTGGAGGTGAACGTAGTGTCAGATTGGGTGATGAGTTTTAAGCTGGAAGTTGAAGGTGTGATGATGAAAGTTGTTAGTGCTTATTCCCCACAAGTTGATTGTGAGATGGAGAAGAAAGAAGAATTCTGGAGCGAAACAGATAAAGTAATAGCGAGTGTAACCAGGGTAAAGAGAATGGTGATTGGTGCGGACTTTAATGAACATGTTGGTGAAGGGAATAGAAGTGATAAGGAGGTGATTGAAAGGTATGGTATCAAGAAGAGGAATGCTGAAGGTCAGATGGTTGTATATTTTGCTAAAAGGATGGAAATGGCTGTAATTAATACTTACTTTATGAAGAGGAAGGAGCACAGGGTGACTTACAGGAATGGAAGAAGATGCACACAGGTCTTTTGCATCGTTTGCAGGAGGGTCAGTCTGAAGGAGATTGGAGACTGCAAAGTAGTGACAGGGGAGAACGTAGCTAAACAGCATAGGATGGTAATTTGTAGGATGACCTTGGAGGTCAAGAAGAGGAGGAAAGTGAGGTCAGATTTGAGGATCAAATAGTGGAAGCTGAAGAAGGAGCACTGCAAGGTGTAATTCAGGCAGGAGTTAAGAAAGAGCTGGGAAAGATGTGCAGCAGGTAAGGGTGATAAAGGATAGAAATGGAAATGTACTCCCAAGTGAGCAGAGCGCGTAGAGCAGATGGAAAGAATACTTTGAGAGGCTGATGAATGAAGAGAATGAGAGAGAGAGAATATTAGATGATTTGAGGATACTGAAGCAGGAAGTACAGCGGATTAGCAAGAGGAAAGAGCAGTGATGAAGAAGATGGGGAATAGAAAGGCTGGTGGTTCAGATGACATACATGTGGACGCATGGAGGTTTTTAGGAAAGCTGGCAGTGAGGGTTCTGAACAGATTGTTTAACACAATCCTGGAAAGTGAGTGGTTGTCTGAGGAGCGGAGGAGAAGTGAACTAGTACCAATTTTCAAGAATAAGGGTGATGAACCGAGCTGTAGTAACCATAGAGGAATACAGTTGAGTGAGTCTGGAGTAGCAGAGAAGTATGTTAGTGTAGGACAGGACATATATGAGGGCAGTGTGACAGTGATGAGGTCTATAGTTGAAGTGAATAGAGGTTGGACAGCACTGAGTAATGGATAGTTGAGGGAAAAAGTTAGACAGGAGTCCCCATGGACTGTGATGTTTGCTGATGATATTGTGATCTGTAGCAAGAATAGGGAGCAGCTTGAAGTTTCAGTTTGAATGAGGAAGATGCAGAAGACATTAAGAAATGGAAATGGATGATCTGCCATGATGATCTACCATGAAATGGGACGGGCTTAAAGAAGAAGATATTGTCAGCATTTATGTCTTTTTTTCACTAACACTACATATTCAGCTCTCAGATATTCCTCCTTAATAGCAAAGCTTTAGCCACAGTGTTTGACCCTGAGTAAGAAAAGATGAAATGCATCCTGAAAAGTGAATCACTCTTTTTTGTATCAGTTGAAGTGGCCAGTGAAAGTAACTTGATTTCACTGCTCTCCTGGTCTAAGAGGGCACTGTTGTAAGTGTCAGATCAGTACAGTAGTACAGTACAATCAACTAGAAACTAAGGCCTGCATAAATGTTTGTTGGACAGAACCTTCTAGATTAATTATTCATGGCACAATGTATTGTGAGACCTCCATGAAAGCTGCTCTAAAAAACATAAAAAATGATTGTCATAGATGATTATTTGTATGGACAGGCCTTACTAGAACACTTTTTATTAATGATTGGAGAGGTTATTAGAAATAGATTAGCTGAAGCACATACTTCAGATGAATGGACCTACTTGAGCGGAGTGGTTTGTTTATAAGTGCTTCTGTCATCATTGTAATTCCAACTCTGCTTAGAGAGGCTCTGCTGTTTTTTTTATATGAATCCATTCAGGCCCAGAGTGCTGTACTGAACCTGTTGACCGTTGTTTTTGTTGCATTTGAAAAAAGGCTTCTTCCACTGACCATTGCTCCAAGCTCTATTTTTTCCCAGTACAGTGTCCTTTTTGTCAATGTTTGCTCCTTTTTCTGTCCACATCATGATTAGTTTGAATCCTCAAGTTTTGTTACACTTAAAATGGCACTTAAGGCAGTTAACTCAATGCTGAAAGTCTGAAGTGCTGTAGAAAATCAACAGTTGACTATTACCAATACAGCCAGCCTAGGTGTTTAATTTCTCTTTTGACCAGCTCTTTGCCTAAGCAGATCTCTAGGCAATGGGCAAGCACTCCTGCTGATGTCTTTGCTCTAATGAAGTGCCAATTAGCCTTCAGTGTCTGATGGATTGGTTTGTAATTAGCTATAGCCTGTAACACTGCCTGACTGCCTACTCTCTTCATAGAGTGGCATTGGGAAAGTAATGAAGCTGCTTGGCCTCTACAGGTGAGAGAGAGCTTGAGGACTTCGCCCATGGGTTCCAGCAGATGTGATTTGCACAAGAGGTTAGAGAAACAAGAGGATGAGGAAGAAGAGCTGCGAATGTTGGCCAGCTTGAGAAGAGAGCAGGAAGAGGAGGAGAGCGAAATGAGTAACCCTGGCCTCAGTGCCTCACAGGTAGGTAGGAAAAGTATGTTTTTTTAAATGAGACCATCTGACACTAGGGGTGTACCAAACATGATTTTTTTTTTTTTAGCAAAAACCACCATATGCTTCCCTGAATACAAAAAACAAACACTAATACAATCCTGGACAAAGGTTTTGGGCACCTGAGAAAGTAGATTAAAAAGCTTTTTATTTGGGAAGTAACCATGTATTTATTCAAATGAATGCTAATAAACACAAATGATTCATTATATAAATATGTACAGTAAGTGTTTTTTATGTATTTCAAAGGCTTATTTATCCTCTTCTTAAGGAGTCCTGGTAAAATTAGTAGTTCCTATTCAATATCTCGTTTGGTTAATCAGTGTTTCCTTGCGTTAAATAATGTGTGCTCCTGACGGAAATGGACAGTGTACTTTGTGATGGCCCAGGAATCAAAGAGGAATCTGCAACCTAAAAAGACATTATTACTTTTTACTAAATCTCTTCATAATAAATATAATAAATTTTTTAAGGAATTTAATATGAATTCAATCAATATTAATTTCTTCTGATGCTTAATTTTGGCACTGGAATATGTGAAAAAACAAACGTTTGCATTATTATTTATTCGCATTGTTTATTACGTTATTTATTTGCTTTTTATCGCTATATTTATTGGCTGAAGTTCACTCTTATCAGGGTAAATGATGCACTGATGTGAAACATGTTGGCTTGTATACATACTCTCATTATTTACACGACAAATTCATAACAGATTGTATGTTAGGAGAGAATATTGCTCAAACAGTCCCAATTGGAAAGCGTTTAAATAAACATCTTTTTGGCCATCCCTGGTCAAATAACATGTTTTGTTTGTTTTCTAAGTGCAAAAGATACATATACACTGGAAATAAATAATGGACTACAATGCATGGAAAAGCCCATCTTGAAGTTGCTTATAAATTATGTGTTACAATGTCCATTAAGCATGTAACTTAAGTGGGGCATTCAAGCTTTCCCATGTACATTATATATGACATGCACTGCTACATCCTGTACATTGATGGGATAAATGGTGAATGTTTCAAGAAGAACATAGTGTGAATCTGAGAAAATATGGAGCTTCAGAGAACTGCTTCTTTCTTTGTATGTTATGTCTGTTGTCAGGCTGACCAGTGCAATGTCAGCCTGAGTATGAGCAGTGATGACACCTCTACATGGACCCAATGTATTCATCTTGTGAGTATATTTCACAGAAACACATGTCCTCTAGAGTAAGGTATGTCCTATTCAGGGATGTATTGTCAGAGGAGGTAGATGAGGCAGAGCTGCAACTCTCATTATGAAAAGTAAAAAGAAAATAATGATAACATTAAATAAATTTGTGCGCTGGACTGTACCATAAATGTATTTTCTGTATGATTCCAAGAATTTTAATGCTTTTTATAGTCAAAATTGCTGATTTTGTGCATTTCCTGCTTAAATGCAGGGGGGAAGCATCTACCTCGCACTGCGCTTCCCTCAAACTCACACTGGGCTAAAGCCTGCAGTTGCTGTCTGTCTGTATGTCACCGCTATAAAGTTGGCAGACACTTTATTATACTTCCTGAGTTTCCACATTCTAATATCTAATATCTTTAATGAATGTGTGACATATTTAGTCTTGCTAATTGGACAGAAAATCGCAGTGTAAAGCTGGACATTCAGTCAAAACAGTAAGTGATACATAACACTTATTGCTTCAAACCAAGGGACAATAAATATAAATATATTTATATTATTTGCATATTGTATTATTTGTATATAATTTTATGTGTATAATATTTGTGAATCTGACTCTGAAGAAGTCAGTTCCTCAACAGCCGTGAACCTCACTGCACTTGCCTGAATGCTTAGCCTCATTGGGGGGAGCAGAATACAGGACTACTGCTGTCTTTGAAGTCTCTGGTCGTTAGACAGAGAAAACACATTCTCCTCAGAGCTAAGTAAACTGAATGTTGACTCTGAGTGTGAATTTCCAAAGGTATTCCAAATGCAGTTCTAATGGTTTGAACATTTTAATGGCTTCACAGTTTAAGCCAAGGTTAAGCCAATTCTAACAGTGAATCACAATAGCACAATGGTCCTACTAGCCAGCTGCCTTATCCATCAGGAGACTTAACCTATTTCAATTGTTTGAGCTGCCAGTCAAGATTGTTTTGTTATTGCATGGCCGAGTAGCAATACTGCCATCATCAGGCAACAAGCATGTACCTGATAACTGAAAAGTATCATTTCATATAAGCTATTACTGATGTGTTTCACTATTTCAGTCAAAGTTAGGTCTCTCTCTCTCTCTCTCTCTCTCTCTCTCTCTCTCTCTCTCTCTCTCACTCTCTCGCTCTCCCTCAAACATATACATGTACACGTGTTGGTGCACACACACATAAATACATTTATTTCTTGCCAGAGTAAGAGATAAAAAAGAAGACTTTCACCAATCTTTTATGAGAAATATAAACTACTCCTTATCAAACTGGAGGTTGAATGCATCAGAGTTCCCTTTTGGGCTTCAGGCCAGACATTTACACTCAATTACAAGATATCTGTCTCTGTGGTCCACAGGCAGCTGAACAAGGGCAGTACTACCAGAAAGAGATGAACCCTCTCCTCCACTCAAATCCTAGGTAAGAAGCAACTCTTTGTATTGAGTCAAGTTAGAAATTTCAGAAATCAACACTGTATAGGAGAGCACCCTTTCAGCTTCCTAGGTTTCTATCACAGTTAGCAATATATGACAATGCATGTAATTCACTTCTCATCACACATTGTAAATCTGAAAAGAAATATCCAAACATTCATGCATTTGTTCAGATGGAATATTACAGTTATACTGACCTTCTGACGAGAACAAATATTTCTCTTGCACAAAAAACTTCAGTAACCTTGTTTTAGCAGCGATCACAATAAAGTCACAAAGACTCAAAAAGACGCAAAGGCAAAGATTTGCCCACATAAAATGTTCAAGTGAATTTGCAACTAAAGTTTCATCTCTTCTTCATGTCTCTTGCACCACACATCTTCTTTTTGTCTCATGCTATTTCCCAAAAGGAATTTTAAGAGGATCTAAATCATCTTCATGTCCTTGAAGCCATCAGTAAGCGAAAATGAGCAATATCATTTTCTTCTCTGTAGTGACTTCTTTTACAGTGTTTGAGACATCTCTCATGTGAGGAACACTATGCACTTGGTATTCACTTGAAGATCTGGTTTCATAATTACATGTACCGATACAGGAGATGCAAATCTTCTAGTTTCTAGTTCCCAGCCTTTATAGCGGTATAGGCCGAGGTGGTGAATTTAAACACAAACACTGCTTGTAATTAACATGCCTATTGCATCCAAACCTAATCTTTAGCAACGGGGCAACATGTTATTGTATTAAATATGTTTACTTGAAGAAAGACAAGGTTAAAAAAATCTAGTTACTGAAAGTTAACAAAAGCACTATCCTGAGGAGTACCATCCCTGGAGCCACAATAATCATATTAATTTCAGGTTTATGAGTTTGTGTGATATGAATTTGTATTTAATTTGTATTTCACTTGATAGTATGTAGTTGACTAAAAGGCAGCAACGTATATGAAGTGCAGAAGTGCTGCAAACTTAAAGGCCTTTGACTTTCAGACTGAAGAGAGTATTTAAGAATCCAGCAGAGTAGAAACAGCTTTCAGCAATAACCCCAGCATGTAAATTTAGAAATTGACCTTAAGTACCTCACTAACTTTCAGTAACTCATCCTAAAATAAATCTGGAGCATTTGGGGAAAAAAAGTTTAACACTGCAACATATCCAGATAACTTAGATATACTGCATGGTATACTTCTGTATCTTACAGCTAAATTCTTGCACAAACTTTACTGTGAAAGGAAGGTGTGTCATGTAAGCGATTAATTAGGCACAGTTGTCAGGGCCGATGATTATCCACTAGTTTCTGGTAACACCAAACATGCTCAAAGGCTTGCACATGTCACCTAGCTGTCACCACTGCAGGGTGCTCCTTAGGAGGTCATCCTTCTCCCTCTTTCCCTCTTGCCAGGGAGCCTGTCAGTCAGCACTGCATGGTTCCTGCGCAAAGTTTTGCTGCAAATAAAAAAAGAGAGAGAGGGATAGCGAGAGTGAGACAGAGCACAAAAAATGGGAGGAGTCTTGATTGTGAAAGTTTTCAATGTATATGTTACCTACATTTTTAATTCTTTCTGATCCTTCATTTTTACTAGCCTAGCTCTAAAAATGACCTGAAATTACATTTTTCAAAGATGGACATAATATATGCAAATTACCTTTGTTCTGAATGACTTCCTGTATGGTACCCACCAGATTTCCTATATTTGTTTTCTTGATTTATTTATTATTATCATATATATTATTGTATATATTATATTATTATTGTATATATATAAGCTGAGACTCTCCACCAACACTTCAGTCTTCTGAGAACAGCAGTCTTCTTTGTATCAGGTTTGCTTTCTTTCTAAGCCACCTGGCATTTTCCCAGAAGACACTGACTGTGCACAGCATGTGAACTTGAAGTGCTCAAAAAACTCTGATAGCTTTGCAACTGCTAATGTACATCAGACAAAGTGAACGGCCCCCAAGTCAAAACTGACATATAACTCCCAATTACCAACAAAGCACTTCTATTAATAATATTGAATATGAAAGTGTGGATCATTTTGGCAGCATTTGGCAGCATTTTAGAGTATGATGCTTAGGTTAACAGAGGTCCTTCTCATTAAAGTATTTCATTGGTGTTTTATTCGCCTTTTAGTTTCATTCAAATTTATGTACATTATTCCTCACAGTATAATGAAATGGTTTCACAGAAACCAAATATGTTCAGATTCTGTGCCTAAAACATTGTTATTTTTTTTGTTTTGTTTTTTTAAACCAGGGAATGGATGGATGTCCTCAGCCCTCCAATAGTTCATCCTAGCCAGCAGCTTCCACAGAGCAAAGGAGAACCCAGCAGAAAGACCACCAAAGGTGTTACTTCAGTACTTGAACACTAGGGCCTGTGTTTGAAATTATAAAATGTTAAAGCTCATTGTATGTCTGATCTTAAAGGATTCCTAAAGGTTACCCTGCAGTGGGCAGAGATGCTAATTTGTCACATACAAAGTGAGATTCTCACTCAGGTTTCTTGTTGAGGAGGATTCAACTTCACATCAGAAATATCTGTGAGATACCAGTGGAGCAGGATTGAGGGGTAAGAACATAGAAAGCTTCATAAATAGCATCTGAGATGTGCTTTGGTTTTGTGTGCTTCACAGGGTCTGAGGCACAGGAGAACAGCAGGGAGGACGAGTTTCTCAGACTGCTCTATGATCCCTGCCTCAACTGCTACTTTGATCCTCAGACTGGGAAGTACTATGAGCTGATTTAAGATGAGTGAAATCAAGGGGGCTGCTTCACAGAGCCTGACACATACTTTTTTTATATCTATTGTGGCAGTGGACATAAAAGAAGCCCATATTTAAAAGAATTTGCCCTGTTTTAGTTTTTCTCAAGCTTTCTGCTGTTACTGATAAAAAAAATAAGCTTTGTAGAATTTGCTGGATATCAGCAAATGTAAATGATCATTTTGATTATGTTTGTAAAGTATTACAAAAAACAATACTAAAATAATGAAAGAAAGGACAAAAACAGGAACAACACTTTCCCACTTCAGCATCCGTGGCTACAGTCCCCCTGGAGTGCTTAAATGCAGAGGGCAAATTCACTGATCACTGTTCACAATGTGTGTGCAGGGATAGGAATTTAATAGACCCTTTCCAGCACAGGTGAATTTTGAAGGAGGTTTGCCTGATTTAAACCTCAAACATTTAGTTTGGTGTGCTCCTGACTGTTGAGGTGAGAGTGAACACCATGATGAGATCGAAAGACCTGTCTAAGGCCTTCAGAAATTAGTAGCAGCGTATTAGTCTGGAAAGGGGTTTATAAAGCTCTCAAAAGAATTTGCAATCAGCCATTCCACCATCCAGAAAATAGTCTACAAGTGGAGGACAAAACAACTGCCAACATGCCCAGGTCTGGCTGTCCAAGCAAGTTCACCTCGACAGCAAACCGCAAGTTGCTAAAAGAACTCTCCAAAAACCCTAAAATGTCATCATAGGACCCACAGCAGGCTCTAGCTACTGTTGATGTGAAAGTGCATGCCTCTACAATCAGGAAGAGACTGCACAATTTTAACTTGCATGTGAGGTGTGCAAGGAGGAAACCTGGGAATCAAGGCCAGTCTGAAGTTTTCCAGAGAGAACATAGACAAAGACCAGGACTTCTGCTATAATGTTCTATGGACAGATGAGTCTAAAACTTAAATATCTGGACACCAGAACAGAGGACATGTCTGGTGTAAACCAAATACAGCATTTCTGGAATAGAACCTGATACCAACTGTGAAGCATGGAGGTGGAAGTGTCATGGTTTGGAGATGCTTTGCTGCAGCCGGTCCTGGCCAGCTTACCATCATAGAATCCACCATGAATTCTACCATGTATGAGAGGGTGCTTGAGGAACATGTGAGACCATCTGTAAGAACATTAAAGCTGAAGCAGAACTGGACCCTGCAACACGACAACGACTCAAAGCATACCAGTAAATCCACCAAGGATTTAAATCCACTGTCTGAAAACTAAGAAACGGAAAGTCCTGGAGTGGCCAGATCTTAATCCATTGAGATGCTGTGGGATCACTTGAAACGGGCCATGCATGCAAGAAACCCCTCAAACATCTCACAACTTAAAGAATTCTGCATTGAGGAGTGGATCAAACTTTCCTCAAACTGATGTCAGAGACTGGTAGATGCTACAAGAAGCATCTCACTGTGGTTATTTCAGCCAAAGGGGGAACACTAGCTATTAGGGGGTAGGGTGTCTGATTTTCCTCAGTTAGAATACACATTTTTTGTTGATATCTTTTGTTTAATGAATAAATCAAGCTTAATTTTTGTTGTTTACCTGCAATTAAATCACTTTCTTTTCCAGAGATAAATAAAAACAAGATTAGACTTTGATATGTGAAGATTTCTCAATAAAGAACTGAATATTTAATGTTGTGTCCTAATTTTGTCACATGACATATCAGTCTGGAAAGAGTAATATGAGTAATAAAGCACTAACCTACTGAAACTAAAGGGAATGATAGAGAAAACCATTATCTCCAAATTGACATATCTTGGGACAGTGGTGAGTGTTCTCAGAATTTGCTGGCCCACCAATGTTCTCCCAAGATGTCAGCGACAGTCTGAGAGGTCACAAACAACCCAGATGAACCGCAGACCTCTCTCATCTGGGATAAGATAACACTTTGATGGGTTTTGCACCAAGGCAGCAGCCTGAAGCACAAGAACAAGTCAATTTTTTTTTTAAGGATCTGCTGAGGGGTACACAAAGCTCATCTGTTGACATACCCCATTCCTCATTGGACAATTTCTAACCCCAGAACTACTGCTGAGCTGCTATGATTTAATTAGGATGCCATTCTCAACACAGCAGGTCTCAGATTTGCGCTGTGACTGTGGTCTGAAATATTAAACCAAAATATTTAACCAGAAAATAGGGCTAAAGGATGATTAATACAGGTGGATATTTCAGGCCATTTAACGCTCATCCAGGATCAACCAATCAGAGGACGCGCTGGTTCTGACGCAACTTTACGGAAGTAAACAAAAATGGCTGCACTCAGAAGTGCGTTAGAAAACATAAACAGACTCTTCTCTCTGGTTATTTATGCTGTGTTTGCGCAGTCGGTCCTCGCTTTACCTCCAGCTCAGCTTGGAGAGGATAAACCGAATTATCTGCCCAGTTTTGCAGGCCCCACGGCTGTTCCTCCACAGGTCAGAGAGAGTGGTTTTCATGGGACTGAACTGAGAGGCTGAAAGGTGGTCTGTAATTTGTCTGCTTTTTAATGGCTCTCACTAAAGCGACTCTCTGCAGGTCAGACTGCACCCCGGGGTGGTGGCAGCTGTGGTCATCGTTTCATTAGCTGCTGTAGTCGCTGCTGTTTTTATTATTCGGAAATACTGTTTCCCCCAGAGGTGAGTGTGTGTGTGAGCTCATTTAGCCTTGCTACTAAATAATAAAGTCCTAATGAAGTACAATACAATTAACGTTTTTTGGCAGTGATGCCACTTATAGATACTCTGTGCTGAGGCAGATGGAGGAGCACACTTCTACTGCCAGAGAAGACGAGTCTGATGAGGTCAGTATTTCTTCTCTTTTTTTATCCTTGACCTGAAGGAGACCAATCAATCCAGCCAAACCAGGAAATAAAGGGGATTTGAAATTCATTTCTGGCTGAACAGTGTGACTGCACACCTCATTTATTCATTTATTTACTTTGTTTTCCCCTCAGGACCTTCTGGAGTGAATCCAAGCGGAACAGGATGTTCATGGCTCGTGAGGTTACTCTTCATTTCAGCTCTACCTTCTGAATTTGGTTTTAATGTCACATTAGATCAGGCTGGGAGTTGCGGGCATTTAAAGGCCACAAGGTGCTGCAAAATGCTGTGAATAATTTGGTGATTTATTAGGAAGAGATGAGCAGAAGTGCCTCGGAAAGTCGGCTACAGGCCTAATACATTACATGGTCTGAAATGTATTGTTTTTTTTGCACTCCAAGATGAATTTTCACAACCTGTAATTTCCAGCAAAAATGTATACCAAAGCTTATTTTATTTTATTTTTTTATTTTTTTATTTATTTTGTGTGATGTGTGACTGTGAATGCTGCTTTCTGATCTCAGGGTTTTTCCTCACTTTTATTTTTCTGCTTGATACTAAGGTTTATGTGGAGTTGTGTAATCAAGGAACTTCCCTAAACTTTGCACACCAGCCATAGACAAGCCTTCTAGTTCTTCTCATTTTCTTTAAAACTTGAGCAGGTGTTGTTTTACCTACTCTCACCGGGTTTTTACCCCCCAACTAGTATTTTTCTATTTCTGACATTGTTAACATTAATAACGCTAATAACTTCTGTGGTTGGCATTTCTAAAATCCAGTCAGATACATTTTTCTACAGGTCGCTTGCCTACATGCCTTTAAAGGTTCTTTATCTATTTTGTATTGTACATTTTTAATATGGTGCTGGAGAATGAACAAATTTTACTCTGAAAGTTTTATTGATTGACGTGTTCTCGCTGAATCATGCCGTTTGTGCCTATTTGTCAGGCATGCTGACTTAATTTTATTGTTTGTACCAATGATCAGCTGCTGAAAAAGTACTATTTTACAAGATTAAAACCTTCAAAATCGTTCATGGACATGGGCTCTTATTCTGTAGTGAATAAACATGTATGCCTGTAAGAATGAGTGCTGTATATATGTTTGTATATTGGCTATAAACCAAAGTCCTATAATCTGCTAGGTGGTTGGCCATAAAGAAATTGTTCCGTGTCTTTTCAGGCTTTGGCTTCAGTTCAGTCTTAAAGTACTTAATCATTTTATTTAAAAACAGGTTGTAAAACCAGCCAAGGAGTGGGGATGTGTTTGAATTCAGGGTGTGTAGATATTCAAGTAGATCCTGCAGTTTTGCTTCACAGCATTATGATAAAAGTCATCTGGACAGCAGCTGGATTCTGGCATAAAATAAATTCATATTGATAATCTAGATTAAAAAACATGATCGTTTAAACTGGAAACTTCAGCCAGGATGAAACTGCGAGGTAAGACTTCTGATCTTTAACTGTACTGTAATAGTCATAATGTTATAAGCCTTATTGCTGTGGATCTGCTGATCTGGGAGCGATGGCTGATTCGTGTTAATGTGCAGGGTTATTCCAAACTGAATAAGGAGTGAGTTTTCCTGTTGTGTTTCCAGGGATTATCTCTGTTCTCACCGTGGTGATCAGCCTCCTTTTAATATGGGGCTCCTTTGTCAACAATTGGTATTTGGAGCTTCAGGAGAACAGAAAATGTTAGTATGTGCCATCAAACATTCACACTACGATGTTTACTATCTTCATTTTTGAACTCCTCCCTCTCTTGCTTTGTTTCTGAATCCAGGTGAAGTTCCAGATGAAGGGACTACTAGACCAGACTGTGAATCTCCAGGTAAACTTCATCTTTTGCGGGAATCCATTAGTGAGCTGTTTATTTTGAGATCAAGTCTGCTCGGGGGGATACATTGCACTGCTAACTGTATTGTGAATCTCACTGCAGGATATTAATATAAATCCAGGGAAAGTGCACTCTGGGAACCAGCTTTAGATGTTTACGTGTGTGTGAATGATCTAAAACTGGTTCTCAATCCTGGTCAAGCAGCACCTTTACCCTCCATATGCTCTGAATGCCGAACCTGTCCTTTGGACTGATAATAACCACATTTGGTTAGTCAATGATCCTTTTATAAACCATTTAAAAATTTTATTTTATTTTTTTTAATCAAGGCCAGTTCATCTCAAAAAGACCACAAAGGTGTCAATCAGTTACACATGAATATCAACCCAATAATTTCCAAACATAACTCAATCAAAAGACCAAATCATGCCAATACACTTGCACAAAAGCATTATAATAAATCACAACCCTTATGGAACAATAAACTCATTCAGGCACAATTAAAATAGAGCTGGCAATAGTTCAGCTGTTAGAAGAATTTCTGTGCACTTAATCCCAATAACACCACACCCACAGGGATGCATGGTGGGTGGGGAGCATCATTGTTTGGAAGTGTTCCTATGCAGATGATACTGGAACATTACACATCGTCTTTTTGAAAACTTGTGTAGGAATGAATGAAAAATGCCAGTATGTCTGTGAGACGCTCATTATCCATTATCCTAGGTTTGCCTAAAGGAACAGGTCAAAACTGGACCATAATGCTGCAAAAGCCTAATTATTAGACATCTTTAGATTAGCTGTAATTCCCAGCAGTGGCTTTGGCATGAAGTATTGAGTCTTTTTATTTTATATGAATTGATTTGTATATGTCATTTACTTATTTGTACTTTCATTTTTAAAAGAAATAAAACATGTCCATGTTAAGTGAATCTATGCACTGGAAGTATGCCCAATATGAAAGAAAAAAAGCCTCAGGAATATGTGTTTTCCCTCAATGAGCCCATTTGCATTCATGAATCACCTTTTCAGTGCAATAAATAGACCAGGATTAAAAACCACTGTGCTTAAAACATGCATTTTTATCCTATATTGACTAATTTTCAACATCATCTGCAGTTTTGTTTGAGTCTCACGCAGGTTGCTGTCCACAAAGTATCTGCCCAGTAGACCACTACTCATTTTTTATTCGCAGTGGAGTAGCCAACATGGTGGGACCAAAGATCTGTTTTAACAAGATGATGTATGTACTAAACCATGGTTCCTTATACATGACACAAATATGCATTGCCCGCTAGTGATACATGGCATTTTTTTTCTTTTTCTTTTTTTTGTTCCTCAGCATAATGGGGGGAATAATGAATAATATCGGAAAAGGGCTCAACATTGTATTGGTGAAGGGTGAGTTTCTTGTAAACATGCTTTGTTGGAACTTTTAATATTCTAGTAGCTATGAAAATGCACTTCAGCTCAAAGATTTGGAATCACTGGTCACGTTAATATTAGTTGTTATTTCGTTCAGTGCTTACAGTGTAGACTGAAAAGCAGGAGAATGTCGATTATTTCAGTTATTACATTGACATGCATGTGAGGTGGATTAGAGATGCTAAATTGCCCCCCAGGTGTGAGTGTGTTTGTCTGTGTATCTCCCTTGTGACCTGTCCACTCTGTTTCCCTGCCTTTCACCCCGTGAGAGCTGGGATAGGCTCTAGCACTGCCTGTGACCCTGCTCAGGGCTAGCGACTAAGAAAATGAGTGATCGAGGGAGTGAGAGATAAAGGTATAAGTAAAGTCTTTGACTCGTGCTGCTGTTTTTGTGTGTTCCTGAGCTACCACAGATATCAGATTTAGGGAGACCCATCTCCATCTAGGTCATCACCACACAGTGATTCTAAACTTTTAAGCAGTGGTATTTGGTCTTTTCCATTGTTTATTCGGTATAAATCAAATAAAGGATACTGAGGTCCTGATCTCCTACCTCAATTTAGGGGAGACTGGAGAGATAATAAAGAGTAACTACTTCGGTGTTTACTCTGGAGGTACGTTCATTCCTTTTTTTTTATGAAGTATTGGAAACACCTGCATTACTGAACGTTTAACGCGTAGAGTTTTTGTAATTCTTCAGCCTTTTTCTGCTTTATCTGTACTGGTATCACCTCTGTATGTTTCAGGGTTACTCGAGTTTCTCAAGTCCATACAAACAGGAAATATAGTTTTAATCGCCTCATATGATGACCCCTCACTAGGGTGAGTATACACCTTTCCATCTGCTGTTCATGTATTTGTTTATTTAGGAATAACACTGTTTTTTTTTTTTTGTTGTCGTTTCAGGTTAACTGATGAGATCAGGGAGATTTTGGCAGGGTTAGGGAGCACCATGAGCCACTCGGTGAAGAAAAGGGACTCCTGGGTGTTTGCAGGGGCTGCTGGAATAGTTAGAAAGAGTCCCTTTGAGAAGGTTTGGTCAAATATTTAACTGAAAAGAAAATACACCGTCACACAGTACTATAATGGCAGACCCATGCTTTTACAATTTAACTAAAAAGAAAAAACACTGTTACACAGTGCTGTAATGCCTGACTCATGCTTTTACGGGTATAGTAGGGCAAAAAAGCAAAAAACATTACCAGAATTGTACACTGCTTTGCATGTGTAAAACATGTTCATTTTTAGTTTTGCCCTGGAGTTATAAGGCTGATGAAACTAACAAGTAATTTAAGGTAGTTCTTAAGGTTGTTGATGATGATGATGATGATGATAATAATAATAATAATAATGATCTTCTTCTTATTAATAATAATAATAATAATAGCAATAATAATAATAATGATACTGATAATATTATTCTTATTCATCTTCTTATTATTATTATTAAGTGACTCCTAGTGACCATAAAGATAGTGTTTCTCCAGAACATGGGCTTTTTAGCAATATGATCTTGATTCCTGTCGCTCACCTTCCTTTTCCCACCTGAAGCCCGTCTTTTTCAGTAAACTGGTTCTCCAAAATAAGAACTTCAGTTGTCCAAGCTTCAAGGAAGAATTGAGGCTTGGATTGATTTTGAACAAATTTTTTTTTGTTTTCTTTGCCATCCAATTTGCTCTTCACCAACAAGCCCAAACACCTCAGCGCTTTTTATATGTCCCTGTTGTTTACATAAAAGTTTACACAAATGCTCAGTGGCAGAGTTTAACCGTTCATTACTTGATAACTACGTTATCTTGTAACTCCAGTCTGGGAAAAAAAGATGCTCACATTAAGCAACAAATATGTCCTGAATCACCAATCACATCTATGGTAAGGGGAAAATTGTAAACATTACACTATTCCTTTAAAATATTTATATTTATTGCCTGGGGTTGCTACCGATGCAGGATTCATTTTCAGAATAATACTGAACTAATTAATGACAGCATTGGAAAAGGAACATATAAACATTACAGCACATCCAGTATTGTCTGTATAGATTTGCTGCTGACACATCACAGATGAGAACTTAACGATTTTTGAGTTTCTTTGGAAATTCTGAGCTCTTTCTTTAAAATTCTCAGCGCACTGCTAATGATGAGAAGAGCAATGCGTATGGAGACTGGCCAGAGATGGAGGAGGTGGGTGGCTGCTTTCCCAGAAAGATCTGACCGACACTAAATGTGTGTATGCTGAAGCAGCCAACTGGGGGATCGTTAAACACATGGAGCATTTCAAACATGGGACTTAGAAGCTTTGAAGTGTTCACATATGGATGCCTGCATGTGATGCTCTGCCCACAGTCTGTCTGTCTGCACAGTTTTATACTCTGCATGTCACAGTCGATTGTTGAAATAATGTTCACCAGCATTCTGAAATAAATCTTTTATTTAAAAAACACACATGACCTCACGTTGCGTTTCTTTATAGTATATGAGTGTGTTGGGATATTAATTTCTCTCTCTTTCAGTCACTTGTTCTCTTTCTTTTTCTCAGTGTCTCCATTGTTCTCTCTTTCCTTCTCTCTCTCACTCTCACTCATTCACTCAGTCAGTTTCTCTTTGTTTCTCTTTGCCAGTTGCTCTTTTCTCTCCCCTCTCTTGCTCACTCATTCACTCACTCACTCTCTCTCACTCAGTCTGTTTCTCTTGGTCTCTCTTTGCCAATTGCTCTTTTCTTTCTTCTTGTCCTCTCTCTCTCTCTCCCTCTCCCTCTCCCCCTCTGTGTGTGTGTGTGTGTGTGTGCATGTTCCAAGTTTTTTGCTTAGGCACCCACTTTCTGGTGTCCTGTCCTCATCCCCACGGCAGCAGAACAGGACCAATAGAGGGGTGACCAGCAAGAGGAGAATGTCATGGGCAACATAGGGGTGACCCATGGAAAGAAAGTAAGAAATTTTCTTTATTTTGGGTTTAGGGAAGCAGGTCTATGGTGCATCTAAGATTTAAAACCTTGTGCAGCGTTTAGAAGTAGCATGCCTGGCTTAGAGCTTCATTGTGTGAAACATTTTCACCATTAACAATCAAATCTTTACCAAAGTACAGTTGGGTCAAGGATGTTGCTACAGTAACCAGGCACCACAGTGTATGGGTTTGTCTGTGCATCAAAAAAGTAACTGCCATTGTGCAAGTTATTTTCTGTGCACATGTCACATCATCTTTTTGGATACAAAAAATGTGTTTTTTTCTTCTCGCTGTACTTTTACTTTTTTCCCCCCATACAAAAACCAGTTTGTTGCTTTATCTCACAGTTGGCCTACTTGTGGAATTCTTCCGTTACCTCTGGCTCACTTTGCTTTCAGACAGCTTAGTCCGAAGACTGTTTGCAACTTGCAACAATAACATTTTAGAAAGCAAACTATTTTTCAAAGGGAAATGGGAGAGACTGTTTGGCTGGGCCTGTAATGAGGTGGCTGAACGCCAGCTAGTTCCACAAGCATTTTAGGCCAATATGATTAACCCAGCGAGGTGTACACACACACAATAACGCTCTTGTGCCACTGCAGCACACAAAGCTGTTGTCCTCTTCATCAAGTTATTTATTAAGTCTGGTAGAGCTGAAGATGAAAATACTAAAGAAGAACTGCAGCAATAAAATGTCCTTTAATGTACTAACGTGTTGTCACATTAGCAGAAAAACTTATGACAGTAGTATTATGGCTGTCTGAAATAAATGTTTTATACCATTCTAATAAATCAGGTAAATCACAAATTGCTAAATGTGCATGTTTCCAGGTGGTGCTGCTAGATTTTTTTTTTTTTTCTTTCTTTCATTATTTATATCATATGGTCCACAGGCAGATCGTGATGATCAGCATCTGCATTCAGGATGTGCACAACCACTTATTGGACCAGGTACTCCATAATGCTTGATGTCCGTTCATTACAATGAATTAAACTATTTTGTTGCTGTTGCAAATAAAGTGCTAACAAAATGTTATTCATTTTGCTATTTTTAAATTATTTGAGTTCTTTTCAAATAGTTTTGTTCAGGTGAAAAGTTTGGAAGGATTTCAAGTGACAACAAAAATATTCTTTTTTTAAGTGATGAATCAGTGTAAAACAAGGGTTTCTTGAAGAACTGCACACCTAACAGATAACTAAATGTTTAGTCGGATAAGGTGAGATTGACTAGTGCGGTCATCCCAGAGAAATCAGTAATAAGGGGTGATATGTCTTTTATTCTTTACTGTTCCAAAGGGATTGCTCATTGGTTGCAATTATCACAATATTACATTTCCCTCTCTGCCTGTGTCTCTTCCTCTTTTTCTCGTCTTTCAGACTCAGGCTGTGATCTGGGGTCTGTGCTAGGCTCTGATCAGAGATGGGACAGGGATGAAGATCTGGATCAAAACCAGCTGCTAGTGGAGCACATAGACGAGGGCTATTATGAAGAGCTCATTAGGCCCAAAAAATTGCCAAATCCTGTGAAGGCCTCCAGAAGCCACCGGGAGCTGCACAGAGAACTGCTCATCACTCACAAAAGGTGTAGAACGTGGTCTCAGTACACAGAGAACATTTCCCATTTAAACTGATAAATGCTTTCAAGTATACTTTTTTTCCTTCTTGTTTGTCACTGTGAGTCAAGCAATTGAACTTATTGAGCCACCCCTCATTTATATACTTGTGAACTTCTGAAGGAAGGTCAGTGGGAACAGGAAGCACCTGAGCTCACTTTTGAGTGTCATGGCAAAGGCTCTGAATACTTATGTACATGTTTATTTCTTTTTTTATTTTTAACACATCTGCAAATGTTTCAAGCACACTTTCTTCACTTGGCCATTAAGGGGTATTGTGTGTAGAATTTAGAGATATAAACAATGAATTTAATTCCTTTTGGAATGAGACTGTAACATAGCAAAAGGTTAAAAAAGGCGAGCGCTGTGAATACTTTCCAGAAGCACTGTAACTGCTAGGCAACAATTTGGTGACTTCTCAGAAGGTCTGATTATTTATATGTAAAGTCCTCCCTCTAGAGGCTATTGATGGGAAACATACTTTCCAACATAGATCATTTTAATTCTGTATATTTTGGTGTCTAACTTTGGGCACTGGATCAAGAGATGAAACTGTGAAAATGTAATCTTTCTGTCATCATCAGAGGAGCTGTGGTGGAGGAGAAACCAGAGCTAAAGAGGGTTCTTGAGCAGCGGAGCAGAGCTCAGGCTCTGAGACAGGAACATGAGGAAGAGGAGGAGAGGAAGAAGCAGAAATCACCTCTGGAGCAGGAGTTGCTGAGGAGACAGCAGCGACTGGAAAGGGTATTAAATGAGCAAACAGTTTATTCTGGCAATTCTGAAAACATGATAGCATTTACTTGCCACTAATCGTATTGCTTCTTACTTATGTGCTTATCTTTTCCTTTTTATTTATTTCTTTTTTTTGATTACACATGGCTGTAGTTGAGAACTCTTCTAAAAAGATCTATGAAGTACAAAAGAGTGTTATTACTCTAAGAAATATTTATTCATTTCTAATTTTACCTCTATGGATACAGTGAAATAGGATTGGAACAATGACGAATTCTCTGTAACCTAAATTTTAATGTTTTGTTCCTATCTAGCTGGAAAAAGAAACGGAAGAGGAGAGAGAAAAGCTGATGAGAGCACCAGAGTTTATCAGAGTGAAGGAGAGTCTGAAGAGAACAGCAGTGGTGAATGCTGTGGAGAAAGAGCTGTAGGCCCTGTTACTGCATTGCTGTATGGCAGAATGTATTTGCACCTAGTATTGGATGTGAGGTGGAGACAGCAGAGTCGGCAGTTTGGTTCAACATGTTTGTTAGACATGGTTAGATGTAGCTGAGCAGGTTTCTGAGACTTTATTGCACCTTACAAGAGGTAAGAAATGTGAGAGGCAAATAGGGACAAATCTAGAGTAGCATTTGTCTGATTCTGGAGCCTAGAACTACTGAATGTACAGGAGGACTGAACCTTTGGCACTTTTCTTGAAAACATTTATTTTTTTTTTACTGACAAGCACCGACAGATCAATTATAAGTTTAGCCTAACAACTGTTTCCACTGTGGAGTGAGGGACAGAATTTCTCTGAAAAGGTGTTCTGTAACCCATCTCCTTTTTCACTGAGCCAGAATAAATGGTATAGTTGTTTACACACATCCTGTCATCACGACCTCTCAAAGACGATAAATTAACACAGCTGTTGAAATACACTTTGAACATGAAAGTATGTTTTTGTATTTATATACACTTTATTACCAGAAATTACCAACCGTAGCCTGGCTTTGCATAGCACTTGGATGTGACCTTTATTTGCACTTTATACATAAATCTTACTGAACACACAATGCATAGACAAGAGTGTTTATTTCAGAACCTGCTACAATATCCTCAAGGGTACAAATCATTGGCTCTTTGTTAATCCACCAATAACCCATGATGCATTGCATCCATACATTTTTAGCTCAAAACTGCTTTTACAAAAAAACCATATACAATCTTCCTATACATCTATCTATCTATCTATATATATATATATATATATATATATATATATATATAAAATGCACATAGTTGTGTTTTTTTTTTCCTTTTGAAATTGACAAGTGCATATATTTTTACTCAAACAGAATCAAATTAAATATTCGGTCAGGGCAGGGGGGTCATTCAAATCTGACTTGTTAGTGTGTAAAAAATTCTATTTGCAACTTAAGAGCTGTTCAAGTTTAAAGCATTATATGCCATTTTCCTGATTCTTAGTCATAATACTGTGCTTGGCGATGCTACTGAAAACTGATACGTTTGTGACTTCAGTTTTAATATGAAATACCACTCACTGTGTCAGTAACTGTAGCACTTAGTTGAACTGAATCATTTGCTGTTCATCATGAGCACTCCACTACAGGTCATGGGTAGCAGAGTGACAACAGTTATTATTTTGAGGGAAAACAAGCTTTTAAATAGTTTCTTCAAATCTTGGATGGTTGTTGCTTTGAAATAAGAAAGGTGATTTTTTTTAAAACAATAAAATGGCAAAACATGTTATTGTCATCACGTAATTCTTAATATTTTAGTATCGATTCATCAAGGAGAAATGTTTCAAGAGCTTCGGGCAGCATGTGTGAAAACGATAGTCCATGTACGTTGAAGGAAAAACAAATTACACGGGTATCTTTCAAGTGCATTTCAAAACTGTGACCCTCCCTCCCCCATCAGTACCAAAATACCTTGTGCCTCCAACATCATATACAATAAAAGTTTCAACCAGTCATAATATATTAGCATAGTGGTAGTAATAATATCTATATTTCATTTGTTTATCATCGCTTATGTAAACATTAACAAGGTCATGCAGACATTAGACATCTTCTCAGAGGAGCACAATACAGTTTACAGCCAACAGCCCAAAGCTGAGATCCCTGCCCAAACGCCTCGAAGAACAACTAAGCCCTTCACACTCCGCTGACCTTCGGCACTTGTTTCTCAAACACTTAGATCAGGACCAGGAGATTATGAAGTGTTAAGAGGTGACACATCAATCTGCCACCAATACACCTGTAGCCTTTTCACCTTGCCTACACTCTTACAAATTATGGTTAGACCTAGTTTTAAATTATATAAAAGGGGAAATGCAAGGGGTTAAATGCCCTCTTCAGAATGGAGCTTGTTTGAAATAAATGAACTGGTTATTTTATGCCTGTGCTCTTAAAAGAAATTCAATAATCAGCATTACATTTGATTTAGATAGTTTTTGATCAGTATTATTTTATTGTATTAAGAAAAAAAAATTATATAAGACAATACATGTGTTTGTAAAGCAATGACCTGTTGTTACATATTTATGTTACCATTTTTGAAAGAAAAAGAAATTCCTAATGGCTTTTACTTAAAAGGCACAGCATCAATCCTTTTTATTTTGCTGTTGTAATGGGCACCATGTCTTTGGGTTCCTTTTCTCAGGGCAGGTGGTAGACCCTTGGATGTCAGAAAAGAGCACACTGAGTATGAAAGCAGAGCAGTGGAGCGGAGCTGCTCTCTGTATCTACAAAAAGTGAAGTGATGGTTGTGTCCATGTTAACAGCATGTCAAATATCTCTGTATACCCTATTGTTGAATACTGGCCCATTTCTATACACAACCTTTACGTCATATGGAGGATGCTTAAAAAAGTTCTTCACACTTGTATTCACAAAAATGGCTCTTCATGAAACCATCCGTTTGAAAAGCTATTTCAAGACCCAAAGACGGTTGTCCTATGACAACAATGAGTCGGTTTGGCTATACATTTTTCTTCCAATCAAATCGACACATTCCAGAGGTTTAATACAAGGTTGTCTCAGTTTCCAAAACATCTGCATTTCCACCCTTTTAGCAATCCCTCTGATGCTTTTTGGCAACATTGTTTTTAAGAGTGTAGATAGGGATGAAGCTGATGTTTCTCTGCATTTACAGATTTGCCAGAAGTTAGATGTGGATTTTGGTCTCATACGTTGCCCCTTGCCTTTAAACAGCTAAATTCTAATATCAGTGCATTCAAAAAAGCGTTGGCTGAAGGTATGAGGCAGAGATCTCAGTTTGAGTCTTTGACAGAACAGTCATTCTGTCTCTTTCCATTGACTTCTGTAGACCTGAAACCACAGTCCCAATCACACATGAGGACACTCAACAGCTGTGCATGATTAACCTATGCTGCAAAGCCAGTCTGACACAGAACACAGGGTCAGGGATACAGACACTGCATAGACCTTACATCAAGTAAATACACCATGGATTAA
The DNA here is from genome assembly GCA_017165825.1 of Hepsetus odoe. NCBI lineage: Eukaryota > Metazoa > Chordata > Actinopteri > Characiformes > Hepsetidae > Hepsetus > Hepsetus odoe. The sequence goes on along the minus strand of CM029366.1, from coordinate 27,112,397 downwards.
GGCAAGGGGACTTTAAAATCAATGTTAACAAAGATCACGGGGGCGAATGGTCAATTTGAGTTCCCTAAATGCTCTTTTTGGATTAACAAAAGCACCCAAACTCTCCTTAAAGTTCAAACATGAAGCCTAATTTTTCTAAAAACTTTCCAGAATCTTACAGTTGAACACAAATATGGTCTTCTTTGGTTGGGATATAAATCATAACTGAAAGTAGGCATTACAAGTGAAGAAGGGGTGAAGGCATGGAGCACATTCAAACCCCTTGCGATCCTCTCTTGCCCTCACCTTTCGTTCTGCTTGCTCTAACTCCCTCTGTTTGACACTGAGAAGACAGCTCTGTATTCGGGGCCAGACTGGTGGCGGTAGTGTTGTGTGTGTGAGATGAGATCTGCTGGGTTCCTCAGGATTCTGCTACATATTTCTCAAACCCTGCTGGCGGGTCGACAGCAGTACGCACAGCTTCTCAGACTGTCCCGATCAGCGCTCCCACGCCGACCGTCTCCGCTAGGAGAACCTGGTCAGAGACAAGTCCAAATCAACTCACACAGAGTATAACGCTTAAGCAAATTGTTCAAAATATTTTTACTTATGTAAATAAATCAACAGTATCAAATCAACGGGGGGTGGCTGGGTCATAAGAATGTCTTTAAGTAGTTGATATGAGCTGGGTTTAAGAATACAGGTCATCACACAGTAAACTGTTCATTTTCTATCAGCACTGATGATCTAAACCTGAGACTGAACAGGAAGTTCTAATAATACTGGGACTCTTCAAGGAGAAGATAAACTAAAATGTGCTAATGTATTGTATAGAAACCAGGTCCTTTAAGGAAAAATGATCATAAATGGTTCTCTTCATCCATGACTCTCTGTCTCACCGTTGTCCTCCTCCTGCTCCTCCTCCTCTTCTTCCTGCTGCTCTTTGGCAGGCAGGAGCAGGTGTCTGTGGCAAGGGCTGGTCGAGGTGATCTGGCTGGAGCCCTCCAGACTTGTGCCCAGCTGTAGCCTCCTCATGTGCCTCACCACTGCTGTGGCGTTGAAGGCTTGCTGCACATAAGCAAAGGATTTTGCATCAGAGTCAAATTTAGCCACCCTTATGGATTATGATGTTAAAGATACATTTATTATGTAATCATTTGCATTCTAAAATAGTTTCATTATAATTGAATAACACAATGACTTTTATTTGACAATGTCTGCATATACTACAGGTCAACATTTCATGGTCAATACCATATTTGCACAGCAGATGTCGCTTCACAACGAAAATATATGAATGTCATTTTACTGTTGTATCCAAGAGCTGCTTCTAAATTTCTTTCTTTTTTTATTTTGTTCTGCTTTCTGCTTATATACTGGAACTCCAGTTGTTGAGTTGGCAGCAACAGAGAAAAAAGGTCAAGAGATAAAGAAAGACACGGAAAAAGCACTCACCTTCCATTTACTTTTGGCAAAATTCTTCTTAATCTGAGCACTGACGGACTCATGGATGTTTTTATCAAGAGCAGTATCTCCTGAAATCCTTTAAATCCACAAAAAGTAACAAAAGGGGAGGAAATGATACAGATTTATCAGTTTGAAGAGATGCTGATCATAGATTTGAGAACAGAAAGGGTCTGTTCTGTCTCTTACCATGGGTGCTGTAAGGCCTGCTCACATGTGTATCTCAGCGTGGGATCTTTCTCCATTAGGTGGCATATGAAGTCCTTAGCTACGAGAGGACAATAACTGAAGCTTTAATGTCTAGACCCAAGCACTACAGAGTGACTAGAGCTAAACTTGATTCATCTATTGATCATTATTCAATAAATCAACTAATCAAACCAGTAGTCACTTCATTTCACCTCACAAAGTTTCCTTTACTGTGATCTGGCAATATGACCATGTGTATCATGTGAAGAATTCATATACTTTTGGTTTTAAGCATATGATTCTCTATTCTCTACAAAAAAAAAAAAAAGACAAATCACCTGAGTCTGATATGTCGTCCCAGTACGGAGAGTCAAATTCATACTCCGCCTTCAGAATTTGTTCAAACAGCTTCGCATCATTTTCATCATAAAATGGAGGATACCCACACAGCCTGGAAAAAAAACTGCATGCTAAGAAAGTATTTTTTTGTGTATCAGAGTCCCCAGACCGCAACTCTATTTTGAGGAACCATTTTGCTTAGGCGTTCTTTGCTTGAGTGCCCACAATATGAATATGTTATGTTAGACGGTACAGCACTGGGGATATGAGCAATTTATTGAGCAACAGAAGATAAATGGCATGTATTTGTTATCCTAGATGGATCTCTGGTAATTGATATTTTACTCAGTTTAAAATTACATTTACAATGACAGCTTTACATTAGTGGAACATGGCGGTGAGAATTTGAGTGCATTTAGCTACAAGAGTATTTGTGGGGCCCAAAATTGATCAACTCAATCCCAGAGCTCAGTCACTCAGTATACGAAGTCCTTAGACTTATTTGTGGCCTCCGTTAAGAGTCCCAATGTATTAAAGGTACTTTTAATATGGAGATGTGAGCAGTTAGACACCTGTGCAAGCAATGAGTACAGTTTTACATACATCAGTTCACCGATTAGAAGATTAAAGGAAGCAAGAAGTCACTTACAAAATGTAAGAAATAACTCCGATGGACCAGCAGTCCACTGCTTTGCTGTAAGGTTTCTGCGCCAGGACCTCAGGGGCTGAAAGAGAGAAATACTACATGCTCAGATGTTCTCTTGCTGTCTCTCTTCTCCAGTCATCGTCACTTCTGAAGGCAATAAGGACAGTATCAAAGAGCTCAGAGCACACGGAGCACTTCTGAAGCACTAACAGCTGACACTTCCAAGCACTTCATTAAATGTAAGAGTTCATAAAACTCTGAAAGAGAGGAAGAGAGTGCCAGAAACACAAAAACAGAGATACATAAAGAAAGAAGAAAGCTCTTTTTCTTACCCACATATCCAGGTGTTCCACAGGCTGTTGACATCACAGTCCCTGAGTCCTCGATTTTGGACAATCCAAAATCACTGATCATGATGTTGGAGTCCTCGTCCATGCTGTAGTACAGCAGGTTCTCTGGCTGCACCCGGTGAAAAATGGGAATGAGATTTTAATCTGCTCTAACAGGCCTCAGTGCTTCAGTTTAAATAATACTCCTACCAGGGCAACAAGGGCATGGCTTCTGCACAGAACTCCCACAAGACTCCTGGGAGCCTTAAGGTTTTCTACATCTATCTATCTATCTATCTATCTATCTATCTATCTATCTATCTATCTATCTATCATTCATCTATCTATTTATATATATATATACAATACTGCAGTAAAGGTTTTAGGCAGGTGTGCAGAAATGCTGTAAACAAAGAATGCTTTCAGAAATATAAATAATGATTGTTTATTTTCATCACTTTACAAAATGCAAAGTGAGGGAACGAAATAAAAATCTAAATCAAATCAATATTTGGTGTTACTACCTTTTGCCTTCAAACCAGCATCAGTTCTTCTGGCCCCCACAGAGCCCTGATCTCAACATCATCTAGTGTGTCTGGATTACATGAAGAGACAGAAGGATGTGAGGAAGCCAGCATCCACAGAAGATCTGTGGTTAGTTCTCAAGATGTTTGGAACAAACTTTACCAGCCGAGTTCCTTCAAAACTGTGTGCAGGTGTACTCTAGGAAGAACTGATGCTGTTTTGAAGGCAAAGGGTGGTCACATATTGATTGGGACAAAAATATTCACCAGTCCTCTTTTGTGAGTTTGCAATCTGCGCTATTGAATAATTTGGCTGTGTCAACAAAAAACCTTCGTTCAATTCTGCTTTTGCCTGATTTGTCACCTGTGACTTCACTAAATGTACTGGAAGAACAGTTGCACTGGTTACCAAATGAAACAAAATCAAGGCAAGCAAAAAAGGAAAGGATGTTTCATTCACCTATTTGAAAGCAGCCTTAAAGGATCACTCCATCTTATTCCTCTATGTCACCTAGCAACAGACGCCAGACGTTACAATGTTGATCCTATTAAGGACAGGTGGTCAAATGAGACGAAATTAATACTAATTATTTACCACTTCTTCAGCGAGTAAAATATTCTATAAACATACAACATATATATATATATATATATATATATATATATATATATATATATATATGTTGTATGTTTATAGAATATTTTACTCGCTGAAGAAGTGGTAAATAATTAGTATTAATTTCGTCTCATTTGACCACCTGTCCTTAATAGGATCAACATTGTAACGTCTGGCGTCTGTTGCTAGGTGACATAGAGGAATAAGATGGAGTGATCCTTTAAGGCTGCTTTCAAATAGGTGAATGAAACATCCTTTCCTTTTTTGCTTGCCTTGATTTTGTTTCATTTGGTAACCAGTGCAACTGTTCTTCCAGTACATTTAGTGAAGTCACAGGTGACAAATCAGGCAAAAGCAGAATTGAACGAAGGTTTTTTGTTGACACAGCCAAATTATTCAATAGCGCAGATTGCAAACTCACAAAAGAGGACTGGTGAATATTTATAATTGTTGGAACCATAAATAAAATGTATTTTGACAGCAAAATGATACTTTGATTTCCCAGCTTGTGCAACAATACATTTATTGCAATGCTTTGTTTTTTTTAAATAAAAATCTTATGATTCTGTAAAGACATTGGACTGAACAAACTGAATAATTAGAGGAAAAACAGGACAAGATATGATGGGTTAAAAAAAAACAACTAATAAATAAATATAATAATCACGGGAAGTATTTTACACAGGGTGCACAGAATGCTACAGGACTAGTATAAAACTGAGTTTGTCAAACTGTAGCAGGAGCCTTACCTTCAAGTCTCTGTGAACGATGCCCATATCATGCAGATACTTCACTGCATCTAAAATCTGATGAATGAGCTTACTGGCATCTCTCTCTGTGTAGAAACCTTTCTCAACAATTCTATCAAACAGCTCTCCACCGGAAACACTACAGACATTCACATTCACAGAGTCAGTGATGATTTGCAATCATTTAAGAGTTGAATCAATACAAAGTAAAAAAATGTAACTTACAGCTGCATGACCAGGTACAGATGTGTCTGACTCTCGAAAATATCCTCCAGTGAAACTATATTTTCATGCTTTATTCTGTAGGAGATTAGTGGACAGGCAGATGAGTAAACCTGTAAACCTGAATGAATTAACCTGAACTTAAGAAGTACGTGTTTTTAATACAATTTAAAAACTAATTACTATTCAAATATACAAAGTTCGAGTCTGCACTTTTGATATTTTTCCACCACCCTCATATTTACATCATGAGATTGAATCACAGATGTTATTTTTATGGCCTTTTTGTCCATGATTATCAAGAGAACCTAGTTGACTGTGACTGAGACTCTTAAAGACAAACCATGCAGAAAACTGCAGATACTCTGTGCTATAAACCGGACATAAATGTGTTTGTATGTTTATACTGCCTCTCCACTCCACTCCACTTGCCTTCACTTATGAATATATTTTTACTTTACTATGAAACTGAGTTTTTAAACCAATTCAAAAACAAAAATTGACCTAGTTTCAATGTTTTAAATCCAACAACTGGATCAATAAAGGTGAATCGAATCCTTCAGTCATTAACTGAATTCTAACAGGTCATTTTGTTGAAATGTTCAGGGATTAAATCACTGTAAGTTTTGAGATTTGTACCCTTAACATACATTATGCTCTTTCTGTATGAATTAATTCCTGCTTACTTTGGTAAGCCTGCATTCTCTGAGAAAGTGTAGGTGTTTCACACGCATACACGCACACACACACACACACACACACACACTTCTAGGTACTCTTGAAGTGTGTGGTGTAAGCTCTTTTATTTTTCTTTGTCTTACTGTCCCTGACTTCCTTCTCTAAATACTGCAGTCTCTTTCAGTTGTCATTACTGGCATGCGGCACAGCCCCTAATCTGTCACTTTCTCTTACCACTTCCTTCCCTTAATCTCTCTCTCCCCTCCCTAATTGCAGTATTTCTCACTTTTCTAACAGTGGAATACACCCTTGCAATTTAATTCTGCTTCATTATTTCCCAAGTCTCCCTGTCTCTTTCTATTTCGCACTCTTTCTGTCTGTCTCTCTGTGTCTCGCTCTCATCTCTTCCTCTCCGTTCACTGTTCTGCTGAGAGGGGGACCTCAATACCATCTCAAACCCTGTGTGTGCTGTTGCCGTAGCAACAGAGACACTAAAAATAGGACTATCTCCGATACTCCTGACATTTCCGGTGCATGCTTCCACCATTTCTACACAGTGATACCACATTGTTTACCTCCGAGACAGCTCTAAAAGAGCAAGCTTCATATCAAATGCAAAAAGTTGAACCCACTGTGGCCTCACTTTAAAGAGACTCCAAGTGGGAGAACATGAATAGTATCAAAGACCTTTTACTGTTCTACAAAAAGATACATCCTCTCAGAACAGATCACAAGTCGGTCATGCCGACTATGATCCTTTACCTGCAGCTGGTCAAAGCAATCAAGGGTCCAAGGGTCCATGAGCATTTTTGTGATTAAGTAACTGCAGTTGGAACCCTAAGAAGACTATCTAAACTTAGTTCTAGTCTTAAATTATAGGGTGATTTCACCAGCAAGCAAAAAGTAAATGGAAAAGCATGGTGGAAGCGTTCAAGTGGACATAACAGGATTAAAAATACTGTCATGAAACTTAATTGATTTGAACTTTTGTAGCCTATAGCATCTAAAAGGTTTTTGAGATTATTTCCCCAGTGTAATAAAATGATCATTTTTCCTCAAAACATATTTGTATTTTTATTCCATTTCCATTTCTGTATTTTATGAAACTGTATTTTAATTTTATGAAAGGCACTCTCACTCACTCAATCAGTGCTTGTCCTAATTAGGCCACGAGGGTGCTGGAGTATATCTCAGCTCTCACAGGGCAAAGGGTGGGGAAACACCCTGGACAGGTCAACAGTCATTGGGCAGACTCACAGAAAACACACTCACAGCATTTCTTTGGATGGTCGGAAGAAACCAGAGCTCCCCGAGGAAAACATGCAGACACAGGAAGAACATGCAAACTCCACACAGAAAGGACCCAAACCGCCCCGTTTAGGAATCGAACCCAGAACCTTCTCATTGTGAGACAACAGTGCTACTCCCATGCCACCGTGTTGTCCGTTATAAAAACCATGCTCCAAAAATGCCTCTCATAAGTATGCTGTGTCAGGTTGAGAGACGTTACATTTATCTATTAAGCCCAAAACTTTAATTCATGTATGAGCTTTGTAACTGTATTCTGGCCAAACCAGCTGTAGCAGTTTACTCAGTTTCTGATACTCTGTTAACTGACATCTGCTAAGCCTACATTTCAGAAACTTATCCAAAAGCAAATTTTTCATTTATGTGGTGGCTTGTGGACCACCCAGTTACATTCAGATATTAGTTAATCAGATTTTTTTTTTTTCCAAAAGGTGACCTCGAAATAAATCAGTCCCTTCATGCCTCTTCCTTTTATTGCATCGATAACTCCCTGTGTGTTTTCTTCTATTGTTCTACTTATTTGGCTGCTGTTTGGCACCCCAGGCTCTGCCTTGAGGGTTTGCGGCACTACTTCCGTATTTGTGCCATTTCGTTGAACCATCATTAGGCACAGCTGTTTAAAGCTATGACACAGTCATCTCTGCCAGATTGCACCCTTACATCCTCCCTTTGTGCACAGTGCACAAGAAAGTGCCTGAGCTTATATGGGTGATATCTTTAAAGAGGTTTTGGTCATGGCCACATGTCTATAAATCGTCTAACCTCAACAGTCAGTGAGATTGAGAAGACAAGGACTACATGTTTTCTTTTTTTTTTTAAACCCTTCTCCCACAACAAACAAAGTACCAATAATCTGTAACACCAACACTGCTGTTGCAAATATTCTTTGTTGAGCCAAAATGATAACTTGTCAGGGGAAAGAAGTGCTATAAGCCTTTAAAATATGTTAACATGGTTTCCCCCATTTGTTCTAGTCCATTCATTTACTGATCACACATGGTGAAGCTTAGTTGATGCTTTCATCTAATGTAAAAAGATATAAACAAAGTCAGTAATCTAAATGGAGTGATGGAGCCATGCTTCTGACACTGAAGGTAAGCTTTTTCTGAGGCATGTCTGCCTTTATTAGCCAAAGAATATAATCAGGTCTCTCAACCGGGTTTGCAGAGAATCCTTCTACAGAGGAGGGTCTATAGATTTCCATGAATTGCACATGGCCCAGCTCACACTTGATCCCAGACACTCGAGCACACCTGCCTCAGTGATGTGTTACAGCATGAAAAATATGTTCTGCCAATAGAAAGTCTAAACTAATTCTGTCTGGTTATGAAACAGAGTCCCTGTAATGATTTCTGTTTGCTTGTGGGCCTTGTGTGAGTACAGCTATGTCTGACCTGTGCAGCACGGCAATCTCATTCTCAATGCTGTTCTCCTTGCCCTCCAGTGCCTTTTTTGGGATGCATTTGACAGCCACCAGCCGCTGGGTGCTCTTCTCTTCGGCCAGTACCACCTCTGAGAATGCCCCCCTACAAAATGAGAGAGAGGAGTAAACAGTTGGTGGAGAATTCTCTTAAAGGGATATCAAGATGAATAAACTCCTAAGCGTATTTTCTTTTTCCCTTTTATTACAAAGGATGTGGGACACATGACAAAAGGTACAAGGATACCACATTCTAGTCAGAGGATTGCAGTCACATTCATTGGTAAAAGGTACAGTAATTCAAGCATAAATTCATGTAATTTTCTTTTAAAAACAAAGACAGTGGAAGGGATCTCTTCTTAAATGTTTTTTCAAACTCCTGCTGTACTAGAGCTGCCACGGTCAACTGTAAGTTATATTACTGTAAAGTAGAAATGCCAAGCCTAGCAGGAATTGCGCAGTGTATTAAACGAGTTCAAAGCTGCAGTTTAGACCATCACGTGTTTCATGTTCAAATGGTGATTATCATGTGCAAATGGTGAAATGGTGAAGCTCCCTGGAAATGAATTCTCTGAAGTGATGGATCATGTTTCAACATCTGGCAGTCTGACAGATTAATCTAAGGTTGGTGAATGACAGGTAAACTCTGCCTGACCAAATACACTGAGTGAGTGAATTTGGTGGAAGAGGATTAATAGTCTTGGACAATTTTCAAGGTTTGGGCTGGGATCCTCAGTTAAAGACATTAAAAACTTGACTGACCTGCACAGAAACCTGACATCAACACTATCCAACCCCTTTAGGATTAACTGGACATCTTTTGTGAGCCAGCTCAGGTGGTCATAGCCTGCTATATAGGCTGGGGGCAGCGCCTAGAGCACACTTGAACAGCAAGTGTGTAGAAATGGTTGAAGTTTACATTTGCAGCCTTTAGCAGACACTCTTATCCAGAGTGACTGTCATTTCCTAATTATAGGTACATTCTCCCTGGAGCAACTTGGGGTTAAGGGTTTTATCTAGGAACCCAGTGGTGGTAGTGCTGGAGTTGGGATTTGAACCTGTGATCTCTTGCCCCATAGGCAAATTTTCCACCACTAAACCACCCCAAGTGCGTGTAAAAGTTCACGCCACTCAACGTGTGAACATTAATCATATTGCTCACCACATTGCCCAAACCACACAATCAGCTCTGCTGGTATTGACCTGTTCTGTAACGTAAGAGTTCCTGCAGTCATGTTAGTGTTTTTTGTAACACTTAACTGTAAGGTAATGTTCATACAAGTCTTTTATGAAAACTGACATTAACCTCCATTAAACGGCTTAGTCCAACAAGCACACATTGTCATAATTTCTGGGATGAAACTGGTAAAATGTAGCTTTTATGAAAAGTGATGCTTGTCAGAATATACCTTGACAAATGTTAATGTAGGTTTCTAAAATTCATCATATAAGGCTTATGCAGACCTCAAGTTGCATTATAAAAGCTGCCTTACAATATTTCAGAATATATTAGCATTCAATTTCTATCCCGTACAAAAATAAGCAGATATGGAGCTCCCAATGTAATGTACCGCAAATACCAATCTGTTCAATCACATTAAGCCACGAAAGGAGTTAATCATTTAAGAGGCCAATGTGTTTACTTTAACTGCTGATCTGACATGTTCTGCAGTCTCAAATGGTCAAGTAAGGACCTGGTCCTGGAGCCGCATTGAAAGATGACAAAGGCAGACCAAGTTGGCTGACATTAGTGCTGCTAGATGCCAGCACTGCAATATCAGTTCTGATGACTGTGGAGGAAACTGACATTGCTAGTTCCCTGCTGTTGCTGTTAAAGGGAAACTGGAAAATCTTTATGTAGCATTTACTTCAGCTGCGACTGATGTGACAATATTAAGCACTTAGAATAAACAAACAACACATCCACCCAGTAAAGCCAGACGTGTGAAATTATCACCCAGAGGGTTAAAGTAGTCTCAGATGTGCCCTGCATATTATCACGGTCCTGATAAAAGATGAAGGTGGTAATACAGTCCTAGTGACTGAAAAAATGAAAAAAAGTCTTAAGCATAATTTCTTCCAATATTTAAAACTTCCTTGAAATGCTTAGTCTAACTAAAAAGGCAGGTGATAATTATTGTCATGGTTTCTTTTGCATTATTATCACAATACAGTTCGTTCCTCCTTTCTGTTTGCTCTCCAGTTATTACTATCAAACTAAAATTAGCATGAATTGCGTAGTTGTTAGAGAATTGGGCCCCTAATGGGAAGGTTGTGGGTTTGAATCCTGGACCACTAGCTTGCGGTGACGTACCCTTGAGCAAGGTAAAGTCCCCAGCACTGCTCCCCGGTTGCTGACTATGGCTGCACACAGCTGCACGGTGTGTGTAGGTTAAATGCAGATGTATTTCATTGTGGTTCACTGTGTGCTGTGCTGTGTTTCATAATGACTTTCACTAAATAACAATGAAAAAGCTCTGTATTTTTTATGCAGCTGTGTTTTTATTAGTTGCTACATAAAGTGTTTGAATGGTTTTTTGCTTATTTATTTATTTATTTTGATTCCCTCTACCTGTGAACTTAGCATTTACACTTCTTTGTGTGATTCTTACACACAAAGACAAACACACTCACACACACTCACACCCAGGGGGCAATTTAGCCGCTCCAAACCCACACAGTCACGGGGAGAGGATGCAAACTACGGACCGTCCTGTCTAGGAATGGACCTTTATAAAAACACTAACACTATTACTAATATGAATCCTTATACTAATCCTAATACTAATATAACTAATTATAATAATAATGATAGAAACACCTCTTCAAAACAACTTACAAGTAATTTACATTAAACAAATTAACCACAGCTTGTCTTTCATGTACAAAGTAATGCTTTACAATTTTAATGCTTCATTTTATTAAGCAAACGACAAAATATAAGCATGTAAATTAATAAATAATTAAAATGTTTGGCTTTTAATGTTTTCATTTTCCATCTTTGTTTCCTAAAAGAAGCTGAATTTCTGAAATGGAGCTCAAGATGTTTCACAGCAGGTGAAAAAAAATGGTGAAAGAAAGAGTAAAAGAAAGCTTTAGACACAGCACGATATGGATGTACTTGAATGGCCAGTACGGCTCCAGATTGCTGAGGGAGCAGCAAAAATTTGGTTTCCCAACATAAACAACCCTTATCTCCCAAACTAAACTTTGGTGCAATGACCGAAATACTATTTACTTTATTACGTGAAGTATTTAGTTTTAAATTAGTTCTAACTGTAAACTGCTGAGTGAAAAAGCAAACATTAGGCATGATTTGTTCATTCATTTACCAATCATATACTGAGCTGCAGAGTGGATACACACTGGATGAACATCTATTTAAACAAAAAAATGCACAATTTCATCAAACCTGAATGACCCTGCTTCTGGTGATGGACATGTTTTATGGGCAGCGTTGGTCTCGGGGTTAGGGAGTTAGCCCCTGGATCGGAAGCTTGGGGGTTCGAATCCCAGACCAGTAGGTTGCCCTGAGGTACCCTTAATCACTGCTCCCTGGGTGCTTTAAAAACTGCCCCTTGCTGCACATGTGTGAGAGTATGGGTTAAATGCAGAGGTGTCATTTTGTTGTGTTTCACTGTGTGCTATGCCGTGTTTCACAATGACAAGAATGGTCACTTTCACTTTTCATGATTTGGCTGAAAAACTGCTGTAGGACTGAGTGACCTGGGCAGGACTAGTTGGGGGGGGGTATGTGTCTTGCTTCATCATAGATACAGCAGACAATGAGAAAAATGAACTTTAGTTTAACATCATGGCATGATCAAATGTTCAGGTCTCCAATGGCGTGTAATCAGCCAGCTTCATTCTTGGCCGCTGACCGCAACACTGTTGTTTACCATGAGGGCAAGACCACATGATCTTTCTGCTAGACTTGCAATGCAATGAAGGGTTTCTGGAATGTTTAATGAGGACGTAAAGAGAGAGAGACAGTGTTTGTGTGTATGGGTGTGTGTGTGTGTGTGTGTGTGTGTGCGCGTGCACTGGAGAGAGACACTTTAGCTGTTGCTATGAGACAAATAAAAAGTCTATCTGTGCCTCTACTTCAATAGCGGTGAGGACATCAGAGATCAACAGGGATATAGCTTCATTATGCTTTACAGTTAATTATTTCATTTTTTCATTGATCACAATAATCTTTATCAACAAATATGGAATTTAAAAATGTTTATTTTGTATTTACATTTATTTACCTAAGCATAAAGGTCATTATTTTAGCCCGACTACAGAAGGACAAAAGGCGGGGCAGTGGTGGCCTAGTGGTTAGGGAATTAGCCCCAGAATCAGAAGGTCATAAGTTTGTTTCCCAGACCAGGAGGCTGCCCTGAGGTACTCTTGAGCAAGGTACCGTCCCCTTAACTGCTCCCCAGGCACTTTCAATAACTGCCCCCTGCTGCACTGTGTGTATGGGTGAAATGCAGAGGTTGAATTTCATTGTGTGTGCTGTGCTGTGTTTCACAATGACAAGAATAGTCACTTTCACTTTCCGGGAGTCTACAGAATAAACAGGATGTCCAAACAGATCTTCTTTTTCTGTTTTTTCAGCTTCCTGTTCTCTGCATCTTTCTTTTTCACACTGACCGCCTTTGAACTATGAAACAATATTTCCTTCATTTACAATTGCAACAGTATATTGAACAAAATCGCAAATTCTTATTTTTAAAATTTTTAAAACACATGGATGATGCTGTGAAATAAAAAAGTCTCCAAAGAAAATTTTCTGTATTTTTTTTCATGTTTCCATGACTTGGTTCAATTGGCATTGAAGAAATTGCAAACCCTGGTCACAACACTGCTTTTGTAAACAAACCAGAATCTCTGAACTCTGAATCCTTTCACATTCATCTTCTGATTTGAATTTCTTTTTTTCTCACACATACACATACATCCTGCACACACACACAAACACAAAAGATGTACAGTCAGATCACATGATTTGCTCTCTAAATGTCACTAGGCCAATATTTTCCCAGTGGCAAGTTCCAAACTCTCCTATGTCAATATATGAAATTTTCCCTCATGTATGAATTTGCTGAACCAGAAACAAACAAATTGGGCTTTAACCTCTACACCACCCCTCCTAACAACCAACTTCATCTCCATTTCCTTCCCCCAGAATGACCAGTCATTTGTATATTGACTTTTCTGCCTGTGATGGATTTTGCTGAGTCTGCAGAAGTGAATCATAAAGGACCATTTCATTTTAGTCTCAGGCCAGCAGGGATCAATCTGCTCATAAATTCATCAGTGTACTCCTGTTTAACATCACAAATGACTGGGCTATCTATCACCACATGGATTTCCTGTGACTCAAGCACTGCTGTCACTCCCACGCTCGTCCAGCCGTGCTATTATTTTAACTTTTTTGAAACAACTTCAAGAAACAAGTGTGTGGGCTTAGTCATTTTCAGACTTTAACATTTTAAATCACAAGAAAGTCTATAATTATACCAGAAATCCTAGATTTTATCATTATTTGTATTTATTACTTCATATAATTTATTATTTATTTCATTTAGTCAAGGTCTTATTTTACAGTTGGGAATGTAAAATACAGATTATTTTACATATAAAATACAATTAAATACGCATAAAGTATAAAATAACATTAAGAACAAGCAAACCAATAAAGCCAATCCAATAATCATTTAAATTAATTAAACGGTAAAAGAGGTTGGATTTTAGCTTTCAAATGAAAGACTAAAGAGGAATTACATGAAAATGCTTTTATACTAAAATTTGAAGATGAAAAGGGCACGTTCCAACAAGCCAAACACGTCTGATGCATAATTCATGAGTTCTGTCAGTAAAAAGAGATCGAATGCAAGGTGACAGCACTTTAAACATAACAAAACAATTAATGACTCTAAATAAATTATTCTTGAAGAGGGCTTGAAGAGGGTGGCGGTGGTCTAGTGGTAGGGGGCTTGTCTATAGACCTGTGGCTCAAGAGGTCCGAGGATTGAATCCCACCTCTAGCATTAGGACCCTGAGCAAGACCCCACCAGGGGGACTATCCCTGTAATTAGGACATGGAATTCACTCTGGATAAGAGCATCTGCTAAATGCTGTAAACATAATGGGTTTCATACTTAAGACAAAACAAAGACTTTTAGATTTGGTGTGAGTCAGTGAATTCAGCCAAAGTTTGACCCACTAGCTTCTGCACATGCACCATTTTTTTCAGTTGGTGAAATGCAGCAAATAAATAAAAACTTTGTGATTAAATGAGCAAATATACAGTTATACTGACACTTATTTCATGCAGATGTTGCCTCGTTTCGCTGAGAAAACCAACAAAATCTGTGCAATACCTTGGTTTGCAGACGTAAAACTGCTAAAATTGCTGCTGTCAGAACAAAGCACCATGGCAACAAAAACAGTAAATATTCATAAAATGGAAAAACATTCATTAAACATTGAGAATATTGTAAATTAATGATTTTTGTAGTTTGTTTTTTTTTACCATTCCTTTTGCTCCAATTATGCAATTTTTATACAGATTGTAAAGAACAGCTGGTGAAGATACAATGTTCCAACATTAATAACATGCTTGTGCATCTTTACATGATTATTTATGTATCTGACTCTTAATCCTACAAGCACCTGTTTGGACAGCTAAATTCAACAGAGAGTCCTAGCAGACCATATTAGCAAAGACATTTCATCTATCACCACCTCATCCCCTAAAATACAAACTTTGGTCTCTACAGCTACCATTACAGCCCTCACAAATCTCTCCTCCTGTCGCCAGGGCAACCAGTCTCTAGGACCTAATTATGATCGTTCCATAAACAAAGTCCGTCCTGTGACTGGTCCAGCTGAATAGCAAAACAATGACGTGAGAGATGTGTCCGAAATCCGAGAGCTTTCTAAGATCCCCAAGATAAACAGTGCACCCATTTTGGTTCCTAAAATGTCCAGTGCAGAGGAAGTGCTGCTAACTAAAAGCTTCAGAAAGAGGCCAATCTTATGACACTACACAAACATGGTGTAAAGGAAAATCAGTTTTGCTGAGAATGAACTCCATTTTGAAGCTGTCATTTACGATCCACTTAGATGTATTTCTATTCTTTTAAGAAATACCAAAAACTATTATTGCACTGATATCAAAGTTTTTCAGTTCACAGTAAGGTCTCCTCACTGATATGTTCTGGATTTCTGGGACAAAAAAAAAGATGAAGTTTCCCACAATATCAGCCATCCTGTGTTATAATCCAGACAAAACAAACACACAGATTAGCTGGAGGAGAATACAATCTTTCTAGAATAAATCAATTGATTCTACTTGCAGAATTCATGCCTAAACCAATTCGTTAATCTTCTTTAGAAAAGTAAGAGGCTTTCTGTCAACACATTCAGTTGGGTGAAATCCTCTGAATAGGGCCAGAGAGGGATTCTGGGAAAAGCCTTGACAGGGAGCGATATTACTGCATGATCCTCAGAGGGAGAGGACACGGCAAGGTGCTGTTTTAGAGATTATAGAGAGAAATGTAGCATTTTATGTCCACAGCTACACTAATATGAGACTAAATGTGCAGAGCAGACAAAGAGACCTGTCTAAATGAAATGTAAATGTAAATGAATTTAAAAAGGGTGAATGAAGTACTGATCTGGTGTGAAATTAATGAACTAAAGCATTTGTTTTCAACCAAATATACGGCCAAATTCAGCTAGGGCTCTTACTAGGAATGCACAATATATCAGTGACCAATCATATTTAGATATACGGAGTGACCCTCCTTTACTCAGCAGCCTACACTCAGGGTGCTTTCCCTGTAACTAACCTCTGTATCTACCTTTTACTGCATGGATTTTTCATGTTTTTAATTCAAATATTTCAGTGCCTGCTCTTTTCATTAGTCTGGGTTTGACATGACTTTATTCCCTGATATATGGTTTATTAGGCAATGAAAATCCTGAACATTGTTAGATCTTGTGGACAATTATTCACATTTTCATATTTATTATTTTTAGAAATTGTTTTATGTATTTACATATGTATTTACATACTAAATCATGTCAATTTAATATGTACAGTAATACAAAACATTAAAGCATTTCAGTAGTTTAATCATATCAAATATATATTATATAAAATATATATAAAATCTGACTTCCTGCCAGTTTCTTAATTTAAAAAATTATGTATGTACCACCAGGCCCACTCTGACTCACACCCAGTATAACGATGGCTGGCCAAGTATATTTTTCCATTTTAACAAAATAATATTTCCATTTTGTCCTCATTTGAACACATTCCGAACTATTTAATAATGTTATGAATAAACATAGGGTCTGTTTCAGACCTGTGGGAATTACTGGATTGAGAACCCAATTAAAACTTCAACCCCTCCCTCTTTCTCCTGCCTTCTCTTACTCACAAGCACATACATTTAAATCTGTTTCTGCTGACGGGGCAGATCTTTTCCGGTCCCAGCCCCAGCTGCAGTAACTATGGCACGACCTACCACACACTTTGCATCACTTTGTTTTGGTCTCTGTAGGGCTCACTGTTGGCCAACAATAGAAATAAGCCATATGTGCTTGAGGACTGAGGAGTGCTCTCCTTCACACTGACCATCCCACTGCAGCCCATGTCATTAGCGCTGTATTGCAGCAACAGTGTCCCAGTAAAGAGGGTTAGAATACAGCAGCTCGGTGCAACCATGGTGGACAGCTGCATGTTTATCTCGGGCCAAGACGCATAACAAAGTGATGGAGAGTTACAAACAGAGGGAGTTAGCGGAAGGGTAGCCATGTGAACTCAGGCTGAAGTAAACATGCCTAAATGATGAAGCTCTGCAATCTGAAAGAGCAGTCATCCTAAGCCCTGAAGGTGAAAGCCAGCCAACGTGCCATTCTAATAAATACTGCAAGGACGTGCGTGCGTGCGCTTGTTGGTCCGGGTATGTGTGTGCATTAGCAGAAGGGCATAAGACGATAGGACATTGTTAGTAGGAGGAACAAGCTTTTATGAAAATAATGTGGATAATGTCTAAGAGAGATTGTGAGTAAAAATCCTGACAACAGCAGAATAGATTTTTTTGAGATATGATGTGCTGATTTAATGTGTGACGAACATTAAAAATAAACTACAGATTTGATTGCACTACAATAGCATGACTTAATTACATTATATCTGATTATAATCAACATTATGTGTCATTAGACTGGCAGGAAAACACGCCCTCTTTTATTGCATGTTTAGTGTTTTTGTAGTAAAAAAAACATTTTAAAAAGTTGTTTCTTTGATGTCTCTTATTAATTTTTTTGCTCTTTGGCTGAAGCTAATTGCATTTCTGTTTCATTTCACAGCAAAAAAGCAGAGTTTGCATGTCCAAAGATTAAGAGCTATTTTAAAACACAATCACTGCTCACAGATTCAAACATTTTTTCAGTCCTAACTCAAGGCATCTGTCTGATGCTAGTCCTTTTTTTAAGGCAACTATGTGCTGATATCAATATCACTCCGACATCATCCTTAGTGACAATGTCTCTTCTGTTCCCTTCACATAGATATTTGAACGTTTCCATGGTGCCATATCAACTTGAATCCATCTATTCATTTTCAAACCCGCTTATCCAGGACGGGATCTCAGTCTACTTCAGTAGATCTCAGATCTCAGATCTCAGTCAACATAACTGAACCAGTCAGAACAAACCTATAATTGTTTCATTCCTTATTCACGAGAGCTTTCTCTCCCCTTACTTTATATTTATTGCAGGCTGAATGTAATGTTATGCAAGTCCACCCATCTGACATTTTTTTTGTGCTAATAATTGAATGCAATTAATTAAATACAGCAATTTCTGTACATTTTTTATTTATTTGCTGAGTTTAATATGTTGGGGAAATAAATATATTATGACTATAACCGGTCCAGGGTGTTTCTCTGCCATCCGTCCTCTAAACACTGGAATTATCTTCACCTTCCCCCACAATCCTGACTATAATATGCATAGATTAATCAAAATTAAAATATGTGCATTGCCTTGTTTTTTTGGTCATATCACCCACTGTTAGTGTGTGTGTGTGTGTGTGTGTGTGTGTGTGTGTGTGTGTATGTATGTGTGAATGCATGCGTTTGTAGGGAGGCTCACTCTTAAAGCTCCACCTTACTGACTTCTGCTCCAAGCCTTGCCCAGCAGACAGTGGCACACACTCCACTCCCCCCAACCCTGCACTGCTCATAAGGGCTTGAGTGAGTGCCAGCGAAACATGGCGTGGCAGAAAAACAACAAACACACTCTCTGACACTTGCTGACACTCACACACACTCACATACACAAATCACCTCACTCTATCTCATATGTCCTCTTTTACATACACACATACACACACACACACACACACACACACACACACATGCTGTGCAGACACAGAGTAAAAGTGACAGAAGATGAGTACACGCCCACGCACTCTGCAGTATAAATATAGCCGCAGCAATTGAAGGCCAGTACAGCACTCAAGAGAAGCACACACATGCATCACATCCTCTGCAGAGTGACAGAGTCCTGGCTTTAGCTGAAAGCCAGCTCCAGCTTCATTGATCAAAAGCAGCAAACAGGGAACTTTTCCCACACTACAGGATCAGACAGGAAACTCCTCCAGCATCAGAATATAACAAAACAAAACAGACACATATTAAAAGCAGAAAACCAAGCCACTGTGCATACTTTTAAGCCTGAACTGAGTCAGGCTTTTCTTAAGGGGGCCTTTCCATAAATTCATAAAAATGTGTAACTTCATAGCACCGACCCTGGGAAAGTGAAGGGTAGCACTGCATGCAGTTGCTGCAGTCTGGATACCTGATTCTGTTCATTTTTACAAAAGCTACTCTGGGCAAAAGACATAAAAACACTCTGCTTATTTATTGGCAATAGGCAAAAACGCAATCTAGGAAAAAAGGTTTTCTAAGGTCATATAAAAAGAAATTATGACTTAAAGATGCGACAAGATAAGTTAACTGATGCAAGAAAAATTTGGAATAAGGGCCTTTAAGGGTGACCCACAGTGATGCTAGTGCACTGCTGAGTTGTCCTGCTCTGTGCGCTGGGCCTCTGAGCATGGTTCATTGCGTTAGACTGGAGGCAGCATTTCATCACTTCACTTTCTTGGTCTAGTCACTTCACATTGTAATTCCAAGACAACTCTCTCTGTCACACTCACACAAGACTGGACAGGACACAACAGATTTAGGATGTGCTCAGTTCAGAGCACTGAAGGCACAGGAGATGAACAATCTTACTTCGGGGGCACTTGCAAACTGCAAGGTAATGGAATGACAGAAGGTATTTGGGGTGATGGCATCAAGCACTTACGTCCCCAGGACCTCCTTGAAGTCATATTTTTCTTTGATATCAGTTGTCTTCTTTTTCCAGCCATTTCCATCCTCTAAGGGCATTGTACAGATGGGCTGATGCACCACTGGGGATCTGAATAGAGAAAAGGGACAGCCCGGAGGATTACCCAGGCAGAGAGAAAAGAAAAAGGAGAGAAGGATAGAAAAGTAAGGACAAGTGTTCACATATTATGCAGACATTCCCACAGTCAAACTTAAAATAAACACAGGCGCCCATTAAGAAGACGACTTCAACCACGTCCTCCTACAGAAAGCATTCCAGATTGAATACTTCATGTGTTGCTCTTTTTTCTATCTAGATTCTTTCACACCTACAGTCTGAACTTGATCTGGCTGTTTTACTCCTGAACACAACCTAATGCTGGTTGTATGGAGGACCTATTAATTCCTTTGTACTTTGCTAGTCTACATCTCTTGTCATATTAAAGATGATTAAAGTTGGTTTGTTTTTCTGTGTTCTTCAAAGTGTCATCATTGGGCATGGAAAACCCAGGTTAATCCACCAATCAATCAGCTGTTCAGCTTTTAAAGACCCTTCCTGATACCGTTAACTGTAGAAAATACACTGATTTCTGAACCATGATTACATTAACCCTTTGATGCATGTTATTCACATACAGTGGGGTCCACAGACTGAGACCACTACGGAAATGTTTCTATTGGTATGCTTTTATATTTTAATACAGTTTGTTCCTTATATTTTATCAGCATTATTATATCAGCATTATAAACTGAGTGAAAAACAGAATCTCTGAAATATACTAGGTTCTAGATAAAGGGGTTCCAGAGGTTCAGACATTGGCTTAAGACTTTGCACAGTCCAGTATCAGACTTTTATACTTCACTAAGCTCTAGTTGATCACCCAGATCTGACATTAGAAAATCAGCACTGAAACACTGGCCTTTTAGGAGCATAATGCACATACACAAGCTTTGTTAGAGCAAAACATTTCAATGTTTGCTATTCCCCAAAATCTTACTCCATCTAAACTAGCTCCCACACAGAACTGCATGCAGGGCAAGCTTTGCATTTCCTTTGTATTTAAACGTGGGCTCAATCCCACTTCTGCTTTGAGAAAGGCTTCTCACCACTCGCACAAATATCTGATCGGGGTAAAGCTTCAGCTGTGTATCACAGCAAATGCATGAGGGAGTCGCTGCCCTGATCACTGCAGCCAAGCCAAAGATGCTCCATTTGCACGCATTTAGACTTGACAAGCAGCGAACTGCAGCAAACAGCAGCTCCTGTAATCCAGCGCTGCTCCCCGCGGAACACTGCGCTTAATCCCGACTTCATGCCTGGTGCTGCACTCACACTCAGGGCGCTGAGAGAATGAGGAAGACCTACCTGTTCACCTGCTCGGGAGATGAAGGGTCGCCGTGTTCCCACCGCTGATCTGCCTCTCCTGGACCAGCCTGTGACGTCAGAGGGGCGCTGAGGATCCGCATAGTACAGAGAGGGGAGTGGGGGGGGTATAGACAGAGGGGGGAGAGGGGGAATAGAGAGATGGAGGGGTAGAGAGAGTGGGAAGAGGTGGGAGGAAAGAGAAGGAAATATATAGACAGAGGAAGAGGGGGAATAGGGAGGGGGTAGAGGGGGAAGAGAGGGAAAAATATATAGACAGAGGTAATGGAGAGAGAGAGGGAGTAAAGGAAGGATGGGGGATCGACAGGAGAGATAGAGAGAAAGGGGAGAAACTGAGTTTAATCTGGATGTAAATTTGCCACTTTGCTCTTTAAATCATATGAAATAACACATCGTTAAATTCACTGATTATAGACGTGCACAACTTTACAATTGCCCTTCCTAATCTGGAATATTAGGCTGCAAGTGAACAGTGCGTTTGTTGATGTGTTGGAGCAAGTTTAAGAACCTAAGCAACCTGGTAATTACCAAACTGTGATGGCTAGATGACTGTAGAAGAATCTCCAATAGACAGGTCTTGTGGAGTGTTCCTGGCATGCAGGGAACTACCTGTTAAAAGCTGTTCAAGAAAGGACAACCGGGGAAAGAACATGGATGCAGAGAGAAGATCAGCCCATTTGGTCTGATCCAACAGAAGAGTGTAGCACAAACTGCTGGAAAAGTTCATGCTGAGTTAAGTCTCAGCAACAGAGCCCCGGACCAGTCAGAGTGCCCATGCTGACCCTGTGAACATCAGAGCTGGACCACAGAGCAATGGGAAGGTGGACTTGATTATAAGATGTATTGTTTTTTTTACACCATGTGAGGCCAGTGCAGTTTTCTGGGGTGGTGTTGGTCTAGTGGTAGAGTACTGACCTACAGACCCATGAATCTAATATAGCAGGTTCAAATCCCACCTCTAGCACCACCTGAGTTCCTGAGTAAGACCCTTAACCCTGAGCTGCTCCAGGGGGACTGTTCCTATAATTAGGACATGGAAGTCGTTCTGTAAATGTAAAGGATGGTGGTGTTCATGTGGATGTTATTTTGATACCAAAGGTGTTGTGGAGTTCATGCCAAGAGCTGTTTTGGATTCACAGCAGGGATCCACATAATATAAGGCAGGTGGTTTTAATGTTTTAATGTTATGGCCGATCAGTGTATATAATCTTCAAGATACTGTATATGCTTTAAATGCCCTTAAATATTTATTGATTGATTTATTTATCTCTTTATTTATTGCAATACTATGAACCACATAAACAACATTTTAAAGCAATAAAACTAGGAGTTATTATGAAGCCAAGCTGACTAATCACAGTGTTTAAAATTCTGCACCGCTACAGTTTGCATGTTTCGTAGTTTTATTTTTTCCTCTCTTTTCCAGTTGTCTACAAAAGGAATATTTGAACAACTTTTAACTTATTTATTTACGCATGAATTATAATTATGTTTAAATATATAATGACTTAATTGTTGAATATTTTATTTATAATTTGTCAGAATGGAAAAATGCAGGTTTGCACTGATGATTACAATATGAGGTTTATTAAAATGTAAAAATGATGTTATTAATGTAGCGCAGCGCCTTCGGGACGACTGGCTGAAAGGACTTTTATACTGTCGCCTCTTCCGGTGTCGATCAGCTAAGGGGCGGGACTTGAGTCCAACGGTTGGGGTTAGCTCGCTTGCTAACTTTTGCTGCGGGCGGGCTGTTTATGGTGGGAAATTCTCCCAAACTCCAGGAAAGCAATACACTTTATACGGGTGAGTGTCTCCGTCGGATGAGTATTTTTTTCTGCGGTGTTTTTCGGCGGTGTGAGCAGGGGCTGTTTGTGCTCCGTGTCGACGCTCGCGGCTCTTTGTGTGAGGAGATTGGCTGACTGGCTGATGGGCTCAATCACCGGAAGATTATTTAACCACTTATTAATGAACTGAAAAAAAGTTATAAACACGGTTAGAATCCGTGAGTTGGTCCTAGCTGGTTATTTATTTTGCATACGAAGCGCAAAAGGGAAACCGTAACGCTTCCACCTGGGTTTGTGTTCAGTTTGTGTTAGGGGACCGTGCTAGAGAGCAGCTGCCTAGTGTTGTTACTTGTGCTGAGCAAGAAGATATTTATCATTTGAGCGATAAACTACAGTCAAAATAAATATTTTCTGAGCGTATCGAGAGACACATTTATGCATTTAAGATCTAATCAGTGCAGAAAAATATTGTTTTCGTGAATAAATATTGCATGTGTATAGTGTAAAATGTCTAGAACTGTGTGTGCATGTAATATAAACACTACACACACACACACACACACTTCTAGACATTTGTATGATGTACATAGAATATTTATTTCTGATATCTGGTAAGCTTGTATTGAGAATACTGTAGCTAGTTTTTATTTTGGATGCTATGTGATGGTGATAAATCTGAACTCTGAAAGGTGTTTTCAGAGAGTGATGTGAATCAATAAAGACTGCACAAAGTTTTAGCCTCTGTTTGAGGACTTTATTTTTTCTAAATGTTGACTGCATTCAGGTATCCACTCTTCTTATGGGCGCCAAGAGACGACGCACCACCTCTCCCTCCAATAGTGTGAGTGGAGACTTTGATGAGGCCACTTCATCCACTCCAGCCAGTGGCTGGAAGAGAAGGAAGAGGACTTCTAATGTCACTGCCATTGATCAAGTGAGCTGGCCTAGTTCTTCTCCCAGAAATTGTATACTGGTTTGAATGAACCATTTTGACATTTAATTCATTTTTGGGGCTGTTTGATCTTGCTTTCTTTAGATCGCTGTTTGCCATGAACTGTACAACACTGTCAGGGACTACAAAGATGAGCAGGGGAGGCAGATATGTGAACTGTTTGTTCGGGCTCCAAAAAGAAGGTATGTGACAGTTGAAACAAGTAAAGTAATGACTTGGCAAATCGGTGTGTTTATTGAGCTGTCCTCTGCATAGTCATCTTATGATCCCCATGCATGCAATTTAGGAACCAGCCAGATTACTATGAGGTGGTGAGCCAGCCAATTGACATGCTGAAGATCCAGCAGAAACTTAAGGCGGAAGATTATCAGGATGTGGAGCAGTTTTCTGCAGACTTCCGGCTGCTCATTAACAATGCCAAATCTTACTACCCGGTAACAAATATGGGTCATCCTTTTTTTTTCTTTTGCCATGAAGAGTATTTCCATGGATGAGCAAACAATGTTATTGATTGCCACCAGGATTCTTGTTTAACTGTATTTTTATTAATTAGCGTCATGTATTTGTGCTTTAAATACAATGTGTTCAACCAGTTGATTTTAGTGGTAACTCAGGGCTGAGGAAACATTGAGTATTAAAAATGTCTTTTTATTTATTTTTATTTTTTTCTATGGCTAGGCTGGTAGCCCAGAATACAGAGCTGCCTGTAAGCTGTGGGATGTGTTTTTAGCCACAAAGAATAATCTCATGCGTGGAGGAGATGTAGAGGAGGCTGAAGAGGAAGAGGAGGAGGAAGGAGAAGAACCGGACAATCCTGGAGTCTCCACAGAGGAAGAGGTAATGACTACCTGTAATCCAGATACACAAAGCCAAGCAGAACTTGGTGTTGGCTGGTTTAAAAAGCCAGTATCCTATAAAAGTGAAATTGTTTCACTTTTTCGAAATGAAAGTCATTTCCATCGGGATCTGCAAAAAAAGCAGGTGGTATGTATCAAGGTAACATCCACATAAATGTCAGGTTTTCAAGCAAGACATTGCTCGGAGCAGCAGATTGCTTTCACTGGTCTACCTTTTTACTGTAGGACATAATAGTGCCATCTCTTTCCTAGGTAGGCTAAAAAACTAACCTGGCTGTAATGAAGTAAATACTGTCCTGCTTATGCAGAAGACATATTCTCTGTTTAGTGGGTGCGTTTGCAAGAGCAGGAAAACTTGGGCAACAAACTGAAATGCACTGCCAGACATTAACAGCCGGTGGCCCTAATGGCTCCTTAGGTTGCTAGTGCAACAGTGTTACTTCTTTGGATCATTTTTATGATTATGATTTTTGTCTCTTTATTTATTTAATAATTTTTTTGTAGGTACGAAGTATTGTATACTGTTAGCACTCCACAAGACCGGCACTTTTTTAACCCAATTGCCTAGCCATCAAAATTTACCCGTACCAGAGTCACTGAAATGCTGTAGAATAGAACGGAGTTATTTTACGCATAGTAGACAAGCTTTCCTTTTAATTTTTCTTAAGCTTTTCTGGAGTACATGAAATAGGGTGGTGTTTCATTCAAATGAAATCATCTTTCAGATGCCAAAAGTTATCCCAGTCCTGGTATGGCATATCATCATACATATCTATCACAACATTGTTTTATTGTGCTAAATGCATGCTGTGAGAGTAGGAGAGACACAGCTACAGTATTTTTACAGGATTTTATTTATTTGATTTCTCACTTTGAATATTAGACACCACCCAACTACTTGAAGGGAGTTCTAGAACAACTTTTAGAGGCTCTTGTCTCATACACTGACTCTTCAGGGAGACTAATCAGTGAACTCTTTCAGAAAGTTCCTTCTAAACTGGTAAGGAACATTTTTATGTACACATATATTCCTTTTTTTTAAAAAAACATTTTTCTTTTTACTTTCAATTGCTCTTTGCTTATCAAAAGTTAGCTGTGATATGTTTTTATTCTATCCATTACAGCAATACCCAGATTACTATGCCATAATTAAAGAACCTATAGATTTACGAACTATAGCTCAGAGGATACAGGTGTGTATGGTCTACTGGTTTAAAAATGACTTTCTTTAATATATGCTGAATGAAAATTTGTCACGTGGAGAATCGATTTTTCAGAAATGTTAATAGCATGTCATTTTACAGTTGGGGCACTACAAGTCCATCACTGCTATGTCCAAGGACATTGATCTTTTGACTAAAAATGCCAAAACCTACAATGAACCTGGATCACAGGTTTTTAAGGTAAATTTTTATTTTATGCAATCAAATTATTCTTTATGTCGATCATCAGTCTGTATAATATCATGGTAATTCCCACTTATCTCGTTATTTGAAGGATGCAAACACAATCAAGAAAGTCTTCATACAAAGGAGGACTGAAATAGAACAAACAGAACCTACAAAATCTAGCCTTCGCATCAGGTACTGGAATTGTCCATTTTCTTTACTTTGCAGCATTAAGGATATTTAAAAATCTGATCATCTGTGTGTACTTTGGTAGGAACCGGAGGTCTGCTCAGGGTGATCGTCTATCTGCTATTACCATGTCCCTACAGACTGGCTCAGAGAGTGATGAAGACCTTATTCTCTCAGGTACACCATGCTCATCTAACAGTACAAGCATGTTACAAAAATGTTACTTGTAACTTGCCATTAAATTTCTGCAATTATAACAAAATGTTGTGTCCTTTAATTACGTTTTAAATGTTGTAACTTTTGTGAAGTCCGAGATTTATGCCTCTCTTCTCCAGCTCTCCTACCTCTTGTACTTTGTATGTTCTTAAATTGTGAATGTATTATTTTAATTCTGCTTTTTATAGTCAAAGTCTATTAAAGCTAACAGTAATGAATAGGATCTGATTCAAATACGTCTTGCTCCAGGTTCTGTGAGATATGATGCTGGAGAAGAATCTGAAAGCAGTCAGACTCGGCTGGGTGGGACTGACCCTGTCTATCAGTTATACCAAGCAATCCGTGGGAGTCGTAATTCTCAGGGGCAAGTTTTGGCTGAGCCTTTTCTACAGCTACCCTCACGCAAGGAGTACCCTGACTATTACCAGCAGATCAAGCATCCCATTTCACTCCAGCAGATCAGGTGTTTATAATAATTATATTTATACAATTCCTGTTCATGTATAGCGAACCGTGCAAAACCCATTAGCCACCCCTCATTCTTCACATTTTGCTTTCAAAGAACCACTTTCTTGTATTTCTGTGTTGTTGAAGAGTTATTCAGGCCTTCTAAAAGACAGCGGTTCTCATTTTCAGTCCAGTGTCTGTTTCAGAGGATCGCTTTTGTTTGTTAAGCCACACTATTATCTTCGTATGCGAAGCAAAGCAGGACAAATCATCTTACTTAAAACATGATGCAGTGAAGAAATGCCAAAAATAGCATGGATTGACGTCAATTATCTTTCAGTACCAATAATGTGATTCCCTAGCAAAGTATAAAGAAATGAAGGCTGGCTCTACTATATATGTACAGTGCTTTATATGAATTGTGCTATCTGCCTTTCATTTGCCTGGCATTTGATAACACGTTCTTCACAGGGATAAAATGCGGAATGGGGAGTATGAAGGAGTTGACCAGTTAGAAGCAGATCTCACAACAATGTTTGAGAATGCAAAACGCTATAATGTCCCCAATTCTGCCATATACAAACGTGCTCAAAAGCTACAGCAAGTAATGCAGGTGAATATATATTTTTTTTCTAGAAAGCTAAAAGTTTGCTTACAGCATATGAGAGGAAGTTAACTTTGATTTATTTAAAGAGTCTATATGGTGTAAAATTGAATTTTCTGTGATTCTTCTATATTTGCCATTTAGAATTACCCTTTGGTGCTAAATGAATAATGAATGTTTCAGCATGGAAAGATAACGAGGAAAACAGATCAGCTAATCAGATATTATTTACATGGCATTCTTAAAGATGAAAAGAAAAAGTGGTTAGAAAATTCACAGTTTATTTCATAAAACCACAAAAGCAAATAATGAAATACAATAAAATATTTGAACATGGGCTCTTTAATCTTCTGTGATTGAGATGGAATCATAGCATGTTGCTTTGCTGATGTGTTTTCCAGCTAAAAAGAAAAGAAATCCGGGATGATCATGAAGGAGACAGTTTGCTCTCCTCCATCACCCCTGATACAGGAGCCACTAAGAAGAGAGGGTAGATTTTCTCTTTGATCTGTGTGTTTATTAGTAAATCATTATTTTTTTTCATGGCAAATAATTTATTTCAAGGCAGTGACATTATTTTACATTTTACATTTTATTACAGCTATAAGAAAAACACCAAGAAGAACAGGATGAAGGCATTGTATGCAGCAGTGACAGAAGCACGAGAGGCAGGCACAGATCGGCGACTCTGTGACCTCTTCATGGTCAAACCTTCAAAGAAGGACTACCCTGACTACTATCAGGTCATTCTGGAGCCCATGGATATGCGTACCATTGAGCAAAATATCCGCACTGATCGCTACAGCAACGAGGAAACTTTAATGAATGATATGAAGCTCATGTTCCGCAACGCTCGCCACTACAATGAGGAGGGCTCTCAGGTGCATGCTGAAGATAGCTTTTCATTAATTAGGTTCCATCCAAGTGTTGTTAACCCTTAAAAAAAACTATGATCCCCATTTGGGGATCAGACTAATGTTGTGAATTTCAAAAAAGATGGTTATGCTGAAGGGGGAAAAAAAAACCTATTCAGAAAAATTGTTGGTATTTAATGGGTTAAAATATAATTATTTGTGTTTTCATTTATAATCTGACCATTACATTTAAATGGAAAAATCGGAATTGGTTAATCAGTCATTTGTATTGTGTTAGTTTTTTTTTATTCATGTTCAGCCATTTTTTCCATTTTTTCATTTTTTTAATTGGGTACCACTTTATTTGGATGGTGCACTGCTGATACTCTGTAGATGCACATCTTGTTGTAACTAAAATTAAACTTTGAGTTCAGTTGCATTAATTGAGATATTAAGTTTAAGCACATAAAGGATCTATAAAAGTCCTAATCTTAAGTCATTAAAATAGTTTATAATCTTCTGAGTTTCACTGGATACTTTCACTGTTAACCGTTTATCTGTTGGTTATCTTTAAGGGCCCATGAAAAGGGTGCCTTTAATTTATTTATCTGTTTATTTTAAGTTCCTGTTCTTGGTTCTCTAGTGGAATAACTGTTAAAAATGTTAATGATGAAGTTACAAATCTAACACTTATATACAGGTTTACAATGATGCAGACATCCTGGAAAAGATTGTGAAGGATAAGCAGAAAGAACTTGGACCTCCTCCTGAAGATGATGACATGGGCTCACCCAAACTCAAATTACGTATGTTACTTGACACGACTGAAACATCACACAAATAAAGAATCACGATTCTTTTGGGCATCCATGTTTCGCCTTTTAACGTTTATCTTCATTTCCACAGGTAGAAGTGGGGGGGCAGCTTCTCCGAAGAAATCCCATTTGCAGACCACCCCCTTGCAGCAGAAGCTCAGCGACCTCTACGAAGCTGTTCGGAATTTCACAGACAACCGTGGCCGCCGCCTCAGCACAGTGTTCCTGCGTCTCCCCTCCCGTTCTGAGCTTCCAGACTATTATGCAGCAATCAAGCGGCCAATTGACATGGAGCGCATGCGCAGCCACATGGTCCAGGGCCGCTATCAGGATGTGGACTCGCTAGCTGAAGACTTCATCCTCATGTTTAATAATGCCTGCACTTACAACGAACCAGAGTCCCTAATCTATCGTGATGCCCTGCTGCTGCACAGAGCCTTTTTGGATGCTCGTCGCCGGCTTGAGGAGGAGGAAGAGAGAGAGGAAGGATCCTCGGTTGGCGTGTCTGTTGCACCTTTAATCTGTGATCTCATTCGGAGCCTCTTTGTGTCTGTGATGGGCCACCAGGATGAAGATGGGCGTTGCTATAGCGATTCACTGGCAGAGGTGCCTGCCGTGGACCCTGCCAACCCAGAAGATCCGCCATTGAGTTTGGAGGTGATTCGTAATAACGTAGAGCGCGGACGCTACCGGAGACTGGATGTGTTTCAGGAGCATGTCTTTGAGGTGCTGGAGAAAGCAAGACGGCTCAATAGGTAAGTGATTTTTTTTTTTTTTTTTTTTTTATCTAGGAGGAATTGCTCAGGTTTACTTGTCTAAGAAAGTGCTAAGATACAAAACATTTTCACCAATTAAACCATGTCTGAAAATGTTATTAGACAGACTAATTGGGTTCTCTTTTGGTTTTTTTTTTTTGTTTTTTTTTTTTTTTTCTTTCCCAGAACTGACTCTGAGATCTTTGAGGACTCTGTAGAGCTACAGCAGTTTTTCATTAAGATCCGAGATGAGCTGTGTAAGAATGGCGAAATACTCTTGTCCCCAGCACTGAGCTATACCTCCAAACATCTGCATGCTGATGTGGAGCAAGAGAGAAGGGAAAAATTGCCTCAAGAAATTGAGGAAGACAAACTCAAAGGAGAGGAGGAGAAGAAAGGCAAGTTTCCTAACTTCATAATATATTTTACTTCCTAACATGAATAACCCTTGATTTTGTCTACAGTATGTGAATAAAGCCGACTGAACTATTTGATTGCTCTTTCAGATGAGGAGAAGGCAGGTAGTCCCAGAAGAGAACAGTGGTCTCCCCAGCGTGCCTACAGTCAGGACTGCAGTTTTGAGAACACCACCTACCGTATCGGCGACTTTGTTTATGTACAGCCAACTGAAGCTAATCTGCAGCCACACATTGTTTGCATTGAAAAGATGTGGAAAGATGAGGCTGGTGAGCATAGTTTTATAGCGATGTGATAGATTGATTTATTAATTTGTTCATTAATTAATATCTCTATGAATATGCGTGATTTCCCACTTACCCTCCGTATAGTTGATTACCAGGCATGTTTAGAATTTAAGCTATGAGCTTATTGTTGCTATTAAAGGCTAAAACTCAGTTGTCACCCTAATTATTTCCATATTCCCAAAATGCCTTTTAGGCCACTTGAAACTACTCTTCATTTTGGTCATACTTAGTTGTATCAGGATTTTTAAAATGTATTACATTTTTTGTGTGTGTGTGTGTAGTACTGTAGAAGTGGTGGTCCTAAACCTCAGTAAAGAGCTTGGATGTGGTCTGAGCAGTTTGAGACGAGTTTTAGGGATGTATGTATGGAAAAGATTTGGTATGGGAAAAATCCAAAATTTGGAATTTGATACTGGAAATGACACATTTTAAAAATGGAATGTATTTTTTTGTTTTTTTTTTTCTGATATTTCTTTGAAGCGTTACAAATATTTTTGAAATGTTTTGAATAAAGCCAGTCCTCCCCCCCCCCCCCCTTTATATATACAGGTGAGCAGTTGATAAAAGGCTGCTGGTTTTATCGACCAGGTGAGACCTTTCATCTGGCTACACGTAAATTCCTGGAGAAGGAAGTATTCAAAAGTGACCACTACAACAGAGTCCCACTCAGCAAGATACTGGGGAAATGTGTTGTTCTGTTTGTAAAGGTAAGTGTATCGTGTGTACTTAAACAGCCTAAACAGTCCCCCTTTTGAGATGATCGAACATTTTAATAAGTCTTCAAAATACATGAACACTATTCTTGAACAAAGACTGCTGCAATTCAACCCTCATACAACTGCTATGGTGTTAACATAGGTTAACTGAGAGTATGTAACTCTCTCCTTTTTCAGGATTATTTCAAACATCAGCCTGAGGGTTTCAAGCCAGAAGATGTCTATGTCTGTGAGTCTCGTTACACCACACGCACCAAGGGCTTTAAGAAGATCAAAATGTGGAGCATGCCACCAACCTCTGTAAAGTTGATGCCACGTGATGTGCCACTGCCAGTTGTGAGAGTTGTTTCCATGTTTGTCAGTACTGCAAAGCGAGATCAGGAAAAAATGTCTGAAATTGCAGATGGCAATCATGTTGGCTTCATTGAGAAAGTATGTACTTATGAGCACACAACATGAACACAAATTAGAAAAGAGAAAATGGGTTACTTTGTGTTTCTATCGCTAACAATTTTCACACTTGCTACACACAGGAGAGGGAGAACGTTTCTGTGGAGGCAGCCAACGGTGAGCCTGGATGTCAGTATTATGAACAGCTATCCTACAACAACATGTGGCTGAAAGTGGGAGATTGCGTGTATATTCGATCACATGGGCCTGTACAGCCACGAATTGGCAGGTAACAAGTTGTTTATTTGTATTCCTACCTTCTCTCCTAATAATTCAGCTTGCTTCTGAATAGCTTGTTCCATGGTTTGCTGTGATCAGGATTGAAAAGATGTGGGAGCAGGATGGAGCTGCATTCTTCTTTGGGCCCATATTCATTCACCCAGAAGAAACAGAACACGAGCCTACCAGAATGTTCTACAAGCGGGAGGTGTTTCTCAGTAACCTAGAGGAAAGCTGTCCCATGACTTGCATTATAGGTATAAGCCTTCATTAATGCTTTTGGAGATGCTATAAAATCAAATGATAGACTCTTTTTAATTTTACCCTGATCTGGATACACTTAACCAGTACAACAATTAGGAATTTACATTATCAGTAGCTTAGGCTATTATATTCAAACAAAACAACACAGTTTAAACTAAAAGGGTGTTATCCTTATTAATTTTGTATGTCTGTTATCCTTTCCATTTTTAGGCAAGTGTGTGGTTTCTTCCTTTAAGGACTTCATTTCCTGTAGGCCTACAGAATTTGGAGAAGGGGATGTGCACCTCTGCGAGAGCCGCTACATTGAAAGTGAGAAGCAGATGAGGAAATTTAAAGGCCTTAAACGATTTTCCCTCTCAGCTAAAGTGGTGGATGATGAGATCTACTATTTCAGGTGTGTTTCCTTTTTTTGGCTTAAGTTCTGTTTTAATGGATTTCACTATTAATGTTTCAAGTTTCTCCCCTTTATAGGAAACCTATTGTACCCCAGAAGCAGCCATCTCCGCTGCTGGATAAGAAGATTGAAGAACTGGAGGCCAAATTTGCAGACATGGAAGACCTGGATGAAGATCTAGATGAGCTGGAGGAAGAGGATGATGAAGCACCTGAGACTCCATCTATGTCTCAGAGTCAGGTGTCATTAACTAGTGACATGGACCTGCCTTACACCCCACCTCAGGTCTAACATTCTTACATGGTTATGAACTAGATGTTCATAAACGCACGTTATTGAATTTTCCCTTGGGTTTGGATTAGCTTTTATAATTGTACATTTCTTTGTTTGTTAAACTCTTTGCTTTTTCTGCACAGTCTACACCCAAGTCGATGAAAGGTCTGTCCAAGAAAGAGGGAGCCAAGCGCAAGATCAACATGAGTGGCTACATCCTGTTTAGCAGTGAGATGCGAGCTGTTATCAAGGCACGTCATCCTGATTTCTCCTTTGGAGAGCTGAGTCGCCTTGTGGGTACAGAGTGGAGGAACCTGGAGTCAACTAAGAAGGCAGACTATGAGGGTAAGTTTTGCTCCAGTGAAGAGGCTGCTTTAGATCTTAATCCAATTAATGGGCCAGTTGGACAAATTTGTTGTATTATAGTAGCATTGACATACTTAATAAATTAAACATGTGTACACAAAACACTTAAATTGCCTCAAGTTGCAATGTTTCACCTATCAGACTGGGACGACAAGCTTATGGTTGTGAATGTTTGTTTGCACATTTGTGTGTCTGTGTGCATGTTCAGAGCGAGCAGCTAAACTTGTGGAGCAGCAGGAGCGAGAAAGAGCTCTTCAACAACAGCAACAGCAGCAGGCTTCCCCAAGAGCAGGTACCCCAGTCGGGTCTCTGATGGGGGTGGTGCCTCCCCCAAGCGCTATGGGAATGCTAAACCAAGCCATGCCACCTATGCCAGGTAACACCAAATCCTCTTTCACAAGTTTCCCCCAAGACAGACAAGATGCAGCATCTGGGCACCCACCAAACACCCTTTCCCCTATTTATTTCATCCACCCCATCTTATGCCCAATATTCATAAGTCTTAGTGCTTGTTCCTCCATTCCATATGCATCCCATATGATTTGTTTCTTAAAGATGAATGTGTGTGTGTGTGTGTGTGGGGGGGGGGGACGACTGTATAATGCTTGTTTTTTTCTGTGTGCATGATTTCTACTTTAACTTCACATATGGAATGCTACTTCTTTTCTGTCATCTTTTTGTGTTGGCACTTGTTATTCTTTCTAACATGTTTCACAGTAAGTGATGCCTTATTTTTAGTGCATGATTTCAGAAACATTTGCATGTCATCGAAGCATGGATTTTTTTTGTGTTGTCTCTCCATTTTTACCCAAGGCATGATGGGAAATTATGGCCCACCCTTCATGCCTATGCAGGGCCCTCCTGAAGGCATGATGGGTATGGGTGGCACACCACCTCACCCTATGGGGGTGCCCCCGCTGCCCCCTCAACACTACCTTCCACCAGGCATTGCTGGGTACCCTGGTATGCCCCCTCCTGGTAAGAAGCAAGCAACACCACCAACTAATCAAAGCCCAGCTATTTCCAAATCGAGGCCACAAAAACTGGACTTGCAGTCGGCATGGTGTGGTGGTGACGTATGATAGGACAAGGTCCTGTTTATGTAGAAGCCCTCCAACGTTAACTGATCAGGAAAATCCATGAATTTATCAGTGCTGTATTAATTTCGTACAGTACAAAGTAAATCTGATATGGGTGCAGATAAAGTGTTTAAAAAAAAAATAGACATCCTGGATTCCGTATGCAATTAATACATCTGTATTAAAAAATAAATTGGTTGTAATGTCAAGATCAGAGTACCATCTGTTAGGTTCTCTTGCATCGGTGGCTGGTTTTCAGTATGGCAGTGGATAAATAGGTTACGTCAACATGAGCTTGAGCAGATCATTTTATATTTTGCCTTTTATTATTTGTATAATCTGAGTGATAGCAGCTGTGGTTAATTGTTTGATTAATCTATTGATCACGATTCAGTCATCTGTCTTTTCCCCTTACCCACCAAAGGAAATCTTCATTATAAACCACACATTTTTTTCCAATGTGCAAACACCTTTTGCTGTATTAACAACAACAACAACAACAACAACAACAACAACAACAAAAAAAACTCTTAATGACAACTAACCCACTAAAGCTGTTTACACTTTGGTTCACCCCTTTTGTATCTTTGTAAAATTCTAGACTACTGATGATTGTTCTTGAAATATGCTACTCCACTAGTCAGCCATGTGTCTGTGTTTTGGTGTCTTTTTTTCTACAGGTGTAATGGGACCTGGGATGAATGGAATGGCAGGAAGTCCTGCACAGGGGAACCATTATGGGCTTCAGGTAAAGATATTTTTACTTGCTTTCTGGTTTTAAATCTTTTTCCAGGCTACATTGCTGGCACTATCCCTCTGTTATCCTATTCCTAATTCTATTTCTGTTTTAGATGGGTCCTTATGGCCCAGGACAGCCAGCTCCTCCACCATACCCAGGCCAGGGCCCAATGGGTCAGCCTGCCCACCAGCAACCAGCCACACCCATGTTTGTTGCGCCGCCACCCAAACCCCAGCGCCTCCTGCATTCAGAAGCCTATTTGAAGTACATAGAAGGGCTTAGTGCAGATTGCCCCACCATCAGCAGATGGGACCAGAGCCTTAAGGGTAAGAGAAGCGAAAAGCTTAGTCAACAAATTGGAGATAATTTATTCATTTTTTAAACATATTTACATGTTTGTTCTTTTTAGCTCAAAGGACAGATTCTCGCTTTAGCAGGGAGCAGGAGAGTCGCCTTCCATCTCACTGGCTGAAGAGCAAAGGTGCTCACACCACAATGGCCGACGCATTGTGGAGACTCAGAGATCTGATGATGAGAGACACTCTCAACATCCGACAAGCTTATAACGTTTAACCCTTTGATCCCTGACACTCAGGACCCTTATTTATGCAAATACGTCAAACCAAATCTAATATCATATTTAAAGCAGCTGATAGTTCACAGTGTTCTGTAGCAATATGAACATCAGTTTGTTTGGTTAGACAGTGTAAAGGTTTTAGTCGCTTTCATTGGGTACACACTGATGCACTGGAATTGTCACAAATACATTAGGTAAGTTATAACTTCTGAAACTGAGATTTCATGTTCCCAGTGGTTATTTGAATTTTAAAAGTATTGAGATGAAATATGGTGGTGTGGATAGCTTGACTGTGTTGATCCACGTGTGCGTTTTTTTTTCTGCTAGACTTTTCACAGTTGAGTAGATGTGTACAGTGACTGTGACACTGATGTCTATGAGAAATTTCTCTGCCTTTAACCACTTTGAGCTTTTCTTATTTATGGTGTAATAACGCCGCAATTGCGGAAATAATACAACCCGTTAGTATTTTAGCAATATTTTTATAAAGTTGTGGATTAAGCTCAGTTTATCCTTATTTTATTGATTTTTTTTTTTTTTTTGCGCACGCATTTTGTATGGTCAATAATATGGCAGATGTGTGTTTTGTACTTAAGTGCTTCCCTTGAATCATGTCACATAAAATTTTAACAATACAAAAATACATTTTGGGTGTTTATTTTTGTTTAGTTCAGTAAAGTTAGACTTTAGATTTAGTTGTAATAAGATTAAATTTGTACTTTTGATACGAGAAGCAATTATTTTGCAGCAACATTGACTCTTAACAGAAATAAGTTCTTAAGACACACTTAAAGGAGAAGGACACAAAAGTCCTAAAAGGTTCAAAAAGTCATGAAACAGTGGTTATAAAGTTGCAGCAAGCTGTTCTAAACAAAATTGAAATGGATGAAGATTAAACTTAGTTTGAAAATATTGAGAGATAAACTGAAGGGAGGGGGGGGGGCAAAATCACAATTTTTATTGATTTTGGGATCATATGCTTTGACTTTAATGCCTAAAGGAGAAGTTCACATGCTTCTATAAATTCTGCACAAAACTGATAGTCGAGACAGCTGACGTGAATTTCTGTATCAGTTTGCAGTTTGGATATTATCAGAACACATTTAAAACATCTTTTTTTTTTTTTTTTTTTTTTAAATAAAGTTCACATCAGGATATTTTGGGTTAAAGTGTCTGAAAAAGTATGTTCACAGTCTTGGGGTCACGGGGGAGTTCTGGAGTCCAACCCAGCGCACACAGGGCGAAGGACGGGGGACGCACCTTGGACAGGTCGCCAGCCCATCGCAGGGTCTTGGGACCACCAGGCAGTTAAAAAAAATAAGAAAAAAACTGTCAGTTTCACTGCAGTCTTTTCAGAATGAATCATCATAAAGGGGCAGTGGTGGCCTAGTGGATAGGGAGTTGGCTACAGGATTGGAAGATTGTGGGTTTAAACCCCTTACCAGTAGGTTGCCCTGAGGTACCCTTGAGCAAGGTACCGTCCCTGTCACTGCTCCCTGGTAGCTTTCATAGCTGCCCCCTGCTGCACAGTGTGTGTTTGTGCATGAGTTAAATGCAGAGGTCCAATTTCATTGTGGTTCACTGTGTGCTGTGCTGTGTGACAAGAATAGTCACTTTCACCTTTTCTTTCACTTTCACGTCTTCAGGATCAGTGCATGCTGATACAAAGAAGTGAAACAGGAAGTGCACTCTTATCTTAATATTATAGGCCAAGCTTTTGCCAGTTAATTAATCGAAAACTCCCTTCTCCCCGTAGAAGTAACCAAATCGTTCATTTGCTCACAGTATGATATGAACGTGAAGATCTCGCCCGTACTGACTTACAAATCTGAACAGTTAGGGCTCAATGTTTTGCCTGATTTGGAGAATTATTATTGCCATTATTTAGGAAGGCTGGAATTTTAATAATTTTATGCTATTTAACAAAACATGAATGTGACATTGTAGCATGGATAGGTCAAATAAAACTCCCTATAAAAAACCTGAAAAAGAAAAAAAAGCTAAAAAGTCAGGGGAGCTGTTAAACAAAACTCACTGTAAAATACAAAGCAAGAAAAAAAGTTGATGCTAAATTAATAACATACTTTGTTTCATGCCATTTTTAAAAAAGCAGGGTCTACAGGAGGTTTACAGATACTGTGTAATGATTAGTGTTTTGTTTTTGAGTTTGTTGATCTTAGGTTAGGATGAGCTCAAATTAAAAGACTGCAGTGGGTGTTTTTGAAAGGTAGTTTTGCCCACAAGACGAATGTAACTGGAGTCTTTTTATAAGTGCACATCATTTC
Source organism: Hepsetus odoe (assembly GCA_017165825.1). Classification (NCBI taxonomy): domain Eukaryota; kingdom Metazoa; phylum Chordata; class Actinopteri; order Characiformes; family Hepsetidae; genus Hepsetus; species Hepsetus odoe. The sequence goes on along the minus strand of CM029366.1, from coordinate 27,074,212 downwards.
TTCAGATGGAAATCAGTGTTTTGGGTTAAAAGTGTCTGAAACTGTCCCAATGTGCGGAGACCCCCCCCCCCCCCCGGTGATGTCACTTCCTGGAAGTGGGCGGAAATTCAAGCAATTCTCTTTAGTGTTTGCCCTGTCCACCTTCTCTGCTCTACCTCACCTTTATTTCATTCAAAACCCCACACTAAAACGGCCCTCTCTTAAAACCGGACTCAAATTAAGCAAATACTAAACTCAGCCGCCGTCACTCATGGACTAAATACATAGGCGGACCTAAGCAAACCGAGGTGAGGTTTTCTGAGCAGCTAGCCAGTTCTGCTAGCTCTGTTAGCGTTGAGCTGTGTCCATTTCTGGACAAATGTCACTTTATCCACTCGTACCATGAAAGTCTTAGAGTGTGTGTTTATATGTGTGTTGACATTTTGCCTTGCTAGGTTGAGTCTTTTACCTGTTAGCCAACCTAGCTAGCTGTGACAATAGCTAACGAGCAGCTGGCTACCGTTGTAAATGTATGTTCATTTTTATTAATTTGACAGCTGGCATCCTAATTATTTCCTCGAGAGACCAGAGTGTCTGACAGGTTGGGTTTCCTTTGAGAAATGCAGTTCACAACGAAGGGGGGCAGGTTGTTTTGCTAGCTCAGCTAGCTTTCCAGGTCAGGCTTGGGCTGTAGCTTTGTGTCTGCTTCAGTCTGTACCTTCAACCTGCTCACGAGACCTGCCCAGGTAGATCTGTCTCTGCCTGACAAAGTTACAGCTCAGCTGTCTTGTCTTGTGTCAGTGGACCACTATATTGTACTGACTTCCCCTCTGCAGCTCTCCATCATCACTCCTTCAAATGAAATTCCCAAGTAGGGATGACCAATGTGGTGATGTTTAACTTTATCCCTGTTATTTACACCACAGTACTCTTCTCCGAGTGCTTCAAGAAATTGCAGAAAGTTTCATGTTCATTTAAAGCCAGCAATCCTCTAATCTGGCCACTGCCTACAACTGTCAATTAAAGTGACTATTTTTTTGAAAGTGAAGGCTATAATTAGTCCTGTGTGCATGTGAATGTGAAATCTTAATGAACAACACTGTTATTTATGTGCCATTCCCAGTTCCTTCTTTTCCATTTTGAATCTTACAAAAGTAAATATGATGTGTGAAGATATTTTTCCCCCTGGAGCCCATCTCTATTTAAATGGGCAGCAGTGGTCTAGTTGTTAGGGACTATGCCCCCGGATCGGAAAAAAGTTGTGCTTTCCAATCCCAGACCGGGAGGTTACCCTAAGGTACCTTTGAGCAAAGTGCTGCCCCCATCACTGCTGCCCAGGCAGCTTTCAATTGCTGATGCATGTGTGTATTTCGTTGTGGTTTACTAAATATTGTGAATGTGTTTCACAATGACAAGTTGTCACTTTCACTGCACATCAATTCTGATTCTTCTGAACATTCTTGAACATTTTTCTCTTTCTCACTCCTTACAGGTAGAGCTTTGCAGTCTCCTGCGATTTCAATTATCCACTCTCTTCTTTTCCTTGCCACCCCTGCAAGAATCCCCTGCTAGACTGCAAAGCATCTTCCATTGGCACCCAATCAACAGTCAGTTCAAAATGTCCCAGATTCAGTTCCAGACTCCTGCCAGCCCTATGCCCAGTTCTACCCCTTTACAGCTATCCCCACCTCAGCCTGGGTTCAGCATTCCCTGTGCTACTGGCTCCTTACCTTCAGAGAGTGCCAGTCACCCGCTAAGAAGCTCCGCCTTGCCCTCAGCCTCAGCCACACCCTTCTGTAACCCCACAGGTATGTGAAGAGGTCTGAAGCCTTTACAGTTTACATGAAGATGTGAGGCAAATTTGGTCTTAGTCCATAAAGACATTCATGTTAACCAGGTCTTCTTGACAGCTGATGAACATACAAAATATTTGAAGCTTTTTTAAATATCTGAATATTTTAGCTTGATATGAACACTAATGCCAAGCTCTTTTTTCAGTATCCAACATGGCAAACCCTAAAGAGAAGACCCCTATGTGTTTGGTGAATGAGTTAGCCCGTTACAATAAGATCCAACCTGAGTATAAACTGCTCAGTGAGCAAGGACCAGCCCACTCCAAGGTAACACACACACACAGAGTGTTTTCCTCTACCATTCTCGTATTCCTGCCCCCTTAGATATTCTTGCCTCTTTTTCAGTTTGCATCTTTTATCTCTCTCTCTCTCGCGCGCTCGCTCTCGCGCTCGCTCTCTCTCCCCCTCTCTCCCTCTCTCTCCCCTGATGTAGATATTCTCAGTGCGGTTAACTCTGGGAGAGCAGCACTGGGATGCAGAGGGGACCAGCATAAAAAAAGCTCAACACTCTGCAGCAGCTTGTGCTCTTGCCCAGACGACGCTGCCTAAACCCAGCAACAGAGGACCTCGCCACCAGGGCAGGAACCCAGGTGGGTTCTGCAAGGGCGAGTGTACGTTCTTTTACTCACATTTTTAAACTATAGTCTTGTAATGTTTTGTTTTTTGATAATCTTTAAAAACCAAATAAAATTGCCCTGTTATTTGAATAGCTTGGTTATAAAGTATTGACATTGCTATTTACTCCATGTTCTTAATAGTGGTTGTACTTGTAATAGTGTTGAAAATGATTTTCTGCTTTACATGCTGCTTTTTGTTACATGCCGGAATCTTTTCAACTTTTTCAATTCTTATTTTAGCAGACAGCATGACGCACACTGTGGAGCTGAATGCACTTTGTATGAAATTGGGAAAGAAACCCATCTATAAACCTATAGACCCCTACCAAGGAATGAGACCCCCGTTCAATTACAATATCAGAGCACCTGGCCCTTATGCCCGCTCCATGCAACAGTATGTACCTTCTCAGTTAATAACATACTCAGAAGTGTTTTTCCAAAGTACAAAAAAAAACCATATCCTTTCTTTTTTGAATATGGATGACAAAAAAGGATATTTTTTATAGTTTCATGACAGGTTCACAAATAGTTATTTTACAAGGAAATAAAATAAATCTGAAGCCATGGCCTTCCATATGACCTCTGGTTTTTACCTGGTCAGGTATTACTACCCATTTGCTCCAGTGGGACCAATGCTCTATCATATGGAGCTGTCCATTGGAGGGCAGCAGTTCCATGGAAAAGGCCGCACACGCCAGGCTGCCAAACATGATGCTGCTGCTAAAGCTATCAAAACCTTACAGAAAGAGCCAGTGCTCCAGCAGCTGTCAGAGGTAGGCCAGAATGGGCAATTCTACAGTAACACTGTGCCCTGTATAGGACCTCTGCTTGTAAAGCACTCATATTACTTAAATTAATTTGTCTAATATTTCAAATAATAACTTGAGAGAGTCATTTGAATTAAATTTAAAATTCTCCTATCAATGTAGATGGCATCTCATGTTTTCTTTTTGTATTATGTGGTTAACGTTCTTTTATCTGTAGATGAAAGAGGAACCTGTAGAAGAAAACCTCAACAAATCTGAGATTAGCCAAGTGTTCGAGATTGCACTGAAGCGGAACATGCCTGTGAACTTTGAGGTACACCACAACTATTTGTCCATGGATAATTACAAGCATGTGTTCTGTTGTTAAACTTGTACCACCTTTTGTCTTTACGTGAAATAAATCTCAAAAATATTTTTGCGCAAATGGAAATTATCACCCCATGTTCATCTACATTTTATATTTAAACTGTTAACTAGTGAAAACCCTCTCATTAAGACATGCTTAACATAGTGATGAACAATTTTCCCACTTCAGGTGCTGAAAGAGGCAGGCCCCCCTCACATGAAGAGCTTTGTGGTGAAAGTAACAGTGGGAGAGTTCACAGGGGAAGGGGAGGGTAAGAGCAAGAAGATCGCCAAGAAGCTGGCTGCCATCGCTGCACTGGAGGAACTGCGGAGGCTGCCGCAGTTGCCTGTCACAGACAAGATGCCCCAGCGTATTAAAAAGAAAACCAAATCCATTATTAAGGTGAGGAAGTGTTTTGATGGTTTAACTGGAAAGAATTTGGAATTAATAGTAATAAGTAGCTTTGTTTTAGCATGTTGTTTACCAGTTTAGATAAAAATAGTAGTATTGTATAAACCTTCTGTTTTTTGGGTTGCAGCTGCAGACGAGTCCGGATTATGGGCAAGGCATAAACCCAATCAGCAGACTTGCTCAGATCCAGCAGGCTAAAAAAGAGAAAGAGCCAGAGTATAGCTTGGTTACTGAGAGAGGGCTGCCTCGACGTAGGGAGTTTGTCATGCAGGTACCAGATGAATGTCTTTCTGATGTGTGTTTATTTTGGGAAGGTGAATTCAAAGCTAAAATATATTTGAATAGTGTGTTAAAGCAAGAAGAACTGAAAAGACCTTTATTTCTCTCAGGTGACCGTCTCTGGTCAGACTGCAGAGGGCATGGGCCCCAGTAAAAAGGTTGCTAAGCGGAACGCTGCAGAGAAGATGCTGGAACTTTTGGGCTTCAAAGTGCCTCAGCCTCAACCTCCCAAACCGGCACTGAAAACAGATGAGAAGGTTCAGTGGCATTTATTGCATAATGTGTCTGAGTTTCTCAGATTTACTTTTAGAAATCATACGGTGTGGCATGTGATTCAGATATAAGATTAAGATTTGAGTGTATCTGTATGACATTCATTTCTGTCCATTTTAAGTGTTTGTTTGTTTGTTGCACAGCCACCTCTGAAGAAACCCGGAGATGGACGAAAAGTGACCTTTTTTGAACCAGGCTCTGCAGAGGAGGGAGGACTAGGTACATTGCCTAAAAACATATTTTAGGGATTTACAAATGATAGGAGGGGGAAAAAAGGAGAGTTTATCGCAAATTAATAACTGTAAGGACTTATACAGCATAACCTTGCTATAAGCATGCTTGTAGTACTGACAAAGCATATGTACTTATTCCAGTATACGTATTCCAGTATGGGACGAGTTCACATTCCTCTTCTTTCTTAATTTGGTTTAGTCCCAAAGGAGGAAGACTTCCGTCTGCCCTTCCTCAGCCACCAGCAGCTTCCTGCTGGCATTCTACCCATGGTGCCTGAGGTAGCACAAGCACTAGGTGCCAGCCATGGAGCCCTTATCAAGGACTACAGTCGCCCTAACCAGGCCAAAACGTCATTGACGGCCACAGTTGCCAATGAGCTGCTGTATGCTGGAACATCCCCCACTGCCGAAGGCATACTGAAAGGAAGCAAAAACCAGGCTCCAAGAACCCATGGACCCCTCACAAGACCATCTGAACAGCTTGCCTACCTGGCTACTGTACTTGGACTACAGGTGCTTTAACAACACCTACATATTTGCATGCACACACTCTCTCATTCATGAGCTTCTTGCCGACTGACCACCTTTTTTCTTTACTATTAACAGGTAGAGTACAAAGACTTTCCCAAAAACAACAAGAACGAGTTTGTGTCTCTGATCAACTGCTCCTCTCAACCACCTCTTATAAGCCATGGCATTGGGAAGGATGTGGAGTCCTGTCATGACATGGTGAGTTACAGTACCAAACCTGCCTGCCTGGATGTTTCCTATTGAGATTCCAATGTGATGGTGCATATCAGTAAATTGCATTTTGCAGAATATCAGGCAGCAAAGCGCAGGGAATTGTTTGCTTACTAGTATCCTTCTGTGAAAACTGCATGGTTTAAAGATTCATTCTATTCACAGGCTGCATTAAATATACTGAAGCTGCTCTCGGAGCTGGACCAGCAGTCCAATGAACGCCCAGCCAATGGACCAATCTCTGGGTCAGTGGAATTAGGCATCCTGGACATTTGTTTCATAGAACAGACAGGCTTAGTCATTTGCTGTAATGCTATAGTTATTTATTACAGTATATATGAGTAGCTGAGTAAAGCAGAAAAATAATGTTTTTGACTTCTTGCAGGTGCAACAAACAAGACTTGGAGGGTGACTCGTTGCTCAAACCGGCTAACTCAAGCACCATGGGAAAAAGTCTGGATGGCACAGTCTAGAATATGATTGGTCGTGCCATTTAGGAAACACTAGAGAAAAGACAGACTCAGAGTTCTGTTTGGCTGCTCTGAAAGCCTTGTTCACACTGAATCTTTCTCTTTCTAAAGTGTTACAGTTTCACAGTTAAACAAGATTGAGAGATTTCTCCTCCTCCTTGATGTTGTTTAATTGTATGCATAGTTGTTTTGCTTCATCATATCCATTGGTGGTTTTGTTTGTTTGTTTGTTTTTTTGTTTTTTTTTCTTTTTGTTGTCGAATGGTCAAATGATGTGAACTATAACTTGAATAGATGGCTTGTTTTCTTTGTTTAAAATGAAGGTCATGCTTTTCTTTCTTTAAATGTTGTCATTATGAGCACCCACAAAGGATGCGGCCTGACTCTTGTGCTAGAGCTGTTTGTGATCTGTGCAGTATAAAACCGCTTTGGAGGATATGATGAAGCTAAGGCAAGAGGTCTCTGTCATGGTTTTTCTCCAGTGCTTTTGAGGTTACGACCATAAACAAAAAAGTGTTAACTGCATCTCCATGTAGGACTGGGAAAGTTTGTTGACCTCGGTGTGACATGTGGTGGTGTTCTGTGATTGTCTTTTTAATGTGCGAGTGTGTGCATGTGAGTGTGTGTGAGAGAGAATGGGAACGGATGTTTGAGTGTATGTCTGATTGTATGGTAAAAGCACGATTCGTTGGCCTATACGTCAAAGTCATACTCCCCTTCTGTGTAAACCCACCCCATATTCTGCCAGTTGGTTCGCATTTTCCTCATGGAATGTAAGTAAAAATGTGCCGCTGTGCTCTAAAACCAGACACTAAAGTCTCTTCTTCGTGTGCAAAAGTGTATGAGAGGAAATTGTGAATTTGCTTGTTAATGAATTTCATGTTAACATGATTCTATACAGTATGATATATAAACTTCACTTTATAAATAATATATATAAACTATACGATATATAAACTTCACTTTAAAAATTCTCATGGAGAAGGTCAGAAGGAAGTCAGAAGTGGCAGAGAAGTATGAGAGTAGTACAGAATATATGAGCAGTATAACTGGTGAGGTCTACAGTAGGAGTGACAGATGCATTTAAAGTAGAGGGGATTACATCCAGGATTGGCACTGAGCCCATTCTTGTTTGCAATAGTAAGGACAGGTTGATGGACAAGGTTAGACAGGAGTCCCCGAGGACGATGATGTTTGCTGCTGATAGTGTGATCCGTAACGAGTTCAGGGAGCAGCTTGAGGAGAGATGGAGATATGCTCTAGAGAGGAGAGGCATGAAAGTGAGTATGACAGAGAGTGTGTGAATGAAAGGGAGAAAAGTGATGTAGTTAGGATTCAGAGAGTAGAGGTAAAATGAATTTAAATACTTGGGGTCGACAGTTCAGTGAAGAGCGTGCAGGCAAGTTGGATTGGGTGGAAGAAAATGGCAGGAGCTATCTGTGACTGACCGGTAGCGGCGAGAGTGAAAGGGAAGGATAACAGGACAGTAATGAGACCAGCTGTGCTAAAAAGTTTGGAGACTGGCGCTGATGAAAGGACAGGAGGCGGAGCTGGAAGTATCAGATGCTAAGTGTGTGACAAGGATGGACAGGATTAGAAATGAGTAGATTAGAGGGACAGCTCAGGTTGGATGTTTTGGAAACAAAGTTAGAGAAGATTGTGTTGGTCTGGACATGTCCAAAGGAGAGACGAGGATTATATTGGGAGGAGGATGTTGAAAATGGAACTGCCAGGAAAGAAGATTTATGGATGTTGTGAGACAGGACATGCAGGCAGGTTTGAAGAAGGAGGATTCAAAGGACAGGAAGACATGGAAACAGTTGATTTGCTGTGGTGACCCCTAAATGGGAGCAACCAAATGACAGTGAAAGTGACAACCCTTGTCATTGCAAGGTCATGGCACAGCACACATGAACCACAACGAAATTGGACCTCTGCATTTAACCCATGCACACTCAACCCCGTGCAGCAGTGGGCAGCTATTAAGATTTAGTAAGATTTAATATTGAAAGTGCCCGGGGAGCAGTGATGGGGACGGTACCTTGCTCAAGGATACCTCAGGGCAACCTATTGGGAAGGGGTTTGAACCCCTGATCCTCCGATCATGCGGCTAACGCCCTAACCGCTAGGCCACCACTGCCCCATAAGATATAAACTAGATTTCATTGATGGAGCCCTGAAATATAAACGTCTTAACATTCAATCTAGAACCTTTAATAAACCAGCACATTTGCAAAGATAACAGGATCAAATCAGCAATTCTATTACACTGAAATCAGCCTGTAGTTCACCCTGCTTCCTATAGGGGACAGTTTATATTTCTTATAGTTGCTTTGAATTTGATGGTATTTGATATATAAACTGATGTCCATATTTAGACCCCCCAGCCCAATTTAATTAAACAGGTGTTCCAAGGTTCGTTAGCAACCACCTGACAGGTTTAGCTGAAATTGCCTTTTAATTGTTATTCTTCACTATAAATTCGTAACAGGACTGGTATATATTTTCATCAATATTTCAATGGAAATGGCAAAAACATTTTCATTTTGTAAACAACCAAATTGAAAGGAAAAGAGTTTATTGGAGATTTAGAGAAAATGAATAGAAAATATAAACTGCACAGTGAGATGTGAATAGGTATTGAGCATGAATCTATAAAAATACTTCAGAGTGATACCGTGACTAAAAAAGAATGATTAGGACTGAGCATCAATTAGTAAGATTTAATTTGCATAATGGACTAATCAATTAGCACAAATCTCATCTGCATAATGAACTTTGGTCTCTTGCTCATGCAAATGCTAATATATAATCCATGGGGATCAGACACTTCCTTTTGAAGGGGAAATGGGATTTCAGCTTGCCATATAGTGATCTAGTGCAGATGAAGGGCAACAAATACTCCTCAAAACCAGGCAGAATATGTTGGGCAGCCTGCTATTCTGTTTTGGGCTGTTTGCATAACATTTTTGACATTTTTCTTTTGGAGACCCCATTTTTAGTTGCATTTTAGCTTCACTTATCAACAGATCAGAATCTGTCGCTACAGATTTTTAATTTTCCTTCCTGAGGTTTGTGTAGTATATAGGACTCCAATGGCACATACATTCTGGGGATAATACATTTGCTCACACACTAATAAATCCTGCTCGCTGGAACCAGCATTCCCTCTGTCTCTCTTTGCCTGAGACTGGGTACAGGAATGAGGCCCAACATCACTACAGTATTGTTTTCTGCATGACTGTGCTCTGCTCACAGGAATTAAATCCATCCACCCTTTTCAGAAATTTCAGCACCAGTGAACAGTACATACCAGCTAAGAAAACACTACAGGACAGGGCCCTCCAAGCAGACTCTTCTCAAAACAGGTCAAACAGATGTGGCCACTCCAGAGTTCCCTAAAGAGGGAAAATAATGTAACTCTGTGTCTCTGTGAACTTTCTCTTATCATGGCCTTCATCTCTTGTTGTGCCAACAGGTTTCACCTGCAATGAACTTTGTTCTAACCTCATTTCTGAAGGAGTGTAACTAAGCAAGAGGAGCTTGGCCAGAGTTTCCTTTACTGCATAATCCTGGCCTCTAAGCTCATGTTGCTCTGCTTGGTCACAGTGGTGGTCGTGTGTGAAATGGACTGAGTAGAATATTTCAGTTGCAGTGAAGTCGGGAGGTCAGAATGTCCATGTGTGTGTGGGATCGCGCTTGGCCAGTTCTAATGGTAATGTTAATGCTGGGGCTCGCACGGTGGGCTGATGCCAGGGTGGGAGAGGAGGGATGCCAACCTGCAGGTCTCTGCTGCTCTGGCCAGGAGAACTCCTGCCGAAGCCATGGCTGGAGGACAGATCGCATTCATGGGGACTGCTACTGTGACCAGCTGTGCAAGACCACTCTGGACTGCTGCTACGATTATGATCAAGCTTGTCCAGGTAGGGAAATGTCGTCTGTTCAATTTTACTCCTTAAACCAACCCACAAAGGTGGAATACCAATGAGATGTTTATTTTTGACTAACTGAACCAAGTTACTCTGATGGCTTTGGTGTGAAATGCTTCTCTGTAGTGAGTCAAAACAGCCCACAGTGGTGCTCTCATGGTTCATTACTTCTAAAGCTCACGCTTTTACACAAAGAGCTTAGATAAAATTTGAGCTGAAAAGTGCTTTTTACAATTCATTCATGGCTGTGAAGTTTAAGGTTAAATAGTCCCCAAAAAATATAAATGTATCTTTTCATGTTTATAACTATTTTCACATGATTCCGCAAAGGATGCGTGTATATACAGATGCAATGGTGATTCTAAATTAATAAAAGTTAACAAAAAGGCTTTTTGCATCACTCTCACCAATATTGTAAGTTTTCTATAAATTATCAAATTTCACATCAAACACTCCAAACACACACACACACGCACACACACACACACGCACACACAAATAAATTACTTGTTGATTTGGGTTCAGTTGGAATTTTAAGACCGCTGCTGGGGTTCTTTCTGTTCTGCCCATTTCCAAAAAAGAACTACCTTAATTCCAGAATTTGTCACAAATGTTTCACTAAGCTGACCGAAGTTAAAAGTTAATACAGTTTAGTAATGATACATGATAATTCATTATATTTCTTAATTGAGTAAATTATTGTTGTTTATTGTTCGTGTCTTATTTCAAAGTACCAACCAGACAAACCTAACGACGAGTTTCTAAACTAAAATTTAAGGAGTTAAAGGGAAAAGTATGAAATATCAATGCACTGTTGTGAAAGAGGCTGAAAGAATGTTAAGTTCTCTAGTCCTGCACAAACTTGCTGAATTACTGGCAGAGTTCAAGCTGTGATTAAGGGGATAGGGGATTTACAAATTTGATAAAAAGCTTTTGGATTGTGTCTTTTTGATCATACTGTAAGAGTTAATCCTGTAGTGGGGATTGTGCTGCGTCCGGACTTTAGCGTTACAGTCAGGGAGCTCGGTGAGGTCTCAGTTATTATCTTTTCTGAACATAAGACATTGAGCTGGATATTGCATGTCTTCTCCATAATGATGTTTTCCTTCTTTTAGGGGATCTGCAGTGCAATTCTAGGAACAAAAAATAATTGAAAGGCAAATATATTAATAACAAACACTGTGTTGTTAGAACGTCATATTGTAGACATGTCATTTCTGTGTTTACATTTTGTTTTTGTTTTTTTCTTTTTATTATTCATTTATTTTAAGATGTTGTACTATTCTTTAAATATGACACAAAGGGGTGTGTTTTATGAGCTTATTTCAAAGATATAGTGTATTTTTACAACGCATTTTGATATATTGATTAGATCACTGGCCAGACTATGTGGACACTGATTGGAGCAAAGCTGTATGGTATTGTTCATTCAGCGGTGTAATAATGGGATGCTCTATGATTCAAATATGCTGAGTGTGCCGTTACTAAGCACTTCTTCACAGACAATGAGCTTTTTGATGTGCTGGAGAGCAGAGCATTTAATTTCTCTCCCTCCATTTCAAAGCTGTTTCTACTCAGTTGCCATTAGTGGAACCTGGGCTGAAATACTCAGGGGACATCTTTGAAGTGTCTTTTGAAGTAAACAAAATGTAACTTCCTGGTGCTCTCACACACACACACACACACACACACACACACACACACACACACACACACACACACACACAGGTGCTTTGAAATCTTGCTATTCACAGATCTTCTGAAACACAATATCCATCATTGAGTGCAGACAGAGATTTGTTTGCTTATTGTTTTAGGTGAAGAATATTTCATGAATTTTGATTAATGTCCCTTTTTTTTTGACAATTTGACAATTTCTTCCACAAAAATTGCATCAGCGTATACCAGATCATATGCTGAGTAAAAGGAGTGCAAACTGTTCCCACGAGGAACAACCAGCATGGTTCTAAGTTCATGTCTGGCAGAACATCTTAAATCACGTCTATGTTTTCTAGAGTAAGGGTTATGTTTTCTGTGGAAACTACACATTTACTCATGAGTTGCTGTAGATAAGAATGTCTGATAAAGAAGATGTGATAAATGTAAATGTAGCGGTTTCATTTTATTTTCTTTCATGAGCTTGGTTAATGATACATTACATGTACATACTTCTGTGCAAAAGTCTTGAGTCATGCCTGCCATGGGTTTAGCAAAAAAATTAGACAAACGCTAAAGTGATTTCTTGCCAAATGTGCATACAGACTTGCTAGATGATACAGTGTATCACACAAAAAGAATTTGTATACTTGGTATGTCAATGTTTGGTCTGTGCACCAAAGTCGTCTTCAGGAATAGTTCTCAAGACTTCGTAAAGGCTTTGTTCTGCCTGAATGATTAATGCGTAGGTCATGGTGTTGCTTAACAAAGAAAAAACTAATAAAAAAAAATCTGGATGTGGTCAGGCTCAGGGACTGGAATGAAAATGAGAGCCAAAAACACAAAAATTACAAGAAGGTCTGGCTCTTAAGAAGAAAAAATGAAGGGTAGCTCAGAACATTTGAACGGTCTTGTATCTTTCGGATCACTGAAGACTTTGAGAATTTTACGATTCAAATTTTAATATTCAATTTGCTGATTTCTGAGAGAGTGGATCACTCTTGTTTGTCATATTCTCCTGTTGTCCTGAGAGTGGACAACTGAGTTTTGTGAATCCTGAGGCGGAGCTGCCAAGAGCACATCAAAAAGGAATACAAAGGGAGGGCCAATCACAAGTGCCTCCTAAACATTAATGTACTGAATGCGGCTTCTTTTGTGATTTTGTGTATGTTAGCTGTACCTTGTGTTGTGAGTGAGTGGAGTGCATGGTCAGGCTGTTCAGAGCCATGCAAAGCCACGGTGCGTGTGAGAACGAGGCATGTGCTGCAAGAGGCTCAGAATGGGGGTGAGCAGTGCCCTCCCCTCCAGCAGACAGCTGGTTGTGCAGAGTACCATGACCAGCATGGACATTGTCTCCAGTCTCTGGGTAAGCAGACTCAAACTACAGACTTTATGGTCTTTTCACTTCACACCTAAATTAGCTATGAGCTCTCTGTTTCTGTCTTCCCCAATACATAGTCCCTGCTCTCATCACCACTGGTGGCTATGGCAACGCTCGCAAAAAGAGGGAGGTCACTGACAGGAACGACATCCTAGGGTTTGACTTCAGTATCCTACAGATTGTGTTCACCCTGTTTGTGAAGTACCACACTGACTTGTTGTTGTGACATTATAACTTGAAAGCAGCACTTCCTCTTAATATTTGACAAATATTGATAAAACCTGTTTGTTTGCACTAAATTGTATTTTTTGCAAACAATTTTCATCATATATCTCCTATAACAAGCCAGCAAACTACAGATAAGTAGTAATTAAGAACATGCAGACTCTCTTCTCCTTTTTAACTTTGTCCAACTTAGTTAACGGTGACACTTGGCTTAAAATGAATACAATATAACAGGCATTCCATTCTTCCTAAAATGTTTTTTAATACGACAGCTCTGACAGCACAGTCTGACCAATGAAGAAGCAGTCTTTCATTTTTCACATTAGCTCTATCAGTCACATTCACAATAAAACAGCTGTAGCTTTCTTAGTTAACCACTTATAGCTGTTTACATTATTGCATACAAAAAAAACATAAAACGACTAAATCAAGTAACTTTTATTTCACCTGCAGAGTGAGAGCTTGAACCTGCCATTACCCCTAATCTTTACAGTCGGCAGCTGTGACAGCAGTTGTAGAGCAATTGGCCAGAAATGAAACTTGGCACACAAGACAAGTTTTAAATTCCTTGTAGACTGGCAGGAACCAAACCGCAGTCAGGTTAATGAGAAATACATGAAAAAGAAAAGGCGAACTTGATATTGTGACAAATTCATGGACTGCAAATGTCAAACCATGACTGACTAAATCTGCAGGACTTCTTTTCTTGCTTGTGCCATTGGCTAAATCAGAGCCAAATTGCTTAAATGTAGTGCCTAATTATTGTGAAGACAGCACCACACTGTGGGCAGCGGTGGCCTAGTGGTTAGGGAGTTGCCCCTGCATCGGAAGATTATAGGTTCGATTCAGTAGGTTGCCCTGAGGTACCCTTGAGCAAGGTACCATCCCCGTCACTGCTTCCTGGGCACTTTCAATAGCTGCCCACTGCTGCACGGTGTTTGCATGGGTTAAATGCAGAGGTCCAATTTCGTTGTGGTTCACTGTGTGCTGTGCTGTGCTGTGCTGTGCTGTGCTGTGACCTCGCAATGACAAGGGTTGTCACTTTCACTTTCACTCACTGAATCACAGAGAAACGCAGCCTCTGTATTTACCCCAGTCACATTGTGCAGCTGCAGAGCAATGTTGCGGACAGTACCTTGCACAGGAGTACCACAGGTCTAAGCCTCAAACCCATGACCTTCTGATTATGAGGCTTAATCCCTAACCACTTGGGCACTGTTGCCCCTAAAGCTGTGGGGAAGTCAAAGCAACCAAAACAAAAGGCGGTGTGTGTGCACAGTGAGAGGCATTGAAATCTAGATCTATTTGCCTTGCCACATAAATGCAGAGTACAAGTGGTGGTACTGCTGTTTGCTGATATTGGAAACATTCACTTGTTCAGGTTCAATTCAGCTAGTAATTACACATGGCTGCAGCCAAATGCCCCAGGTGTGCTACTGAGGAGTCCACTTTGAATCAATGACAGTGATGATGTCCTTGTGCTGTGCCTTTTCTTTCTTTTTCCAGCTGCTCATGTATTACATGAATGTGTTCTGTGCAGCTACTGTGTGGAGTTTGAGCTCACCTCACTGACAGCCGCTTGCCAACATAGCATCGGCCCTCACACCCACTGGATGCAGTATCTGCGGGAGGGACACCAGGTGTGTGTGGAGTGCCAGCCACCAGCCCTAGCAGCTGGTCAGAAGCACTGCTCCGGAGATGGAGAGGATGTGGAGCAGGACAGGTCAGTCTACTCTCCTGCTCTCTATTAAAGCTTCATAGAGATTTAACCTCCCACTGAAGTGTGTGGAAAGTTTTTATTTGTCGATGTTTATTTTAAGCTTAAAAGCTTTTGGCATCAACAAGATCTCAGTGATAAATAATAAATTGATATAAATGACATAATAATCTGGGCAGCGGTGGCCTAGTGGTTAGGGTGTTGGCCGCATGATCGGGGGTTTGAACCCCTTCCCAACAGGTTGCCCTGAGGTACCCTTGAGCAAGGTGCCGTCCCCGTCTCGCTCCTCCCTGCGATGGGCTGGTGACCTGTCCAGGGTGTGTCCCCTGTCCTTCACCCTGTGTGAGCTGGGATGGACTCCAGCACTCCCCCGCGACCCCGCTTGGGACAAGCGGCAGAAAATGACATGACAACATAATAATCTGCTTTTAGCCATTTTATTCACCTTAAAGACTTTGTCACCACTTGAATTACAAACCAATCCAGATGATTTTTTCAATTGAATTACTCGAGTATTTCATATTTTACTACTTTTAACTGAAAGGCTCTACAGAACCATCTACAGCTCTGTTTATCATTTGCGATGGATTTAAAGTTACTTAATATTAAATTTCCAATTTTTCTGGAATTGCTGCAATGAGGAACTGGTAAACAAGCCATAATCATGACAGAAATGGCACAATGAGAAATGTTCCATTATGAAAAACAAGGAGTTTGGCAAGACATCACTGTACTTGTTCAGCCTGCATGTTGCACAGATAACAGGAGAAACAGGAATGCTTCAGATTGTGTGTTGTCAGGCTTTGATATGCAGGTGATATAATAAACAGAAAAGAATTAAAGAACAGTGAAAATATGGAGCCTTCAGCTCAGCATGAAGAAAAAGGAAACTAAAAACTGGAAAATCTGGCAACTTCGTAAAGACAATTTTTGTATTTACCTTTTGTTTTTCTATTAGAACAGTGATTACAAACTTTTGAACAGTGGCTTCAGTGGCATCCATGCTAGATCTGGTCCATCCAAAGAAAGCACTATGTAGAGTGTTCCACTAGAGGGCATGGTGAGAACATTTCCTCTTGTGAAGAGGTCTGTAAGCTTCACAGTCTTGCAATTTATGCTTAAGATCCACACTTCAGTTTAAGAAACCAGTACAATTGGGAAGGAATCCAATTTTCTGGCAGTTGAACTGTACTCCACTTGTTTTGCCTTTGGGCTAACTGAACAGCTCTGCAGTAATTTGGAACACTCCAGGGCTTTGTGAAGCTCGTTAATGA
Source organism: Hepsetus odoe (assembly GCA_017165825.1). Lineage (NCBI taxonomy): Eukaryota > Metazoa > Chordata > Actinopteri > Characiformes > Hepsetidae > Hepsetus > Hepsetus odoe. Next base: position 27,058,061 of record CM029366.1, on the reverse strand, counting down.
AAAAGGGAGATTGCCTGTTTAATCAAAACCAAATTAAAATTCCAGTTCCGCACTAGAGACTGCTTTCTCATTCTCCTTCCCAACATGAGGATTTTGTTCCGTTTGTTGATGAAACTCCTGAAAGCTGTAGTGAATGTCGAAAAGCCCTTTACTGTGTTAAGAACAGAAAGTTTTTGTTTCATTGAGAATTTATGTGCCTCAGGCTTTAGATTATTTTAATGGGCCTTTCAACATTTAGTGAAAAGTCAGAAAAAAGTGCTCCTCAGAATAATAAAGGGTGAAAAACATTTTCACAACAAAAGAAAAGACCTAACATATCTGTAACTTCTGCAGGAGACTATCTTTGCAGTGGCAGGCTGTGGGGAACCCCCGATGCAGAGGGGTTTGGAGACGTGTTCGCCGTCGAGATTCCTGCTCTTGTCCCACTGTTCACAGCTTTCTCTTCATCTGATACATAAATACATACATCAGACCTTCCTCACTATGTTCTCCTTCATGCTGAAGATGTCTGCTGATCATTCAAGTGTAATCATGTATCTCAGGAGTCAGAAGTATGTGTACCCTGTTACCTGAGCAGAGAGTAGTTCTGAGTATAGACGTATGCTTGTGAAAAAAGAAAACCTATAGAGGCACTAAAGGAATCTCAGTAACACTTTACTGTCAGGTGGTGTTCTTAAGGCAGCCTGAAACCTAAATAAGGCTTTTAAGACAAATGACATGAACCTTTTTTTACATTTATAAGGGCTAGTTCCAACAAGCATCCATTAGAAACGTTATTGTCTCTTTGTTTCACCTGCATCAAAGACTGATGCAGGAACCATGTAGTCTTATAAATGCTACCCCACAGTAAAGGAAGTGCGATTAGAGAATTAATATGGGATTCTTGTAGGATTTGTAGAGTAAACGGTGCAAATTATTCATTAACTACAGGAGACTACATAAGTATTATAGATGGCTATATAACAGCACTTATTATTAAAGAAAATTCTATAGTTAAACGTATGAAACATTACTGGAAAATTAATCAGCACCATAAAAATCTTATTTTCTGGTTGAATTAATATTGCTGTTTTTGCAAAAGTAGGAATAAACAAACAAACAAGAATTTATTTTCATTTGTATCATTTATTCGATGTCCAGCCAGCCAAAGGTGGGGGGGGGGGATTTTTTTTCTTTACCGAAAAGAAATAGAAAGACATTTTGACACATTTTCAGTTGCTTTTTTCTTTACAAGACAACGTATTGTCACACACAGAACAAGATACGGCTCCAGAGGTACGACATGCTTCGAACAACGGAACGCACATACAGAAACGACAGCATAGAAAGTCAACAGGTAGAAAGATTACAAAACACACAGCCTTTAGACCTACAAACAATATTTTAGAAGATTTCCGGAGGAGGGGAGTGGGTGTAAACAATTCTCTCATTTATTTTTGTAATTTCCCTGGAAATTTATTTTTTTCTCTTCATAATTATTAAATGCTTGATCAAATGGCCTCTTTTTTAAGAAAAAGGAAACCGAGCGGTCACTTGATTGTGCTTTCAGGATGAAACATAACACATACAAATGTATGTTAATGAGCCGCCTCATTAAATAATAATAAAAAAAAATCTCTTGAATTCAAAGGCTTTGCAATTTCTTAGATGCAAATCATTTAAAATAAAAAGAAACATAAACAGAAACGATATTTGACAGCTGAAGCTCTGAGTTTATTACAATTTGCCATGAGGAGGGGAGAAAAAAAACAAAAACATTTTCAGCCATACTGACTGAAAGCTGAATCTTTTTGTTGAAAGCATTTATGTAGCCTGCACCGTGTGTGTCATTAACAAGCATCCCAGATCTGGCCATTAGCACACAGACATTAGTCATATTCATATGATTGATTGTCATCACTGTTTTGTTAAATGTTATCTCAAACATTTTTAATTGAAAACTGTATATTCTTTATCCAGGGGTGGCCCCAGGAGGATGCTGTTAGATAAAAAAAACAAAAAACAGCACTATTAAAATAAATTCAAATATTTAAATGAACTGCCTCTTTATATAGTATAAAAAACATACACTGTATGTCCAAAAGTATCCAGACGCCTGTTCTAATTAGTGAGTGCCACTGCATTAAAAGCCTGCTTACTGAGGCTAATTTTGGCCACCATGCCCAATGCTGGGCACGGGCTAGAGGGGTATAAAGTACCACAGTATTGGGCTTTGGAGCTCCTCAATGCTTTTGCTCCTTAAAGTGAACAAATGCAATCAGATTAAAGCTAAATCAAAAGCTTTCCCAGACGATTAGAGGCTGTTACTGCAGCGAAGGGAGCTCCTTCCTATTATTACTCCTGAAAAAAACATGAAACACTGGATGAACAAGTGTCTGCAAACATTTGGACATAGGCAGTTTCCGGGACAGATTTAAGCTTAGTTATGATCTATAGAGTATTTTGATTGTGTGATTGGGTAAATCTCAGACTGGGCATCTCTATTTCATAACAGCCTTTTCCCATTGAATCTCACCTGATGTGAAGCTGAACATAAACATGTTGTAAAAACATTGCTAAGTTAGAATGGCTTAAATGACTTTATACTCCTTGACAAAGACTGGATTACCAGTGTTTTGCATGAATATGAGTTAGAGTCATCTATCCCCTGCCCTGGCCTTAATTTATATTAAAGACCAAAGGACAAGTCTTTACTTACCATTTGCCCTTCCTTCCTTCTTTTATATTAAATTGAACACGTGTGTTTGACTGTATCTTTTTCTCTGCCCCAAATTCCAGCATTGCTATTCGAGTCACACATCTGCTTTGCTGAAATGTTTAAAACCAAATGGCAGCAAGCATGTAAACAACTTCCCAGAGAGCCTGAACTCTACTGTCCCTTTGCCTCCTCCTCCTCCTCCACATCCTCACATGCTTGTGTTGGTGTTACTTACAACTATTTAAACCCTTATATTTGAAGTCCGGATATGCACAAGGTTTGTGGTCACCATGGAAACTGTTTGTAGCCATCACCAGAACATCTTATACATACCTGAGAATCCATGCGACATGGGCATGTGCATCTGTGTGCATGATGGAAATGAAGGCATGGGGTAAAAATATTTTAAGACCTCAATTTTTAAGTTTATGCCTTGTGTGCATCATGACGTTATCATTCTGTAATATTTAAAGGGAGTTTATATCAAGATTGTGTCCAAGATTTTGAGGTAAATGCTGGTATGTTAAACATACTTTTAACAGACTTCTATGTCAGCATATTAAATGTAAGTCCACACACATACATTTTATATATTTTAGGGGAAAGTACAGCAAAAAATATTAAATGTGCCATAACTATTGCACAGGTCACATTTGATGATTTTCCTCCAATGTGTAAAGATGTGTACTCATTTTCAATTAAATAATCAACAAAACAAATCATAAATTTACTTTACAGAACTTTTCTGTACACACACACAAATACACCAATCAGCCATAACATTGAAACCACTGACTCATTAAAACCCATTCTTGATACAATAGCACCTTTCAAGGGCTGGGAGGTAATAGGCAGTAAGTGAACAGTCCGTCTTGAAGTTGATGTCTTGGAAGCAGGAAAATATAAAAGTGAAAGTGACTATTTCTAATTGTGAAGACAAAGCACAACACTCAATGACATAACAAATATGATTTCTCTGTTTATGACCCAAACGCACAGTGCAGCAGGGTGCAACTATAACTGGCACCTGGGGAGCAGTGCTGGGGGACAGTAGTTTGTTTAAGGGTATTTCAGGGTAATCTGCTGGTCAAGGACTCAAACCACTGACCTTCCAATCATGGCAGCGGCCTCTTGTTAGCAAGATAATGCCATACTGTAAAATTGTTCAGGAATGGTTTGAGGAACATAACAGACAGTTCAGATTTGGAGGTCTTGTGATGTTTCAACAAGACAGACCTCTTTTAATGGCATGAGGGAACCTACACAATAATAGGCAGGTAATTTTAATATTATGGCTGATCGATGTAAAAACATATAGTATAGGGAAAGCAAGAGGAGAACAGAATAGCATCATTTCACAGAAAAACATCATTCTACAAGGGAAATTAAGAATTGTAGGAGAACCATTCCAGTAATCTCTCTATGAGCAAGATCTACAATGCCCCTAACTGTGCATGTTCTACAGTTTCCAGTTACACTGACAGAAATGGGACACATTATTTTTGGCCACCATAGCTGGTCAAGTCCAAGAAAAGTGAAATAAGACAAGAATGACGTTATGAAAAATATTATTTAAATCAGTTTGCATCTCCTCTCAGTTAATGTCACTGACATTAATACACATAGATCATAGTAACACAACAGACAGGTGTAACAGATTTCTAGATTATGTTCATGTCTATATAAAAATAAATTGGTCAGTCTCACTGCATGTATATGTGACATTTAAGAACGTGTTGTGTGCAGGAATGTCAGTGACCATATACACACATTTTGATAAAGCCACCTCTCTTAATAATACACATACTCACATACTTGCAGTCATACGTTTTAGACATCCATACTTGCAATTAAATAAGGCCAGTTTCTTAAGGGGCAAGGGGAGGGGTGCACTAGTAACCAGGCTATAACATTAACTTGGTCTCTAAAGCCTAATATTGAAAGTGGGCTCTGGATAATGACTAGCTGAGTTGGGCAGTAAATAACTGTCCTTTTGATTTACTTTACAGACCTGTCTTTCTTTTGGATGTTGAGTTTCCATTCCAACCTGACTGAGTGTTGGACAACTCTAGCTCTGTCAGGTTCTGGCAACAGTCAGATCTGTTCCATTTCACTTGGCACGTGGCTCACCACTGCAGGACAGGGAACACCAACACAGGGTTGCTTGGTGAGGGTGAGAGACAGGAAGAGAGATGAACTGTGGTAAATCTGAGTTCTGTTTTCTTCAGCATGGTAACATGACCACTGTTTTCCAGAGAGAATGAAACCCTGCAGTAACTCAGGAGCCTTCTGAGTTGGCTACCTAGGCTGAGTCAAATGTCTCTAAAGTGACACTGCACTGGGCCTCCTATTCTGCCATCTCTTGGACCTTTGTGTCTCTCTCTGCTCTGACTCTTTGCAGAGTTTCAGAGGCTTTCATCAAAAGTGTTGGAACGGCTTTTGTCCCCTTTAGACCTACGTGAGGCATCTAGCACCACGTGGTTCTCATGGCTTCCGCTTGGAGTGCTTCCCAAAGGGAACAGACAGTTCTGCCCCAATAGTCTCTGTGCAGCTTCCAGGTGGTTGGTGCCCCCCTTTTGGCCACTAGTGTGTCGAGATTTGGTACCCAAGCTACCCAGTAGGCGGTCCGGAGGACAGCCTTCACGTAGGTGCTCTTCATCATCCGTGTCAGCATCAATATACTTATTGATGGAGGCGTCATGGAACGTAAAGACAGTGGGTGTAAGTGCAACTCCTTCGGGTGTCTTGGGTGGAGTCCTGCTGCTGGCTGTAGTATAGATAGATACCTCAGGACTGAGAAGAGAACGATCTGAAGGAGCTGAGGTGTCTGAAAGAGGGCCACCAGCTGGACTGGTTTCCCCACAGCCACGATGATTCACTTTAAAGGAGTGTGTTTTCAGAGCATTATAACCATGTTGGTAGGAGCCCTCCATATCAAATGGCTTTGCAGCAGAGCATTGTGGGGTGACCATAGGTTCATGCTCCATGGTGGTCTGAAGGCTTGGGTTGGCACTGACCCGTCCTGAAAAACCAGGGCAAGGACTGTGTGAGAAACGTAAGCTCTCTGGAAGGGACAAGACCCCTGCTGGACTGTAAGGAAACCGTGGATTCTCTTGGAAGTCTGTGGCACAGCTTATGTAACTGTCAATGCTGGACAGGCTCTTCATGTCCACCACACCTTCACGCCCCCCTAGTGGGTCAGCTCCTTGAGCTGACAAAGTGCCCAGTTCAATCTCGTCCCGCCTGCACCCTGATCGCAATGCACTTCTGTCTTTGGTGTTGAGGTTGGGTTGAGACTGTGTCTTGGTCATCTGGTTGTACATTTCCTCCAGTTTCTGAGTATTGAGCCTCTGAGGGCTGGTGGCTCTGGCCTTACTTGGGGAGCCTTGCTCTGCATTGAATGAACGGTTGGAACTGGTGTCAGATCCAGCTCTCTTGGATGACCACTTCCAACGACTAGGTGAGAGGTGGTTGTCTTGGGACTTCTCACCCTTCTCCATCACCACCACATCGAGAAGCTCTGCACCACGAGAAAATGCCTCTCTAACATTCATGGATACTATGCTGCCATTGCGCTTGGCTCGTTCCAGTGCCTCACGCCTCTTGATGGCTTTTTCTTGTCTCTTCTGCTCCTTATAGAACTCAGAAAAGTTATTAACAATGATAGGAATGGGTAGGGCAATTACCAGCACCCCTGCAATGCAGCAGAGACCGCCCACAATTTTGCCTAGCAATGTCTTTGGGTAAATGTCTCCATAACCCACAGTGGTCATGGTAATAGTAGCCCACCAAAAGGAGGCAGGGATGCTTTTAAACTTTGTGTCATCTTCATCCTTCTCTGCAAAAAAGACCAAACTTGAGAAGATCATAATACCCATGGCTAAGAAGAGGATTAGCAGGCCCAATTCATTGTAACTACGCCTTAATGTGAAGCCCAGCGACTGCAGCCCTGTGGAGTGACGCGCTAATTTAAGGATTCGCAAGATTCGCATAATCCGAAAGATCTGCACCACTCGCCGCACATTTTGAAACTGCAGCACACTTTTGTTGGATTCAGTTAGGAAAATAGTGACGTAGTATGGAAGGACGGCCAGAAGATCAATGATGTTAAGGGGACCTTTGAAGAATTTCCATTTATTAGGGGCAGAGAGAAAACGAAGCAGATACTCCATGGTGAACCAGGCAATGCACACTGCCTCAACGTGGGCCAGTTGAGGATTGTCTGTGCTTTGCCCAAACTCATCAGTTTCTTGTAGTTCTGGAAGGGTGTTGAGAGACAGGGCGATGGTAGACAGCACAATGAACAATATGGAGATGATGGCCAATATCTGTGAATGGGAGACATTAGAACAGAGACATTAACAGAATTAGTTAATTGATAAGTGAGAGCAATGTTTGAATAGTGTATTAGAACCATTTCAAGTTAATATCATGCAATAAACCACTGATCAAAATGAAAGTCATGTGGACCATCACAGTTAGCATAGCAAAGGAACAGCTGGGGGTGATAATATAACGGTTCAACCCAGGAATTTCACTTCCTAGTCCATGTTTTTGCTTGTGTCCTGTCATGCATCTCTAGTGTATGTTTAATTTATACCTTTTCCATTCAAAGTTTTACCTCAACCTCCCTGCTTGATCAACAATGCAGGTGACCAATCCCCAAGATCAACAATCCTTGTCAGGTTACCTTGCACCTTTCATTGTATGGGTTGTCATATTTAATAGTTTTGGATATTTGACCTAAGCCAGCCTTTTGGTTTCTAGATTTTTTTGACTTGTTTGTCATTATATTTTGTACTGTGCAAATTAATCAAATTACAAAGTTGTATAAAGAGGCCATGTGTAATTTTAGCTGCAGAATCCTCATGTTACTGCACCTAGGGTCATCACCAGGCAAGCAGTGTACAGCCACGGCCAAAGGTTTTGAGAATCACACAAGTATTGATTTTCCCCAAGTTTGCCGCTTCAGTGTTTTAGATCTTTTTGTCAGATGTTTCTGTGGTATATTGATTTTCACAACAACTGAACCTCTCTCCTGAAGTTCTTGATGATGTGATAAATGGTTGATTTAGGTGCAATCTAGCAACAATATCCTTGTCTGTGAAGCCCTTTATGTGCAAAGCAATGATGGCTCCACATGTTTTCTTGCAGGTAACCAAAGTTAATAGATGAACACGGATTTCAAGCAGCACCCTCCTTTTAAAGCATCCAGTCTGCTATTCTAACTCAATCAGCAGGACTGAGTGATCTCCAGCCTTGTCCTCCTCAACACTCTCACTTCTGTTAACAAGAGAATCTGTGAAATGATGTCAGCAGGTCCATTTGTGGCTGAAATGCAGTGGAAATGTTTTTTTTTGGGATCAAGTACATTTTAATAGTAATGGTATAAATAATTGCAATTCATCTGATCACTCTTCTTGACATTCTGGAGTTTATGCCAATTGCCATCATAAAAACTGAGGCAGTGAACTTTGTGAAAATGAATATTGGTGTCATTCTCAAAACTTTTGGCTGCAGCTGTAGTAGCAAACCACACAGACACATTCCCTTATATGCGACCATTGCCAAATGTTCTCATTGACACAGTGAGAAGGAGAGAGCTCAGTTCAGATGCCACTCAATCGCCAGCCCTTTATCCACCTCCAACCAGAGAAGGAGTACACTGTTGCCATGACACCATGGCAGATGTGAGTTATGACCCTGTTTATCTTTCTTTCCATTTCTCCTTCATTGTTTTGGCTTTTCCCTGTTCTTTTTACAATCTCTCTCTCTCTCTCTCTCTCTCTCTCTCTCTCTCTTTTGATTATCTTTCTTTTTTATATATTTTTTTTCTTCAGTCAAATAATTGGCCTTTTTGCAAGCTGCATTTTATGGACTGTCTTTACTAAAAGGCAGCCAAGAAAGTTGGAAGCAGGGTGGCTTTATAGCCATGTACAGCAAAGACATTCAGGATAATCTTTAAAACAGCTTTAATTCAATCACTAACAGAGCAGCACACTGACCTACAATCTCTCTAAATCCTCGAGTCAATGCAGGGGAATTAATGTGTCCGCTGATTAGAGTATTAGGGTATAATAAATTTGGTTGATGACAGAAAACACTATCGCGATCACACACATTGCTTAGCACCATTGTTAGGATGTTCTGGGCATTATGAGTCTAATGAAGGGAAGTACCAACAGAGGGAGAAAGGACCCCTGAGCCTGAGGACGGGCAGATAAAATGGACTATAAATAGCACAGCTGGAGATATGTCCTATCAAATTAATCTAGATACAGTTAATTATTTGTAATACAACAAGACCATGGCATATGGTTCAGCTTAGTGTGTAAACTGTCAAAGGTTTAAATCACTCTAGTACTTACATTCCATATATGGGCAGGTTAGGCAGGTTTACCCTACCTGTTATAAAAAGAGGTATTTTTCAGTCCTATCTGAACCCTTTTGATATGAATGTTGTCTTTGGGTTACTGCCAAGGTTATTTAAGTAAAGTCAAGTCAAATTTATTTCTAGATTACTTTTCTCAGCAAAGCAGCTTTACAGAAATCTGTGTCCAGGCCCCCAGCAAGCAAAACAGAGGACACCGTGCAAAGTCTTTCAGAGCAGACAGAAGAAACCAGGGGAGACCTATCCTTGCTGGAAGCATTGCAATAAGGAGATATTAGAATTATAAGTTAATTTAAGGAATGACTGAGGAACGTCGGAGGGCATCTGGTGTAAAACTTTTGCCAAACCACATGTACGGACAACGGAAGAGAATTCCATTCTGGATTAGTCAAGGCCTGATTTTACAACGATCGCTACCACTACTGTTAGCCAACAGGGTATGGGTGGAAAATGGGCTACTATTGGCCAAAGCAGAAGAAGATGGGGAAGGCATGTCCAGAGGCAGGAGGAGAGAAGGAAGGGTAGGAGAGTGGAAGGGAGGGTTGGAACATTGAATGTTGGCAGCATGACTGGTAAAGGTAGAGAAACAGCTGATATGATGGAGAGAAGGAAGGCTGATATTTTGAGTGTGCAAGAGACTAGATAGAAGGGTAGTAAGGCCAGGTGTATTGGAGGAGGGTTTAAATTGTTTTACCATGGTGTGGATGGAAGGAGAAATGTGGTAGATGTTATCCTGAAGGAAGAGTATGTCAAAAGTGTTTTGGAGGTGAAGAGAGTGTCAGATTGGGTGATGAGTTTGAAGCTGGTAGTTGAAGGTGTGATAATGAGTGGATTATGAGACAGGAAGTAGGATTCTGGAGTGAGTTAGAAGTGATAGAGAGTGTACCCAGGGGAGAGAGAGAGGTGATTGGTGGTACTTTAATGGACATGTTGGTGAAGGGAACAGAGGTTGTGAGGATGTGATGGGTAGGTATGAAGAAGAAGAATACTGAAGGTCAGATGGCTGTAGATTTTGTGAAAAGGATGTAAATGGCTGCAGTTAATACTTATTTTAAGAAGAGGGAGGAGCACAGAATGACACATAACAGTGGAGGAAGATGCACACAGGTAGATCATATTCTCTGCATGAGGGTCAGTCTACAGGAGTTACCACATGCACTGGGAGGTAGTGAAAAGTTGCCAGATTGCTGGGTATCTACTGCAGAGGTGGTAAGGGAAGCAGCTAGAAAAGTACTAGTTGTGATATCTGGACAGAAGAAGGAGGATAAGGAAACCCAGGTGGAATCCAGAAGTCTAGAAGTGTATACAGAAGAAGAGGCAGGGCAATGAAGAAATGGGATAGCCAGAAAGATGAAGAACACAGACACAGACAGGAGTACAAGGAGAGGAAGCTGAGGGTGAAGAAAGCAGCGGTGAAGGCTAAATTTAAGGTGTATGGTGAATTGTATGAGAGGTTGGACAGTAAGGAGGGAGAAAAGGACCTTTACCAACTGGTTAGACAGAGAGACTGTCACGGTCTGTCGTGCCCGTGGTTCCGATCGGGCACGACAGATGGCGCTCTGCCCTGACTGAGCACACCTGGGCTTGTTAGATACAGGTGTGCTTCATAGGGGCTGCTATTTAAGCCCCGGTGTGTCAGGACAGAGCGCGGTTCATTATCGAGGCTACGCCTCACAGTTAATGGTGGCACTTTTGGTTTATATTGTTCCTTTATGTTAATAAAGTTACGTTTCGGAACCACTGGCTCTGCATTGGCGTCCTCCCTACACCCCGCCATCGTTACAGAGACAGAGCTGGGAAAGATGTGTAGCAGGTTAGGGTGATAAAGGATAGAAGAGAGAGATGGCAGTTGAGTTTCTAACTATTTTCTAAAAATTTTGTAAAATGAGAGGATGCCTGATGAATGGAGAAGTGAACTAGTATTGGGGAGCCGGTGGTCTAGTGGTGGGAAACTTGGGTACAGGCCGAGAGATTGCAATTTCATATCCAATCTCCAACACTACCATCATCGGGTTCCTGATCAAAAACCCCTTAACTCCAATTTTTTTTTAACTGAAAGAGCACTACAGATGCAATGTTTGGTCTGAAGGGGTTGATGGAGAAGTACAGAGAAGGTCAGAAGGAGTTGCATTGTGCCTTTGTGGAGAAAGCATATGACAGGGTGCCTAGAGATGAATTGTGGTTTTGTATGAGGAAGTCAGGTGCTGCAAAGAAGTATGTCAGAGCAGAAGTGAAAAAGATGGAGGAATTGAAATACTTGGGATGAACAGTTCAGAGTAATGGGAATTGTGGAAGATAGGTGAAGAAGGGAGGGCATGAGTTATTTGGAATTGTCCAAAATGTGGATTCCTGTTTTTAATAATAAAATACCAACATAAAACCATTTTGGTCAAAGAAAGGTGACTAAATTGCTTATCCTTTGCATTACTGCAATTTTTAAATTAGAGAGACACTAGAACGCTGAAATGAAAAACAATCTGATGAATTGCAAAAAAATACCAAGAAGGCTGTAGAGCACAGAATTAACTGGTAACACACCAAATAATAAGACTTAGAATCTTATCAGAAGAAATATATCAGAATTAATATCACAATAAAATGAATGTTGAATTACTACAGAATACTATTCAGTAACTAAGTGAAATATTGAAGGAAACATCTGATCAATCTTTAGTGAATAGTTATACAAGAAAATAACTAAAAAAAACAACTTAGATGTGAAATAAAAATTCTAAGAGATAAAGAAAAGTTGGAAGATAGTTATTTTATTTTATTACATTATTATTATTTTAGCTTTTAATCTATATATACAGTTAAACCATACTAAGGTCAAAAACAATATAGGATATTTGGTTACAGCTTCACTGCACTGGTGCATATAATATGCATGCATGTTGGGTATGTATATGTGTACATACAGCCACAACTTTTAATCCACTGAGAGGTGAAATGAATAACATTGATTTTAAGGTTATAATGGCACATGTCAAGTGGTGGGATACATTAAGGAAGTCTTGAAGTTGATATGCTGGCAGCAAGAATAATCAGCAAAAAAACTTATTCTTAACCCAGTTCTCTGCCAAAAGTTCCTAAAATGAGCACTGTACTGGATGGAACTGGATGGTGTACCAACAGAAATGCCAGTGAGAAATATGTTCTGCTGTGAAACCTTGGGTTCTGGCATTCATTAAACACTTTTGAAGGCCAAGTATTCTCTCTTTCATGTGCCCTCTTTCAACAGGAGGACACTCCCTGCCACACTGGACGTATTGTTCAGGAGCTGTTTGAGAAACAACAAAGAGTTCAAGATGTTGACTTGGATACTATATTCCCCAGATCCCAAGCCCATCAATTTCATATGGGATGTACTGGACAAGTTCGCCGATATAAGGCAGATATATAAGGCCCTACCTTACAATTTAAAAAGATTTGCTTCAGATGTCTTGGTTCTAGAAACCACAACACATCTTCAGAGGACTTGAGGTCCATGAATTAATGGGTCATTTTTTTCTTTTTGTTGACAAGAAAGGTTAAGGGTGTTAAGGGTGATCAGTTCTACATATCGTAAGGCCTCTCCTGGGCCTTTGGCTGCTCTAGGCCCTTCTCTGTGACTCTCCCGTAGGAACTGTTCCCCTGACCTTGACCAATGACATTCTACTGCCTCAGATCTGTCACCATGGCAACTGTTTCTACTCTCAACGTGATGTGGCCACACAGAGGTGCAAGCTTACTGGAAGTTTCTTCCCTCTCCCATTCTCCTTTTCTCTTCCTCTTTCTCTTTGGTTCCTTTCTTTCCTATTGAGGACAAAGCTCCACTACTGCCCAGCTTGATCTTGGATTTGAGTCTTTCAGGTGAAAAACTGTCTTGCTTTCCTGCATGCATGCTGTATACGTTTGTGATATTAATGTATCACATGTCTCCCCATTTAGTGATCAAGAATAACCACTGAGTAAAAAATTACAACAGTGATAGTTTATATAGGTCAAATATATATATTTCAAAAATATGAGTAAAATAAATGATAGATGTTTAGCTGGTTGAAGAATGGTAATCAGAAGGCCCATGTATATCTGAAAGTGATGTCATCCCTGACACACTACATTGGGAAGAGTCTGAGATTTCCTGATTTTATGCTTGGTTCACATGACTCATGAGCTGTCAGCTGCTACCAATGTCATTTACACCTCTCTATTTACAGATTTATATTTAGTATTGGAAACTATTATGAAGTGACAGCAGTTCATGGTCCAGTAAAAATAGGCAGCGAAGTTCATGTTAATTACAATCAAGAACGCCAACAGCTTTGGGCAGTGGTGGACTAATGGTTAGGAAATTGGGCCCAAGATCGGAAAATCATGGGTTTGAACCCCAGACCAATAGGTTACCTTGAGGTACCCTTGAGCAAGGTACTGTCCCAATCGCTGCTCCCTGGGTGCTTTAAATAGCTGCCCCCTGCTGCACAGTGTGTATGGGTGAAAAGAGGTTGAATTTTGTTATGGACCACTGTGTGCTGTGCCATGTTTCACAATGAAAAATAGTCACTTTCTTTCATTCACTTTCCTTCCCATAAGTTAGCCTGAAAGTGGACTTTTAGATTTGGCTTTAGCTTTAGGGAGTACATCATGGATCCAGTACTATGCACGACAGTTAGTGTATGTGTTGTGATTCTAGTGTTTTTCAGAATCGGCCGCCAAGCCCTTCAGAAAGTGACACTGTCTCCATAGTTACCAGAGAAGACTACGTTTTCCACATTTCCCCACAAACTAACAAACTAACAGCATGACACAGCGCACACAAACACTTGTACACAAACATGCACATATCAATATGAACAAGCGGTTAAAATCTCCCTAGAATGTTCCTATTACCCAGAATTAGGTTACTGTTTTCTCCCAGTCCTTTTTTCTCCCTGTGTCTTTCAGAATGTCTCTGACCTGCGCTAGAAGCAGAGGTTCAGCTGTGTCTTGGCAGCCCTTGAGACATGGACCCAAATGCAGCTGCTGCTACCTGCACACACTCGATTGGCTGACCTGCGTCGCTGGTCCCTGGCATAGCCACATTCTCTCATGCATTATTCATTTGTCTGAGTGTAGGGGGAGAATCCTGTCTATATTTACACCTGCCCAGACAGTGACAGTGCTATTTATAGCATCGCCAAGGGGACTACAGTAGCCTAGAGGAGTGCCTTCCAGCACACACGCACACACACGCACACACACGCACACACACACAGAAAAACACCAGTATCCTTATGTTAGTAAATTCATAATTCACAGGCTATATCAATTGTTGACCAGGCTTGTAGAGCTATGATAAGAAGCTAATCCTATCATTTTCTTTTTGTTTCTTTGGTTTTATGTATATGTATGTGTTGCAGAGGACAGAAGCACAACAGATTCAGTCCAAATGACTTTAAGCAGACACTTCTTCTGACATGTTTATATAGCAATGCAATCAATACTGTGAAAGCATGTACACACTATATAGGCAGTACACAGTTTTTATGAAAATATAGTAGAATAAACTTAATGTATAAAAGCTGAATGCACAACCCCTTGGCTTATAACAGGAGTAGATAAACAACAAGCAGTTAAACAAGTACTAACTGTAGTATTGGCAAAGAAAGAATGGAATTGGACAGTGTCACCTCTAATATTGCATGCACAAGACATTAAAACTCTTGAATCTTGAAAATACAGGGAAACTTAACAGATTTAAATGTTGTGTATGTTCAATACTTAATATTAGAAATTTACCAAAAGCAAAATGTGCCTTAATTCAATACTAAATATGCCTTTTTACCAATTACTAAAATTATTTCCTTTTACACAAAGTAGGTTAAGAAGAAACTGAAAGCTGTTGGGCTAAAGATTGAACCAATCACTCCAAAAGTCTATGTTCCTTCCATACTCTCACTAACTAAACAGTGAGAGCTGAGGATTGCTGAAAGACCTTTGCACCGTGTATATATGTATATATACATATATATATATAATATATATAAAAAATGGCTCGAATCACACACAGGTGAAGCCCATCAGGTGCACAAGATTAGAACATCATTACTTAGCATTTTGACAAGTCTGTCCATTTTAAACCTCAGACATTTAGTTTGGCTGAGGTGAGACTGAACACCATGGTGAGATCAAAAGCGCTGTCTGAGGCCTTCAGAAAGAAGATTGTAGCATCTTATTAATCTAATAAGGGATTAAAAAAGATCTCAAAAGAATTTGCAATCAGCCATTCCACTGTCTGGAAAATAGTCTATAATATAATAGTGGAGGACTTCCAAAACAACTGCCAACATGCCCAGGTCTGGCCGTCCAAGCAAGTTCACCCTGAGAGTAGACCGCAAGATGCTAAAAGAAGTCTCCAAAAACCTTAAAATGTCATCACAGGACGTAGAGCAGGCTCTTGCTACATGCCTCTACAATCAGAAAGAGACTGCACAACTTTATCTTCATGGGAGGTGTGCAAGGAGGACACCTTTGCTCTCTAAGAGAAACACCAAGGCCAAACTGGAGTTTGCCAGAGAGAACGCAGACAAAGTAGACACAACTTTGACGTAGACACAAACACTAGCTATTAGGGGGTAAGGTGTCCTAACTTTTTCCTCAGCCGCAAGTGGATGTCCATTTTTTGCAGTTATGTGACTGAAGTCTAGGGTTTCCTGAACTTTTTTCAGTTCAACTGTCAAACCCATTAACACTGTGTGTAAGCTATTCATTTAAATTACATGCACAATAAATGTAAATATATAATGCAAGTATTTAATAAATGCATATATTGTATATAATGCACCTCATGTATTTATATAAAAACAAATATGTCACTGATGTACGTGAGAAACCTGATATCTAAAAAGATAAAAAATATGTTTCTATGATCAATGCATCATGAAATGATGGAAGGGCAGCTGTCATTTCTAAATGGTGTAAAAATAGAAAATAAACACTATGACAACTATGAAATTTTTTTAATAAATGCACATATTGCCATCTTACACGCACACACACACACCCCTACCACCCCCCCCACACACACTAGCTTATCCTAGTAGAGACAGCTGTGCGTCCAAGCATCACACAAGACACAGTTGCTATGGTGACACTGACGACAGGCTTTTTAGCATTGCAGAGACGGTAGAGAAAAGAATGCATATGTGTGTTTTGTGTGTGTGAGAAAGAGAGAGAGAGAGTGTGACAAGGAGGGCACAGATAAAGGCATTCATAAGAACAAAACCACAACAAACAAAAGGTGCAAAGAGGAAGTGCAAACAAAAGTGGGTTTATAGGCTCCTGAAGTATAAAACACAAGGCTGCAAGATTACACTGCTCCATAGCATCCCACAAAACTATCCAGGAGAGATTTGCTCTTGGACACTAGATACAGCACTGATTAGAGAATGGTGGTCCTAAATAAAAATAGAGAGTAGCCTTCTGCACACATATTCCCTTGTAGGCTTTAGCACTTAATTATATTCCTGTCTCACATTATATATAATGTGTACATATCCCCAAACATGTAAAAATCAAAAGTACAGAAAAACATTTTCTTTATACCTAAAATACCCAATTATGTAGCAAATTTGTGAGTATCTGCACATTTTTGTTATTGCATCATTTATGTGCATTACAAAGTACATAAAATTATCTTAGAAATATGCCACACTGCCCCTAGTAAACATTCTGGAATTACATTTTACTTTGTGTTATTTTAGAAAATAATCAATGACCACAGCCAAACAGAACCTCTTTCCTTTTTTTGTCGGGGTCACAATTACATGACTTTGAGATTTACATACATACATTTGATACACCTACCCCATTGACTGCATGATATTTATTTTGGCCCCCTGGCTTGCCAAAGCTATTCCGTCACTAATTCAATTCTCTGACAACTTGAGCAAGGTACTGTCCCCAACACTGCTTCCTGGGCACTGGATATAGCTGCCCCCTGCTGCACGTTGTGTAATGATTAAACACAGAGGCCGCATTGTTGTGTTTCACTGTGTGCTGTGCCGTGTTTCACAATGACAAATAGTCAATTTCAAAAAATCGAATGATAACCTTTTGTTCAAATCTACCAAAATATCTGGATCCTTTTGATGTTTTTACTCCTGCTTTTCTCTAGTTTTCTTACAAATATTGCACATGAAGAGGTCTGCCAAGCACAACACTCCCAGCCAACAGTGGTTTTGAAAGTAAAGAGGACAATATTTAGAGATGCATGAGATATGCAAAGAAAAAGTTCCCTCTAACTGGAGGTCTACACAGTGTATCTAAACAGGATGCCAGCAGTGCAAAGTGAGTGTACACAGTGTTTAAATCCCAGCAATCCTGTCTGTAACAGGTACAGAAACACACACACACACAATACATTCAACTGATCCAAAAAATACACAATAGGGTCCCATATCAGTCTTGGACAGAAAAGCAAGGCTTTCTGTAGAGTTAATGGGCCTGGAAGGGACTTCAGTCGCAAATGAAACATCATGTTGTTCTGTGATACACAGCCTGAACTGCTCTTTGATCATTACTCTTTAGATTAGCCTCCCCTGGAACTTTCTTGCAGTTTCGAAATCGAGCTCACACAAACCGTGTATGCTAATTTGGCCATACTCATTACTGTTTTTGCCTCCAGACGTCAAAGAGATGAGTCACTCCTTGGATTTCTGCATATCTGTACACTGTACAGCTGTCCAGTCAGTGTGTTTACACAATCTGAACACAACAGTTTAGCTTTCTGGTTAAATGTGGAAAAAAAAATAATTAACTGTCATGCTAGAAAAATAAATCTAGGCCTTTGAAAAAGGACTAATCCCAATGTTTGTGATTCAGAGCCTTTTTTATTGGCCCATTCATCATGAGTGTTAACAGCATCTGATGCATAGCTGCATAAAATGAAGTGGTCAAAATGGAGTTTTGGCATAAAGGTTTTTTTTTTATGTCAAATGCAGCTCGAACATCATTATAAGTCAGATCTTTGTTTCAGTAATCTAAATCTAATCTAGGTCAAATCCTTTCTAAAGAATTTTTTTTGGGTGATTAAATAAACAAAACGCTTGGATACATTTGTGAGGTCATATTAACCCAGAAGACTCTTTTTATCTTTACCTATTTTTCACATTGTAATTTACCAATCTGTCCTTGCAAATATGACATTTTAAATCATCTGTTATAAAAGATTGCTTTGTTCATGATACAATAAAAATCTCAAAATAGGTTTGAAAATACTTCTTTCAGCTGCTCCCATTTAGCGGTCACCACAGCAGATCACCCATTTCCATTTCTTCCGGTCCGTCCTGCCCTAGTCCAACCACTTGCATGTTCTCTCTCATCACATCCATTAACATGCCTTGCTCTTCCTCTTTGGTCTTCCTCTTTTTCTCTTTCCTGGCAGCTCCATTTTCAACATCTTCCTCTCAATATAATCCTTATCTCTCCTCTGGACATGTCCAAACAAACAGACACAAAATGTATATATATATATATATATATATATNTAATGTTTGCTTCCCCTCAAGGGTCCAGCTCTGGGGAGGTAAGATTGAGTGCCAGGTATATATATATATATATATATATATATATATACATACAATACTCTGCAAAAGTTTTAAGCAGGTGTGAAAAAATGCTGTAAACAAAGAATGCTTTCAGAAATGGAAGTGTTAATAATTTGTTTTCATCAATCAACAAAATGCAGAGAATGAACAAAAGAGAATCTAAATCTAATCAATATTTGGTGTGACCACCCTTTGCCTTCAAATCAGCATCAATTCTTCTAGGTACACTTGCACACAGTTTTTGAAGGAGCTCGGCTGGGAGGTTGTTCCAAACATGACTGTGTTTCAACCTCCGTGTGACATTGATGATCATCAGCACCTGTTTGGTAAAATTGGTTGATCATACACCGACTATAATCCTACAAAATCCCTGACTTTGTGCAAGTGTATAAATATATTTTATATATATATATATATATATATATATATATATATATATATATAAATATTTTTAATATGGAACAAAAATTGAAGCTCAGTGCTGGTTACTGATCCAGCCATGGGGCTATCCATTTGGTCCATCAAGAGTCGCTATTATCTCATCAGTCCATTAAACCTTTCAGAAATCAGTCTTGAGATATTTATCGGCCCAGTCTTGATGTT
Source organism: Hepsetus odoe (assembly GCA_017165825.1). NCBI lineage: Eukaryota > Metazoa > Chordata > Actinopteri > Characiformes > Hepsetidae > Hepsetus > Hepsetus odoe. The sequence continues at coordinate 27,038,803 of CM029366.1, read as the reverse complement.
TTAGCGTATGTGTTTTGTTCAGTGGTGGTGAGGATTCAGCCTGCCTTACTTTGGCCATGTTTCTGAGCACTGAACACCTTGTACTTCTGGACACTCCAGGCAGGTTGCAGTTTTCGAGTATGACAGACTGGAGGATCATGGCTTCCTGGTAGCTTCACATTTGATTCTTCTCAAATCTTTGGCAGTTAGTTTGTGCCTTTTTTTCTCAACACGTTTCTTGAGACCCTGTTGACTGCTTGCAACAAACTGATGATTCTGTGATCACAGCCCAATATCTTAGCAGCTTCAAAGGTGCTGCATTCTTCTGAACAACTTTTTTTCAGAGTCAGTTCTTGTTCTTTTTTGGCCCTTTTGCCTGGGCAGGAAAATAAGCTGCCTTATAATGTAGGATATTGATATAGGGTGTTGATCTCCTTAGGCCAGCCCTCCCTCATTACATAAATACACATCACCTGATCAGCTTAAATCCAATTGGACCTGGAATATATGCATAAAGAATGATGGTGTGGTCAAAATACTAAGTTGCCTAATACTTATGCACACATAGTATAACTGTGGTCAGTAAATAGCACTGATATACAAATGCTCCAAATGATTTATTTATATTAATACTATTATGGTTAATGCAGAGTAAATTTGAAGGGAAAATGAAAACTATTCTTGTCATTGTGAAACGCAGCACAACACAACCTCTGCATTTCACCCGTGCAGTGCAGCCATGCAGCAATGGAGCACCCATGGGGATGGTACCTTACTCAAGGGTACCTCAGGGCCACCTACTGGTCTGGGATTTGAACCCACAACCTTTTGAGCCTGGGGCCAATTCCCTAGCCTATAGGCCACCGCTGCCCCTTCTTGGCAAAAAAAGAGCAATGTAGCATCTTGTGTTACACAAAGCCTTTAAATGGTAAGCATCATTGACTTTACAGTATTCATGAATAAATGTATAGTAGTTATCAATTATTGAAGCTTGCAATTAATAACTGAACAAGTCTGCTGTTATGAGGTATAATGTTCTCTTTTATTCTGTTCCATTAAACACACCTAGTTCAGCTCATCAGGTATTTAGCAAAGGCATACATATGTTGAACCCAGAGTATTACAAAAGGGAAAATGCTAATATCTGCAGAGCTGTGGCCCAGAAAGGAGCGAGTTTCTCAGGCTGCACATTTATTATCTGTTAAATTGTCATTCAGGAGTTACACTGAATTGCCCTACGAAGAACAATAATGGTGCTGCTTTTTAGACTTACTAAACAAAATTGCATCATCCTTGCCAGTTAATATAAGTTTAACTCAACACTACACTATATCTGTTACACAAAACAATTGTTTTCTTGACATATTTTAGTAAATGTAATGCTTGGTGCTGCATCATATCTAGCAAATGTCCCCACCCACTCCAATAATCCTGCTCAGCTGTCATACTTTCTCCATTGAGGCTTTTGTTTTTATACATTTCTATGTTACTGACTGATTCAGCCATCTTTGTTTTTCGGTCAACACTTTTCTGTCCTCATGTTAACAGGCTTTCTTTGAATTACATTCTGTCCTTCTTAAGTTAACTGAGCATAAAGCTATGTTAACAGGATCCAATATTTATTTATTTTTTATTTAAATTATGTCAGGCTCAATCAAGTTTAAATAGTTAACTGTATCAAACAGAAATAAAAAAAGATGAAAGTAAAAAATAAAATGTGTGCAAACATATTTTTCTATTTGTATGATAAAGTGAAAAGACTAAAATATCTTCATGTGACAAAAATGTGATCACTGAAATATTTTGTTCACACATTATTTAATGTCCTTACTTGTGAACATAGTCATATAATAATTCACTGTGCTGTACTGTAGGGATGTGACTCTTACTACAGAGGGAGTTGATGAGATTCTTCTCATAGACTTGTCTCAAAGTGACACTGTGATTGAGGCGTTTGCAATGCAAGAAAGAAGAAAGAAAGTTTGACTCACTGGTTTCATTACCAGATTTTACATCATAATGTTGCTCAAGGGCCAGTGTAATCTCAAACCCTGGTCAAAAACAATAATTTTGCCTCCACACTGCAATGCTCTGCATCCAAACTCTTGGTGCCAAACTTTTAATTTCTCCACATGGCAGGAGAGATCATAAATGAAAGTGAAAATCAAAAAATACAGTGATATAAACAATAACTTTGAGTCTAATACTTCAGGATTGTTCCCTTGTTTGAGGACGACAACTTAATATCTTATGTCTAAACATTTCTAATAGAGATGAAGTGCTTTGTTAATGCATTTCCTGACAGGAGTGAAGAGTTTACAAAACTTTAAACTGAGAAAGAAAGCCTTTGGCACCTTGAGAACCACTCTACAGGTGTATAAAATATTTGGGCTTCTTGAGTGAAAGTTTGTCATTGTGAAACACAGCACAACACTCAATGATATACACACAGAGGAGGGGACAGCTATTTAAAGCACCCAGGGAGCAGTAATGGGGATTGGTAGCTCAGGGCGACCTACTTGTCTGGGACTCAAACCCACCACCTTCTGATCCTAGGGCCAACTCTTGAACCACCAGGCCACCACTGCCCTCTGATCTGATGGTAAGAAGTGCCAGCTATCACACTTAATTCTTAATAGTTTGAGATTCAGGGTCAGGTTTTCTTGCTAATGCTATGTAGGTTTTTTCATCATGTCACATGTAGAAACTCAAAAAAGTGGGTAACTACAGTCAAAAGTTTGGGCACATCAAGAACTCACCTGTACATTTCAATAAACAGATAACCCTAACCTGGGTAATTTGCTGGATTTAACAAAGACAACAATCAATAACATAAAATGTGGTATAAATGTGTCACACCTGCCTGAGCCATGTCTCTGTTTCTGTTTTTCTGACCACATTCATAAACTCTCTCCATGACCTTCTTCCTCTCCTCTTGCCTGGTAGCTCCATCCACAACATCCTTCTCTAAATATAACCCTCGTCTCTCCTCTGCACATGTGCAAACCAACACAAATTTGTTTGTCTGACTTCTTCCCCATCTCCGATTGGTCCAATATGATCCTTAATCTTGTCCTTCCCCATTAATCCCAGTACAAATCATAGGATGTTGTCACGTGGCGGGGGGCGGGGCTCGCACACAGGTGCCCAGCGACCTCGCTGGCACCGGCGCGTTACAGATGTTTAACTCTCTGTAGCCTGTTTCCAACCCATAACACGTAGCAGATCTCACTACCATCCTGTAAACCTTCTCTCTCTCTTTTGCTGGTCTGTCACAGATCACTCCTGTCACTCTTCTCCACTTATTTCAACCTGCCGGCACTCTCTTCTTCACTTCTCTTCCATACTCCCTGTTACTCTGAACTGTTGACCCTATGTACTTAGACTCTTTCCCCTTCGCCTAAACAATTCATGTTTTTCATCCCTCATGCTTTTCCTCTCAGAAACATTCTCAGAGTTGTTGTTTTGGATGATTATATATCCACAACTTTTAAACAGTTAGCCTTCATTGACCTAAAAATGAAAATCAGAACACTGGTTTCAATTTGCACAGATTTAGAAGTCAAGGCCAAAGCTAAAGGCCTCAAATGGACATTTCAGCTATTCATGCTAAATCTCATTCTCAACTCTGTGGCATCAGTGGCTAGTGAGACACAGCGAGTTTTATTTTGCACAGTCTTACTTCAGCACCTGCAACACAAGCCATCACCCTGGAAACCAATGTAGTTCACCATGGCAACAGCAGCTCGGGTGCTGGCAGTGGAGGTGAATGGGTATGTTTTGATTAAGGGTGTGAGCATTCACAGGTTACGGCACTTGTACACCTATACACTTTCAAGCTCTGACAGCATGCACATCAATCTACTAGCATTACACACGCAGCAGAACAAAAGGTCATGAAATATATGTGAGCTTAATTCTCCAGTCTGGAGCTTGACAGCTGAGCGCTACATGCCTACAGTAGCTTTTTTTGTGATGGAGCTCTGCCAAAACCCACATGCAGATGGTGCAACTCAGGAGCAGATACGTACATAATTTAAGACAATTTCCAGTTGCCTGTGCGTGTAAGATGCCATGTTGCTGATTACCACTGACACACTGCTCCAGAACAGTCACTTCTGCTACTGTCACCAGCTTCCTGGGGTTCTCCCTGATGGTGCGTGTACTTGTGTGTGCCTTTAGTTAGTGAGCAAGATACAGAACGTGAGACAGACAGACAGATGGAGAGAAGTTATTTTCAATCTGACTGAGCTAACTTAACACAGCACCTAAAAGAAAGGTTCCTAAAGGCAAAAAACTCCTTCAGAATGGTAAGACAGGAAGTGGAAGGAAGTACAGTAAGGGTAGGAATTCAGAAGAATCCCAGTAAAACCGTTAATCAGTGTAGTACCTTTACATAATGTGGAGACTCTTCCTTGATAGGTTCTGCATCTATATGCAGTCATCACCATCCTCAGGGCTGGAGATCTGCTTTCCTGCAGAGTCTATTTCCAACCACAATCTACCACACCTGCTCCAGCTAATTAACTTTTCTCCAGGAGGAGGGATGGTAAGAATGGTTCTGTTGCATTACTTTAAAAAATCCAATTTGCACAGTTTTACACTTATCACCCAAAGACATGTTTTGTGTTCCAAATGTTGCTTCTGTAATTTAGAACTAAACTATTTAGCTAGCAAGCAATTTAAGCCAATTACCCAACCAAATTCTTTTAATAATTACATTCCCAAAATTCAAACAAGTCAAACCAAATCCAGCTCTATATGAAGGCAACACAGACTTGCCAAAGCATGTGATATACCATAAAAACAGAAAGGAAAAATCTTTAGATGTTCTGTACCACAAGCCTACACATCTTCTCTGAAGAAATGGATATAAAGACATACTGGTGTATTTACAGAAATAACTGTAGTCTGACTGTTAATTTGTAGTGATCATTATCAGCTTTATCCCTGCGATGGGCTGGCGACCTGTCCAGGGTGCGTCCCCTGTCCTCACCCTGTGTGCGCTGGGTTGGATGCCAGCACTCCCCCGCGACCCCGTTTGGGACAAGCGGCAGATAATGGATGGATGGATTATCAGCTTTAACCTTAAACTTTTAGCTCCAGAGTTAAACTAAGGAAGCAAATTTTGGGCATCAAAAATGTTTCAGCAGAGGTTGTAAGTGGAAAACGTTTGCCAAACCATTCCTTTAAAAGCATACTAAAAAGACACCAGTGGAACTGGAGATTCCGCTCTAGATTTCCAGTCACGTTTCATTATGACAACCTACACTGAGGCATCCGAGAAATAATTACAGACCTCCCTATTCATTAGTGTCCATGACTGAGATTCTGTAGCCTCTTCAACCATAACAATCACATCATAATGAGGTTTGATTAAGCTTTCAATAATTACGCTCACAGATACAGTAATGTGCAAAACTCATAGACCTCTATCTTCCTAGGGAATCACCTGGTTGCTGCAGAAATACTTTTGTATGCCTGTCAAACTGCCTTTGGCATATTGAGTGGATTATATTAAAGAAACAGGAACAAAGTGCCTGCAAAAAGGGAACTTTTCCAACTACTCAGCTTTCACCATCACCAGTATTTGATGGCCTCATGTTTATGGACCAGGCCCCAAGATTGGAAGGTCATGTGTTCAAATCCTGGACCAGTATATTGCCCTGAGGTACCCTTGAGCAGGGTACCATCCCCAACACTGCTACCCAGGCTCTGGATATGGCTACCCACTGCTGCACGGTGTGTATGGGTTAAATGCAGAGAATGCATTTCGTTGTGGTTCACTATGTGCTGTGCTGTGTTTTCACAATAACAAATAGTCACTTTCACTTTCACTACTAATCACCAGCCTGATCTTCTGGAATCAACTGCACCTGTTTCTTCACTGCTTCATGGCTTAAGCTATTTGGCTTCGTTTCATGTGATTCATATGTAAGTCTCTGTGGCTTAACAAACAATAAACAATCCTCTGAAACGAGTCAGGTATTGGGGCTGGACCGAAAATGAGAGCCAAAAATCTTCAAGGAGGCATACAAATACAAGACATTCTGGCTTTTTGGAAGCAAAATATAAAATGAGGGTTGACTGAAAACTTACTGCACAGTACAGTATACTGGGGGTGAAAGTAAAAGATGGAGACCTCAGCTCTTAATTGCCTTTGACTAAAAACAAGACATCAGCGCTTTAAGACCCTGCTCCACTGTACTTAGGATATATTCATTTGTCACCTCTTAATTATTGTGTGCTTCTTTGCAGTCTACATGGAACAGTAACTTTTCCCCTCTTAAATTATATTTAGTAGCTAAATTCTAAAAGGGAAGGTGGGGAGCTATTTAACGAAGTCCGAATGACAAGCAAATGAAAGACACTTCACTGACCCACTGACACAAATGAGGCTCTGCAGAGGGATGATTAGACCTGATTGCACAATAACAAGCTTCATGGCTTCCGGAAGCATCTGGGATTGGAGCTGACTCAGAGCATTAGATGATTCATGAAACACTATTTAATATCTCGCACCATGGGGCCAAACCGTGGATAGCAGAGGTCATCAAAACAATAGCACTTGCAAACATCTGTGGTATGATGCGGTGCAATGAGACAGCTAGAGCAACTATTTACCATGCCTGTAGAGTGTCTGATGTAACCGTAGTATATTGCATTTTCCTTCCTTACCACTTCCTCTCTGCCATGACATGGGCCCTTTAAAAGTTTTAAAGAGCCCATATCAGTGCAAAAATGAAATGCCTTTTACCTTTTATTTAACTATTATTGTGACACTGTCACAAAAACAAAATCCTTAACATATAAATGACTATGCTGTCTGTAGCAGTTTTGCCCATGAATTTCATTTGAAGTTATAAGTAGTGTTGCAGTGTTACAAGCTGGAAAGCTTTTGGAGTCAGCCACGGTACAGAGCAGTATAAATACAGAAAGGTAAAAAGGACCTAAAATGCACACAAATGCCATGTCATGCAATGACATTGCATTTCTACAAAAAAAAAACCAAAAAACCAGAAAAACATGAGATGAATATAATATCAAATATCTTTAATAAGAAATGTAGAAATGGCTGAAGTTGAGTCATTTTCACTATTGTCCTTCACTGATATGAGACCATTTTTCCCCTCTATTGCTGGAGGTTAACTGTGAGGAACTTCAAATATATACAAGGACCAGAAGTCTGTGAGATCTGTGGCAGATTTGAGGAACTACAAAAAGGCATACATATAATCTAATTAAGCTACTAAGTTCTGTTATTTTCTCAAGCAGATGGTATCACCTTTAGCTCCTTTCACACTGCCTGTGTTCAGCACTATTCCTAAAATCCTTCTGATAATATCATTTTCACCTCCATGAGTGAGACAATCACTAGAGAACATATTCCTGACATCCATGCAATCTCTATCACTCTCAGTGGAGGAAAGCTGTCTAGAAGCAGTCTGGGTGTAAATAACTTCAGAAATAATTATTTCCCCTTCCCCTGCGAAAAAAAGACACCTTCCCGTAGAGGCGAGACTCCGGATGCAGCCGATGATTTCAGAGCATCATAGCTCTAGTATGCAAAATTTCATGATTTCCCCCTCACTCAAATGTAGTCGATCACTCCAGACATGTTTGATGTTTGAACTTTGCTTCTTTGATGTTGTGAAGTTACAAGACTAACATGTAATTGAATCTTCAAGTTATATTTATTTTCAAACTGCAAGGCTATCTTTACACCCCGATTTCTTCCCTGGTGTATTATACAGAAATGTACATATGAATATATGAATTATATATTATATATTGTTATACTATATATAATTGTATTATATGTCCATCTAATTTAGATTCGGTATTAACAGGTTTGAGTCTGTACTTCTGCCATTTTTTCAACGTGTGTCAATGTTGTAAAATGACAAAAAATAATCAAATTACATGCTTTTGTCAGTAATTACTGCAGTTTCTAAGAATTAACTGAATGAATCTTATTTAAACAGTTTTCCTGTTCAGTTTTTAGTCAATCAGCCAAGACATATTTAGAGTCCAAAATTAGCTTCTTTAATTACTATCAAAAACCTTTTCTTACCCCATGCAAACCACAACCCACATTTCATGAAGGTGGTGCAGACTTGTAAATGTGGTTTTGGGTAACCTTTGACTTACTGTGAGCTTTAATATTGAAACCACCTCAAACCACTTCAGCATAAGTCCTGCTGATCTGCAATCATTTCTTGCAGCAACAACCATTAAAGTTCTAAAAGAATCTGATCCAAGATCTTATTTATTTTTGTAACTTACCATAAATCATACAGCGCTCTAAAACATATTGAAAAGTCTGCACCTCTTTAATGAAGAGCTGGATGTGATCTGAAAAGCTTGAATTTTTGGAGGTCATATTTATTAAACAGTTTTGGAATATTATTCATTTGTGCTCTTTAGGGACATGAATTTTGCAGCAAAGCCATTGAAATAAAAGAAGTCAAATTTGTATACCATGTCTTGGTTGGTCGTCTACATCTGGATAACCTGTGTAAAAAGAGTTTTGTGTGCATAATTATTAGGCAAGTGAGTATTTTGACCATAACATCTTTTTTTTTTTTTTTTTGCATATATATCATATATAAAAATATCAGAAATGTTTATTTGTAAATTTTGAGTTTTACAGAGGGGCAGCGGTGGCCTAGTGGTTCAGGCTTTGGCCCTATGATTGGAGGATCGGGGGTTCGAACCCCTTCCCAATAGGTTGCCCTGAGGTACCCTTGAGCAAGGTGCCGTCCCTGTCTCGCTCCTCCCTGTGATGGGCTGGCGACCTGTCCAGGGTGTGTCCTTGGCCCTGTGTGCGCAGGGTTGGACTCCAGCACTCCCCTGCGACCCCGTTTGGGACAAGCAGCAGAAAATGGATGGATGGAGTTTAACTGAAGAGGATGTGAGATGCAAAAATTTTAGTTGCATAATAAACCTGCATATTCATAATTGCATAATAACTGTGTACACATTTGTGTCCCTTGAGAATGTTCACACTCACATTTCCTTTCTTTCCTCCAACATTCAGGTTTCAGGGTTATTAACATTTAGGATTGACGGATAACACTGTGTTTGTTCTATATTAAAATCAATCTTCAAAATACTCACTTTTTGTGCACACAGTGTATTCCTTTAATATCTCTAAGATCGTGCCTGTTAAGTACTGAACAGCGGCATTGATGAGCCTTGAATAACAGCTCGAAAACAGCTTGTTATGAATGACTGAAAGAGCAGCTGAAGCTTTTGCTCTGTAACATGACTCATTGCTGAATGACACAATCCTGAGGTGGGCTGGGAGAAATAAAAGAGCAGTGAAGGATTCTTTCTTAGTGATGGAAAAGGATCAGGTATCTGCACTTTTCTACTAAACGTCAAACATTGCAGTCCATGTTATTAATGAGGCAACACATCATAATTTATCGTCTGTCCCTGCCAATTTGTTTCCATGTCCAGGCCCCAGAAGCAAATCTGAGATAGTAAATAAAGACAATTTTAATTTGTCTGTCTCTGATGGCCATGAGGATGGGAGGGTGTAATTGGTATTTGTCACAGCAGCTGTAGCCAGCAGCAGGTGACAGCATGGAGAAAAACTATCCCTAGTACCTGGATAGTACACAGCTACAAACTGGCTAGCATTTCTTTTTTCCACTCTTCACTGATTTCACTGACTTCACCAAAATTCTTGACTTTATATACATGAAATGTCATAGTAAAACTGTACATTTGCTTGTACTGTCTCTGCCTGACCCTGAAGTCTTACAATAAATTTGCTCTTTTTATGGTTCTACTATGCAATTTACAGTTAAACTTTACAGTTTACTGTGAACCTTTACAACGTATTTTCTTCTGATTGGGCTCTGTAGCAAACAAACAATTGACGAATGAATTGATTAATTTTTTTTCAGTGTGTGTTCCTTGATTTAGAAAGCAACTGAAACCCAACTGCATCACCTTAAAACCCCTGTAGGATAGTTCTGCCAATAGAATGGGACGTCCTGAAGTAGTCATAATTAAACCTAATATAACCACAACCAAGGCCGAACACTGAGTGGGGAAAGTATGTTTACTGTTTTAATGAAGCACCATCAACATCAGCCAAACCTATTCACTCAACATCAGTGCCTGACCACAGCAATACTCATGTGGCTGAACAGTATTGAATCCAAGCAGTAACATGGGGCAGGGGTGGGCCTGTCTAACAGGTGCGACATTTGACATTGCAGGTTTATTATGCAACTAAATGAAGAACTAAAATTTTTGCATCTCACATCATATACTCTCTTCTGTTAAACTCCATCCATCCATTTTCTGCTGCTGGTCCCAAACGGGGTTGCGGGGGAGTGCTGGAGTCCAACCCAGCGCGCACAGGGCGAAGGACAGGTCGCCAGCCCATCACAGGGAGGAGTGAGACGGGGATGGCACCTTGCTTAAGGGTACCTCAGGGAAACCTATTAGGAAGGGGTTTGAACCCCCGATCCTCCGATCATGCGGCCAAAGCCCGAACCACTAGGCCACCGCTGCCAGCAAATTAAAATAACATTGCTAATAACGTTCGTTTTATAATAATTTTACGATTGTTCAATATTATTTCAGTACTGATGATGTCCGTTATTACAGTAATGGCATCAGCATATTGCCCAGCCCTGTGTAAGTTTATTCCTTGTTACCAACCAGTGTCAAGAAGCAATGCTCCATTTCACATACTGGATCTTAATAAATCACTTGAGTGAATCTATATTCAGTACAGCTGCCTCACCCAGATGCTTGTTTTCATATGATGCTTGAGCAAGAGTCAAAGGGTTCCTGACCTGAATGTACTGTATTTGCTGTAATAAAAGCCACACAATAATATTCCACCATTGAAGCAACTTTGACACAACCCAGAATCATGTGAGGCCTTTGTGTGTTAGTGGATGTAAGAAAAAGCAGAGAGAGCTGGTGGTGAAATATGAACAGACACTAATTTGCAGCAATATGCTGGTGGTCAGCCGTAATCTCATTGTGCGGTAGAGCCATGCAGCGAAATGTGATTTGAGACAGATGTAGACAGAGCCGGGTCTGAGTACGAGCGGGTGGATGGAGGGGGTAAGGGAAGAACAGAGCGGGACGTGGAGACTCATGGAGGATAATTAATGTGACATTTCCCTGACATTTAGCTGGAGGTGCAGCGCAGGAGCCTGGAAGGAGGGAGAAAAGAAAGCGGAAGACAAGGAGCAGGGAGGAAACTCAGAGAAACAGGAATACCCAAAAGCAAAAAGACAAAGAATGATGAAACAACAGAAGCTTAGCCAGTCTCTGCCAGAGTACAACCCTGCCTTGATCATATCACTGCAATATCACCAACAAACATGCACACAAACAGGGCAGCAGCTAGCTATGAGGTCAACAAGGTCTGCAACTCTAGAAGCTAAATACTCACCTGAATAAAAAATAGCAGTTAAAAAACCTCTCACGGCCACAGTAAGAAAAAAAAAAGCACCCCCTTACTTTGAAACCTATGATTGCTCATTATAAGTACACACTCAAAATATATGTGCTTGTAATCAAATAATTTATTGTGATTGATTATTTTGTGTGGCCAATAGCATTGAACAGAATTAGTCCTATTTGCTAAAAATTGACCCAAAACAAAGATCTACATCGCTGAAAGAGTCACCCCTCGAAAACAATGGTTGCAGGTTCCATCCCATCCATTTTCTGCCACTTGGCCCAAACTGGGTCACGCTGGAGTCCAACCCAGCGCACACAGGGAGAAGGATGGGGGACGCACCCTGGACAGGTTGCCAGCCCATTGCAGGGAGGAGCTTGACGGGGACCTCAGGGCAACCTATTGGGAAGGAGCTCGAACCCCCAATCCTCCGTTCACATGGCCAATGTCCTAACCACTAGGCCACTGCTGCCCTTAGGTGCCATCCCATGAGTGTATATTATGTGTAATATATATCATGTTTGATTTCGACTCCATCATGTTTGCAGCCTTTCGTTACAGTGGGCAGTTTTAAAAGGAACTACACATTCACAGCTGCTTTCATCCAGAGACTATACTTATGTAGGGTATACTTATAGTGTGCTGGTGGTCTAGTGGTAGGGTACTTGCCTATAGATCCAGATCCAGAGGTCCCCGGTTCAAATCCCATCTCTAGCACTACCACCATTGGGTCCCTGAGCAAGACCCTTAACCCTGAGTTGCTCCAGGGGGACTGTCCCTGTAATTAGGACCTGTAAGTTGCTCTGGATAAGAGTGTCTGCTAAATGCTGTAAATGTAAATGACTACAAGAAGCAACTTAAGGGTTTTGCTCAGGAACCCAATAGCGGTGAGATTCAAACTTCTGTCATCATCATCACTGTCTACTAAAGCTGCTGTATGTAAAGCTTTAAAAACTATTTAAAAGGTGTATTTGAATGTATTTGAATATGAGGGTCTGGATGAGGGTTGACTGTATTTGAATGGTAGCCACTGATACGATCACAGCAACAAACAGCCTGCAAAGCAGCTGGGCTTCAGCCTACACTACTATGGGTACAACTACAAGGTTGATGCTTGGAAAAATCTTTAATGCAGGAAAAATTAAAACTGTGGCCTTAATAATTTAGATGGAGCACATATACATGTCTAGTTAAAGCATATTTTGAGTATTTTCAAATGTGTCATATTATGCTATACCTACAAAAGAATGGTTTTAAATGCATTGGTAAAAAACATGATCTGTCTTGACAGTGTGACCTTTCACAGACATACAACAAATTTCTATTGAAATTAATAACACACTTTTGTTTTTTCACATTTTTGTCAAACTGTCCTTTCTGTCCCTTGTGACCAATGCTTGAGTGCACATGTGTGGAACTAAAACGTGTGACAAAATACAGCCAGTCAAAAGAGTCAGTTAATTCACGTGAAAACATCTTGGACTGACTGGCTGCTTTCTGCAGAATTCTTAAAAATAAAAGTACAACATAATACACTATGAGCTAAAACAATCACTGGACCATCCTGTAATTTATCCTGCTGCAGGAATAATGCAGACAGTAGCTGGATTTGCACTTTTTTTTTTTTTTTTACCCTTTTAATCACCCTTTTAAGCTAATTGCCAGCTAATATGTTCCATCAATTGTGTGGACATTGCAATTTTTTTTTTTGGCAGAGACATTGATTTGACAAGGAACTGGGCCTAATGGTACAGGGACATTTTTATATTGGTAGTGTGAAGAAAAGAAAACAAAAGAAAGGAAAATAGACAAAATGCTATAAAGTCTGAAACATCAATCAAGTAATAAGAAGCAATGCTATTCTGAAATGATATTCACAACTTCCAGACCGAAGCAAAGAAAATTCCTAAGCTAGTCAAGCAGGGTCTAACAAAACAAAGCTTGCAGAGTTAGACACAGCAACCTACAAAATCAGGATGAGCAAAACCTCTAGCTATTTAAAGGACAATTTTTCACAATCTTTGTTTTAATTTTGAATGAGTAAAAACATTCCATCACCAAGATTAAAGTTATTAGGGTTAAGCTCAGGTTCATCTATAACATATAGATTGTACCTTATACCTTATTCATCCAAAAGTGCCCAGACACCTCTTGTGATTAATGAATCCAACTAAATAATGTGGACAACTTTGTGTCACATGCATATTCATTCATATTTCTTTGAACACAGCCTCTGTAATCTCCATAGAAACCATAGAATGATCAGTGCAACACATGAATCTAAGGTCACCATACACAATGTCAAGCATCTACCCCCATGGAACTTTGGGATGATTTAAAGTTTTTTTTAACAATATTGAGGTTGCAGGGTGCCAGTTCAGCAGCTCTGCCTTATTAGGTTAAATGTCCCCACTCAAAACTTGTTACAATAGTCTTGTATAATTCACTCACTTGTTAAATGAGCCACTCATCCAAACCAGTGTCATGGGTTGCTGAAGCCTATTCCAGCCCTTCTAGGAGCGAAAGGGCAACATTGTTTAATGTAGGGTATAATTAAAATAACAGCTCTTGCAGTCTGAAAACTGCATTCATTCAAATGTGCTTTAGATATAAATATGATTTATAGAACAGCCCTGTCCAGAGTCTAATCATCCAACTTCAACACCTGACCTAACTAGTGCATTTATGGCTGAATGCATTAAATTCTGCACAATAATTCTCCAACATCAATAGGTGAAGCCCTGGATTAATACACTTGCCTTCAGAAAAAAAGCTGGATGGAGAGTGTATACAGATTTTGGACATAATGTAGAAGTGTATGTTTGACCCCGTATCCTGAAATGGTAAGAAAACAAACGTGTGTGTGTCTGACAGTGTGTGTGTGTGTGTGTTTCATGCGGCTTATGGTGGTGTCATGTTTCCCCAATTCTGCAGCTTCCAATTCTATCCCAAGAACAACGTGAAGACATTTTATACCAGAAAGGCCTCAGAATAGCAACACTCAATATTTACAAAAGATAAAGATTCACACTGTGACAGCTAACCTTGGCTGCAACGGATGAGCCAGGCTTCTCCAGCAGGTCCCACAATTTCTTGCGCTTCTCTGAGCAACACGTGTTATCAAACTCCTCGCCCTCACGATCCTTTAGTGTGTCAGCCTCACGCTTCAGCTCCTCGTTCATCTGCTCCTTCTTCTGGTGGTAGCGTGCCTGGCAACATGACTCTAGGTAGATCTCATCCACACCCCAGTAGTCCAGCTCCTGGCTGAAGGAGAGGGCGCACATCTCCTCCATCATGTGCAATTTCCCCGTGCGGTAGAAGTTCAGGATGGACGTGAAGGCCCCTGGGTGTCGATCGAAGAAGTATTCGTTGTCTTCCAGGTTATAGTCATCACAGATGTCCATGAGCGCCTCATGTGTCCTGCAGTCACGCAGTTTACCCAGGCGTGTGCGAGGCAGCCGATCCAGAGTCCTCCAAAGAACCTCATGTGGAAGGCCACCGACATTGAGGCGCACACGCCGGTAGCATGACATGCTCCGCACAATGTCCACAGGCTCCGGCGGTAAGGAGGCTGTGGAGCGAGAGCCCACTTTATTCATCCTGGCTGATGGTTTGTCCATTTAGCACAGTGCGTATTAGTCCACACGGTGATGTGTTACCGTGCGCTTTCTGACGTGCTTTCATCCATCGCTGCTGCTGCTAAACCAAGGAAAATCAGAAATGAAAAATACAGTCTTCATCAACACATACTTAGCCTACACTTTGAAAAGTGCTAACTTTTAAGAAGGAACCCAAACAAATTTCATCCAGACATAAAATCATAGAACATACTATCAGTACAGTTACATCAGTAACAGCTGGCTAATTAGTTTCATCATCAATTTAATTACATTTACATTTATCCATGTGGCAGACACCCTTGTCCAAAGTGATATATTACTGCTTTATATGTTGTATATATATTACTGCTGTATATGTGCAGGGTCGCGGGGGAGTGCTGGTACACACCCAGCACACACAGGGCGAGGACGGGGGACGCACCCTGGACAGGTCGCCAGCCCATCGCAGGGAGGAGCGGGACGGGGACGTCACCTTGCTCAAGGGTACCTCAGGGCAACCTATTGGGAATCCTCCTCATGTGGCCAACACCCTAACCACTAGGCCACCACTGCCCACCAAGTAACATGTTGAGTTAAAATAGAAAAAGTGCTCCATCAACCAGTACCTGTTAAAAGGATGGTTCTTTACAACTGCAGAAAAAATGCTAATACTAAACCTTAAACTAAGCACTAAAACTAAAAGCCCAAATTGATTCCAAAAACAAACAAATGAAAAATAGCTAAAGATTATCTCCACATGCTTATTTCAAACAACGCAACTAATAATCACAACCTAGTCATTAATTAGAAGACTTGGTTCTAAAAAATATCAACCAGTTCACACTATAATGCAGATCTGGATCTGGTCTGAACAGGTCGAGAGGAGTTATAGGGCGATTAGATTTATTTTGACTCGTCTGTCAGCAGCTTACAGAAGCAAATTTTGTGCTCCAAACATGCACTGACTGATTGACTATGCAGTGAATCAAAATGTTTGTACATTTAATCATTTAACAGACTATCCCTTTCATCCCTGCAACACACACATGACCTGTGTTTAGAAAACACTTTTTCTTCCACAGTGCTCTATCATGAACATTAAAAAACTTTCTTTCAGACGTGCAAATTTTTTTTTTATTGGAAAAAGTATTGTCACAGGAGACTTTAAACAGGATGGAGGTATGAAGGCTACTATTACATGCATTCCACTGTGTGGAGCTTCTATAGGCAAAAATCTACAAACAGTCATTAAGGATCCAACTAATTCAGCAGTCTGCACGTCAGTCAGGTCAACACACAGGCGTCGTCACCATGTGACCTGCAGGAAGGTAAAAGTGAACGAAAGCCCTATGAGTAAATGGCTGTTATGTGCTGTCCACCCTGTTGGTGCTGAAACTGGAGACCCAGTGAATATTATACTGTCTGTGAATTCTCGTTTTGCACTGGTGTCTCTTTTAGGTTTGTGCTTTTCTGCTTTATTATGCTTTAAAGAAGAAAACCCTCAGTGTTGTTGAATAGTTAACGTTCACTGCAGCTGCTGCAAAGCTGACAGACTGTTCATCACAGAAAACAACCGTCAACAGAAGACATATGGGTTTCCACAGGCTAATAGTTGGGGTTGTGGCGTTGCTTAAATCCAGAGCCTGAGAAATCTCACAGAATTCACCAAAAGCCCCCTGAATGCACAAGTCTTCTAACCTGCATGACATCTCTTACTCTGTTCAAAACAAGAAGGACTGTCAGAGGTGCATATAAAGGGGCAACATTTGGGAATTTTATATGACTATACGAAACCAAAGGGTTTCAGCTGCCTCTTTATACTCACTGTTTAGGCTAAATGCAGTCTTTCATCTCTTCAAATGAGCTGATACTGGACAGCAGCAACAACAACAACAATGTTTATTATTATTATTATTATTATTATTATTATTACTGTATCTTATATTAAACATATAATAAGAAATAAAACAACAATAACAAAACAACAAACAGCAACCATAACTATAACATTTATAACATTTATTATTATTATTGATGTTGTTGTTGTTATTACCTCTTACTATAACCACATAATTATAGAATTTTTACAAGTGTGAAGAATAACAACATACCTCTGTTTAGGGAGCTTCCTTTGAAGATAGGGATGTGAAGGCATAGAAAAGAGAGGGTAAAAAGGGAGAACGTCACTGCTTTAGTCCACCAGCCAGTGCGAAATCGAGCCTGTAGGGAGGACCTCTCCCCTCCGCCCAGCTCATATTTGGACGCTGGCCGCAGCCGCTCTCTACATCCAGCCGCCTTTTCTCGCAGAGAAAGAAGGAAAGAAAGAAACGAAAGAAAAGATCAACAAGTCTTGCTGGGGATGCACAGGGCTGCGAGGCAGCTCTCTCCGAGCGGGATGCTGAGAGAAGGCAGAGGCGACAGATGCCTGGCTGGAGGAGGTGGAGGAGGGCTGGAGGAAAAAGGGAGCCTTTAACCCTTTGCCTTCCAGAGCAGGCTTTCCTGGAGCTGCTCCTTCTGCGCCAGTAATGGCGACTGATGCGAGGACAGCCGCCTGATGTTCCTCCAGCATCTCTCAGCCTCTGGGGCTGCTTTCAATCTGGAGAGGACGCAGGTGTTGCGGCGCAGCTCAGTGTGGTCGGAGGGCGAGACTTCCAGAGAGCCTGGGGATTTTTCTTGGTTTTGCTGAGAGAAGGAAGTCAGAGAGACATGCACCAAAGATCATCTCTCCACCCAGTAGTTCAGCTCAAGTCAGAGTTTTCCCTTCAAACCAAAAGCAGCTGCTATCATGGGTTAGGAGTAAAGAACTGATTGAATTCTCAAACCTCCAATCTCCATCACCCTTCATCAAGGTGGCTGGAGAATTGGATTCATAAGCTTAAAGAATTAGTTATTGGTTATTGGTTAATGAATCCCTAAATTCATTTAGCTGTCATGATAAAGGGAAAATATGTATTCAGAATATTATTGCTTTATATATTTCCATGGAATAAATGCATCCGAATGTGTATTCATATATTCATTATATATATATATATATATACACCACAAAAACATTTCTATACATGTATATAAGATACATGGTTCAAATAAGAGCTTTTTACATAGAGACCTAATTAGGTTTCTGTACCAGTGTAGTTCAACCTTGGCCCATTTTTTTTTTTTTGGCAAACTCAAGCATTCCCCACTATTTCCATGCTCCTCATGAATTCTAAATGGGATTCAAGTCAGTAGATTGCCTTGGCCATGAAAACGCCACTACTTTCTTCATTAGAAACCAACTTTGAACTCTTGACTATTGTTAGAATCGTTGTCACATCCTTCTTTTCATGCCTCTTTAGATGAAATGGAAGATACTGCTAGTATCAAATTATGATACTCCCAGCTTCATGCACTTTCTTGGAAGAGATAATAGTCGTGTGCAGGTCTTAGACACATCTATGTTTTAGGAGAGGAGTTTTGTGTGGGTAGGGATGGAGAAGAATGTTCAACAGAGAATCAGATCATTGCTTATTATGTAACTGTTGTTTCTGCTCCTTGAGGTCATCCAGTCTTTTTTGATAAAGTCTACTCACTTACCTTCCTTATCATTAGTCATTAGTGAAGATGTAGCATCACTTTCTTCCAACCAGTACCAATTTTTTTCAGTTTGCATCAGAATTTCTGCAGCATTAGTATCTAGCAACTTATTTTATGTGTGTCATAAATACATAAATCCTACGCACACAGACCACAAAAAAAATACTGTTTGTAAAGAGTAGGTATATACTTGTACTTCTTCATAGTGAAAGTGAAAGTGACTATCCTCATCATTGCGAGGTCACAGCACAGCACACACTGAACCACAACGAAATTGGATCTCTGCATTTAACCCATGCACTCAAACACTGTGCAGCAGGGGGCAGCTATGAATGCGCCTGGGGAGCAGTGAAGGGGACGATACCTTGCTCAAGGGTATCTCAGGTCAACCTACTGGTAAGGGGCTTGAACCCCGATCTTCCGTGGCCAAATCCCTAACCACTAGATCTCCGCTGCTGATGAGGTTAATACATCTAATAAGTAATGGAAATGCTGTGTAAAACTCCGGACTCCGTCACAGACTTGGCAAAATGTAAACCTAAAGCTGTTTACACAATTTCTAAATAACTTTATGACAAAACTACAGAAAACAGTGATTCAGTACTGCAACTACTAATGTTTCACATATTTATCGCACTCATACATTTTTAGGGTCAGCGGAATGTCAAACACTATCAGAACGTGGGGGAACAATTGTGTGAAAATGGGAATTTCTTTTGAACTATTCCTTTAAGAGATGAACAGTTGAATTAGAATAATCTGAAGTGCTGCCAAGTAAAACTACACTCCCTTGAGATAATCCTTAGCTTTAAGCCATGGCTTATAAACATGTCATGGTTTAATAAAATGAACTCCAATTAACATAATTATCTCTTAACATGTCTACGCTCATGATTTCCTTTTTCTTGTTTAAAAGAAGAGTGAAATGTGGCTGAATTAGCCATGAAAGTAAGCATTTGAAACACAAGTTACACACAATACATGCTTTTTACTGCAATAAATAACAGATATTATAAAAACTGTACAGAACATTAAGAAAATATAAAGGCAGATATTTAAATAAGCCGTGACTGAACTATGTGCAGCGCAGATTAGATACTTGGGAATCATTTCCGCAGTTTGTAGCGAATTTCCAAATCTCCATCTGGTTGCAGTACGCCAAAACCGTAGCGACTGGGATCCACCGGTGGCATGGTAGCATTGCAGTCACACAGCTCCAGGTGAAATCGGGTCAAAATGATGTAGACAAATCTAAACCGGGCAGAATGGATGGTACTTAAACCTAAAATCTTATAGCATTAAATATACATTTTTAAAACTTTATAGAAAAAGTAATTTGCGAAAACACCTCTGTTGGTTGAGGGGACCTTCAGCCTTTCAACGTAGTGATATTTACTGTTATTATATTTAATGATATTTAATGTTCTATCCATAGCCCCTGGACTAGGAGTTCCTCTAGAAGGACGCAAAAACAAATTTTCTGTCATTTTGAATGGACAACAAATCATGTCTTTAAAACGTCTTATTTGTTTTATTGTCTTCACAAGTGCAAAAGTAGGATCTATAAGCATCTGAAGGCGGCAGAAGAGGCTGTTTGTTTTTTTTTGACCATGCTGACCCTAGCAGGCCCAAGGCTGCTCTTCAATTAAGAAGTAAATAAGAAAGAAGTATAACAGTGAATACCAAGTGAATGAGTGACAGGGGTTATACTTACTGTTTTAAAGCACTAACAGCAAAAAGACGTCCAGGACACAAGTTGGTCCCTACTCCCCATGGCATGGTGCCATGCTTCATCCTCATGCCTTCCTTAAAGAACTCACTCTTCTCCGTCCCATCAGCATTTAGGAAGCGGTCGATTCTGAATGTCTGAAAAAAAAATTAATCTTAGAGCTTTCGAGAATTACTAACAAATTAGTCTTCTCTCTCTTTCTCTACTTTAAATTAGTACCATAATATTTCACAAACACTGATCAATCAGCCCACCAATCAACAAGTACCACGCACACAGCATGCATGGTTAGCAGCTGCAGCATTTAAAGCCCTGACTATGGTGTGACCTTTGTCCTGGCAGTGGTTCAGAGGATAAGATCTTTCCTCCATATTTCTCCTGAGAATTTATCCTGGGTCAGTGATGGTACTAACCCATTAATCCCCCCAAAAATACTAGATTAGACCTCTGGCCTTTTCAGGCTGTAATGCAGTATCCAATTACTATGTAACACAACAGTTTACAGTACCGTTATTTGGCTTTTCTCCCACACTGTAAGCCTAGCATGAAGAAATCACATTAGTCTACTTTATGGAAACGATGGAAAGTATGTATGACTTATATTAAGTCAACCAAATGAATGAGAGATTAAATTGTGCTGTCTGAGTTCATATGGAAACTGAAAGCACAATATGTGCTATATCTGCCAAAAAAAAAAAAAAAAAAGAAGATCAAATTAAGTAAAAATCCATTCCATGTAAAACTCTTCAAATGAAAAAGGAATTGTAAGCATGTTTTCTGACAGATTTTTTAAAGCAATAGTTGTTTGGCAACCTCTGTGATAATATAACCATATGAGTACTGTTTATCCAGTGAAAGGTGAAGCCTAGATTTGGAGCCATTGCTTTGCGGTCAAAGGAACTCTTAATTCCTTGTCAGCATTAAAGGCTTGAGTGCCTTTCCTGTCTGGTACTGTGCAGCTTTATCATCCATGAAGAAGCACAGAAAATGAGATCTTTCTTTTTAGAAAGACATCAATACATTTGAAGCTGTTTTATTCTCCTTCATCCTGCTAAATGCCAATTTGTTTGGAATTTCTTGACCACTCAATCCTTTGTAGTGTCAGATTGAGTCAACTAGGTGAAAGCTGTCCAGCACTTCTCCATACGTCATATTACTATATGCCGTAAAGGCTTCTGATCATCCTGAGTTTCTGAAGGTTAACAAAGTTTCCAACACCAGTCTTAAAAGCACATTCTGTCTTGTATCCTTTCATCAGCATTGGGATACAAGTTGACCTGTTCTCACCTGACTTTTTTTTTTGTGGTACCGGAAGATGTTCTCTGTAGCTAACATTAGTGTCTTGGCAACTGATGTTGCTTTTGTGGAGTTATTCTCCATGAAACCAATCTTTCCACCTTTGTTTAATAATCATTAGATTTTTATGGCTTGACTGTAATTTTTGGTGTTAAGTAAAAGTAAAAAGTCCCTTCGGGTTGGATGTTCTAGTCCTTGTCCTTCCTGGCACTTCAGGAATTCACAATTTCAGTTTCTTTATCCTTTATTCTGTAGAATCCCATCTTCTGGGACTCTCTGAACTTTCATTGTCTTTTTTAATACACCGATGTTTTTACCAGTAGTTCCTCTGCAATCATCCACCAGAAGCAGTGCTGTAGGCTTCTGCAGTTCAATACAGAAAGCGGGTTTAGTCTGGCACCTCTGCTAAGACCTTTTTGCTATGGAAGATTCTGAAAGGGTTTAAAACTCCAGGGAGCGTAGGTCTATGGTTCCCTGATGCATGCAAGCCTCCTGACCTCAGCAAGGCACCATGCCATCAGAGGGCTGTCAAATTTGCTCCAACATGCCGTTCTAAGAGCTTTATTAAAAAGAACCACTCATATAATGAATGCTTCTCAAATAGTGCTGTTGCATGATTTCAACAGTTGATGGGCTGGAACCTTACTTACAGATATAGTAATTACATATCTTTTGTTTTTGAAACTATTTTTTCTTTAATTATTGCATCTAGATGCCACATTAATGTAGCAGACTATATATTTTTTCAATCTCTTTATCTGGACCAGAGCTTTCTGATGTTTTTTCCAAAGATGCAAATATCTAAATGTTAGCTATAAATGTGACTATGAATGCTAGGCTTAGAAACAGCTAATTTTTAAAACCAAATACACAAAAAAATTATGCTTTTTATGATTCAGTTAGGAACTAAAAATTGGCTACCTCTGGTTCATGATGGATCAGAGGGTCCATCTGTGGGCTGAGGAAGGGAAAGATGCAGAGACGGTCTCCACGCCGCAGAGCGTATTTCCTGCCGTTGCTCAAACAAATTGTTTTCTCCTGCATCACTTCTCTGGTGATGAGGGCAGCCGCAGTGAGGCGCAGAGTCTCCTTCAGGGCACTGTCTGTTAACAACACGAAGACAGCCTGATTACTGCAAAGTTCCATACCTCCTTTTTATTTCCCACGTATGCAGCAGTGCTGAAACTAGCTCTCTTGTTGGTTTATGTCATTGCATTAACATCAGTTTAAGAAATTATTCACATGAAGTACATTAAGACATCATGCTTGAGGTGGTTTATGCTTAAATAAATGCTGTCACCACTAAGACTAAGTAATGTCACCACTAAGACTTACTAAATACTGGTGTGTTCTCTCTCTCATCCAGAGAGAGGTGCTGGAGTCCTTGTAGTTCCTCTCTCACTGCTCTCAGAACTTCAGGGTGGGTAAGCAAGAAACCCAGCATCCAGAACGCGGCAGGACCTGCATTACCCTGCAAACACACACACACACGTATATATTATTTTATCTAATTTGTTTCACATTGTTATTTGTGTCAATTAGTGGATTTCTCTGTCTGGGTGGTTGTAACTTAAGAAACTTCCCTTGGAATCAATAGTTTTTCTGATGTTGATCCTGATCACACATGCAGAAAGGGGCATCTATTGAAAGTGCCCGGGGAACAGTGATGGGAACGGTACCTTGCCCAAGGGAACCTCAGGACAACATATTGGTCTGGGATTCAAACCCATGATCTTCTGATCCTGGGGCCAACTCTCTAACCACTAGGCCCCAAATGTATCAAGTACCTTTTTTATCTAATACAATTATCAGCTGCATGTACAAATTAGCAGAGCTTTACCCTTGAAGGTAGAACATGGTTGATGTTATGTACCTTAAATGGGTTTTAAAAGTACAGTACACTCCATTTTGATGGGGTAAGGTGGATATTTGTATCTTTTCATTGCTTAACCTCCTTTTAAATAGAAAAAAAATGTAATGAAAAAGTTGATAACAAGATGCTGGGCAACTAAAATCTAATCAAAATCAAAGCAACTAAGAAAATGTAACTGAACCAAAATATGGTAGTTCTTCTGAAGATGTATCCTTAATGGTATCACCATGGTAACAGTGTTTATACCTTGAAAGGTATAGTCTTTTTTTTCCCCAGACATGAACATAGAGGAGGAAGTAATAGGAAGTGCAAAATGATGATGTAATTTGTTATAATAAAGAAAAACACTGTCATGTGTAGCTCTCGGTCAAAAAAAGCACAGAAGCAGGACATGTGATCATGCAGTGTTGTCAATTCTTGCAGAACCACACACTAGAACTATCCTCCAGTAATTGTGGTGGGGCTCATAGGTGATTCTCTGCTGACAGGCCGAGTCAATGAAGGACAAAGCCAGTCTGAAAGTGGCTACTGAGAGTGCACTACTCTCTCCAACTGTCAATAATACTGCTGTGACTCAGCGTCTGTTAGTTTATTTGTGGAAATCCTTGTGAACTAAGGCACACAGCACATTCTGTACTGGGCTTCCTCACTTTGATGACACCTATCCAGATCATCTTAAAGTGACAGGTCACTGTGACATGCTGTGTCTCATTCTACGTATGTGTGAACGGACCATACTGCACAGTTTAACTATGATTATTAGGCATTTCATTTAGAACTGTGAGAGGTCAGGGTGACTGCACTTTGCTTAATAGCTTGAAAATATACTGTCCTCGTGTGGTTGAGGAGTGCATTGTAACACCATACCTATTAAGACTTCTTCAGAAATTCACAAATCTATTATGGAATGCTTGGCTGTATCCAAAATTCCATTGTTTTCACAAAATTATCAAAATTTGTATTGAAATCCAGGCTAAAATTCACTCTTGCATTAAATATTTATCTGTAGAAAAATCACACAGTAATCTACAAACTGAATGAATGACATTTTCATTCTGTTTGCAGTGTGTAAGTATCAGTTAAATCTGTGGTTCTAATTTTGCTTGTTTAAATTTCATATACAAGGCCGATATGGTACAGATGTATAGGACAGTTCTACAACATGTTACCTACATTTCATTAAACTGAAAGCATTACACAATCAGAAGTGGCAAAAATATGCAAATTTGTTTACTGAAATAACACGTAGGTTAGGCAATAGTTATGGTATATTAGAGTATTTATTCTTTAAGAATAGACTTATTCTTAACAAAGTACAAAATGTAATATCTGCAATAAGAATGCCTGATTTAAGTTCCCTATAGAAAATGTATTTTTTTACACATAAAAAGTCAACAAAATGTAATTTAGTTGAAACTTAAACATTTTATATTTCTCTAACTTCTGACATTGTTTGACTGACGATCTGGAGTTACTAAAACTTAATCATTCATTTACAGCATTAGAGGAACGTAAATTCTGTCATTGCCCATGACAATATTTTGAATTCCAGGAAATTTCAGCAAATCATTTGCATCTTCCAGGGGTCACAAGTTTCAGTTGCTTCATGTTCGCGGAGCCTGTCATGGATTAGCTCACCCACACACAAACATTTTCTGGGAGAGTTCTGCTGAATAGTAAGTGTGTGACATCAGAGTTTTGGAATTTTCCCTTATTTATTTTATCTTAGTCAGCGCTTTGTTTTTTTTGTTCCATGTAGCTTTAAAATAAACTAGGGGCCTGACAGGAGAAATTCCAAAGCTGCAAGTATGTAGTGTTTGTCTCTGTACCTGGAGACAGGTGGCATTCACACAACTCACCTGCGTAACCCACAGCTGAAGCAACATGGCTCGTCGCTGGGTGTGTGTTTCCAGGCCCAGTTCTTCCAGGTGCTGTAAGTAGGTCTGCAACCATGACTGGGACTTTGCTCCCTTTGAAAACCAGGTTGGACACAGGAGGTCCCACAACCGCTCTTGGGCTGATCTGGCAACCATCCTCTCATCTAATACAAACAAACAAATAAATGTTGAGTCTTACACGTGTCTCAAAGGTATTATATATGCAAAACTACTTCTACAAATAATACTATTCATAATAACTACACTATTAATGGCCATATAAAACTAGTAAGTGGTTTATATGACATATATGTAAGTATCTACATGTAACAGTATAAATATACTAGATATTTATTTGCTGGAGCTTACACTTTATTCTCATACAAAAACTAGACGTTTTTACACTTTCAGGTAAAAAGGAATGATACAGCTCTTGTAAAAACCTATAAATTCAGAAGAGTAAAACTACTTCTCTGCATAGTAGGGCGAGCCAGTTTAGCTAGAAGCTTGTCAAACCGCCGAAATTCCTCATAAACCTCTGTTATCTCAGCACAGTTGTTATTTTTTGTGCCAAACAGGGTTTGATAACCGGCTCTGCATAAAAACAGAGGGGAAAAAAAGCAGAGATAGAGTGAGAGGTGTAAACAAACAGCATGAAGAAAAAAAAAGTGGTGCACGAACAAACATTAGGGCTGTTGCAATTATTAAATAATTGTCAAATATAAAATAGAGTTTTGGCAAAAGAGCGTTCAATAACATGTAAGACATGTGGCTTTAAGGATTTTAAAGCGATTATTTATTAAACTGTTTCTTTACTTTGAGAGAGATGAGCAGAAGTGTTTTAATATTTATTTTAGCAACATTTAAAAGATTCCCAGCATTGCAGGTGTTTGTCCCAAATCAGTTCACCGAAAACACACGGTCATGAGTCAACAGTGCCACTGTTGCTGCAATGGAGAATGCTCCAGTGTATCTCAGCCACACCCTCCAAAAGCATGAGACACTCAGGGATTCTGGGATTATGCAAGCCGGTGTATAATTAAACTTGGTGGGAAAATTCTTTTTCTATGTGCAAGTGGATCCTGTGTTTAAATAATCATGCACGTATCCCGGTTATGTAAGAGCAGGACGAGTCAACATACTTGAAGAGTAACCCGTAACAGAAGTTGAAGAGTTTGTCATTTTTCCAGGCAGCTTGGCTCTGGTCGGTCTCTGATGCCAGAAGGAGGTTTAAGTTGTTCTGCATTGTGCTGCACAGTTGCTTCAGCTGGGTTCCCTTAAAATGCCTGGAAATAACAAAAGCTCACTAGAATGCAAGCTCAACCTTCACCATGCTTTCATTCATTTACAGTGAAATCATGTAAAGCTTTCAGTCCCCCCCCCCCCCAACATGCTGGGTTTTGCAGTCTTCATTAATGGATATTGCTCAACACGGACATCAATGGTCACATATTTACCCATTTGTAATAAATCCAAAATATTTCACCAGGCTGATGTTAAAAATAATGACACCTACTGTTCCATCATCATCTTCTCAGATATGGGGTCATGTTTTGGTAAACGAAGGCTGAAGATTCTCTCCATCAGAACCTGAGCATAACGAGTCAGATCCAGAGAGTGTGTGTCTTCAAGGACAGTGTCATAGCTGTTGGAGTCCAGCAGCACGGTCACATAATGGCCAGCTACACGTACCTAGAAGTCCCATCAGAACGGCACATTATAAAAACTGTCAATGTGTCACAGATCTACTTCATAGGTGAGCTCAGCAAAGAGTCACTTTCAAGAGCACAAGTCATTTCTCGGTTTCAGTGAACGAGCGGTGTCTGCTGATATCATGCCACTGTCATTGTTATGACATAACAAGTGTTGACTAAGACTAACAGGAACTTTGTGTAAGGGGTTAGGAAATGGCAGCACAATGCATGCAGGAACTGATTGCTACAATATACAGTACCACACTAGATTAAACATCAACCTGAATGGTGAGCTTGTATAGGCATAAAGCACTACGGTAAGAAAGAAGACGAAGCAGAGGGGAGTAAGAATCCAGCTCACAAGAGTTTGTTATTTTGTTAGATAGCACTGGACTTGCAACAGAGAAGACAAGAAAGTCAGCAATAAATGAAACATGTTCAAATAGCTAATTTTCCCCCATGATGCACAAGTGGATGCACCACAACTAAGGATATTATGACTATTGTTGACATTTTCTGACCCTTTATAAAAATAAAAAAAAAATAATGCCATTTGCAACACACATGTACCCATACATAATGATCTAAAATACTGCAGAACATGTGACCGCATAACAATTTTTTAAAATCGCCAGTTATGTTGGCAGTTTTCAGATCATATTTTCTAGGGTTTATAAAATGATAATAGATTTTCATTGAATTTTAAGGCTGGGTGTGGGACAAAATCCAAACAAATCCAAATATAGTGACATATATGAATAAAATGATTCTTGGGTGGTTTTATTGTTGATTTAAGAAAAATGTATTTAAATAAATGTATTTGATTTAAGGAGCTGTTCACAATGACATGCATTTTTAAATACGAGAGTAAAGGAAAACACACACACACACACACACACACACACACTTGTACCTCTATGCATAAAGTGTGCAGACTATGAAACGACTAGTAACTAGAAAAGAGAAGTGGTGAGGAGTGGAAAGCAGCTCACTGTGAAGATGTCTCCATGTTTGTGCTTCATCCTCGTTAAGAACTGAGCAGCGTCTCTCCCAAACTCCAGCGCGTGGCCCAGCCAGGGCACCCGTCCTTTGTCCAGAGGAGGCTCATTTCTCCGTCTGCAGGAAGGGAAAAGCACAGAACACTGATCGTCGGTCACCCCGGACTGGCCCCTGCGGAAGCGGAGGAGGTTCAGGTACACACTCACCTGCTGCGCCTGCAGGAGAGGACGAGCAGCGAGAGAAGCAGAGCGGCTGAGATCAGCAGGGTGATGAGGACCATCCTGCACTCGAGGAGTTCAACTCTCGCTAGACTTGGGAGGGCTTCACTCCTGCCTTTTTAAAGCAGAAACAGCCAGCGTCCAGTGACGTCACTGTCCTGAAGTGGGCGGGGCGGTAGAGCCAGGTGAGCCTGCACGTTTCATTTTCCATTTGAACCATCAGACACTATTCCATCATTCATCTGGAATAGAGTTTACTTTTCTGCTCATGATATTTTGGCAGTGTAATGTTCTAAACCTTCATAATCTCACTGTGACTCATTCTCCACTCTCTGTTTATTCCTTACAATCGAAGAGGTTTTATTTGTTACTGTGACTTTAAGAAATATGTAAATGACCTCTGTTGTTGACCAGTACTAAACACTGTCATTACTTCAGTGTTAGGTGGGGACTAAGCTGTTGAACGGATTAAGTATAGGTTTTTGTGACGTCACAAAAACAAGTTCCAAATAGATTTGCATCTTACACGACTGTCCTAAAGTCCTCATATCCTGCCTCTTAAAAGACAGACTTTTCTGGATTATTTTTGGGGTTTTAATGTAACTGCTGAGGAATACTTCTCCAGGCTTCATGAAAGACTCATTTTCAGTTCCTGTTTCAGAGGATTGTTTTTACTGGTTTAGCCTCACAGTGACCTCTTTCTGAATCACTTAAACAGAACAAAGCGTCAAACTCGAAGGCATGAAGTGAAGAAACAGGTACAGGTGATTCCAGATGATCAGGCTGGAGATTAGTAAAATGGTGATGCTGCATGTTGAGTGGTTGGCACTCCTTTATGTAGTCGCCTCATAGCTTAAGGTGCTTTGCAGAGTCTCAGTAAAACATTTGTTCCTATTTCTTTAAACTAATCCACTCATGACGCCACTTTTCTATATCTTTGCATTATTAATAAAGCATAGAGAAAAGCACAGACACGGATTCTTGACAGCATAAATGATGAAAAACCAAAAAAAATAGAGTTCTTACACTGCCTCAACATATTCATTTAGATGTCTATAAGTCCCATTAATTTCACACTTTGGGATTCCCCATTAGGACAAGCGGCTATGAAAATGAGTGAGCGAGAGTAGTATGCCTTATGAGCTCATTTAAAAGTGAATTAATAAAATGTTGTGGTGGGATAACTGAAAAGAGGAAGACGAACAATAGACCACATTTCTCAACTGGTGTATAAGCATTGCTATAGTATTAGTAAAGTGAGTCATTTTAAAGGTAAATCTTTTGCCTGCTTCAAATGAAATAATCATTATTATGGTTTTACTTCTACAGAAGGCCTGTATGAGTAAACAGACACAACTATGGCATAGGTATCAGGATATGGTGTCAAAGTATCGGGATAGGTAACCACACAGGTTGTGACAGCGGAAGTCATGAAAACCTGTTTGAAACCTCCTTCAAACAATTTTTAAAGAAGTTATGCAAATAATATTGCATAATAAGTACAATCTAAAAATAATTGTGACTCTTTTCCTTGAATCAAACAAGTGAATGTGCTTAATAAAATAAGGCTGACTGAGTCACTTAACCTTTAGAACCTTTCCTTGATTGATTCATGGCAATGATTTTGCATGATTTTTCTTTTTTTTCCATTTATATTTTTCTTTCTACTTATTTATTGGACACTTTTATCCAAAGCAGTGTACAAGTGAGGAGCAGCATTCAGTGCAGGAAGTTCTGAGGAGTGAGCATTAAGTTAATTAATTTAATTAATTTATTAATTTAATAGTATGGTTTATGAGTTGAGTTGAACTAGTAAATTGGTGAGTAAGTGTGAGATAATCATGTTAGATGAGTTAAAGGAGAAAGGAGAGGAGGCTTTTTAGAAGTGTGTCTTTAAGAGCTTTTTGAAGGTATAGTGGGAACCTCCTCTGATAGTATTTGGTGGCTTGTTCTCTCATAGTCTGGACTGAGAACAAACTGTTGAAATAGTTGGGTACAGATCCAGGGTCTTTAGGTCTTTTTATGGGGAGTTTGCATGTTCTCCATGGCATGGCTTCCACCCACATGCACATCAGGTGAAGATGTAACATTATTGTAATATTATCTACATTTACATTTGCAGCATTTAGCAGACGCTCTTATCCAGAGCAGCTTCCATGTCCTAATTACAGGGACAGTCCTCCAGGGTCTTGCTCAGGGTCATAGTGGTGGTAGTGTCAGAGGTGGGATTCAAACCTGGGACCTCTTGATCATCGCTATAGGTCCATAGGCAAGTACCCTACCACTAGACCACCTATGTGTCTATGGTGACTTTTCCTTGTCTTCCTCCAACTTTCACCTTATGAGAGCTAGGATAGGTTCCTGCACCTCTAGACTCTGCTTAGGAGATAAATGGTTAAGAACATTGAAGATATGGGAAAACAATCTTGTGAAAACGTGCATGCCGATACTAGCTTTATTTAAAGTGTAAATGTAACCTTTGAGAGCCCCTTCACCACTATAGCAGAGTCTATGAATGAGTCAGAATGAGCCGTCTGGCTTCTAAGCTATCAGTCCTATTTAAATATTAAAACATTACCAATATCTATTATCTAGGTAATTAGTAAAATAACTTAAAATAACAACCGCACGGCACTTCAGCAGCAAAATGAGCAGAAGAATACATTTTAAATTGTTTCTGCAAGACTCTGTTAAAGAGCAATTTACAAAGTAAAAATAATTCAACTAAAATGACTGAAAACTGAAATTTGAATTTAACTGTGTGTATGGAGCTAATCAGATTTCATGTGTGTATGGCGTTAATTAAATATTCCTTCCTATTAGAACAGTCGCGATGGACACTGAGGGCTTTAGAAACTTTTCCATGGAAAAAACATTTGACAAGGAAATAGATGTTAGTCCTGCTAACCCACATATTCCAAGCCGCTCTGATTATATACATGTTTTCTTTCAAATTACGGTGGATAAAAAGGGGAATATTTTGGTGTGGTGCCTCGTGTGGTGCTTTTTTAGAAGTTTCAGAATGTGGCGCTGCCACATGATTTCCTTTGAGATAAGCCTGATGAGGCTTAGGCCACACACATAGACTGCAAATTCTCAGGAGTATCTGAAAAAAAAAAAATTCCAAGATGTCTAGATTAGCTCCTTTGTCCTGCCAGTTTCTTGTATGGACAAGACTGGTAAATACAGTTGTCCCAGTCTGACAGTGTGAAAAGGATTTCATGTAAATATGTGTTGAATGGGTGGTTCATGAGGAAGCTGAATGAGTGCTTTATTTGTCCCACAAGGTGGCGACTTTGTTGCACTGCAATTTCCATCTCTAGGTTTCTGCAGGTTTGGATTTGCCCTGCCATGACTCTTTGCTGATTATGAGATCATTTTTAGGTGTGTTAAACAGGAAAGGCAAACCAGTTGTGCAGTGGAGATAATTATAGTATTGGATATTACAAAACACTGCTCTAACTTGCATACAGAGCTGCTTTTATGAGAGAAAAAATAATCTGTTCTATGGAAGGTATTTGCATCAAACACGTGGTGCCATTACTAATTCACAGACTATGCAATGGGCAGTGGTAGGAAGGCTCAATCACAACATTTCTGCTTTTGCATCAATAGCTGAGAAGTTTTGAAGACCCTGAGAATAAAAAAATATCTTTAAACTTTCTCCACTGATTGAGTTCCAACATTTTGGCATAATTCAGCTTTTAAATACATTTTACAAATGCATACAACTCCAATGAAATAATCATTCAAATGATATATGAGACCACAAGCACCATATTTGAAGCCATTTAATGTAAAGAATTTCTGTCATTGTGAAATACAGCCCAGTGAAACACAACAAAATACTTCCTCTGTATTTCATCTTTACACACCATGCAGCTATTTAAAGCATCCAGGGAGCAGTGATGGGGACAATACCTTGCTCAAGGGTACCTCAGGGCAACCGACTGGTCTGGGATTCGAACACATGACAATTTGCTCATGGGGCCAACTCCCTAACCACTAGGCCACCACTGCTTCTGATAGCTGGTTCTTTTCACCACTGCTGTGAAAAGTTCTGACTCCGCAAGATCCAGTAGAACACAAACCACCCTGCGTTACTTTGTTTACATCTAATTAAATTAATTATGCAGAAATATTGCAAGTCCTTAATATTCTTCTTTAAAGAAGCTGCAAGTGTTGAGTTGCCAATGCCAGTGATTTGTGCTGAGAAATGCTGGATGTGTTGTAATGAGTCTGAAATAAAATGTCGAATAAATCTTCTGGTTAAATTTACTCAATGATTAATTCAAAAAGACTCAGAAATGAATTTGGATCTCAAATAAACAAATAAATAATCAAATAAATCACATACCATTAAAAGGTTCTTTGTAATCAACATCATTTGGGAAAACCCCAGCACTTGTGGAAAAAGGTATAAAAACATAGTTACAAAGCTCAAATGCCATAAACTATGATATTGTATTGCTCGATGAAAGTGAAAGTGAAAGTGAATATTCTTGTCACTGTAAAACACACCACACAGTGAGACACAACAAAATTCAACCTCTGCATTTCACCCATTCACACACACGTGCAGCAGGGAGCAGCTATTGAAAGTGCCCAGGGAGCAGTGATTGGGATGGTACCTTGCTCAAGGGCACCTAAGGGCAGTTTACTGGTTTGGGATTTAAACCCATTCCATTATCCATTATCTACCGCTTGTCTCAAACGGGGTCGCGGGGGAGTGCCGGTGTCCAACCCAGCGCACACAGGGCGAGGACGGGGGACGCACCCTGGACAGGTCGCCAGCCCATCGCAGGGAGGAGCGGGACGGGGACAGCACCTTGCTCAAGGGTACCTCCAATCATGTGGCCAACACCCTAACCACTAGGCCACCGCTGCCCCTGGGATTTAAACCCATGACTTTCTAATCATGGGGCCAACATAATTAAAATTCAGTCAGATCACATGTGAAACAAGTATCAGCACAAGCCATTAGTGACGCTGACAGTTAGAGCAGTTTGATAGCCAAATGTGACTTTTTCCTCAGAGCACTTCTGATTTCACACACTAAGCCGATAACAGTAAGAATTTCTCGTCCTCTAGTGCTGGAACTCTAGTGCCACATCTGTTACATTATTCTCACCATAATGTGCCAGTCTTTTCTTTTCTTGTTAAGAATGTGATTTCTTCCTGGACATAAAGTAGATTATGCTCTGGTTTCATTTAACTGGGCCATCCATACTCAGAGCAGTGACTGCTGCTGCTTGGGTGCAGAAGTTCAAAGGCCACTAAAGCTAATCAACGATATATGAGTGACAGGACTGTAATCAGTGTGACAAATGCAAAGCCAATTATATTCTATGACCAAGCAAATGTGCCATAGACAAGGACTGCTCAGCCTTACTCCTTGCCCAGCCCTAACCTAACACACATACAGTGATACTTCTGCACTGATATGACATTAAACATTAAAATATTTTCATACAGCCTTTAAAAGTAGATAAGGAGAACCCAGTAAAACTACTGAGACAAGAATGTTATACTTGGCCATTATTTAACATGGAAAATGTATTATAGACCTCCTGTGTAATGTCCCCCTCCTCCTGGGGGACATTAACATGAGAGTTTGCATGAGAGTTTGTTTGTGACTTCTTGGACCATAACATGACTTATTCTCTTATCCGATCTTTGGTGGTGGGCCACTCCTGGGGAGGGTCTTGAATGTTATACATTATACATATACAATGGTCTTGAATGTTATACATTTGTATCTTTTTAGAGATTTGTAAGCTTTTTTTTCAGCAACTCTTTTCTGAACTCATCATAAAGCTCCATTGTTTCTGCTATGATACACTTCCATAGTTTGGAGAGTTTAACTGCTCACAAACATGATATCAGATTACTTTCCTCAATAAATAAATGATCAAGTTTTTTTTTTGTCTCATTTGTGATTAGTGAGTTTCCTCTATCTATCTATCTATCTATCTATCTATCTATCTATCTATCTATCTATCTATCTATCTATCTAATTTTCTCTGTGTTTATTGAATTAGTCATGTATGGTCCACTTAAGGCTTGTCTTCTATAGACTATAGCCTGGTGTCCAGGTACCTGTTGTCCATGGTTTCTTCAGAAGTCAAGTGTATTAACAAGGTGATTTTTCCTCTTTTGCTCCAGTAACAGCCTCTACTCTTCTGAAACATTAACTCTACATGTTACGCTGCTGTGGCTCTTCTGGATGGATCAAGTTCCACTGCTCCAGAGAACACAGCATGATGGTGGGGGGATGTACCACTCTTAACAGATGCTTAACATTCGACATGGTTACCTCAGGCTAGTGTGCATCCGCATTCTACTAGCAGTGATTTTGTTTGAGATTTTATAAACTGTATGCATGAAGCTGAATGCCTGTATCACATCAAAGGGGAACTGTACCAATTTTCTGAAAAAATCAGCTAGTTTCCAAAGTTAAGTGCATAGTTTAATATTTACCATGTAATAAAGGCATTTACACTGTTTTGCTGTGGTTCGATGCAAGCAAGAGAAACCTCCAGACTCTCTTCATAACATTTCTTCATAACATGACCAAGGTGAATGATAATAATTTAATTTGCAATCCAAATTGACCAGGGGATCTGCATATTTTCTATATTTAATGCTGAAAGGTGTTTTTTAATGTTTAATGTTTTAAGCCAAAACCTTATTATAAAGTCGTTGTAATACAGTGTCTCAGGTATCCGACAACAAAACAAAATGAATAACATTTTATTAGGTTTTAATCGGCACCTCATACAAACACTTCAGACATCTGGTTCCTGTCACCATTCATCTGAACAACTCTGTTTAGTTTCTCTATAAGTTCCTCTAGAGCAGAGCCTTTCATGTCAAACCAACTCAAATGCTTTTGTGTACCTCTTCATAATTTAATTTTGCTGACCAATATGCATGGATTTCCTTTCGGTGATGGTTGATTTCACTATTAGTAAGAGTTTTTGATCACTTTTGCTTATTCCAAGAGAAGTTTCATAATGATTAATTGTGCACTTAAGAAATACATTTTAGTAAAGACCCTCCCGGCATAAACATCTGCTTCTCAGAAGTGTAAGTATATACTCAGAGGTGTAGTCTTACCTCTTACCTTCTGATGTAAATGAGACTCATTCAGTCCTCATACTACGTGTAGAGACAATTGCTGTTCTGTTGTTCTTGTTCTGAAGCTGTTACATGAAGACTGAGTACAGTTAACTGACTTCATTGATGCAGATTACTGATAGTGACATATTGTTGGCCTTTATCCCTCTGGCAGTTTCAGGAGAAGTCCAATATAGGAAAAGCAGATAATACCTTTCAATAAGCTAATAGATGGTTTAGCTTCAGTCTAAGCAGACAAGCAACCATTAATATCTCTCACTATGGATTAAACGCCCACACTCACACTCAATATGCAAACAGATAATACTTATTATTAAGACTTATTTGGAAGAAGCTTCATCACATGACACATCAGTTACAAGGCTTTGTCTTAACCATTGTCTGATTATATACAGCACAGCCTTCATTTCCAGGATTTTCAAGACGTGTGGTATGTAATGGCACTGAACAAATAACTAATAAACTTAATTAAGCTAACACAATTAGGCACAACAAAACTTTGATCAAACTTTTGCAAGCAGTCTTCTGTAATTCATGTCACAACGAGGATACACAGGCCATTAATGTGTGTTAGGCTGTTTAGTAAAACTGTTATTTATAAGTAATATTTCAGGCCACAAAAAAATAAAACAAACAAACAAAAACAGAATATTTTGTCTATTTGACCTCAGTCTAACACCATGAGCTCTTTCAATCTGTGTGCACTTTGTGTTGTCTTTCTTCTTGGCTCATTTATGTGGTTCCTTTTAGATCAATAAGGGTGCCTCATTATGTTGCTGCTTTAATAAGACAGATCAGGGGCTTCTAATTAACCCTGCCAGAAACCCTATTGATGCTGCATAACTTAACCCTGCGTTTTCAACACTCATTTACATCCAGGCCTCTTCTGTGCTGTCTCAGTGCTCTAATGCAGAAGTCATCATCTGGATTAGTGCCCAGACAGTTGCAAAGCACTAACACAGAGGCACTCTGAATTCATTTCTGCTGCTTCTAATATTACATTACATTTAGATTTACGGCATTTAGCAGACACTCTTATCCAGAGCGACTTCCATGTCCTAATTACAGGGACAGTCCCTGGAGCAATTCTGGGTTAAGGGTCTTGCTCAGGGACCCAGTCGTGGTAGTGCCAGAGGTGGGATTAGAACCTGTGATAATCATACTAAAGTAATGTTAGCATTATATATAATGATGTTTTTGTTTTCTGTTTTCGTTGGGTTCTATTACATTTCCCATTGCGTGCTTTAGCTGTGGGAATATTCTTCTTACATGTTATGGGCCAGTTCTCTCGCACTGTCTGTCACTAGCTGCAGACACACTCTCATCTGTACTTGTGTCATTGCCTCCTCAGTTTTCACATCCTTTCCATGGGGTCAGATTGGTAGAATATTCAACAAACTTTCATTTTGGTGTTAACAACTAATGGATATCTGTTTTTAGGTCAGTGGCTCCTTTATGTAGAATTAGTTCCTAATTAGGACTTCGTTTATCAGACCAAAGCAGCTCTACAGGAGAAGGCAAAGCTTTGCACCATGTCTTCGAGTGACATGAAATTTGATATTTTAAATTGTATTAAAACTGCAAAATAAACTTAATAAACAAAAAATATAGAAATACGTTTTGTTTCCTAATAGTAATGTGCAAGGTGCTTCTTTGCTGTTCTGCATGATTTTGGTGTGTTCTCTAAAAGACCAGCAATACACCACATCTGATGTGCAGAAACACAAAATACCTTCATAGGCACTTTATAAAGATCTCTAAAAAAATTCTGTTCAGAATTCATGTCTCTTTCAGCTGCTTGCAGAAAGGGCAAGGGTCAACTGAAAGAACATTTCTGTGTCAGGTGAGGAAAGAAGAAGGAATACTCAAAGGTGAAGGCAAAGGGAAAGGCCATGTCTTTTAATTGTGCAAAGCGAATCAATAGACAGAGACAGTGATAGACGAGTGCAGGAACATTCTGTGTGATATAGTGTGTGTGCAACTCTTGGGGAGTTTCAAGGTCACTGACCCTCAGACTCAATCTCATTTCCATTAGTCAGAGGAAAGAATGTACAAAAAGGGTTTACTGAGGGAAAACAAAGAGTTGTATCTGAGCAGAAAATCAAGAAGTATTAAAAGAAATACTCAGAACTTTCAGCTGTCCAGGTATGAACAGGATTAGACCTTCCTTTAAAACAAATGAATTGTTATATGAACTCATGCCTCACATGCTTCAGCAAAGTAGTATCCATACATGCCGTCTTCCCACAAAGCAAGTCAATTGCAATTTATTTTAAAATTATTTAAAATAAGTGTATAAAAGCATTTAATTGAGAAAGAAATATGAGAAATAACTGGAATAAAAAAAGAAATAGAAAATGCTCACTGCTTTATGCAAACATTTAGGTCAAAATACATTATAATATTTTTGTTGATTTTTAAGGCAAAAAAGAGACAATATGTACAGCTCTTCAGAAAACAATTCTGCACATTGCAGCAGATAATTAATCAATTTAACATGGGGAAAAAATCATGGCACAACCTTTATTTTTTGTATTGTTTCCAATGTGATTCACTCAGTGGTGCACCAAATTTGTAAAGAAATGCGGTATTTATTTATACCATGTGGAAAACATCCTCAATCAGTTTTGTTTTGACTACAGTGTTACACTTTTTCTCAATTTACTTTAAGTATTACTGAAGTGAAGAGCATTGCTAGGCACTATTAAAAAGAAATGTAAATTTGTTAGCCTAGAGCACCACATTTAAATTCTGATGTAAGTTTAAACTGACTTTTAAGATAAAATAAGCATAAAATAGCAAATCAACGGAACAATAATCTATTCCAGGAATAAGCTAATTTATAGCTTGAACCCCAGCAGTGCCACGGCCATCTGTGAGCCCAAAAGGAGAAAACTCCTGACGGGGCTGTGTGAAAAGTCTTAGCCAGTACACAGAGAAAAAACAAAGAAAAAAAATGCATCTTAAAAAAAGCTATGTACTAATTTGAGTAGGGCTGTCGTGATTACCTCCATGAAAACATTTACATGAGGAATTAGTTAAGCTTGAAATTTGAATAATGAAAAAGTTTCTGGATGCTATTATTAAGTCGTTCTATCCAGCCTATAAATGTGATTAGCACTCAAGCTGTCTTTTGATCAAGAGTGAAGAAACCCACACCAGCAGGTTCATATTAATACATGTTTGTTTGTATTTACAAATTCCACAAAGTAAAATCCATCCATCCATCCATGGCTAAGCACCTAGAGTCACAATTCTTGCTATTAAAATGTGTGATTTCTGAGTTGACTTCATTTTTTACAGTGAGGGGGAAAAAACTCTCCTCCTCTTTCTGTCTATTTGTCTGTTTCTCACTTGCACGCACCTATACATGCTTACATATGCATACATTATGTCTTTGGAATTATAACTTTCTTAGAGAAGGAATATTCACTATAAACTGTACTTAAATACATTATTTAACAAACAAGCTCTCTTATATACCGCAAGTCCCTACAACGGGTAGTGAGAACAGCTGAGAAGATCATCGGGATCTCACGGCCCTCTGTACAGGACATCTTCACCACTCGCTGCATCCGCAAAGCAACCAGCATTGTGGATGATCCCTCCCACCCGTCCCACACTCTCTTCTCCCTCCTGCCATCCGGGAAAAGGTTCCGCAGCATACGGGCCTCCACTTCCAGGATGGGAAATAGTTTCTTCCCCCTGGCCATCAGACTGTTGAACTCTGAAACCACCAATATCTTGAACTCTTAAACCCAGTCCACTTTTCACCTGTATTTATTTATTTATCTCGTGTTGCACTCTTGCACTTTAAATTCAGTAACGCTGCTCCACCACACTACTACACTGTGATATACCTGGGCTGCTTTGTTCCACAACACTGCAGCCCTCCACGGATGAATGTACTGTCTGTCGTGCTCTCTGTTGTTGTTTGTCTTGTCTGCATTTGTTGCCCCGTGTTGTCTTATGTTGTCTTCTGTCGTGTCTTGTGTCGTGTCTTGTGTGTAGCACCAGGGTCCTGGAGGAACGTTATTTCGTTTCACTGTGTACTGTGTATATGGCTGAAATGACAATAAAATCCTACTTGACTTGACTTGACTTGATATAATTTAGGCCAGTTTTGTTTGTTTGGTATTCGTGATCTTCTCATGGTAAGAACAACCAGCATGTTCAAATAGTGTACAAAAAAAAAATAAAAAATGCAAAAAAGCATGTTGCAAGGTTTTAATATGGGGATGGTATATGGCTTTCTTAGCAAACTGGACACAAGTACTATTCCTTACTCACACTGAAACTGTGAAACTACAGGTCAGCAGCAGATAGAGGTGAGAGAGTGTCATTTCAGAAAGCTTCTCTCAGGATGGGAGTTCAGCTGGAACTTCAGATTAGGGATGATGAGAGGCAGCTCAAATGTCAGAAACATCAGAGCTTTCCTCTGCTCCAGAGCCATCAGCCATTTCTCTGCACCACCAGAGGAAGATACTCGGCAGGGATATGAAAAAAAGAGCAGGAGTTGGAGATAAGTACCTTGTAATGTGGTTGCTAATACTTTGGAAAAAGGTAAAGTTGGAAGTTTTATCAAAATGATTTTAGTTAAGGTGGATTTTAGAAGCGTCGTAGCTGGCTTGACATGAACTGGCGAACTTGGCCAGGAGGCATGACAGACACTTCTGGCTGAGCTGTTGTTGTATATATATATATATATATATATATATATATATATATATATATATATAAATATTTTTAGTAAATGTAAGAATTTCTGTTCTAGATCATCCCAAAGGTTTCCAGGGGGGTTGAAGTCATGGCATGTCTTTATGAACCTTGCTTTGTGCATTGATTCATGCTTGGACAGAAAAGGACCGTCCCCAAACTGCTCTCACAGAGCTGGAAGTTTGGAATTGTCTACAATGCTGAATCATTAAGATTTCACTGGAACTAGAGGGACTAGCCCAACGTGGAAAAACAACCTCACATCAGAGTTCCTCCTTTTCCTTACCGTAAAGCTGGCATAATACAGGCACACGGGTTGGTTCTCAACCAACAGACTGTTGGACAGTGAAGTGTGAACACATGTCCACTGCTCCAGAGTCCTGTGCTTTACATCACTCAGTCTGATGCTTGGCATTGTGCTTGGTGAAGCTTGCATGCAGCTGCATAGAAACCCATTGCATGAAACACCAGGCAAACGGTTTTTGTGATGAGGTTAAAGAAAGAGGAAGTTTTCTACTTTTGTTGAAAGGGCTTTGGCAAATTTTACGCGCCTCTGCACTCGACCAACTGTGCTTTATTTAATTTCCTCTTTCAGGTTCGGGGGAATGGTAGTCTCGTGGTTAAGAACTAGG
Source organism: Hepsetus odoe (assembly GCA_017165825.1). Classification (NCBI taxonomy): domain Eukaryota; kingdom Metazoa; phylum Chordata; class Actinopteri; order Characiformes; family Hepsetidae; genus Hepsetus; species Hepsetus odoe. The sequence goes on along the minus strand of CM029366.1, from coordinate 26,998,035 downwards.
CCAGAAGATTGTGGGTTTAGATCCCAGCGCAGTAGGGCACCTTGAACAAGGTAACATCCCCATCACTGCTTCCTGGGCACTTTCAATAGCTGCCCCCTGCTGCACGGTATGTAATGGTAAAATGCAGAGGTTGAGTCTCACTGTGTGTTGTGCTGTGTTTCACAATGACAAGAATAGACACTTTTACTTTGTGGTAAGTTGAGTTTGTCATTGCTTAATGCAATAAGACAGCTCACTGTTGATTCTTTAATAACTGGTGAGGAAGAATCTTCACAAACTGACTCATGTAGCAAATGCAGCATCCTATGACAGTACTTACAGCACACTTAATTCCACAAGCTCTCCAGGATGACCTGTTCTTTCATGAATGTTATGAACCTGATAATTATGAACCTGACTACATAAGCTAAGCTAATGTGCTTATTTGTCATTTTAAGCACATTAGCACAGCACACACTGAACCACAACAGACTGCTTCCTCTGCATTTAACCCACACACAAAGAGTGCACCTGGGGAGCAGTGATAGGGACAGTACCTTTCTCAAGAGTCCCTCAGGGTCTCCTACTGGTTCGATACTCAAACCCACAACCTTCCAATGATGTCGGCTAGACCCTAATCACTAGGTGACCACTGCCCCTACCGTGGGTACATGGACTGTACACACCTGTGTCAGTGGGTGTGGCTTAAATTCAAGTAAATCTGCATTCGAATAAAGTTGAGTAAGTTTGGGTCATAATGTGTAGATTGCAGAGATATTTCATTCAGGTATTGGTTAAAAGCATTCTGATTGTGCTGAAGTAGTCCTGGCATAGATCTATACAAAATAATACAGTAGTTCGAAAAAAGTGAAGTGAAAAGTGAAAGTGACAATCCTTGTCATTGCGAGGTCACAGCACAGCACACCACAACAAAATTGGACCTCTGCATTTAACCCATGCAAACACCGTGCAACTATTGAAAGCGCCCGGGGAGCAGTGACGAGGACGGTACCTTGCTCTGGTGGGGAATCCAACCCACAATCGACTAGGCCACCACTACCCACTACTAAAAAGTAGAGTTCGCCACCACACAACCTCAAATTAAGCATCTCTGATTTCAAATTTCAATTTTTGTATTTTTTTTACAGATCAACAAATTTTATCTTATCGGTAATGATCATGTTTCTTAAAAATCCTCTTCAAAAGGCTCGGCCAAAAGTACATATAGACAGAATTTCTGTATAGCGTGAGCTACATGTTTCCTTTCACAGCTGGTCCCTCGAAGCAAATTCATGGTATCTTCTGTCTTCATGATTTATATCAAATGCAGATGAGCGAACATCCTTTCCCATACTTGATTGCGCATGCTGGTCTGTGGATTTGTTTGTTTGTTTAGCCTCTTGTCCATGAGGGCATTGTCAAGTTACAGCTAGTGTGCTTCGAGTCCCACGCTTAAATGAACACAAGGGTGAATTGCTCTAATGATACATTCATATACATAATAACACCAAGACCTTGTAACTTCATTTTTTTTTTACATCTTTTAAAGAATTAATGACAAGTGAACAAATAGAATAAAAAAATCCACTTAAAGAATAGTTACAAAAATTACTTAAAAGTAGGGGTTTCATAAGTTACATTTCAGGGTTACATTTTAAAGCTTAACATGCTTACAACCATGAAACGCAAAAAGCAAAACAATGTATTATAGTAAGAATAAAAAAAAATCACACACACACTCACACTCACACACACACACACACACACACACACACTCACACATACACACAAACATTCTACAAAGGTCTTACACTGAATCTTTTTACACCCTTTTTACATTTCACTTCATGTCTCCAGCTTTTTATATAATCACACTGTATTCTGTTTTCTTAATAAGCATTAAACAAGAAAACTTTTTTCTCTGGAAGATTGGAATTTAACTATGTGACATAATTTGCCCTAAGGAGGAATAAATTCAGACAAGCACAAAAACAGTTAACTCCAAAACTTGCCTTTTGGAGAAACAATTTAAGAAGCAGCTAAATTTAAAGTTTTCAAAGCTTCCAATTTCTAGTTGAAGAATACAAATATGAAATAGTATTCATACATTTAAGCTTTAATTGCAGCTTCCTACTTTTTAATAAATAATAAATAATACTGGGTAATATCCCATTTTGGACATAATGAAGGTTTTGAGAACTGTTCTGTATTTTTATCTCATTACCGACACGTAACATTGATTTCACTGAGAATGATTAACAGAATAACACTGAAGAAAATGAAGATTCATTACTTACATAATGCAGGTTTCTATTTAATTTCTCCAATATTTAAATAAGTCATAAAGGTTTGGAAACTTTACTGTCAATGTAGTGCTGGGCAAGGCAACAACATAATCAACACAGTGAAACTATGGTGACACTCCTTGAATTTAAACAACGTTAAAAAACAATTAAAACCATTCAAAGGTCTAAAGTTTTAGTACTATTAGTTACACTGTTAGTAAAAATGTGGAGTCTGGAACACTGAAGAGAAAAAAGGAGGAACAACTTTGCACTCTTGCATGCCATCATCAGTGTTTCGATAAGATGATCAGCTGTAAGTTCAGCAAGTCACTAGTAGTTCAGACTAGTTTGAATAAAGACTTACTTTCAGGTTTTCTTTTCTTAGAAATTTTGTGTTACCTTTACATTTAATTGCACACCCACTGACAGTCCCACTTATCCTGGTAATTTTACACAAGGTTCACTCTGTACATTTCTTTAACTGAACATCTTTGCATTTTTCATTCTTAGAACATAATTGATCCTATAAGAATGCCATAGAATAGGGCATGTGGTGCCTTTCTTTTGGTCATTTTTGGTGCTCCAGAACCACACAATGGTCCTTCAAAAGGTACATTCAGACTTCAGACAAATGGTGAGGGCAGAACACAGCGGTCAGCCATATTACAGAGCTCCTGGAGCATTCTGGAGTTTCTTGTCTTGCTCAAGGTCAGTGGGTCATTTGCGCATTGTTCAAGGAGTGCTCAAAGCATTTCTTGAAGCCTACTGGCATTGCTGCTACACCCTATACAAGAACTTCAAAACAGCGTGTCATTCTTTATTTTGTAAAGAAATCTTTGTAAAACTGCATTTGGATTAACATTGATATGTGGCTTCTTATAAAGGACGAATGTCTGTGGAGTCCAGGGATGGATCAAGTGTGAGATGAGAGCCTTTCAAAGAGCTATTTAGTGAAACCGTGTTGTTAGGTGATATTCATTATTTAAAATAAATATTTCAGCAACAGTGATCCCTTATTTTGTCAGATTATAATCTAGGACAGGAAGAGGAAACATATGGCCACTTGAAGCCCAATGGGAATCGCCGATAATGGATTGTAGAGAGATTTGTCCATAAAATAAATAATGCAGTTAAAAAAAAATTGCTTTCCATTCAAGAGGCATTGTTCATTTCTGCACACATGTAAGGTGTTCTCTGCAAATAAATCTTATAATAAACAATAAATATAAATGCTCAGTATTTACGGGGACTATTAGCCATGCATACTTTTCTTACTTCCATGGCCTCATGCAAGAATACATGCCCAGAAGATGTGATGCCAAAATAAACAGCTGAGGGTACCATATCATGATGTGACATGATGTTGCATCAGCAGCAGTCCAAACAAAATTACTTCGTCAGAAAGTACAATGATGTTATTTTCTTTAATTGCACTACTTTAAGGTTCATGGTTTTCTCAGACAGAGTGTGTATCAGAAAGCGCAAAACATTATTTTCAGTGCTGATAGATTCTGAATGTACTCAGAAGTGAGCTGGAACTTTCATACTCCAACTCACTATTGGAGCTATTTTTCCACCGAACATTCTATCATGTAATATTACTTCAATATGAGTTTCAGATACTACCTCAATTTCAGTAGTATTCGATTCAATTCGATTCAGTTGATTCGATTTGATTCTATTCAGTTCAATTCAATTTTATTCGATTTGATTTTGTTCAGTTCAATTCAATTAAAATCAATTCAGTTCAATTCAATTCAAAAGCAAGCCAAAAGCAGAGATAAGGTATCACCCTTAAAGCAGGAGAAAGCAATCTTGAGGAGAACCGAGATAATAAGGGGAACCCTTACTTCTTAGACCAAGACCAAATAGTACAGAAGCACTTAGTATACTGAGCTAATGAAATGACCAGAAAAGCAGTTCATTATTAATATTGAATAATGAATGAAGAGAGAGATGAAGTTTGTTAGAAATATTCATTTTACCAGAGAAAAGCATAATGACTAACAGCAGTGAGGGGTCTGGAATCAACAGTGATAGAAAAAGCAGATATTGTTCTAGTTCACACAGATATCAGCGGTCAGCCGACCCCCTGTGGCGTGTGAAGGCAAGAAAAAACAAATAATTATAGACTGTTCTCTAATGCACCTACCATTGAGCTAAGATCTCAGCGTCCACCGCAGTTTGATTGAGCATGCAGAAGAGGTTCTCTGTCATAAGGCATAGGAGGAGAATCAGTGGCACATGCTGATAACTTGTGTGTCTTGTGGTTCATTTAATTGTGCCATAAAGGAATCGTTCAGCAAACAATCAAATCTCCAAAATTTCCCAGATGTATCTGATGAACCAAGGCCATCTGGGAATCAAATTTTGCTTCATTGGTTTAAAACCGGAGCTGCTAAAATGAGCAATGAAAATATAACCTCACTGCGTGTTCTTTCCACATCTGTGTGGTTTGCTTCCAGGTGCTCTGCTTTCCTCTTACAGTCCAAAGACATGCATGTCAGGTGGTCTGGAGATGCATGCGTGTAAGTGAGTTTGTTTGTGTGTCTGTCCTGCGATGGACCTGTCCAGGGTATTTTTTTGCCTTTTGCGATCATTATCACTGGGTGAGGTTTGGCAGCCCTGTGACCCCAGTTAGCAGTTAAGTTATGGTTGGATGCTACAATGAACCAGTGAAGACAGGACAAAGGTATTCACAAACCAGTTTTAATGAGGAATTATCTTCAGTCCAAGGCTGCAACATGCAGCAATGCTGAGTAAAAATTCATACAGACCACTTATTTCTTCCCCTCATTGACTTGATGTGTAGCAATTTGCTTTGACTTCTTACCCTATTTTAGTAAAAGAGCAATGGACTTATTCACATACTGTTGACATAAACATAAAATATTTGAAATTTATCTGTGGCTTTTGACAAGGGTAGAAAAAACATACTCTTTTAAGTGTTAGAACTTTCAGGAGCAGTGATAAGAGATCAGACAAAAAATCAAGGGCACTCTTACAGTGTCATTACAAAATGTCATTTTTTTACAAAAATTTTAGGTCTGCACTCCTACTTTTTGGGAAAAAGACCCAGTTGTCTCTTGTCTCAAATTGAAGATTTGTTTATTTTTAGAGATTAGGCATACGTTCCTTGTGTCTGAGTGGGGGAATTTTTAAATAGATTTTTTTATTGTGCTATAATGTGCTTTTTTTAATGTATTTTTTGGAAATATATTTTTCTTTTTTCTTTTAAAAAGTTTATTATTATTTATTTTTTTAATAATTGACTAGTGTTTCTAGTAATATTAAACCCACAGCTCAGGTGCTAAAGTAAAGGAAAATGAGACTCCAAAACACAAGTTGATTGATCAGCACCTCTCAGTGGAATATTCTGTACATGAGATTTTTCTCCAAGTGATTCTTTTATTAGTCTGTATTTTGCGATTTAGTCCATCATTCTCATTACTACATGACTCGTTTTAACTTTCAGTACTTTCTGAACAAGGAGTCTTAACAGTGAGAAAATAATATTGAGGATAAAGTGGAACAGGTTAACAGTCTCCAAAGTTTCCAAAAGTAAGCCAGATGCTATCCTTCTAACCAACAAACAGTGACACAGTGCAGTTGTAACATGATTCTCTAGTCGAATTTCTGCAACACTTCCTCACTTTGTGCTGGCTGTCCAGTTTCTCTTCAGTATTCTGTTCTCCTGTTTTATACATGAATAGCTCTGTGATTGTATGACCAGTGATTGTGCATGCAGATCACAGCATGCTGTCTATAGCTGCCGATATGGGCAGAGGAGTGATTGCTTTGTTGCTTCAAAGAGAGGCAAGCGGCATGTCTTATTGGTGGCTACATAGGCCTTGATAGAATGTTTCATCTGGAGGTCATGATGTGGTCCTTATAGTGCAAACTGCAAGTTTCTACACATTATGATTTATACAGTTTGTGTTTTGTTGAAAAATTGATGAATAAGCCTATTGCTTTGACCCTCTGCAAGATAAAACTGCACTCCAGTAACCAACATACTTACATGCTTCATTTGAAGAGCTGACAATATTATTTAATGATAAACAAATGCAACACCTTTCAGACAGGGATCAGAAATGAAGCAAACAATAAAAAAAAAAACATATTGCTTGGTTTTGAGCAGGATCAATACTTTAATATCAATTTTTGTTTTCCAACCTCAATAACACACAGATTAGAGCAAAAAGAAGATTATGCAGAAGAAAAGCAGTGGGTAGTCCCCCTTAAATACACAAACTAAAGCTACAAGCTTTTGAAATTGTTCTTAAGTTGTTAAGGAATATAAAGTACCAATATTTATGTGTTGAAATGTAGAGAGTAAAAGTAATGAGTCTCAAATTCCTGAGAACACTATTTAATTACAGTTATTAAGTGTTTGCACTTATTATTGCACTGATTATTTACCAGAGGCTGTATGACAGCAGGGACGTTAACAGCTTGACAGCAAAGACAACCTTCAAAAAAGACTAAGTTAGTCATTTTGATGCTTCTGTTGTTCTATTACAGTCAGCTTTGCTTTGATAGAAACATGTGATAGTTTATAAAGACATGCAAAATTATCTGGTTTGAACTCTAAACCTTAACCCTCATGGGTTGGTAGTGGTCTAGTGGTAGGCTACTCGCCTATGGATCAGGAGGTCACAGGTCCAGCTCCCAACACCACAACCACCATCGGGTTCTTGTGGAAGACCCTCAATCCCAAGTTGCTCCAGGGAGACTGTCCCTGCCCCTGTAGTTAGGAAATGGGAATCATTCTGGATAAGAGTGTCTGTTAAACGTTGTATTGGAGTTGGCCCCAGGATCAGAAAATCGTGCTTTCGAATCCCAGACCAGAAAGTTGCCCTGAGGGACCCTTGAGCAAAGTAGCATCCCCATCACTTGCTCCCAGGGTGCTTTAAATAGCTGACCACTGCGTCACGGTGTGTATGGGTGAAAAGCAGAGGCTGAATTTTGTTGTGTCTCACTGTGTGCTGCTCTGTGTTTCACGATGACAAAACGGTCAACTTCACCATAACAGCAGACTTTAAAAGGCTAGATGCATCCAAAACTACAACATCCAGCTATGGTGGGCATAAAAAAATCCTAATGACCACAGATGTCTTACCATAGCTGAAATGATATGTGAACAGAGAAATTTGCTTTGGCCTCCATTTTATATTTTAGTAAATGAATATGAACCTATTTGTACATCACTGATGATAAAACAGAAAAATTGGTCTTTGGCTTTGGACATGGCTAGAGAAACAAGTGAAAGTGACTTTTTGTCATTGTGCAACACAACAAAATGCAACCTCTGTCTTTAAACCATACACACACTTGCAGCAGGGGCAGCTATGCAAAGCACCCCGGGAGCAGTGATGGAGACAGTACCTTGCTCAACGCAACCTCAGCACAACCTAATGGTCTGCGTTTCGAATCCACAACCTTCCAATCCTGAGGCCAGCTCCCTAACTACTAGGGCACCACTGCCCCAAATGACATACTTTATTAAGTATCAAGAATTTTTAATAAGCAGTGATAAGAAGGCTCACAAAGATTTGAAAAATCAACATATTTGCAGAAAATAAATAAAATTTTATCATTGTACTAATGCCGCTCAAACATTTTTTTTACCTTATTTGTTTGCTTAAACTTGTAATCGATCAAAAGCCAGCAACCATCACTGTATCACTACTGAGCTGATTTTAGCAACTGAAGCTCATAAAATTGTTATGAGAACTTAATTCACTTTGTAATATCACCTAAACAGCACAAGGAGACCTGTTCTATACTTTATCTCAGGGGTTTCCCTGGTCTGGAGACATTAAGCACTGTGCAGTTTTGTGTTTTCTGGTCTTAAGCCAACTTCCTCAGCCCAGGAAGGGTTTTACGATTATTTAGTGCGATGAGTGTTTTGTAATAAAGCAACAAAAACACGAGGAAAAAAGTGCATAGTCTGAAGGGGAGAACTAGAATTTTATGTAAATTTGAGGACATTTAATGAAAACAAAACCACAATCCAGCACTGAACAAATTCTTCTTATGCAAGATGCTGCTACACCACATGAGAAACCCCCCCCCCTCACCTGCTGTGATGGAGTCCAAAAGCTTTTTCCTTTGTGCTTTTTGATGAACGAACTACACTCACCCACTTCTAGTGCATATCCATAACAGCTACCCTTTCACTTCTGGAAGTGGGCATGCAAATTGTAAGTAGATCTCTGTCCTTACAAACTCGGATGCAATCAGAGCAGCAACAAAACATTCTTAACATCCAGAACTCATTATGCCTACAAAGTAGTTTAACCTGCATTAAATGTAATGCTTTTACCACAATCGTAGGAGTCGTGAAGAACGTTTTTGGGGTCAAGTACCGTCGTTGAATAAATAGTTCTGGATTATAAACACCATTCCATCTCAAAAGTATTGGATGGAGCTCAGTCACTTCAGAGGAGATAGATTAACCGCTCCATTAGTGGAGATGGCCAATAGTGGAGAGCTATAACATCATCTAAATCATTTGGCTCTTTGACTTTGTGCAGGTGTGTGAGTGTAACTGAACACCTGTATCTGTAACAAGTGAAAGTGACTATTCTTGTCATTGCAAGGTCACAGCACAGCACACAGTGAACCACAACAAAACTGGACCTCTACATTTAACCCATACAAACACACTGCAGCAGTGGGCAGCCATGAAAGCACCCGGGGAGCAGTGACGAGGACAGTACCTTGCTCAAGGGTACCTTGAAGTTCCATTTAGTTCCATTTGTTCATTAGTGTCCAAATACTTTTAGATGTTTTCATTAAGACCTGTCCAGGGTGTGTCCCCGTCCTTTGCCCTATGTGAGCTGGGATGGACTCCAGCACCCCCCCGCAACCCTAATTAGGACGAGCGGCCCAGAAAATGACTGACTGACTGATGTTTTCATTCAGAGGTGCATATTGTTCATACCTCTGCTCACTCACTCACTCGCTTACTCGCTCTGTCTCTGTCTTTCTCTCTTGAAACACTAACACATAAATATAAGTACACATAAATATCAGCTGTTCTTGTCCTCCTCAATTACAACATCAATAAATCTTTCTTTGAACCTTTGCAACCAAGGGCAACATCTTCACTATATTTATAACATTTTTCCAGCAGGTTTATGCTCCCAGATTTGTCTTTATAAAATAACTACAAGATATATAATGATTTTTTTTTTAATCAGTCACATTCACATTTGTTTTAAGTATTTCTTATTCCCTCTTTGCACAATTATTTTATTATTATTATATTATATATTTTGAGGATTATTATTAACCTGGAACAAACACTGTGCTATCCATCAATCCATAATAATAATGACACTGACACCTGAATGTTTTACAAAGGAAATGTGAGCGTGAATATTCTCAGGGGATACATGTGTGTACACAAATATTAGACTGCTATTAGTGTGCAGAATTATCACACAACTAAATGAAAGCTTTCCCATCTCACTTGTTTGTTTTCTTCTATTAAAAGTGAGAATAATAAAGAAACAACTCAAAATTGACAAATAAACATTAAAAAAATGTTCAAAAATCAGTGAGAAAATAGCCACCCATATGTTCAAACACAGTCATAAGCGTTCCGTTGATTCTGTCAGTTTCTTGATCTGCTGACCATCAACTTTTTGTGCAGCAGCAACCACAGCCTCCCAGACACTGTTCAGAGAGATGGACTGTTACTGATCCAACCGCAGGCCCATCCATCGGGTGCATCAAGAGTCACTCTCATCTCATCAGTCCATAAAACCTTTCAAAAATCTGTCTTGAGCTATGGGGCAGCGGTGGCCTAGTGGTAAGGGCGTTGGCCGGAGGATCGGGGTTCGAACCCCTTCCCAATGGGTTGCCCTGAGGTACCCTTGAGGAAGGTGCCGTCCCCGTCCCACTCCTCCCTGCGATGGGCTGGCGACCTGTCCACGTCCTCGCCCTGTGTGCTGGGTTGGACACCAGCGCGACCCTGTTTGGGACAAGCGGCAGAAAATGGATGAATGTCTTGAGATATTTCTTGGCGCAGTTTTGACGTTTCAACTGATGTGTCTTGTTTAGTGGTGGTCGGGTTTCAGTCTTCCTTACCTTGGCCATGTTTCTGAGCACTGAACACCTTGTACTTCTGGACACTCCAGGTCGGTTAAGTTCTGGAATATGACAGACTGGAGGATCATGGGTTCCTGGTAGTTTTATGGTCTCCTGGTTTGTTTGATTTATCTCAAATCTGTGACTCTATACGTTTCTTGTGATCCTGGTGAATATTTGCAATAAACCGTTTGATGGTTCTGTGATCACATTTACATTTACATTTACGGCATTTAGCAGACGCTCTTATCCAGAGCGACTTCCACGTCCTAATTACAGGGACAGTCCCCCTGGAGCAACTCGGTTAAGGGTCTTGCTCAGGGACCCAGTGGTGGTAGTGCCAGAGGTGGGATTCGAACCGGGGACCTCTTGAGCCATAGGTTTCTTGAGCCATATGTCCATAGGCAAGTGGAAATGATTAATAATCACGCACACCTCGGAGTGTTGATCTCCTTAGGCCACACCCTCCCTCATTACACAAACACACATCCCCTGATCTGCTTAAATCCAACTAGCATTTGAGTTTATACAGACTGGAGCTCAAAATGATGATATGGTCAAAATCCTCACTTGCCTAATAATGCACACAGTATAATTTATTTTAACAGAATTATGAAAAAGCGTCTAATGCATTAGAAAATCAGTTTTTAAAGAAATCTGAGGGTGGGTCCAAACTTCTGGCCTGCATTTTTATTTGTTCTGGTGAATGCATACTGTTTTACATTTACATTTACGGCATTTAGCAGACGCTCTTATCCAGAGCGACTTCCATGTCCTAATTACAGGGACAGTCCCCCTGGAGCAACTCAGGGTTAAGGGTCTTGCTCAGGGACCCAGAGGTGGTAGTGCCAGAGGTGGGATTCGAACGTGGGACCTCTTGAACCATAGGTCCATAGGCAAGTACCCTACCACTAAACCACCACCACATTTTAAGGAAGAATATGAAGAAAAAAAAAATGTTGCAGGAATGTTTTTAAACATAATGTAAAGTTTATTATGTACTATATTAACACATTACCTGCACTAGAATAAACACCAAATTAGCATAGATTTGTATCTTTTCATTGTCATCCACTTTTGTCTTTCTCTTTTAATGTGGAAAAGGTTGAACTGTAGATGAAAATGAAGCCAAAGATAGAAGATCAACATTGTCTCACAGTCTATCACTCCTCTCTCATTTCCTGTGATTGAAAATCTCTTGGTATGAGGTGGCAGAGTGAAGAAAGACAGAGAGCTGCCTCGCTGAACAGATGGGGGCAGTGATAAGGCAGTGCATGCATCATATCTGGACTGCTTGCTTTCTGACGCTCATTCAAGCTGAAATTCCAGGGTTCTAAACAGACGGGACTAATTCTGGTGTGCAGGGGAGTAGGAGCACCTCTCACACCGAGCATCACATCACACCATATGTTCACATTTCTCTAGTCTTTGCCAGGTAAAGCAAAGCTGGATCTAAGCTGATGCAAAGGAGCTCCAGAAAATGCTGAATGTAATGAATGAGGTGCTTTGGTTCTTACATTACACAAGGAGTCCTCTAGTGCCAGCCTTTTTGGCTAAAGGGATTTTGGCAAACATTTTTTGAAAAGTGCAATAAAAAAAACTACCTTTTACTATTTAAAGAACCCTGCAGATGGAGAATGAGATTAGAAATGGTAAAGAAAAGTTTAAAGAACCTTCACATAATGTATAGTTTCTACAACAACCCAAGATTCTTCCTAGAACTATGCATTGACACAAGAAGCCATTTAGAGGATCTGAAAGTGTTTACAGGAACCAAAGCCAGCCAGCAAGCCATTATCTGCCGCTTGTCCCAAGAGGGGTCACGGGGGAGTGCTGGAGTCCATCCCAGCTCACACAGGGCGAATGACGGGGGACACACCCTGGACAGGTCGCCAGCCTATCGCAGGGAGAGGAACCAAAGCCTTTCTTGTAAATGTATAGTTGCTTGCTTCATTGTTTCTTGATCAGCTATGTGTAGTAGTTTCATAACTTCATTCATGTAAATATGGCATCAAAATATATAAAGCACAAAAAAAAAACAACTGCTGATTAGATCAATAAAAGTCTTAGGCATGCTGCCAGAGCATTAGGTATATTACAATCAACTGTGCAGTGTGTCATATGGACAAATGTAAAACAGTTCCATTAACTTGTGTTGTAGAGCATGTCTACATATCTACAGTGCTCGTCCAACTTTTTAAGTCTAGGATTCTTTTGTGGATAGTAAATTTTAGGATCCACCCACCAGAACACTGAACATTTCACAGGCTTCCTCTGCAGACTGTCTCTCACACCTGGGTGCCAATTTAAGATCTCTATTCCACCTGACCCACATGTCTTTGCATGGTGAAGGAAACTGGAGCACCCAGTGGAAACCCGGGCAGAACTGGGGAGAGAATGCAAACTCCACACAGAAAGGAACCAGACCGCCCTGCCTGGGAATCAAACCCAAACCTTCTGGCTGTGAGGTGACAGTGCCACCCACTGTACCACTGTGTAATCCACTATCGCCACACCACACTATCATGTATTTTACCTCAAACTGAATTCTCTTTCAGACCTAAATGCTAAAACCTGTCATTGGAGTCCCTTTTGTGCTGACTAAAGATGGAATCATTGTTTGTATCTATAATTTTGTTTGACTGCTGACACAGAGTTGAATTTTTTCAAAGCCATGAGAGATAAGACCTACCACAGAGTATTGAATGGCATGACAAATAGCATTAAACTGGAATGACCCTTTAATTAGCAAACAGGGAGTTGTTTCATTTCACACCCAGCATGTCTAAAATAAAAAAAAAGTCCAATCTAGATGAGTCAACTTAACTTACTAAGTTAATACTTTTATCATGGACATTACTGAGCGGTTGAGCAGTTTGGTGTTCTTAGTATTGCAGTTCCAAGCTCCTATTTAAATGCAGAGAAATGGTGTGCTGTTCACAGCAGGCAGAGATGAATCACCCAAGCTTGTATTGATTTAAGAACTAAACTCAGCAAAACAAAAGCCACTCTGACGTATATACAGGCAGCCATTCATGGAATAATTCAAGCGATCTCAGATTCTGCAGCTGAATAAAAAGGCATTAAATGACTATACTGGTACAAGGTTTAAAGTCATTGCATTTGTCTTTTATCTTCCCCCTTATTTTCCTTTTGAAGGGCTCTTCTGGTAGGCGTAGTGATTAAATCAGGGTCTAATATCGACAGGTTATCAGGAGGAGGAGTACACTGAAGATGACTAACAACTGCTGCACTGCCTATTAATCCCCAACTGCACACAATCTCTGCTCTGCTCAGCCAGATGATGCACTACCACAATTTCATGTTTAAAGATTCCATCGCTGGATTTGTTGCTTGTTTGGGGCTCATCACCTGATTCATCCAGTTATAAACTATTCAATAAAAAATCTCATATCTCAGGACACAGTTATATCTGAAATCTTCCATGTTTAATCAATACAATCAGAAAACACAGTGCTTTACAGGATATTGCACATTAAAGCTGTTATCATCGGCACAGACAAACTACATTGACCACTCGCATCTAACTGTTAAGAGTTCTGTAGTCTCTGAAATGCCACCCCGTAGTGTTCATGGCTTAGAAACGACATCTCTTTTTTCTGGTTTGAAACCCAGAGTGGGGGGACGATTCACATCTCACATCTAAACTGTTCTGACTCTGTGCTCTCTTGCTTAATGCCACCTTCTCATGAGAAAGCAGATAGCTGCCATGAAAGCAATGTCCCATTACACTGTCATAATCAGTATAAACCCCAAGGAGGCAGAAACATAATCCTGTGGAATGCTGTGGCTAGGCTTGTTGCATTTACTCAAATTAGACACACTCAGCAGTGCATGTTAATCTTGATATAACTGTGGTATTGTTCTCATAGATATTGGGCAGCCAAAATGAACTTCATGGCTGTCAAATAAATACAAAAAAAAAAAAAGAAGACAAAATGTGGATAGTCCATTTCAGTACTGATGTTTCCATGCATTGTCCACTTTGCTGCTCAACGTATGCCCAGTGGCAGGATTAATTAATTAATTAATTAAATTCAAATTAATTAAAATATGAACCCAGGCTGGCCCAAATAATATGAATACTTAAGTAGGCATTTTTTTTATAGATTAAAGATTTGTCTTTTGACAGCCCTCAAGACTAGAACAGAATCCTAGAACACTCTAAAAAAATAAAATAAAGAAAAATATACAATACGCACCAATAGATGTGATGTTAGGCTATAAAAATACAAGTTCAATTGAAGTTAGGTTAAAGCTAACTCACCCATTTTGCGATACAAAAGAGAAGCTAGAGAAAAATGCATACAATATATTACTCAGGGTTGCCAGCGCTGGTCCTGGATGGCCCGTTTTTAACAAAGTTTGGCGATTTCCTTACTCAGACACAACATATAACTTAGACATGTGCTTTCTACCTAAACATTGTTGCAAACAAAGTTCATCCCTTCATGGGAACAGTGTTCCCAAATGGCAGTGGCCCCTTTCAGCAGAATAGGGCATGCTGCCACAAATGGCTTTAGCATATTAGCAGAGCATCAGGGAGAGATCAACCCTCAGGGGAAGCCATGCAATTCAAGCAAAGTTCTGGACACTGTATTGACAAGCAGACATTCATCACTCATTCCAAAATATGACATTTATGTGCAATGAAAGAAATGCATTTTGAAAAGTGTGAGTTGTGCTTTAGAGTTCTGTGCTGACATCAGTGTGGAACATAACTTTCATAAAAATGACATTTTTCACATGCTGCAAGAAAACAAGAAAACAATTAAATGCTTTAGTGGAGTCATCATCCATTACTGTGAGAGCAGAGCATGTATAAGAAGCTCTCACTGATCATATTCAGACAGTGGTCATTCATAATCATAAAGTGAATTAAGGGCTCTCACAAGCTGCCAGCTATGCGGAACAGAGGCATCCCGTTTTACAGAGCAAATGTTGTTTATGAAGACATATGCAATATGCCTCAACTAAACTTGGTCATTGATCTTTTGATTGTGGAACGTTGACTGTTTTTGGAAAATGAATGGATTGTATAAATGGTCTGGAAGCGTTTGCATCTTGAAACATGTCATGCAATAAAATGTTCTGACTTTCTGTGTTCTCAGGATCAAGGGATGAATGATGACTCACTTGCTGTTAAGTGCCTTTTGGTCAAAAAGGGAACCAAAGACCGATTAATCAAAGAGGACTGTCAAAAGCACATGAATATGAAAAGTAAATGGCATACTGCTGGAACATTATTAAAGCACATGCATGAGGAATGGAAAGGTTATCTAAAATTAGAAGCATCTGAGATCTTTCAAGAGGAAAACGAAGAAATTTGATCAACATGCAGACCTTACAGAGGTTTTCTTTTTGAACCCTATGTAGACTTATCAGGCTGGGAAACATCTGAAAAGAGATTCTACAAACTGAGAGTGGTTTTTCAATGTTCCTCTTGTTTCAAAGTAAAGTTTAAGCCATGGATGTGAAACTAATCCCTTGGAAAAACAGACTGGTTAATTAAAAGGCTTTATCTGGAGAATTAAGAAAAGAAAATTGAGAAAAGTCAACAAAATGAAGATGGTTTATTGGCTATTAACCTGCATATAGAATGTGTGGTGATGTCTAGCTTAACATATTTAGTTTCCATTCAGATATGATATGTACCAGACTTTAGGAACTGACAAGGGTTTTGCACTGCTGTCCATTTGAGTGTGCCGAGTTATTGCTCTTTTTTGGTAATTACCATAACTTCACTGTGAATGGAGAACGTTGAAATTTCAAGTTGAAGTCCCCAAAACAGTAACTTGTCCAGTAAAAAAAAAGAATGTATTCAGAATATGTTAAGATCATTCTACTGGTCTGTGTGAAGGCTAGGTGGGTAAGACTGTTTCTGTTCATCATTATGATGATATTTCTACTTTTTAACTCAATTCTCAATTTGCCCTTTAATACAGTACAATAGCAGAGAGGCCATAGTGATTGAAAATGACACTGCAAAACAAAAAATAAATAAATAAAAAATTTTTGATTATTATATCAAAAAATATCACTCATCTTATTTACAGATGTTTTGTACTTGTTTAAAGAACTGTTTATCAAGAGAAATGTGCACATTCTATTGCCATATTGTCTTTAGATGTTGCAGATAAGTTATGTGATGTGAAACACTTCCTTTATCTAAACCTCCAACCTTTACAATATAATAAACTCAATTTTACTGTCAAAATACTTCTCCTGCTCATGATATCAGATGAAGCTGCAAGCTGTGAGCAGTTTCTAATGTCATAATTGATGGATAATCATCAGTTCATATTCTATGTTACAAAGTATATGTTTTATTAAAGCTGCAAAAAAGTGAATCAAATGACCCTTTGAAAACACAGCTGGTCTATGGACTACTGAACAACTGCAACTTCTGGCCAGTGATCTACTGACCATTCACCAAGACTGGACAAAAATCCTGAACACACCCTCCCTCAGCAGTATGAACTCTACCTCTGACGCACTCATTCTTCCATACGAATACCTCCAATTGGTCCAAACAGCTTGGCTTAATTATCATTGCAGTTCAGTGGAGCAGCCCGCTGTGAGGGCAAGTTCTGGCATTCCTTGGGCTGCAAATGGAATCAGCACTGAGGTATAACACGAAGCACAGTGCTGGTCTCCTGTAGTTGAGTTTTTTATGGGTTATGTCACACTGGCCTAGTGTTTCATCTTTGCAATGCAGTCTTTTATGCACTTTCTGATGAGTTGTGCTAAACTGAATGCGAAAAATAAGATTTACAGCTTAACTGTTCATAAGGGAGGTTTACCACAAGATTTACAGCTATACAGGCTAATTAAAAAAAAAATTAGGTATTTTAAGTTGCAGTTATTGCTGATGATGACTAAAGCATTTTGTCATTTTACACTTCAATTGCACAATATTTTGAAAATGTGCATGTAAGTAGAATAATATATTATGAAGAGAGGATTTTTCTGGTGTGCAAAAACTTTGTCACAGTAAACCCAAAGGTACAGTCGATGATTTTCTAGGATGCATTCACACATAGAGCAGTCTGTTCAAACTTCAAACAGGTTAATGCACTTGGAAGACAATGACAATTCTTTTACAGCATCATGAGTACCTTTGCTTGAAATATCTCTTACTGTAAGTAGTTCAGTGAGTAGAAGATGGACAGATCACCAAAGTTAAAGATCCTTTTTTTCCTTGCTTATGTTTTAAGCAAGATTCAGTTTTTTATTTTGCATTCACAGTTACAAAAAAAAAAGAAAAACAGAAAAAGAAAAGGGCCTGAAATGAAAGTATGGGCCTGACAATGGTCAGTACGTAACCCCCTTTGGCAAGTCTCACAGCCTTTACATGTTTTTGTGGCTGCTTAGAGGCTTTAGCTTCTTACACGGGGTATTTCTACCCATTCATCCTTGCAAAGTCTCAAAGTTTTTCGAGATTCTGGGGACATCTTGTGTGCAATCCTCCTTTGAGATGAATCCACAGATCTTCAATGACGCTAAGGTTGGGGGACTGTAAGTGCCATTGCAAAACCTTCAGCTTCTTGAGTGCTTCTTGAGGTGTGTTTCAGTTTATTATCTTGATGAAAGACCCATCTTCTTTTAACTGGCAGCATTTTTACAGATGATGTGATGCTTGCTTCCAAAATTTGCTATTATTTATTTGAATCTGATGCTTTCATGTCCTAGATTTAATCCTTTTTAAGCCTAAACCTTTTTTCTTCATATATACATTTGCACACTGGTGTTAAACAGTTCTATTTTGATCTCATCAGTCAACAGTTGTTTCCATAGTGCATCATCCTTGTTTAGATGTTAATTTGCATTTTGATCTTAGGGGCTGTAATGCCTAGGATGCAGGAAGGGTCTCCTGACTGTACAATGTAATATTTGCACACACAGCAGGACAGTGCACCACCACTCTTTTGCATGAAACTGTATGATGGTTATTACACTGTGCTGGCCAGCATCATGCTGAGTAATGGGGAAAAGGGAGCACTATCCTATACCCCAAAGAGAAATGCCTACTGTAGAATCTGGGCCATCTTTCCATTAAGTGTTAAGGATATTTATGCAGAGTTGACTCCACAGGCAACCTGTCACAGCATCAATAGCTGAATCAAATGGGCCAGAGTCTTTGAATGATGCTTTAGAGAGCTGAATGAGCCATATAAAAACATGTTACTAAATACTTATAAAGAAATGTCATTGTGAATTGAGGAAGAGTCTAAATGGGCTTTCAACATTTAAAACTGCTGAGGAACCAGCTGGGTAAAAATATCAACCTGGCATGACAGATTTCAACCCTGCATTTTACATACAATATTCTTTGCTTCCTATTTTGCCTATTTTATTTCACATTGACATACATTAACACACCCAGGGGAATTACTATAAAGAGGTTTGTAATTATAGATATGTCAGCTTCGTTTAAAGTCTGTCTGAATATTCATCTAATCCGTCAGTGCTCATAGACGAATGTCTGAATATCTGGGCATATACCCAACAACAGTGTATAGTTTATTCAGCAAATGTAAGATAAACCTGACTGTTTGGAAAGGTGTTAATGTGTCTGGCTTCTTGGGAAAGGTGTCTCACTGTCCACAGGGTTGTGTCAGTCTAAGTGAACTTATTAAATCGTATTCAGTCTTGTCAGTACATGCACACTCACATGTAAATTGTTATGAAACATTTCATGTGTTCATGTGAGCATTAACCTATATCCACATTGCACATAGTCTTTTTCTTCTTCTCTAAATTTAGTCTATGATGTTGGTGTGGTTTTATTTACCAAAATTAGTCACAATAACCTAAAATGAACAAATGTTTGAAAGGGAAGGCAGGTGGTGATATATTGAAAGTTGAAATCTAATTAAAATATAATTTTTCTGTTGAAAAAAAGGGGAAAAAAATGTTGTAATTTGGCTAATAGAAGTTAAAATGATGAACTCTACATGTAGACCGCATGGTATCCAACAGCCAGGTAGCCTGTGCCTACCAATGAGACACATTCTGGCTTGTAAAAACATTTGATTCAAATCCCAGACCAGTAGGTTGCCCTGGTACCTGAGGGTACCTGAGTGAGGTATTGTCTCCATCACTGCTCCTACGGCAGTTTTAAATAGCTGCCCCCTGCTGCATGTGGGTGAAATGCAGAAGAAGCTTTTCATTTTGCCTCAAAAGTTGTTTGTTTCTGGTCAAGACTTGCTGAGTAGGCAAACAAACAGTTACTAATGGAGGACGAGTGATATGAAGGTGCAGTGAGCCCCCTCTGAACAGCAAAGGAACGTCTTTAATTCACAGAAAAAGGATATTTCTGGGGACGGCTCCAGATGGTGGAAAGCCCAGCAAGAATGGGGACTATTCTCAGAAAACAGGGACCTGATCATTCTACAATAAGCATCTGTCAGCAGGACCCACAAAGAGCAAAACTAGCCTTGTTCAGATGCTTCCAAAACTAAAACAGAACACTCTTCCATACTGCATCCTTAGTTAGTGTGTCTTTACACCTGATATTTGTAAATGAACTCTTCTCACTGGCTGTTCTGTATTCTCAGTCTGGTCTGTAAAAGCATGGCTAAACTGCGGTTGAATAGTTGTGTAAATTTTTAAATAGACTGTTTTTGCGACATCACAAAGACAACAAAGTTCCATGTATAGTGAGGATAGTGAAAAGTAAACTTTTATGTGCTACATCATCCATGCATTACCTGCCGCTTGTCCCAAACGGGGTCGCGGGGGAGTGCTGGTGTCCAACCCAGCGCACACAGGGCGAGGACGGGGGACGCACCCTGGACAGGTCACCAGCCCATCGCAGGGAGGAGCAGGACGGGGACGGCACCTTGCTCAAGGGTACCTCAGGGCAACCCATTGGGAAAGGGTTCGAACCCCTGCTCCGCCGATCATGTGGCCAACACCTGAACCACTAGGCCACCGCTGCCCCTGTGCTACATCATACACATTTAAAAAAATAAAATAAAATTATTATACTGTAGGAACCCTTCAAATAGTTTTGAGTTATCTATCTATAAACTTTCCTTGTGCATTCGTTTATACTTCAGAATTTATCATTCATTAAGGTGCCTCGGTTTATTTTAGAAAATAGCTGCTTCTAGCTGAGTGAACTTAAATGAACTTAAAATTACTGTAAGCATACTGCTGTGGACTACAATTCAAACAAGCTTTACGTGCTTATGAAATTAAGATTAAGGTTACATGGGATGGCTTAAGGCTTTAATCCATTATAAGTAAACCATGGCAAGTATTTTAATGAACTCCAAAAACTCACCACAGGAGGCATTTATTCAATTCAGGGATGCATTTAGTATTTGGTTTCTAATGCTCTATTATGGCAACAGTACGTTTGAAGAGACTCGGCACACACAGATATTTAAACTTGCCAAGCACAGAAATGCATCTAATTATACACTTTATCCAATGTATTCTTTCATTTGGCATTAGTATTTACTTTCTTTAGAATTGCTGAGCAAGTCTTTTTCAGCAGTATATTATACACAAGCCACTGTAATAAAGTTGTAAGTATTTACATTAAGCTTTAAACCACATACAGGCTGCCTTGATCCCATGGCTTCTGATAGATCACCTAGCCAAAAGTCCATCACTGCATTTGAGCAGGGCCATGTTTTTTCCACATGTCTATGACGATGACTTTTGCTGTTGGTATACACACCCATGACTCGAATCTTTTAAAAACCTTTATCATGTTATAGTGGCTTTATATCTATATATGAGAAATGAACTGTTCTGATTGGCTGGCCTATACTGTTCGTCCTTCTGATAACATTTCAAGCTTGATGTGCCTTGCAACAATATGAATCAGGAAGGCTAAAGAGTTGAATCAGCAGATATATGCAAATCAGCTGTCCATTTTGTAACAAAAATGGGTCAGTTTTTGCTGCATAGTTAACTTAATTGGACTGTATGGGGGCGAGAAAATGGCCCACAGGACATAAATGGGTATTACATAATCTTATATAGTCCATCTTAAATCTGTTTATTTTGTGCATTTGGCAAAATATAAAATATTCTCTTGTTAATTGATATATCATTGCTATTCAGCTTCTTTTCAGTGAAATATGAGAACTGACACCCAGCAAAAATTATGCCTCTGTTTGGAGCGACCGATTGTTAGAGAGTTTGGAGTTTGTAATGAGTCAACTATTAAGTAGCATTTTGGCATTGAAACTGAAACTTTTTTACAAAGATTTGTCTTTGGAAAGCAACAGTATATGAGCGATTGCTACATCCACAGCTGTTGTAATTCTGGAATACTGCTGATTTTTTCAAGTGGGAAGACATGTTTAGCTTCTGTGGTGTGAATGAGAGAGGTCTTTGTTCAGACTAAATGGTCTGTAAACATATTAAATTCTAAGTCTACAGATGTCTTTCACATGCTGTGAAAACACCCTTCGTTCTCCGCTTGCAGTCCTGATGGCGGATGCGTTACTGAATGTTAATGCCATTGCCTGAAGAGCGCATGGTCTTCCCTTCTAATGATAACACGCTGTAGGACCCAAAACAAGGGCCAGTGGTGGTCTAGTGGTTAGGGAGTTGGCCCTGGGTTGGAACATTGTGGGTTCAATTCCCTCACCAGTAGGTTCCCCTGAGGTATCCTTGAGCAAGGTACCATCACTGTTTCATAGCTGCCCCCTGCTGCATGGGTTAAATGAAGAGCTCCAATTTTGTTGTACTGTGTGTTCTCACAATGACAAGAATAGTCATTTTCAATACAGCTTTGAGAACCATAATACAGTACATGATTCTGCTCATACTAGAAACAGTGGTGTGAAAAGGATTATGTAATTTTCTTGATGGAAAAAGCTGTAAACTTGTAAACTTCTAATACAGATCTTCATATAGACTAATGTGCATCAGCTCTAAATCTTATTTCTTAAATCTTAGATTATACGGCCTGTATATAACTTTATAAATGGAGTTGGACACAAGGGCGATTGTGGATCAGTTTAACATTCAGTATGCGATTAGACTGAAAATTAACTTTCAAAAAACATCTTGAATCATTCACATTCATTTCCTGTAGCTTGTAGATCATCGGCAGCTGGGTCCAATTAGCAGAAGATGCAACTGTGTGCATCTACAGCTTCTGCAATAAAGCGACATGAAAGACTATTTAAAATGGAAAGACAGGCTCCACTGTGAACTCGATGTATTAGACATGTGCAAGTTTAATGTGCTGTGCTGTGATTGAATTCTTCTGAAAAAAGTGCTGCAAGACTTGAGAGTGGTTGTGTGTTTTGTGTGACAGTGGTTACAAGAGTGGTTGTGTGTTTTGGCCTGACCAACGAGTGAAATGTTAGGAATGTTAGAAATAGTCAAATGGTAGAAATAATAAAATGTTTAAAATAGTGAAATTTTAGAAATAGTCAAATAATAATAATAATAATAATAATAATCCTATTATAATAATAATAATAATAATAATAATGATAATAATAATGTTAGGAAACAGTAAAATGTTAGAAATAGTAAAACTTTAGCAATGTTAGAAATAGTAAAATGTTAGAAATAGTAAAATTTTGGAAATAATAAAATGTTAGAAATAATGAAAATTTAGAAATAGTAAAATGTTAGAAATAGTGAAATGTTAGGAATGATAAAATGTTTGAAATAGTAAAATTTTAGAAATAATAAAATGTTAGAAATAATGAAATGTTAGAAATAGTGAAATGTTAGAAACAATAAAATGTTAGAAATAGTGAAATGTTAGGAATAATAAAATATTTGAAATAGTAATATTTTAGAAATAATAAAATGTTAGAAATAATGAAATGTTAGAAATAGTAAAATGTTTGAAATAGTGAAATTTTAGAAATAGTCAAATGTTAGAGATAATATAATGTTAGGAAACAGTAAAATGTTAGAAATAGTAAAACTTTAGGAATGTTAGAAATAGTCAAATGTTAGAAATAGTCAAATGATAGACATAGTAACATTTTAGGAACGTTAGAAATAGTAAAATGTTAGAAATAGTAAAACTTGTAAGAAATATTAAAGTTTTAGAAATAAAATGTTTGAAATAGTAAAATTTTAGAAATAATAAAATGTTAGAAATAATGAAATGTTAGAAATTGTGAAATGTTAGGAATAATAAAATGTTTGAAATTGTAAAATTTTAGAAATAGTAAAATGTTAGAAATAATGAAATGTTAGAAATAGTAAAATGTTAGAAATAGTAAAATGTTAGAAATAGTGAAATGTTAGGAATAGTGAAGTGTTAGGAATAATGAAATATTAGAAATGTTAGTTGTTCTTTATAATCTCATCATGACTTGATCTGGGAGAACAACCACCAACCATATTAAAAATAAATAAATTACATACCGTAAGAGCAAACGAGCAGAAACAGGAATAATTATGGTGATGGGTTCAGCACTTGGTGACTGGGTAGAGAAATGTCATCTGGTTATACAGCAGGGCAAAAACAGAAATGATAACTATTCAGTGTGAAACAGCCAGTGGCAGACAGTTCGTCACAACAGCATTCGTCCCCATGGAAGTTTATATACAAATAAAACATACGGGAACTACAAAAGTGCTTAACAGATTTTCAGTTTAGACTATGAGCATAAAAAAAAAGCCTCTTAACAAACACCTGAGAAATTACACCTCTATTAGACCTTTTTTTGGCCTTTTTGGATTCCACTGTGAATACTAAATATGGTTTTCAACCCGATTTGAGTGAAGCTGCAAATGTTATTTCACCATTCCCAGCTTTTGCCATTCTTAGCACCAAGATATTTTGCCATGATTGATGTTGTTTTCTCTATAAACCATCAGTTCCAAACTGAGTATCAGTTAAAGCGTTGTTCATTATTCACTTCTGACTGTGACTGTGATAAAGTTATTACTGTTTAATTTTCCTTTCTTTAAGGTCATGCTATTGGATTACTTCTATGTGTAAGTAAGCCCTCGCTGCAAAGGACAGATGTAGATATGCATTCTTCAGGCATTGCTGTAAAGAGATGAATTTTAAAGCTGATAAACAGTATTAACATTGAGTGATCAGTTGTTCATGCAAAGCAAATACACTAGAAATGTTCCCACAAGACTCTTTTTTATGTGTTTGAAAGGGCCAACACAAAGTTTGTGATGTGCTATAATAATTAAATGAACAGTTTAATCAGTAAATAAAATGCAAGTTCTCATTATATAAAAAAAACAATCTTAATTTAGTTAAAACCCATGTTATTCAAATCCTCACAATCAATTTCACATGCTCCAGAAGTTTGCCCTGCTCTACACACAACTAGCTTTACCTAGAATTCTCTCAAGCAGCTTCACAAGAAAGAAAACTTTTCTAACAGGAATGGCAAAGATCTGTATATGATGAAACCCTAATGAAAGCACTAGACAAGAAAAGTGAAAGTGACTATTTGTCACTGTGTTGACACCACAGCACAAGGAACCACAACAAAAATGCTTCTCTGCATTAAACCTAATGCCCAAGCAGCAGTGACTTAAACTGGCTTACCCAACTGGCTTGCCCAATTGGGGCCTGGACCCGAATTCTGTAAAGCTGCTTTGTGGCAACAACAGTTGTAAAAGCTTCTATATATATACTTGCCTTAAACCATAGAATATCCAACCACAGGAACCAGGGCAGTGGTGGCCTAATGGTTAGGGAGTTTTTCCCAACAGCAGATCATGGGTTCGAATCCCAGACCAGTTGGTTGTCATGAGGTACCCTTGAGCAAGGTACTGTCCCCATCACTGCTCCCTGGGTGCTTTCAATAGCGGCCCACTTATGTGTGGGGGTTAAATGCAGAGGTTATTTATTTATTTTTTTTAAATAGCTTCACTATTTTTATTTGTTATTTTTCTTAGACACACATTTTAAACACTCATATAAGTAAAACATCTTTGAGATCATAAAAAGGCCATATTTAGTTCCAAACTGTTGACTGGTAGCATGCAAGGTTGACAATCCAACAAGTAGAATCCTATGATGAACAACTTTCCAGCATTTTCAGTGTTTCGCTGAACATCACAAGACTTCTGCTTTTCATATCTTTTGTCTTTCCTCCTTGTTAAGCTTGTTGGACAGGCAGCAATGAGTTGTTGGGAGTATAAGGGAGTATTGCGGGGTCATGGGGTGGATATGGGGGACTGTGGGTTGGGATAAGGTGGGTTGTCAGGTGGACTGGGAGTGGGTACTAAAGGGTAGAGTTTGTATATTGTTCATTTCCTGTAACATCTGACATTGCTGAATACTTAATAAACAGTTGGATAAAATGACCGCATGAGCAGTGAGTCATTCTCTGTTTCTGCTGAACTGTTTTGTTTATTATTTTTGTGATTTTTACTTATGGGTGTAATGACCTGATCTTTTTTCATGGCTTTATTTGGAAAGCAATCTCTTCATAGTTGATTAAGTAAATGCTGGAAGGTGCTCTGTAATTTATATTATATCTCAATTTTCTCAATTTAGAATAATTTACAGGTGTATCTGTTTTCAGCAGGAACAGTCAGAGTTAACATGAAGAAGAAATTAATTCAGTGATAAATCCAGTGAAGTGTCTCTTTTCAAGTGTCTCTCAATATTGGAATATCCATCCAAATTAGGCCCCCCCTTGGCATTTTTCATGTTTTGTTGCCTCACAACCTGAATTAAAATGGATTGTTTGAGAGTTTACACAATTTTGTTTACAGAACATGCCTACAACTTTGAATATATATATATATATATTTTTTTTTTATCGTGAAGCTAACAACAAATAGGACAAAATAACAAAACCTCAGCATGCATAACTATTCACCTAGAAGGTGCTGGAAGGTGAACCTCTGTCCAAGTCTCAAATCACAGGCAGACTGACACAGGTTTTGCTCAAGAATATCCTTGTATTTAGCACCATCCATCTTTCCCTCAACTAGAACCAGTTTCCCAGTCCCTGCTGCTGAAAAACATCTCCAAAGCATGATGCCGGCACCACCATGTTTCACTGTGGCGATGGTGTTCTTGGGGTGATGGGAGGAGCGCCTTCCTCCATACATTTGGGGAGTCGTCCATATGCCTTTTGGCAAACACAATACATGCCTTCTTATTTTTGACGTTAAGTAATAGCCACTCTCCCATAAAGCCCAGCTCTATGGAGAGTATGGCTTATTGTGGTCCTATGGACAGATACTCCAGTCTCTGCTGTGGAACTCTGCAACTCCTTCAGGGTTACCTTTGGTCTCTGTGCTGCCTCTCTGATTAATGCCCTCCTTGCCGGTCTGTGAGTTTTGGTGGGTGGCCCTCTCTTGGCAAGTTTGTTGTGGTACCATGTTCTTTCCATTTGAAGATGATGGATTTGATGGTGCTCCAGGGGATCATCAAATATTTGGATATTTTTTTATAACCCAACCCTGACTTGTACTTCTCAACAACTTTGTCCCTGTGTTGTTTAGAGCTCCTTGGTCTTTATGGTGTGATGCCTCTTGCTTAGTGGTGTTGTAGCCTCTGGAGCCTTTCAGAAATGGTGTGTTTATACTAACAAATCATGTGACCCTTAGATTGCACACAGGTGGACTTCATTTTACTAGTTATGTGACTTTAAAAGGTTATTGGTTGCACCAGTACTTTTTAGAGGCTTCATGGCAAATGAATACATATGCACATGCCAATTTTCAGTTTTTTATTTTTTTTTATTATCTTTTATTTATATTTTTCTCATTTCACTTCACCAACTTATTATATTTTGTGCAGGTCCATTACATAAAATAAGATTAAGAAACATTTAAATTACAAGTTGGAATGTAACAAAATAGGTAAAAAGCCAAAGGGGGTGAATACATTTGCAAGGCACTGTATTAATTGTAATTTTATTTCCTTTCCAAATACTATCCAAAATGCCTGTGAACCTACAGGCATCTTTTAAGTTTTATTTAGAACTGAATAAAACATATACCACATAACGCATGTATCATTTCATGCATCTAGCTCTCCACCATGGTTTTAAAAAAATGCAGCTGTTGTCAATTTTTTTTGTCTAAAAAAACTAAAAACTAAAACAAGCCAAGCCAAAACTAGTTAAAAACTATGACTGGTCAAGACTGAGTCAAGAACGAGTTAAAAGGTGACCTGTACTCATTCAGAACAGAGTGAGTTGACAAAACTCAAGCCCTTTTCGAATTCAAGCTTTAAATGACTTAAAAAGGGGATTTCTTTCAATAAAACAAAACTTTACTAAAGTAACTTACCATCCATACTTATTCCGACTAAAACGAGTCTTGCATACAAGTAAACATATACTCCTGAAATGGAATCCCTGTTTTGAAAGACCAAACCAATCCTAACTTTTCTGGGAGAAGGAACCTGTAAGTACTTGCACTGTGGTTGTGAGAATGTCAACAGTTTAGAGGATATTTCTCAGTGTGGTGCATCACAGGTTACTGTACCAACGGTGCTGCCTATCTGCTCTTTAACCCTTCAGTTGCTTGAGTACACAGCAGTGTCTTTATTTGCTGCTGTTGTCTCTTTTAGTTTGCTAATTGGAGACTGGACCAGATTTTATAAAAAAAAAATATATATATATGTATAATAATTAATTGCAAAAACAAAACAAACTAGCTAAATCTGAATGAAGTAACAAAACCGATTCTACTGTATCGACCAAATGAATGTGTTGTCAATAATTTTATGTGGTTGCGTCATTCTTGTAAAGATTCTAAGAAGATCAACAGTAAGCGTGAAGGAAAAGAGATGAAGGATGGGTAGATGCTCTGCTACATCGTTAGACACACCTACTATACAGACACTATTGGCACACAATGTTGTCAGAATGTGAAACAGTGAATCATTATTGGATAAGACCATCTTGTAACCTGTAATCTGACAAATGCCCATTCAGGTTCTTTTATAGTTTGAGGAATTTCCAACCCCTGGCTGTGATATATTACTGTAGACATCTTACTGCATTTGGAAAAGAACACAAAACCCTATGACCCAAGCACAAATATCCTCCAACACCTAATAATCTCTAATAATAGAGGGTTACTGTTCTGTTGCTAACTAGAGGGAAAGTGTCAAGATGCAAAATTTTGAAGCTCACATATCAACGGACTAACGTTATTTTTAAAAAGTGTTCATGCCAAAAAGTAAAGCAGGCAAGAACACTTTTTCAATGCAAAGTATCTGTAGAAGCCAAATTATTATTTAAAGTGAAGTGAAAGTGAAAGTGACAACCCTCATCATTGCGAGGTCACAGCGCAGCACACAGTGAACCACAATGAAATTGGACCTCTGCATTTAACCCATGCACTTAAACATGAATTCTTATTCTTTTAAAAAGATGTATAAATATATTTCTCAAAGGATGTAGCAGACCAGACAAAGCCACACTTTTCAGGTTGCCAGACATCAGACCCAACTTCCAAATGTCACAACAATGACGACATTGTAGATTCTGAATGATGGTCCCCAACAGGCTACAGTCCTTTCAGGACAAAACAGAGCACATTATCGAAAGGTCACATTACCTGAGCTCATGTCCCTAAGCTGAAGAACATAGCTTAATGACTCTTAAACAGATTACAGTGCAGGAGGCGACCAGATGACAGTTCACTGTTGTGGAGTCATTATAGCACCACAAATACTAATGCCTGCTCATAAGCCACACTGTTTCCTTCCCTGTGCAAACTCATGAAGCTGTTGCCTGGGCAACAAATGGTAACATTAAACCACATAAACTAGCCTGAAATGTGGGCTAACTCAGCAGTATCCATAAGAGGCTCCTGCTGCTTTCTTAAGCAGTATCTTTCTCTCAGATGAAATTTTAGCAGTTTAGAATTCTCTCTTCTGTTTTCCATATCAAGTGATCTGTAAATCCATTTATTAATTAACAAAGCATTATTAAAGACATTGTAACATTTAGATTTTGGCTTTCTTCCTTCAGCGTATTAGTCTGGGAGCTGCCTTGAATATTTTATTGAATACTGGATATTTGCCACTATCAGCCTCCTTTGAAGGATGTTGTTCTAGCAAACCATGGAAAAGGTGTGGTTTAAAAACAACAATGCAGGATTTCAAACATACACCTTAGATACTAAAGCATGTGCTGTTCACGGAAGGGGCAAGTTTGTGAGGTGAACTCTCTGAACCTGATGTACGAGACTCTTTTTATCAGTAAAGTGGGACACACTATGACCGTGGGCAATGAACAAAGCTGGCACATGGGTCAGAAGAGGAGATTTTTGTGCGGTAAAAACAGAAACAGATCATAGATATAGTCATGAAATGGAGACACATGTTTCAAGCAGGCGCTAAAAATATTTACCAGCATATCATTATAGCTCTCAAGATTCGGTGTGTTAAACAAAATATACCAAAACAAAATATGCAATCACTGCTGGATATGGGAATCCAGATCGTTGGGAATGTTAAGATATTGGCAGGGTCTGGACTTTGCATGCTACATGTTGCAAAGATTCAGATTTTTAAATGGAAATTTTGTTGCAGCGTTTTTGTGGCAATTAACTTGGTGTGCACATTCTTTCATTCCCTTGTTGTTTTTTTCTAGCTTAATGCGTATTGCGTTGAATAGTTTTCAATTGATGTCCATGTACAGTTTACAAATGGATATTCCTCTTAGTCCTTGGCAAACTAAACTCAACTACTGGTATATATCACTCAGCGTCTGTCATGTTTAACTAAGCCACTGGCATTTTTCACTAAATTACTGGCAGATTCTAATCAGCGCCTGGCTTTTTCTCTCTGTAACTAGCAGGTTTGACTGGAAGCCTGGAATATTTTGCAGTTATAGGTATTTCACAGTAGGTAGTCCAAGTGAAAAGTGTCATTGTTGAGTATGATGACCTGTTAGTGAAAAGTTAGCTTAATAACGACATTGCATATTATATAAGGCCTTCACCTTTGATCAAATTAATTCACATGTGAGTTTAAACTACATGTGCACTCAATCCATACTCTCTCACCACAAAGAAAAGCTGGCTCACATTCTGAGACTCACGCAATGATGTGTAATCTCACGTCATACTTGACCTTTCTCATACATATCTTTTCAGTGAGACACATCCCTCACAGAAGCAAGCAACCAGTGTATTAGGACTCTTGATGTTACTACTACTGTTACAGCACAGGCTTTCTCTGGTCACCGGTCTTCTGTAATGGAGAGAACACTTGCCGGTCTCAGCAGGTCCATGGCACCTTCATACATTACAGAATGACTGATGGAATACACTCCTAATAAAGTCTTAAGATCAACAAACACTGCTTTACTCTAAATTCCTGAAAGTCCTGAAGTCCTGAAATTAAGCATAATCATGTTTTTATGATCCAGAATAACACTATAACAACAAATATTATTTTGGAAATGACCATTAGCTAAAAAGAAATCTTATTAAAAAGAGCTTTCTTTAAATGTTGCTTCCATTTTTTATTATCTCTGTTTTATATATATATTTTATATGCTTTTTTTGCTTTTTTCTTTCACTTTAATCACATTCGGACCATTTTAGATGAATTTTCACAAGTTTTTACTTTCCTTATTTTTTATTTATTAAAATAAATATAATTATGATAATACATATATTATTTTCCCATTTTCAAAAAATAAATTAATACATAAAATACTTGTCGCAAAATTTAAAGCACTTTAAGCTGCATTTAAGCGCATGAAAAATACTTGAAAAATAAAGAACATTATGTGTGTTGTAGATCAGCAAGCTCTGGACTGTTAACCACTGAGAGAACAAGAAGTCATTTTTATGATGTGCAAACTGAACACCATTGTGTGACAAAATATTTAGTATATTTACTATATTCGGCACTATATTTACCCTATATAATAAAAGCAATTTAATGAAAAAAACAGATTGTGGATTAATATAAATTAATGGTTACCAAAAAAATGGTCTACCATATATATATATATATATATATATATATATATATGGTAGAACATTTTTTTGGTAACCATTAATTTATATTAATCCACATTCTGTTTTTTTCATTAAATTGCTTTTGTGTGCAATGTAGTTGTAAGGGGTAGAGGTATGACTGAATATTTGAAGAAGAAATTGCCTCTAATCTTTCTATTTATCTTTGGGATAAAGTCATGGCAGCAGGTCTGAGTGTCTGCATGAGGTGTTCCATCATTTCCTGAAAAATCCTCTTCATCTCTTCATACCAATCCTGTTACAATGGCTGAGCGCACATACCAGACTCTGGTATCTGCATATTTTTCATGGCTCCATCAAAGAAACAGAATTTCTAATTCTAAAATGATTCTACATTTGAGACTTACAAAACATTAACACTCAAAAGTAACGTAACATCTCTCAGCTTTACTGCTCAGCCTTTCTCTTAACTGTGTGGAGATCAATACTGTTTGATTTACTGACACTGAATCACGCATTGAAGTAACTTAGTCTAGTCTAATATCCCACAGTGCTCTGCTTGCTTCTGCAGAAATTGGTATGAATTGTTGTAAACAACTTGGTCTTGTATATGAGGGGTTTTGTCCTTCCTCCAAAGGAAAACTCTGTAAAAGTCCAGGAGTGACCTTGAGTGAGGACATGAACCCTCTGGAGAAGTGTCTCTGGAGAAACAAGGGAGAAACATGGAGAAACATGAAAAGGGCTGTGAACAATGGACCCATCTAACCTGTCAAGTTTGATTCTGCAAAGAATGGGAGAAACACCAAAATAAAGTTATTACAAAACATGAGACATTATGAAGGGTGCAATTGCTGCAAAAGAAAAACAAAGGAACCGACAATAAAAATTTATATTGATGAACATAGCAAAAAAAAGTATAAAAATTGTAGATTTTGATATCCGTGAGTAAACAGCAATTTTGGAATGGTGTTTTACATTGCAAGTGTCTGGTGCTGGATGTAGGTGTGTGTGATGTACAGATGTATTGTGATATGTGTGCGACATGGATGATGGATGAAGATGCCTCTGTTCAATCAGACATAAAATGCTGGTGTATCTTTTCCCAGATGACAGAAAACTCAACAGGCTGTGTGGGATGGGAGGGATCATTTGCAATGCCGGTTGCTGGCTAAGCAGGCGGTAAATGAGGGCAACCATTGTTCACATTGGTCTTGTGCTGCGCGATCTGTACCTCCAAGAAGTATGATTGGTGGCCAGTGTGAGTGTTGGGTATGTGCTCTGTGGATGTCAATAGCAATCTGCTTTGTTTTCCCTACATTTAAGCACACACAAATTTGCTGCTTCAGTGTTTTTGGATCTTTTTGTCAGATGTTTCTATGGTAACTGAAGTATAATTCAGTTTTTATTTCATAAGTTTAAAAGCCTTTTGACAATTTCATTAAGTTTGTGAAAGAGTCAGTATTTGCAGTGTTCTTTGTATTTGCAGACCACTAATTCAAGACATCTGGAATTCCCCCACCAGAAAACATAATGAATTAGCCTGAGTAGTTAGAGCGTGTTGAGTCAGAAAGGTGTGGGTTAGATTCCCTCAGGGGTGCAAGTAGGTTACCGCCGAGCAAGACCACGTCCCTTCACTGCTACGTGCTACCACGTGCAGCAGGGGGCAGCTTTCAACCTCTGGCAAACACAGAGGTTGAATTTTGTTGTGTTGTGCTGCACTGCATTTCACAATGACAAGGTTTGTTACTTTCATGTTGTCAGTCAACTTCTGGGGAGGTCTGGGAAGCTTCCTGGTACAATTTTGATGTTTAGTTCCCTGAGCCACTTAGTTATCACTTTTGCCTTATGGCACAGAGCACCATTCTGCTGTTGTTCTTCACCAAACTGTTCTTGGATGGTTGGAGAAGTTGCTCTCAGAGGATGTTTTGGTAACATTCTTTATTCATGGCTGTGTTGTTCATCAATTGTGAGTGAGCCAGAGCTCCCACACATGAATGGTCTCAGGATGCTTTACTGTTAGCAAGACACAGGAGTGGATGGTAGCACTCACCTTCTTCTTCCCCAGATAATCTTTTTCCTGAATCAACTTTAGGAGATGCTCCTGGCATTTGCTGGACTTTCACTGAAGCCTCAACAATTAAACTTCTCTCCTTGAAGTTCTTGATGAGCCAATAAATTTGATTTAGGTGCAATCTTACTATGTTTACGCTATGTAGTAGAATAATTGCAATTTATTTTTTCACTCTTCATAACATTCTGGAGTTCATGCAAACTGCCATGATAAAAACTGAGGCAAAATTTTGTAAATATCTATACTTATGTTATTCTCAGAACTTTTGGCTATGGCTGTAGCTGCCAGTGTTAAAACTATTGTCTTCCATGTCCAATTACAAAATGGGTTCCAGACCCAACAGGTCCAGTTTCTTTACCAGCTGCTGAGGGATGATGGTAGTGAAATCCATAAACAGAATTCTCACATAAAAGACTTTTGTGTGCAGTGAGAGTAAGGGCTAAATGAAGGACAGAAGAGGCAGAATGGGAGTAGTCATTAAAGCAGGATGTGGGTGAACTCTTTGCCACAGGCATGAGGGTGGTGGCTTTGAAGCATGTGGGGAAGATCTGATCTGAGTAGGTAAGATGAGTGGAAGATTTCCCAGCATGTCCTTGAGCTGCTCTGGAAAGTCTCCCCAAGGTATGTAGCCTTGCAAACGTTAATCTTGGGCAGTGATTTATTCATGCTGGTCAAAGAATGGCAAAGAACCTGGTTCCAGAGGGGCAGCATTGGTCTAGAGGTTTAGGGACTAGGCCCCAGGATCGGAAGCTCATGGGGGACGAAACCCAGACCACTAGGTTGCCCTGAGGTACCTTTAGCTAGATACTGTCCCCAACACTGCTCCCTGGGTGCTGGATATGGCTGCCCACTGCTGTACAGTGTGTAAGGGTTAAAAGCATTGTGGTTCACAGTGTACTGTGCTGTTTCATAATGGCAAATAGTCACTTTCACTTTCACTGTCACAGGCCTGGCCTGCTTTTATATTCTTGATCCACTGCTCTGGGCTCTGTGTGTTTCTTCTGTACCTGAAATAATGAGGTCCAGTAATCTGTGCTGTTTTAGGATGTATATATTATTTAGTTATAATTCTAAAATCACTAGAGAGACTTACAACATGTTTTCATGTTTCATTTTCTACCTATTCATCATAAAGCAACCAGCATTGTGGATGATCCCTCCCCACCATCCACACTCTCTTCTCCTCCTGCCGTCGGGAAAAGGTTCCACTTGGCATACGAACCTCCACTTGGGATGGGGAAATAGTTCTTCCCCTGGCCCAATCAGACTCTTGAACTGTGAATCCACCAATAGCAGACTCCCTAAACCCAGTCCACTTTTCATCCCATTTATTTATTTATGTCATGTTGCACTCTTGCACTTTCATTCAATAACACTGCTCCACCACACTGCTACACATAATCTACCTGGGCTGCCTTGTTTCCACACTGCAGCCCTCATAGGGATGAATGCTGTCTGTCGTGCCGTCTGGTGATGTCTGTCTTATCTGCACTTGTTGCCCGTGTTGTGTGTGTCTTATGTTGTCTTGTGTCTTGTCTTGTCTTGTGTTGTGTCTTGTCTTGTGTGTTGCACCAGGGTCCTGGAGGAACGTTATTTAGTTTCACTGTGTACTGTGTATATGGCACAGAAATGACAATAAAATCCTATGACTTGACTTGACTTGACTTGATGTTACATACAAGCACATGCTATTGTCCAAAGAAAGCAGTTTCTGTTCATGTTTTTGAACCTTTCAGGAGGAATAGGCCAAAAAAATAGTCATAATTGACTGATCTGCCACCCACTACAGGGCTGTCACAACTGAATTAAATGAAAATGAGTATGTTTTAGAGCAGATTATTATGTAATTTCAATGTTCATGCATACCTAGATCTCTATTAAAAGGATGGCTAAATCACTCCATTGTTAATATAATCGATAATTTGACTCAAAGCGTCTTATCTTTTATATATTTATCTATTTTAGTGTCATTATCAGAAGTAAGTTAGAGGCAAAATATATGTAGATGAGCAAATAATATAAGAAAAAAGTACTTTAAAGATCCACCGTGATTCATTTGGGGCGGGTGACTGGACAAGCTAACAATTAAAGAATGTGAGCAGTATCATGTTGGTTGATAATGATGAGCCATCTTGACTTCCTTTCACACTTGATTGCACTTTCCAAACATGTTTCAGGTTTTCCATCTCTAATGCCCATATACAAATGTGCAAAAGTTTTAGGCAGATGTGGAAAAAATGCTATAAACAGAATGCTTTCAGAAATATAAATAATGATTGTTTATTTTTATCAATTTACAAAATGCAAAGTGGCGAAAAAAGAAAAAATAAATCAAATCAATATCTGGTGTTACTAAACACGCTAGACCAGCATCAGTTCTTCTGGCCCCACAGGCCCTGATCTCAACATCATCCAGTGTGTCTGGATTACATGAAGACAGTGTGTGGTAAAAAGAGTAAGTGACAACCCTTGTCGTGAGGTCTGGCACATGAACCACAACAAAATTGGACCTCTGCATTTAACCCATGCAGCAGTGGGCAACTAGAAGCACCGAGGAGCAGTGACAGGAACAGTACCTTGCTCAAGGGTACCTCAGGGCAACCCACTGGGAGGATCGAACCCATGATCTTCCGATCGAGGGCAACTCCCTAACCACTAGGCCACCGATGCCTCAGTGTCAGAAGTGGCATTTGACTTATGATTTGACTTAGTCTGGATTACATAAAGAGACAGAAGGATGTGAGGAAGCCTACATCCACAGAAGATCTGTGGTCAGTTCTCCAAGATGTTTGGAACAACTACCCAGCGAGTTCCTTCAAAAACTGTGTGCAAGTGTACCTAGAAGAGATTGATGTTGGTTTTGAAGGCAATGGTGGTCACACCAAATATTGATTTGACCGTTTCTCTTTTGTTCATTCACCATTTTTGTTGAATGATAATAAATTATCAGCTACTTCCATTCGGCATTCTTTGTTCCCAACATGTTTTCACCTCTCATGCATTTATATATGAGCGTGAAATGCAGCTTCTGAAGTATGTTTGAAAAGTGCCTGAAAATATTAGTCAATCAAATGTGGCCTTATCGATATCAAACCAACATATTTAAACTCACATTCTGGTATTAACTTGTCCAGTCACCACCAAATAATTCACGATGAATCAACATACGAACAGTTACTATATAACCTAAATAACTAATGGATTAGGAGTATTTTTTACAAATAAAGTTAGAAACATTACCCTAAGTCCTTATGGAAATGTCAGTTTGCAAAAAAAAATCCATATCATGGAATATCAGAAGTTCATTGCCATTTTCCTTTTGCTGTGCTAAGCAATAAAACTGTGTACGTGTTCTTGACAGCTCCACACAAACACACACACACACACGCAAACCTTTAAGAATAAAAAAATAATGTAATACTATATTATAGCATTATAAAGCACTATAAAATTTCATATTAGCAAATAAACCACTGATCCACTGACTCACATTAAGGTCAGAAAAGTGTTCAATAATCAGTGTAGATTAGAGTGTCACATACGCTTTAAAATCATATAATAAATGTGGTGATCTTGTTTGTCAGACGTCCAATTCTGCGTACAGGGCTGCAGGTTTCTAAAAAGCTAGGACCTGAAATCTGGCTGGACATTCAGTTTATTTCTTTCAACTTACATTCCATTTTCACAATGAAACATTGGTTTGAGGCAGTTTGAAATCCCTAGAGAGGCAGAAAGCAGCTGGGAGCCTTCAGGCCTCTGATTGGCTTTGGAAGCATCTGCAGACCCACAAGTCTATTCATTTGGATGTCTTTATAGAAACAAGAGAAATTAACTTGAGGACAATAAATCCCAAAGAGGTTTACTAGACACTCTGACAGGTTTCCAAATGAATCTGAAATCTCATTCTGCATTTTTCAGTAAAATTTGAAAACATTTCAAATGGATGTTAATGTCAGGTATTAAAGAGAAGCTATGTTCTTCCCAAAGCAGATCACTACGTGTAATACGTCTCTAAATTTCTAGTTGAAAAAAAAGGGTGCCACTCCTTAAAATAATCCATTGTACTCCGTAGTCAGATATACAGTGTGTGTGTATGTCAAGTCAAGTAAAGTCAACTTTATTTATAAAGCACTTTTTACAACTGTTGTTGTCACAAAGCAGCTTTACAGAATCCGAGTCTGAGCCCCAGTTGGGTAAGTCAAGAGAAACAGAGGCCAGGAAAAACTCCACAAACATGGGGAAGAGGCAGCAGGAGAGACCAAGACCCAAAAAGTGGGGCCATTACTCCTCTGGTGACACCGAATAAAGAAAAGAAAGATAGAGTAGAACCTGTATAATTGTAGTTTCCAATAAACATAGGGTTACAGTGAGAAATACAAATAGTCCACCTGTGACTGCAATTGAGGTTGATGAACAAATGGTGGGAGCTCTGTTTGAGTGGGGAAGCTTTGTCCGTAGCAGCAGCTCCTGCAGAAGAGCCAGTGTGTGTGTGTGTGTGTGTTTGTGTGTGTGTGTGTGTGATAAATATTATACATATTGTTTGAAATATTGCCCCTAAATATTTATATATAGGGAACTTAATGTATATATATAAAATATAATTTATAAGCCTTTATATATTTATAATTTGTTAAAACCTATTGTATCATTGTATTATTACTGTGTGTTTGTATGTTTGGTCACATAATTCTTCTTTTGACTATGTATATACATCTTGGTAACCTAAATATATATATATATATTTATATTTATATATTTATATAGATAATTGTGTATAAGCTCCTGTACTTTTCTCCCTTTCTCCTGTACTTGTCCCTCTTCATTATGCTCTATTTTTATATATCTTTTTTCTATTCTTTCTGTACATCTGTCTTTTTATAAGAGCCCTGTAACGTCCAAATTTCCCATTCGTGGGATAATAAAAGATTACTCTACTCTACTCTAAAACAGTGACAAACATGTTTCTTTACTTGTTTCAACTGAGTAGAAAACATTACCTCACCATACTGAGACTTCTCTTAATGCATGTTGCCCATATGTGTAAAAGAATGAGTCACAAATTGTCGAATCACAAATTGTCGAATATCCCAATGATTTGCGAGCAGTTTGGTTTATTGTGTATAATATATAAAGTATATATGTGTATAATGTATATTACAGCAGCGGTGACCTAGTGGTTAGGGAGTTGCCCCCGCATTGGAAGATTGTGGGTTTGATTCCCTCACCAGTAGGTTGCCCTGAGGTTCCCTTGAGCAAGCTACTGTCCCCATCACTGCTCCCCGGGCACTTTCAATAGCTGCACGGTGTTTGTGTGCATGGGTTAAATGCGGAGATCCAATTTGGTTGTGGTTCACTGTGTGCTGTGCTGTGACCTTGCAATGACAAGAGTTGTCACTTTCACTTTTTACTTTCACATGTTTACTGCAAATAGAGATCTGCTTCTTCAGTCAAACAAAATGGAATAAAGTCTGAGCTAGATCAACCAATGGGTGTTGTTTCTGCCCTAATTCCCTACATGCTGTCCCCTCACCCCAGTATATAAAACAAACATTTCTTTCTTTCTTTCTTTTTTTTTTCTTTTCAGATTTAATCCACTGATCTATAATGATAATGATAATTACACGCACATTTTAACTCAAGCTGGAAATCACTGGCCTGCAGAATTGGTTCATGGTTTATATGCTAAGCTTATTTCTCTGAGGGAAATTTTCCTGAGCTTCTTAAGAAGTCTCTGTTTCCAAAACATCTGAAGATTATGTGCATGTAAGGTCACATTTGCATGGATCAATAACTTTAGCTCAGCTGTCTGGCTGCCCACTGGCTGCCTACTGATCTTACCATGTCCACCTCAGGAGAAAAATATCAATGGGTGATGAACGTTGAGCAGTTCTTTATAAATTGGCCTTTTCACAATCAGAGTCAGAAAAATGTTATTGATCGTGAAAGAAATCACTTAACTTTATACTGTCCCAAGTCAGAAATTAGCTGGGACACACACATTGTATATATATATATATAATGTGTGTGTCCTGCATATATATATATATATATATATATATATACACCCACACACTATATATATATATATATATATATATATATATATATATATATACACACACACACATATACCTACACACTGATAAGTATTTATGATTATATTCACCCTGAAATATTGCAGGCCTGTCACACATTCCAGAAAAGGTTAAATGGGGCATCATTTTGAGAAACTTAATTTGATGATAATTTGATTTCAAACAGAATGACAATGGGTGGTTGTATTCATGATTTGGTGCAAGAAACTAGTTTACCTCAAAGGCTAAGCCCTTGAACAACTAATTTGTGAAAACAATACTGAAACGTTAAATGTTCCTCAAAGAAAGATTGGAATGCATTTGCATATTTCTCCCTCTATAGAGCATCATTTTATTAAATGATTTAAGTCACCTAGAAAATGTACATTAATTCAATAAGTTAATATACATTCATTAAAAACTAGTTCAAAGATAAAATCTAACATAGACTGGACTTTGCTTCGATATGCTCAGCCAGAGGCAGCCAGCTGAGATTTATATATATATATATATAAAAGATGAAACAAGTGTTCTCAGGAATATGGTCCTTTAATACAACTGAAGATGTTCACATAGTGCTTTTAGATCAGGGTGAACTAAAATGGACCAAGGACCAAAGTGTTCCAGGACGTTTCCATCAGGAACTGCATCTCTAGTGAAGAGTAAAGATTGGCTTTTGAAGCCTAGATTTATCTCACATGCTTACAATAAAGCCCAGCTAATCCACCCTGAGTAATGCACGCTAGCATTCAAGCCACTGCCTTTCAGAACAGGCCATGTCTTAAAACTGAAATAAACACTACATTTTTCCGTGACGTAACATACTTTTATCAGGAGCATGGATGTGATGCAATTAAGTTGAATTGTTGTTTGATCAAACTGCGCTTGTCAGAAATGACAGATCCCATTAAAAATGAACTAAAGCAACAGCACAGGATAGATTGTATTATGATTTGGGCAGGATACAGAACACAGGATGCACAGTGGTTAACCTAAACAAAAAGAACATGGTCTCAACCAGCCATCCAGTCAAATGGAGGAATAGTTACATGCAAAAGTTTGGAAAGCGCCCAGGGAGCAGTGACAGGGACGGTACCTTGCTCAAGGGTACCTCAGGGCAACCTACGGGTAAGGGATTTGAATCTTCCAATCCTGTGGCCAACTCCCTAACCACTAGGTCACTGCTGCCTATATATATTGCACACAGTTTTTGAAGGAACTCGGCTGGTAGGTTGTTCCAAACAACTTGGAGAACGAACCACAGATCTTCTGTGGATGTAGGCTTCCTCACATCCTTCTGTCTCTTCATGTAATCCAGACACACTGGATGATGTTGAGATCAGGGCTCTGTGGAGGCCAGAAGAACTGATGCTGGTTTGAAGGCAAAAGGTAGAAACACCAAATACTGATTTGATTTAGATTTTTCTTTTGTTCGCTCATTTTGCATTTTGTAAATTGCTAAAAATAAACAATCATTATTTATATTTCTGAAAGCATTCTTTGTTTACAGCATTTTTTCACACCTGCCTAAAACTTTTGCACAGTACTGTATATATATACAGTCATGTGAAAAATGTGTTTTCAGCCTGTCCTTGGTGGATTTACTGGCATTTTTTGGGTCATTGTCGTGTTGCGGGGTCCAGTTCCGCTTCCATTTTAACGTTCTTACAGATGGTCTCATGTTCGTGTTCCTCAAGCACCCTCTAATACACAGTAGAATTCATGGTGGATTCTGTGA
Organism: Hepsetus odoe; assembly: GCA_017165825.1. Classification (NCBI taxonomy): domain Eukaryota; kingdom Metazoa; phylum Chordata; class Actinopteri; order Characiformes; family Hepsetidae; genus Hepsetus; species Hepsetus odoe. The sequence continues at coordinate 26,956,887 of CM029366.1, read as the reverse complement.
TGGTGAGCTGGCCAGGTCCTGATGCAGCAAAGCATCTCCAAACCATGACACTTCTACCTCCATGCTTCACAGTTGGTATCAGGTTCTATTCCAGAAAACGCTGTATTTGGTTTATGCCAGACATGTCCACTGTTCTGGTGTCCAAATATTTAAGTTTTAGACTCATCTGTCCATAGAACATTAAAGCAGAAGTCCTGGTCTTTGTCTACGTTCTCTCTGGCAAACTTCTGTCTAGCCTTGATATTTCTCTTAGAGAGTAAAGGTTTCCTCCTTGCACACCTCCCATGAGGTTAAAGTTGTGCAGTCTCCTTCTGATTGTAGAGGCATGCATGTTCACATCAACACTAGCAAGAGACGGTGTGAACTGGTCTGTTAATAATGTATTTGCTTTTCATTGTTGTTGAAAAGTGAATAAGTTAATGACAGTGTAACTGAAAATTAAATGATAATTGTTCATTGACCTTTGCACAGCACAATACACAATGCATGTACCATGTTGATTTTGATAAAGCTTAAAAGTAATCTTTGGTCTTAACCTTCAGTTTTGTGCCCTAAATTGTTTTCTTTCACTTTTTTTATGCTTAGAAGCAATGGCTTGTTACCAGAATGCAAAGACTAATGAAACGAGGCCAGTACCTTATAGGAAGAGAGCAGTATGAGAACTCTCCAACACAAAAATGTGATTTAGAGTTCTGCACTTTTACTCTTCCACTGCAAAGTGTTCAGTAATTGCACCACATCTCCATCCATCTGAACCTTTGTTCTAGCCTGCTTCATAATGCACCTAAATTCACACTCGCCAGGCACTGCTGTCTAATCTCTTTCCTCCACCACAATTATGGCCGCTCTCTCTCTCTCTCTCTCTCTCTTTCTCTCTCTCTCTCTCTCTCTCTCTCTCTCTCTCCCTTTTGCCAATTGGGGCTGGGCTCTGTCCATCTGTTTTCCATCAGTGTAAATGGGGAAGGATAGTCAGGGTGTCTGAGGTTTCCAGCTGATTAGCATTTACTTGAGTGCCATTGACAAGCTTTCCCTTGAATTTTAAAATCCAAAACACGATGGTATAAAATCGCATCTGTGCATTTGAAGCCTTGTGCCTTTCAGTTTTGCTGTTATGCACCCCCGCTAGAAGGGCTGGAACTACAAAACCAAAATTACTCCACTTTGATATTTTCCATTTGTGCAGAAAAGTTTCCATTTTAAAATAAAAAGGCCAGCAGAGGAATAATGGTAGCAGCAAGTGGAGAAGAGAAGGTGGAGAAAGTAAAAAGAGCACAGAATATCGTCAGCCGTGCGACTGCAGTTTTTTTTACTTTGAAGTACAGGCAACCTTTGCATCTCAGGGAAAAAAAAATGCACACCTTACAATTCACAGTTTTTAACTGGTCATGCTGTATCTTTATTTATTTAATTAATTTAGGTTTTTTAATTTTTATTATTTTTTTTTACAAAAGAAAGATGCATTACATGTATCTGGTTCTAATTTGTTGTTTATCTTTACATAAATTAAATTAACACATTTTTTCAATGAATTCACATTTGACACAAATTGCTGATTTACTTATGCATGTAAATACAATGTGTAAACATTTTAAAGGTTTTGCAGCATTTAAATAGGTAAAGCAGTGGTGGCCTAGTGGTGAGGGAGTTGGCCCCAGATCAGAAGGTTCGAATCTCAGACCAGTAGGTTGCCTTGAAGTAACCTAGAGCAAGGTACTGTCACCATTTATTTCTCCCGGGAGCTTTAGCTGTCCCCTGCTGCACAGTGTGTATGGCTTAAATGCAGAGGAAGCATTTTGTTGTGTTTTACTGTGTGCTGTGTTTCACAATGACAATTAGTCACTTTCACTTAAATAATACTAAGATTCTTAACATTCTTTTAAAGTTTCTTTCAAAACATGGTTCTTTAGGGAACTAAGATTGTTGTTCTGTGGCCAAAACTTTCCACTTACTCCAGATGTGGTAAATCAGCCAATACATGTTTGGTGCCTAACTTATTTTGCCTAAGTTCAGCGGTGATGTTATCATTGCCAACAAACACTGGATTGGACTGAATTGTCACCCAAATCATCTGCGTAAAAATGACTCACCAAACCAACACATCAGCTGTGCCCTAAACCACATGATCTAATGAGTGGCATTTTAATGAATATCATTTTAACTTAGCAGCGGTGGCCTAGTGGTTAGGGCGTTAGCCGCATAATTGGAGGATCGGGGGTTCAAACCCCTTCCCAGTAGGTTGTCCTGAGGTACCCTTGAGCAAGGTGCCGTCCCCGTCACTGCTCCCTGGGCGCTTTCAATTGCTGCACAGTGTTTGAGTGTGCATGGGCTAAATGTAGAGGTCCTGGTTCACTGTCTGCTGTGCTGTAACCTCACAATGACAAGGGTTTTCACTTTCACTTTTTTTTCAAATTGGTTATCGAAGGCTTTCATACATCATTGTGAGAACCTTTTTGAATTCTCTTACAGTGAAACTGGTGCACTCCAGTATTTTTCATACTATTGACCTGAGCACTTGTTCTTTTACTTTTTCTAAAGTAACTACCTCTGAAGAAGAGCATTCTTTACTGTTTAAGGTAAAAAAAAAAAAAAAAAACCCTTTTAGTAACCCTAGCTGTGTTTATATCCCTAGCTGGTCTTCTATCTGAATGTAAGGTAAGTCAGACCCAAATCAGGTGCAAAGCTGATCACAGTAGAGCACAGTGGTTAGAAGCAGTACCGGTTACTGTCATCATCATAACTGTTGGGTCTAACTGTGTCAGCCTTCTTTTCTTTAGTGCTCTGGATGGAATGGGTGCAGTGGTGTAATTATGTGTTGCTTCAATCATCACTGATTTGAAGTGTTTGGGTGCTGATCAGCAGGGTGAGATAATTGCTTGTTTCTCACGGCTCTTTACTAAATGAAATCAACCCCTCAGAAAGCTGCACCACATGTTCTTAATAACATATTCTAAGTAGCTCGCTCATTGCACATGTCATTTTTTTAGATGGCAAAGCAACCTAAACTTTAATACTGAAGGTTAACAAAGCAATATTTGAGGAAAAATTGGAGCTTTTTATAACTTAAAGCATATATGAATAATTGTTTTAGATCCGTTACTTAAAGTTTTTAAATCCAAACTGCAAAAAGTGACTATATCTGGCCCTATTTTTCTCGTTTTTGATCCCTGATTCCATGATCATTTATAGCTGGGTAAGCATAACTGCACTGTTCTCTCAGGATGCATAAGATGAATCATGATCCATCTCCCAGCAAAATGCTTGCAAATGCAAAAGAAGTAGCATTTAGAGTCCTCTGCCCCTTTGAGAGATTAATGAAACTAATATGGCGTGGATACGGTAATGAAGCTGATACAGCATGTTAATTGATCACCATGTGTTATTCCTATCTTTAAGCAGAACAGCCCTTTTGCACTGTTTGCTATGATTTCACATCACAGCTGAAAGATGGCTTTTAAAACGAAAATCCTTAAACTCTAACAAATATATAGAATACTGAGTGCACTGTTTTGCTTTAAAGTGTTAGAAGAATCCAAGCAGCCAGTGTAAACATTATTATGTCTAGAGTGAACTGTGTGGATTGATCTATATTTATGGCATTTAGCAGACACTCTTATCCAGAGCGACTTCCATGTCCTATATGATTCATATGATTCATCTATATGATTCATTTGGGTGTTTCTGTGTAGTATATGTCAATTCTATTGATGTTACTGCTTAAACTGCTTATGCCAGCTTATATAAAAACACTGACTACACCCTTACAAAGTTAGATATAGGACAAAACAGAATTAACATTAGATATATTAGAAATATTAAAAGTGTTTAAAGTGAGCTTGTTACATACTAACATAATAAGAAACAAAGAGAATGGGAATCATGAGATTCTGAGTCAAGTCATATCTGGAAACAGTTTTGAAACACACACACACACACACACACACACACACACCTATACTTGTTTATGTGAATTGTGAGGGTCACCTGGAGGGATTGCTACATTGTGAGAACCACCCTTTCTAAAGGTGCTACACACACACACACACACACACACACACACACACACACACACACACACACACACACTCCAAAAGGAATGGCTTTATGTCAAAACTGTGCTCCTGAAAGGCAAGATATATCGTTGGTGTTATTTCGCCTCAACTTTTCTCTGGTGTTCAACTGTAAATCCATCAGGAGAAAATTTTTATAGAAAAGAAAAGTTGTGGTTTTCTCCTCTCTGTGCTATACAGTCCACCTCTCTGTTCACCTGAAAACCTGTACAACCGAGACAAAGCAATTACTCTGATCGAAATCAATAAAGGCAATTCAACAGGACCCTCCAAAGTGGACAGTGCCTCTAGTGTATAAGAGGATTTTCAAACATTCCTAGCCAAGGTCCAGCATTCAGATCAGGTTTATGAATCATTCTGCACCGTCCCAAGACTCTTATCAGAAAAACTAGACCTCCAGAACGGCTTATTGATATTCACCTAGAAGAACTTTCATTCCTACTGAGAAAGGATGCGCAAAGCACATAAAGCTAAGTGATGAGGGACATGCTGGCAAAAACAGGGGCTGGGGGGCTACCAGAAGAGTGAACAAAGAATGCTTTCAGAAATATAAATAATGATTGTTTATGTTGTTTATAATGCAAAGTGAGCAAACAAAAGAAAAATCTAGATCAAATCAATATTTGGTGTTACTACCTTTTGCCTTCAAACCAGCATCAGTTCTTCTAGGTACACTTGCACAAAGTCAGGGATTTTGTAGGATTATAGTCGGTGTATGATCAACCAATTTTACCAAACAGGTGCTGATGATCATCAATGTCACACGGAGGTTGAAACACAGTCATGTTTGGAACAACCGACCAGCCGAGCTCCTTCAAAAACTGTGTGCGAGTGTACCTAGAAGAATTGATGCTGTTTTGAAGGCAAAGGGTGGTCACACCAAATATTGATTAGATTTAGATTCTCTTTTGTTCCTTCACTGCATTTTGTTGATTGATGAAACAGTATTTTTTCACACCTGCCTAAAACTTCTGCACAATACTGTATATATATAATTGTATGTGAATAGACAACAGATTGCTAAATTAACTGATGCAATCTTGTCTTGCACTTTTCTGAGACTTGCATGTGTTTAAAAAATGTTATAAAGTAGTTTCTTATCACTCCTCTCTCCTTTTTTTTTTTTGCATTTTTCCCTTTTACATAACTTTCTATTATAAGTCTTTATTTCTTCTTCTATGAAAGATACAAGGTTTTCTTTTGTTCAGTCAGAGCATCTTGGGTTCTGGGTCATTGCATCTCCAAAACAGCAGGTCTTGGGTTTTATTAGTGTCAACCAAAAGCAATCCAAAGTCAGGAAAATCAGTGAACTGGCATCAGGGTCATGGACACCCAAGGTTCACTGATGCTATGCCAACCCCATGCCCACTCTACAATTCACATCTTTTACAGAAGGTGGGCGATGATTTCAGGATGTTTATTCGTCCCTTCCCGTTCCCACAATCCTTTTCTAGTCAAGCACAGTGAATGTACAGGGTATATTAGCTCTACCGTGCCCCCTCCATCACAGTACTCTGCTCTTCTACTCTTACAGCAGAAACCACAGCAGAATTTTAGAAATGCTGTAGAGTCTGTGGCTCGAGCTGTAATGATGGCAGGAGGGGATCTGCACAATTTCAGACCGGCTCTAAAGTTATGACTGACTGGTTTATATAGATGTGAGGAGCTCCTGTTTCTGAAATCCAACACGCCATGTGCTGCCATCTAGTGATGGAAACACACACACACACACACACACACACACACACACACACACACACACACACACACACACACACACACATACACACACTAGACATAAAGCTACGGGACACTTTCAGAGGGAAGTGCAGAAGAGCGCTGGACCCTGGATGGATCTGTAATGGCGCGTTAGGAAGGTGCGTGTTCACATGAATGTAACTGATCATCACTGCCTCGGACGGGAAAACTGCGCGTGGTTCATATTATTCACATTACAGGGATCAGTAAATGCATTTATTACATTTACAATCTGCTAAGAAAATGTAACATGTATTATTTTACCCAAGTGTAAAGCCTTGGAATCAGCATGGGGACTAAACCTGCAGGCAGCTGATGGTAGATACTGAGGAGGGTTTAGTCAACACGTGTTCATGGTTAGATATTATAATAACGAACTTGCTGGAATGCATTTCTTGCGTCATTACTTCCTGTCAGCGTAATTTAGTTAATTATTGATGTTTAATTGATTTATTGGTTAATATATTCATTGTTTATGGTGTTGATGCGTGAAAAGGGTAGATTCGTGTTTTCTGTACATAGATGTCGCGTTTTTGTAATTTCAGTACTTCATATGTACACACACACACACACACACACACTCACACACACACTCACACACACACTCACGCATGTATAGGTACATATATCCCTATAAGCAGGGCGCATGACAAGTATGGCATGTTTACACTGCATTATACATAATGTCCTCGGTCCACTTGACCTGACCTGCCTTTTCCTGTTTCAGGAAGCCCATTAAAACCAAAAAAATGAAAATGCGATCCAGGAAGAAAGGGACAGTCGCGCGCGCCGAGCCCGCCGGAGCGAGCGCCGCCTGACTCTCCTTTTTGCGCGCGCCTTGCTCCTCGCGCGCTCCCATGGAGAGCCCGGGCTCGTGGGCGCTGAACGCGTCGCGCAACGCGAGCCGCGCGCCGAACCCGCTGAAGCGCGACGAGGACGTGGCGAAGGTGGAGGTGGCCGTGCTCGTGCTCGTGCTGCTGCTCGCGCTGGCGGGCAACGCGTGCGTGCTGGCGGCCGTTGCGGTGGCGAGCGCGCGCCAACGCGGCCCGTCGCGCATGCACTTCTTCATGAAGCACCTGAGCATCGCCGACCTGGTGGTGGCCGTGTTCCAGGTGCTGCCGCAGCTCATCTGGGACATCACCTTCCGCTTCTACGGGCCCGACGCGCTGTGCCGCCTCGTCAAGTACCTGCAGGTGGTGGGCATGTTCGCCTCCACCTACGTGCTCGTGCTGATGTCGGTGGACCGCTGCCTGGCCGTGTGGCGGCCGCTGCGCGCGCTCCGCCGCCGCCGCCGCGCCGAGCGCACCTACGTGCTGGCCTCCTGGGCGCTGAGCCTCGTGCTGAGCGCGCCGCAGGCCGCCATCTTCTCGCTGAAGGAGGTGGGCGACGGCGTGTACGACTGCTGGGGCGACTTCGTGCAGCCGTGGGGCGCCAAGGCCTACGTCACCTGGATCAGCCTGGCCGTCTACGTCATCCCCGTGACGGTGCTCAGCGTGTGTTACGGCCTCATCAGCTGGAAAGTGTGGCAGAACTTTCGCCTAAAGACCGCGCGCGACCGGCGCCCCGAGGCCGCCCCGGGTGTCGGGCCGCTCGCGCGCGTCAGCAGCGTGCGCCTCATCTCAGAAGCCAAGATGAGGACCGTGAAGATGACCTTCGTCATCGTGGTGGCCTACGTCGTCTGCTGGACGCCCTTCTTTTTCGTGCAGATGTGGGCCGCCTGGGACCCCATGGCGCCCAAAGAGGGTAAAAAAAAAAAGGGGACACGAGGTTTGGAAAGAGAAGAAGGATGCTTACACTCACTTTTTGAGGGTCTACAGCAGCAATTAGACACCCTCAATACAGGGTTCTAGATAGATACATGTTCAAAAGAAGCATGTTCAGCACTTTTTCATCAAACAGAAACATTTTAGGAAACATGGTGAAACAAATAGAGCACTTTCCACTCAGATGCAGACACTCAGGATTTTCGTCCCTGAGTTAGAAAGGCAGGATATAATTGATGAACAGCACTGAACGGTATTCACGAAAGCTTTACAATAAGAAAATGATGGTGGTCTGCGATTTATGCTGGATGCCTGGATGCCCCCGTGGCACTCAGAGAGGGTAAAAATGAGACACAACCTTTGGAAAGAGACGGTGTCTGTGCACCAATCCAGGGCCATCTAGGTTTGTCAGAGCTAAGAATATTACACATCATCTACTATTCACCAGCTACGGGTGAACCGACTGTGACCTTTTCTAACCAGTTGAAGAAACAGTCTTAAACTCAAGTGTACACTTTTTTCCACGCAGATATAGACAGTCTGGCAAGAAGCTTGGAGAACAGCACTGAAGAAGATAGAAATCGACTGACAGATTGGACATGATAAAATCCTAATTCTTTCAAAACACCTAGTGGACCCATGATTCTCATAGTTGGTCAGTGAGTGTACACAACAGGCCAGACGCTTTTTTAATGCACCACACTGCAAAGGTATCAAAGTTATAAAGTTATCTCCTTTATCATTTAAAATCACATTGTGGTTTATTTATCAGTGGACAATATTTAATTCTTCAGCAGGATATGAATCAAAACACGTGTGCCAAAATTATTACATCCCATCCAAAGCAAAGCAATTACTGGGGGGTTTGGACACAAGATGAGTCTCAGCTGCTGAGGCGAGACGTGGATTGATGAAACTCATACTTAAGCATTTGTTCAATTGCACTTACAATGTATATCATTACATTACATTTTTAAAACCAGATAGTATTTCCGACTCTTTTGTTTTAAGTATTTTTATGAAATGTTTTTTGTAATGAAAATTGTTTATTTATTTATTTATATATATTTTTTGTTTGTTTGTTTATTTTATTTTATTCGGATAGTACACCCAAACGTCTGGCCTGTAGTGTGTGCAAGGTAGATGTTTCAAAACTAGACCGCGCAGCATGTAAAGACTTGTCTTTGGAGCTTTATGTCAACATGACAGCTTAGGTCACCCGATACCCGCTGGAGTGAAAAGAGGAAAGAGTCTCGTATTGGTGCTGACGGTCACATTTCTCAGGTGCAGAGATTCTATTTCCAGTGAACTTGTTCCTCATTCTGTAAAGCTTCGCTAGGACTTTCACTCACTTTCCACCATTCTAACCAACCTTGGGTGGTCTTGTTCAAAATGTGCATAAATTAAGATATTAAGATCAAAAAGGGGGAAAAAGTAATGCTCTGACTCCTCTTTTAAACATGCACACACGCACGCACGCACACACACACACACACGCACGCACACACACACGCACGCACGCACGCACACACACACACGCACGCACGCACACACACACACACACACACACACACGCACGCGCGCACACACACACACACACACACGCATGCACACACATTTGAGCAATTTCCTTGCAAAAATGCATACATGCTCATTTGGGACCTGCTCATTCTCAGGCAGAAACTAGGTTTAACAATTCACCCACTAAGACATATCATATGCTTGTTTACCTTGAACTCTCTTTGTAATGTCAGAGCTGATTCAGTGCTGTTTGGGTCATTTTAAGACAGCTGCTTTACGACACATAAACATGCTAGGCTAACTCAAGGCTGCTCCAAGCTGTTGCTGTTTTAAACCAAAGAATGAAAATGTACCTCTAAAGAAGAGAGAGAGAGAGAGAGAGAGAGAGAGAGAGAGAGAGAGAGAGAGAGAGAGAGAGAGAGAGAAAGATAGAGAGAGAGAGAGAGAGAGAGAGAGAGAGAGAGAGAGAGAGAGTGAGAGAGAGAGAGAGAGAGAGAGAGAGAGAGAGAGAGAGAGAGAGAGAGAGCGAGCAAGCAGTGAAAGTCTAAGGCACCCTGTGTCTTTGGAGAGTCCGCTGCGCTAAATGCAGCATGAGATCAAAGGGCTTCAACATCAGAAAGAGTGCCATTTCCGTGTAATAGCATGGAATCATTCATCAGGAGATTTTGCATGATTATAAAGCCTGCTGGTGGCACATAATGCTGGGAGCGTGTGCCTGAGAAGCCATCCTGTCCTCTATAATTTACCAATTTCTATAAGCAATACAGCAGAACTGAGTATTGGAGCAATAGGAGTGTGTCGTTGTTAGAGAGTTTAGTGTTTTATCTGATTCATGGATGTTATCGTGGAATGTAGAGCACATTGAATATTCTCTCCAATTTCTCCATTAAGATGCTACTAATAACATTCTTTTAGAAACTGATTTTGCCTTTAAAAAATGAGCATATCTTCAATGAAGGAAGGTCATTAAAATAGTGCATTCATGAGGAGGTGCATTATTAACTGAGGACAACAAGTGCCTCCAGTGGAGCACGCTTTCAATAGAAAAGACTTGTTCTTACAATTTGTTGAAAAAAAAAAAGAAATAGAACATTTCTATTTAGCAAATAGAAGATTTGTTTAATCACAAGGCCCATATGAAACAACAGAGCTAAAGCTTGATTCAAAGGGAAATGAAGGGAACGATTTACACTGAAGCGACTACAAATGTGACTCAATAAAATGAAATCTGGTCCGTGACGGAGGAAACACAACTGATATATCCTCGGGAGAGTAGATAAAGGGCAAACATGTTGTTATCAGAACGCAGTCCCTCCTCTGGAACAGCAAGACTGATTCATGTTTCCATGTGCACTAAAGACTAAATGTCTTTAGTGCACAAGTCTCTAGTCTTCTTTAGTAGAAGACTAAAAGGTATGACATCAAAATCTGAATATGATTTTCAGCTTTTATTTTTATTTCCCTTTTTCTCTCCCATGTGTCTCGGCAGTACTTTGGATCATCGTCTTTCTGTGTAATGGAGGTCATTCTGATTAGCCTGGATGCTCTTCTGTGCAAGTTGGCCGACAGAACATTTTAGACGTTTTATTTTGTTGCTACCGTTGAGTGAGTAACATTACTGACAAAGATTATTGATCCTGTTTCAGAAGTAACTACACAAGCCCCAGTCATGCCACTACACAGATGAACTTGTATGTTTCTGATCATGAGCATGTCCTGTTGTTTCTCTGAACTTTGTGTTTCGCTTCACAACTCTTTGGGAGAGACTGATCTTAGTCTTACTGCTGATGATTGGTTTGTATTGGATGGTTTGGCCTCTATATTTCTGCTCTTCTTCAAACAACGGCTCATGATACCTCATTACCTCATTACCTAGGTTACAATGTGTCTGTCATCAGCTGTTGTTGCTTTCCTTGACCGTCCTGTTTGATGTCTGTTTTTCAATACATCAGTGGTTTCCTTCATTTTCAGGAAAATCCGAATTGATGCTCTGACTATGCCCAATGTTTTTGAAATGCTTTGACTTGAAGCTGCCTCTTTTCTCAGCTTCAAAATTGCATGCTTCCTTCCCATAGACGGCTCTTTTCTCCCTTATGTTGGTTTCCCATTTTTAACAACAAATGCAGCTTCATGGTGAAATCCAAAGCTTCACCTGACAGTAATCATTAAAAGCAATATATAGTTCTAACACTTAGTCTGGGTCCAAAGCATCCATACATGTTCCAGTACTTTTGCTTGCTCAGAAATCTGGGTGGTCTGATACAAAAGGTGCCATGTTCTAAATAATTTCAATATCTAGATGTAAACATCAGGAAATAAAAGCTGAAAATGCAATCTTATTCTTCTTTTGAAGCACAGTATCTAAAGTGAACAAAAATGACCTGCTCTCCCAGTTACGTGACCATCACCACATCTACTCCCTCATCTTCAGTTTCTGTGTTTTTTTCTCGGAAATCTTTTTGGATTGTGTTGAATGGTAAAGGACAATTGTATCTGGACTTTATCTTTAAAAAGGGCAATGGGAAAAATATGATTTCCTGAAGGGATTCCAGCTCCATGGGTTCCAGATGTCATCATTCTTGACTGAGTTTGTAGGGAGGCTCTGTTGATTGGTATGTTTTGTGCTCTGGGGAGGTGAAAAGCAACACTGGCAGTGTGTGTGGACACTGTGTGTATGTGTGTATTTGTGTGCTATGGGCACTGCCAAACTGCTCTCTGACCCAGAAGGCATTCAGACCAACCCACGTCACTCCATTTGACCTATTTGTTGGTTGTTCCCATGGAATAAGATCACTTTTTGCCCATTCACTCCGACAGCATAAAGAATTATAAGTCGATGGACATGCATTTAGGCATGAATGGTGTGTCATTTACAGAAATAGGAATAACAAAGTGCAAGCACTTTTGTAGAGTTTCAGGTATCTGTATTATACCTGAGTATTTATATTTCTTTCTCTTATTCTTTATATTGTATGTACTATTTCTTACATTTTCAGAAAAGGATCATTGCACAGATTTAATGCGTCACTGCACAACAAAATCAAGATCGATTTCAAAACAAATGAACAACAACTCACAGAAAAGAGGATCCCACCGTGTATTGATTGGTGTATGCCATGCGTGACAGACGTAACAGCAGAGGTGGTCAGTGTTCATTATTTCTAGGAGCTGAGGACCTCAGCGAAAGCACACACAGCTAAAGTTCACTGAACCGCATTGGACTGAAAATTCAGCATTAGGTTTTACTTTTTTTCCTTTTGAGTGAGTGTGATATGAGTGTGATCTGATTAGAGTGTTTAGTTTTGTTTTGGGTAGTTTTGGCCACAGATAAAGCAATGTTTTCTTGGTGATTGAAAAAGGAGCCAACCCTCTTGAGAAGCTAATTAAAACACTTTCTGCGGTTTGACCCATTTTTAGTTAATTATGTGTTCGCTTTAATGTAATCTAAACAGATGTTTAGTTCCTGCTGATTTCATTTTAATTTAGTGAAAGATCAACAATCACAGAGTACAAAATTGCAAAAAAGTAGCATAGCATGCAGACATACTGTGATGAATTTACATTTATGATATTTAGCAGACGCTCCTATCCAGAGCAACTTGCATGTCTTAATTACAGGGACAGTCCCCCCCGGAGCAATCCAGGGTTAAGAGTCTTGCCCAGGGACCCAGTGGTGGTAGTGCTAGAGGTGGGATTTGAACCTGGGTACTCTTGCAATAGGCAAGTACCCTACCACTAGACCACCACCACCCCAGAATCTATGAGTAAAATACAATATCAGAGGGGATATCAATATTTCTTCGGAAGCTGAATGTTCTCACTCGATCAGGGGTTGGTGGGAGGGGCAGGTCCCAGAATCAGAAACATGATGCTATTTCATCCACTCACCACAATGAATTTTTAGCAGTTTTGGAACCAAATTACTAGATAGTTTTCTAATTGGATACAATAACTTATTATGGTTGCCATGGTTCTGTGTTTGTCATGTGACTGAAAACTATAAATTGATTAATATTATTTTCCATGCCTGCTGGTACACTGTGATACAGACAAAAATGTGAAGACTTTTTATTGGTGGAAAAATGCCATTCCTCCCTGCGATGGGCTGGCGACCTGTCCAGGGTGCGTCCCCCGTCCTCGCCCTGTGTGCGCTGGGTTGGACGCCAGCACTCCCCCGCGACCCCGTTTGGGACAAGCCGCAGATAATGGAAAAATGCCATTCAATTTTGATGGATGATCAAAAACTTGTCTTTTAAATGTTGTAATTTGATAAACAAAGCACAATGCACCAAGGAACTTGAACTAACAAGGTTCAAAAAGCTACAATTTGATTTCTACAATGCAATTTGGCTACATTGTATATGTTCTTGAAAAGCCATTTCAGTTTTTGTCATTTAATTATTTAGCAGTATGGACATTATTAATCATAAATAATACTTTATCTGGAAGTAATGATTTAGAATTGCTAATCATTTCTAGAACTTCTACATCAGTGCCCTGGTACACCTTCTTTAGAGGATTTTCATCCTCCTCCTGTTGCAGTGCCTACTCTGAATTTTTTTAGTTAAAGCTTTAGTACAATGAATATTTCAGTTCCAAAAAGGTTAGGCCATTTTTTGAAAGGTTGGAAGCGTCGATTTTTATGTGTAAATTCATTGTATTTGTTGATGCCAAAGTCAAATGTGCCTTTAGCATCAACTTATCGTGGGCTGAAATGTGTAATGACACTATCCAAGACTTACAGTTAGAGCAAAAGACAGAAAGACAGAAAACATTTACTGCAACACTGGATTTCTTGTTGTGTTGTTTTCTCTCATGCTGAGTGTTTAGCCTGCAGATATTTCCTCTTTTGAACATGCACCAACAGATACTGATCTAAAGTCAGAGCCTCTAAGGACAACAGGGACACAAGGACACCATTGGTCCTTGAAAAACAGTGTATGTGTGTGTGTGTGTGTGTGTGTGTGTGTGCGTGTGCACGTGTGTGTGTGCGATGGTATAAGGGAATGAAGGTAGCCTTGCTTTTAGCAGATTTAAGATACGAAACACTGAAACACAGTACAATAATCTCAGCGGACAGTGGGTGAGAGGTAGAAGACGGTCAGAGAGGTTTAGAAAGGAACTGATGGGCTAAGAAATCTGTAAAGCCAGCATTATCAAGTGTCAGGCTCCGTCTGGGAATTTTTTTAGCTGTCACATCAAAAGAACTTTGAAATAAGAAATATTTCATATTGCAGTTCATTAACGTGATCAGTGGGAAAAGTCTTTAACATAGAGCACAAGATCTTTCATTTGAAAGGCACTCAGCAGTAGCACATACTGTATCAAATCTGTACTAAATAATGTTTTTCTCTCCTTTTTATTACTAGCAATGGCGTTTATCATTGCCATGCTGCTGGCTAGCCTGAATAGCTGTTGTAACCCATGGATCTACATGTTCTTCGCTGGTCATCTGTTCCGCGACTTGATGCAGAGTTGCATGGTGGCGTTACACTGCGGCTGTGGAGAGAAACCAAGTCCAAAGAGCCAATCAGGTGCCATGGTGATGAAGAGCACCTGTAGTCAGAGGAGCTTGACCCAGACCACCACAACATGACGTGCCATACAAGGTTTACACAGCAGGGGAACATGAGGAAGACCATGAGGGCCGACACACTGCAAACTCTGCACAAGGACCCACAATGGACAAAAGGGAGAAGATCTCTGCAGACCTCAGGATGCTATGGCACACTGTCAGGCTTGGACTTTATTGGCTCAACAAATATTCTAAAAGTAAAGCAATCAATGTCTGCTACTTTATTTAAAACAACCTCTGGCATTTTTAACCTAATCTCTATCTATTACGTCTATACCGCATCACTGATCTCCACAGAAAGTAATTTGCTTTCACTTAAGTTTACAAAAACTTTGTTTGTCACAATCTAACAAAACACAACCTCTGCTTTTCACTCATACACACATTGTGCAGCAGTGGGCAGCTATTTAAAGCACCAGGGAGCAGTGAAGGGGACGGTACCTTGCTCAGGGGTACCTCAGGGCAGCCTACTGGTCTGGGATTCAAACTTCACGACCTTCCGACCCTGGGGCTTAGTCTCTTAACACTAGACCACCAGTGCCCCTGAAAATGACCTTTAATAGAGGCCTCTGAGCAGTTGTTGGTTTCTGTTAGAAAAGTATAAGAGAAGTATGTATTTTCACTTTAATCCATTCTTCAGTTAAAAGAGTTTGTAAATGAACTCATAAATTTGTGATGTGATGCTTCATTTTAATGTGGTATTTATTTTCCAGAGGGAAGATTTTGTGGCAGTTTGTTACCAGCATAGGGCTGTGGGCGAAGGATTCACAGGCTTCTTCCTAATTGCACATGAATACCACAAAGCCTTAGGGAAAGCAAATGCAACCACAACTGCTGATAACAGTCCCTTACAGCATTTTTATGTCCGTCTAACACTCTGACCTGCACTGTTAGAGTTAAATGGTTGTAATTTGAAATTCATGTATAGAGTCACATATTTCATGTCAGAAGTCAGCACTGAGTCAATGGGATTTCAGTTGTTCTCTAAGTACAGGACAACGTGCTGATGTTATTATCTGTAGCATTAAATGACACAGTACAGATGCAATAGATAGAGATTTAAAAATTAAATGAAAACTGGAGTGTTCCTTTAAGACCTTTAAGTACAGCAATTACAGCACTTTTGGCAAGTGGCTCCTAAAAGACAATATTCAGGTAGTAACCTTGGATTATGTGAAAAATATGGAAAATTGATCCTTTTTGTCTCAATTTGCATTAAAATTCCTAATTATATTCCATCACTTTTGGATCACATAGTGAGAGACATTTGTTGCACTGGACTACCAAAGCTCTCATACTGATAGATGTTGAGGACATTGCTGTCCTGGCTGTAAAATGCCCCCCCCCCCCTCTCTTTACCTAGCACTTAATATCCTCCTCAATTTTAGTTGAAACACAAATTATAAAATTTTTACATTAAAATATATATTATATAGGAATCATTATGCCACTCTTTCACACTTTAACACACTCTATCACACTACATAAGTAATATCATTGCAACAGAATTTCAAAAATGTGTTTGTATTATGTGTGAGAGAAATATATTTCATCAAAAACTGCATTGCTATGAAATACTGTTATATTGAAATGTGGTCTGCATTGAAAAGTGAACAGTATATACTTTAATAAAGTATATAAATAAATCATTTTTTTATACGGTAGTCTATTAAAGATTACTTTTACAAAGGTTTTAGTGGAGAGATATCCTGGTATCCAATAATGTGTAATAACTGCAATTGAAAAAAAGATAAATAAATTAAGTAATTTGTACATTATTAGTAATTTAGATTAAAATCTAGCTAAAAATCTAGCTATTAATGAAATATGTCTTGGAGCGTACTGCTAACTCTGCAGGGATGAAGGGACTCTGATAAAATAGTCTAGATTTAGGAACACATTCAGTTACATTCAGCAAAGATCCTCCTGGATCTTTCTGAGATGAGGATAGGGCTGTGCTTATAGTGAGGGTTTTGTTTAGGGTTACAGTGAAGTTAATATTGCATGTTATGTTCACTTACTTTAAAACAGACATTTTAGACCCACTCAGTTCTTAGATTTCAGACTCAGTTCTTGAATTCAATGATTATACTCTGATTCCTTGAACTCTGCTCTGCGTTACTTAAAAATCAGTCCAAGCTGAGCAACTAGTAACATCATATTTAGTATCTCTAGAATGGATGAGAAACTCCAAATCCATTCCAGAGAAGAGCTCTAGAACAAATAAATTATTAAGAATGTTTGCTGAGCAACAGAATGACAAAAAAACACCCAATCAAGCTCCTCGGCCATCACAGTCAGGATGCTGATCCCAAATAGAAACCAAAGAGTATTCAGTGAAGCAAGTGGGGCAGTGGGGCCGTAGTGGTTAGGCACTAGACACCAAAACTGGAAGGCTCAGGGTTCAAGTTCTAGGCCATAAGGTACTGTCCCCATCAATGCTCCCTGGGCACAGGGTATAGCTGCCCATTGTGTTGTGATGGGTTAAAGGCAGAGAATGAATTCCACTGTGGTTCACTCTGTGCTGTAGTGTCTTCATGCTGGCACGTCACTTTCTCCAACCCAAGTTAAGCAGAGGATCAGAGAAGCCAGAGGGTTGGTTTTGGAATCCTTTACAAGGATCCCAAGGAGGTGGTAGTAGTCTAGTGGTAGGATACTCGGCTACAGCCCAATAGGTTGCAGGCTCAAATTGAACCTCCAGCACTTCCACCATTGGGTTCCTGAGCAAAACCCTGAGTTGCTCCAGAGGGACTGTCTCTGTAATCAGGAACTAGAAGATGGTCTGGATAAGAGTGTCTGCAAAACACTGTAAACGTTTACATCTGCCCACTCGGGCCTGCAAGCTGAGGGATGGGATTATATGCTTTTTATTTATAATGAAAATTTTTCTTGTCCAGTAAGAGGTACAAAATAAATAAATAAGTAAGTAAATTAATGAATATATAGGATTTGTTAAACATGCATGTTTTCTACTAGCAACACAAACAACAGAAGGAGATTTTAATTCAAGGGATTTTTGGATGCTTGGACAATAATACACAATAACTTTACACATTCTGGCAATTTTGAAAATAGTTCTGCTTTTACTCCTGACTAACGTCTTAATCTGTTGGAGAGGATGGACTTCTATTTTGAGGCTTTCAAATTGCCTTGTGCTGACACCTAGTGTTGGCTCACATTAACAGAGAATTAAGCTCAATTCGTAGTGTTAGTAGTGTTTCTGCAAATTATGTAAAAAATGGAAAAATATGATGCGTTTCCGACCTTATTTATTACATATTTTACAAACATTCATCTATTACCTGATTCTAAGCTGCAGTCTGTCCCTGCACTCGTCTTGCAAGGTGACAATGCTGTATTTTAACTGCTAGCAGGACAAAATCAAAAGAGCACTTAAACCAATACACCCCCCAGTTCACTGCTCCTAGTGTTCAGTAACAGTGTGTGCAGGATGGGTTAAATGCAGAGGACTGTTCAAAGTGTGCGTGCGCAAAGCAAATTTTCAAAAAAGTATTTTCTCAAAATATTTGTTTCACTCCTCCGGGCTGCCAAATGTCATGTGAAGGACAGTGTGTTGATGGGGACAAAGAAAGTCATGAGGAGTGGGACTCACCTAGAGTATTCATCCAGAAGCTCCAGCTCTAAGTGGTTTTAATTATGCTCTTCTTCAACCGGCAAGCAGGTATTTTCAGTTTTAATACTGATATATGTAAATTTGCTGAGAGTTGTTCTAGTCTTGCATCACACGACCTTGAATCAGCAGTTTGGGACGAAAGACCTCTTATAACTTCAGTGTCAGTGAGGCTGGACAAACTGCTGTAGGCCAAATAGGCAATTATATGTAACTGAGTTCTTAAAAAAAAACATTTCATGTGATTTTCTTATATATAAATAAATAAATAAATAAATAAATATATATATATACAGTACTGTGCAAAAGCTTTAGGCAGGTGTGAAAAAATGCTGTAAACAAAGAATGCTTTCAGAAAAATAAATAACGATTGTTTATTTTTATCAATTAACAAAATGCAAAGTGGGCGAACAAAAGAAAAATCTAAATCAAATCAATATTTGGTGTTACTACCTTTTGCCTTCAGACCAGCATCAGTTCTTCTGGCCCCCACAGAGCCCTGATCTCAACATCATCCAGTGTGTCTGGATCACATGAAGAGACAGAAGGATGTGAGGAGCTACATCCACAGAAGATCTGTGGGTGGTTCTCCAAGATGTTTGGAACAACCTACCAGCCGAGTTCCTTCAAAAACTGTGTGCAAGTGTACCTAGAAGAACTGATGCTGTTTTGAAGGCAAAGGGTGGTCACACCAAATATTGATTAGATTTAGATTTCTCGTTTGTTCATTCACTGCATTTTGTTGATTGATGAAAATAAATGAGTCACACTTCCATTTCTGAAAGCGTTCTTTGTTTACAGCATGTTTTCCACACCTGCCTAAAACTTTTGCACAGCACTGTATTTATACAAATTTTTCCATGTTATGGGCTCTTCATTGGAGCAATATCTAAGTGCATCCACCAGCTAGAGACATAACTATGCTTTTACTATTTGCACACTGTGCAGCCAGACACCCTATTCCAGCTTACAACGCTGGACTTAACACATTTAGTTGTCATGTTGCAGAATGTGTGGCCACACATGCAGGACATCTGCATAACTCGGATGCAAG
Organism: Hepsetus odoe; assembly: GCA_017165825.1. Taxonomy (NCBI): domain Eukaryota; kingdom Metazoa; phylum Chordata; class Actinopteri; order Characiformes; family Hepsetidae; genus Hepsetus; species Hepsetus odoe. The sequence goes on along the minus strand of CM029366.1, from coordinate 26,937,518 downwards.
CAGAATGGATTTACATCTTTATCAAGCCTTTAAATGTCAACAGATGAGCTCTGAACGCAGTACTGTTCAGAAGCTGCGGAGTGTGTTATCAGGAGGGCTTACAAATACATGTGGTTAAAATCTCTGTGAATGTACAGATTAAATCAGGCATGTAATACAACACACTGTGCCATCTGCTCACTTACATTTACGTGGTCGTCAAGGTAATACCGATTATACTTTCATCTCTGACCTGGGCACATTATCCAGCTTTACACTGTTAAAGAAAGTCCGTGGAAGTTTTAAAGGCACTTATGATGGGAAATGAAGTTTCTTTCTTCTTCAACGTGTTTCATGTATTAAAGTCACTAAGCAGACCACTCACTTCCTTTTTCACATCTATTTATGAAAATTAGGGAGAATTCACTGGGGATGTTGACCATATTTACACCATGCTGTATTCAGCCTCCTTTGCAGTTTACCTGAAATTACATGCCCCGACTGTTTCTATTCCTATATAGGTTTTAATCAAGGCCAATACAAGGCATCCAATCAGAATAGAGACAACATACATATATCAGTCTGAAAAGCACAGTAACAACACTGGGGCAGAGTTGGCCTAGTGTTTAGGGACTAAGCCCCAGGAGTGGAAGGTAGTGGGCTTGAATCTCAGACCAGTAGTTTGCCCTGTGGTACCCTTGAGCAAGGTACCGTCCCCATTGCTGCTCCCCGGGTGCTTTAAATAGCTGTGTGGGTTAAATGTGGAGGCTGCATTTCGTTGTGGTTCATTGCGTGCTGTGCTGTGTATCTACCTGAAGACATTAACACAACATAGGCATTCATAAGAGCTTTTCCCATAAAGCATCCGTTGGTATGGCACGTTTTGCTGATTTAAACTGATGTAAACTTTTAGAAATGTTAATGTTTGGGTCACTTTTCTGAAACAGCTTAGGTAGATCTCATGTAATCTTATGAATAACCCTACAGTCTGTGCTGTGCTTAAGAATTCTATATGTTATTTTATTGGGAAAAGGACAGAACAGGACCCTTCCAATAACTAAAGAAGACTAGAATGGACTGTTAAAGATAAACTTTCACTTTCACGGCTCAGAGAGTCTCTAGCGCGCTGGGGGCTGCTGCAGGTTTGCTTCTGCTTTCAACAGAAGCTGCTCTCTCTCTCTCTCTCTCTCTCTCTCTCTCACACACACACACACACACACACACACACACACACACACACTAACGCTTCTTCCTCTCGCCGCTTCCGTCATTTATCGCGCGTCACGAGGCCAAACTGTCGGTAAAAGCAGCGCGAAAGTTTGCGTCGGCGGAGCACCGATGGCCCATTCCGGGCGAGCTGCTGGCTGTGAAGCCCCGCGGATCTGCTGCCGTGTCCCGGGTGGGAGATGCCGGAGCGACGCTGTGTGAGGGCTGCCGGGAGCGCGCTCGTGTAGGAAGGTAAGTGCGCTCTTTTCTACCTGTGCGCTCACATCCGCTCGGAGACACAGCCGCAAACTTCTCTTCGCCCCGAGAGACGCACCCACCATTGAAGAGTAATCATCATCCTCCTCTTCATCATCACCCTCCTCATCATCATCATTCACGACTGCATGGGAAAGGGTCTGAGCGAGGGACAGCTCGTCAAACTTGCAAATCCATTTGCCCCCAGGCTGTCCCGCCTGCTGGGACATGTCCTGTCCCGCAGCAAGGGAGGCTTCTCCACCCCACATTTCATTGACACCGCTGTCTTCTCTGTCTTCTCTCGAGGTGTCTTTTATTTTCTGTGCTTCTCGGCCATGGAGAGTCCGTCTTCAGCTGGCAGGAGGCAGGCGTGGGCGCACAGCAGCCGCCGCTGGGTCCCCCTGGCGGACACGGAACCACACAGCGGCAAACCCACCTGCACCCCTCCGCCCCAGCAGCTCTCCCTGCAGGACGAGGTCTTCCTGGAGGGTAGGTGGCAAGCTGGTCAGATGGAGAAGTTGGGTTGCTCTTTGGCTGATACTGAGTTTGCAGCCCAGTTGTTTTGGGGAGTGGTCGGGGATTAAGTCCCTCACCTTAATCCTAGGCAGTGGTGGCCTAGTGGTTGGGGAGTCGGCCACAGGATCAGAAGATTGTGGGTTCAAACCCCTTACCAGTAAGTTGCCCTGAGGTACCCTTGAGCAAGGTACTGTCCCCATCACTGCTCCCTGTACATAGCTGCACGGTGTTTGTGTACATGGGTTAAATGCCGAGGTCCAGGTTCACTGTGTTCTCACAATGACAAGAATATTCACTTTCACCCCCCCCCCCCCCACTTTTTTTCACTTAAGGTTGCCCTGAAGTACCCTTGAGCAAGGTACTGTCCACAAACACTGCTCCCTGGGGGCAGGGCATATGGCTGCCTGCTCCTGCTCCTGGTGTGTGTTCACCACCGGTGTGTTCAGATGGGCTATATGAGGACAAACGTATTGCTTGCTGTTAGCAAAGAATTTCATTCATTTTCATTATGAAGTTCAAAACTGCCTTTTGATCAACATCTCAGCACAAAAGTTATGTTTAGATTCTCTGATGGGAACGCTTTCTTTAAGTGAAAGTGACAACCCTTGTCATTGCGAGGTCACAGCACAGCACACATTGAACCACAATGAAATTGGACTTCTGCATTTAACCCATGCAAACACCGTGCAGGAGTGGGCAGCTATTGAAAGTGCCCGGGGAACAGTGAAAATGACGGTACCTTGCTCAAGGGAACCTACTTGTTAGGGAATCGTACCCACAATCTACCAATGCGGGGGCAACTACTTAACCACTGCTTATACTATGCTATGCTTTTTGCAAACAGTAGGTTTGGGAGTATGTATACACTTATTATACCATAGTTATTATAAATTAGCTCAGTTACAGGGGCAGTGGTAGCCTATTGGTATGGCATTTGGAGAATTGAGTCCCAGATCAATAGGTTACCCCGAGGTACCTTGGAACAAGACACCGTGCCCAACACTGCACCTGTGTGCTGGATGTTTGGCTGCCTGCTGGTTCACTTGGTAAATGGGCTACACAGAGGAAGCATTTTATGACAAATAGTCACTTTCACTTAATTTACTTTTCTTAATTACTGTTTGTGGATAACAAGGCAACAGAATGACAGTCAGTAAAAAAATAAATGTTCTTAAACTAACTCCTCACAAGCTACTCTGTATTTCTATGACACTTCACTGCCTTTTCACACCAGAAAGAATACAGTCCTGAAATGCAGCCCACAGTCTGGCTATTTTTGATGGTGCTCTCAGTGTATCATTCACAGTGTTCTGTTGCCTCTGTTACATCCATTACACAAACCCTCGACCCAGTGGAAGATCATGAGGTGCTGGTGCAAGGCTCTGTAGATTCTATAAAATGTACAATATGCTATGTGTCTGTTTAGATTTGTTGTGTCTTTTTAAGATGGTGTGCACTAAATGCTGCAGGACAGTATATTGCTACAAATGAATACGTTGTGCCTGTCAAATGACAATTCGTATTGATGTTGAGTTCCAGCTTACTGTCATTTACATGAGATTTATTTTTTTATCAAAATCCACTGTCCTTTCCACTGACGTGGTCTTGGTAGATTTGGCCTGGGAGATTGGTAGATTATACAGTGCAAATAAGGGTTATTCATAGAACAGGGCACCCAGAGACTCACATTTCTTTGGCTTCAGTCCAGCTTCACGCAAACACTTTGTATTACAGTGCATGATGACTGACTCATTAAAAGTCTGCAATGGTGAACGTTTGACCAGCACCATGATGTGAACTCACCATGGCAGGGACCATCAATGTTATCTCCTAAGGGCCGATGGCTGCTGGTTTTTCTTCCACACCAGAAGAAGCACATCTAATTTTCACTTATATCAGGTGTGCAGTGCATTATATGCTGACATTCACCTCACAGATTGACTGAGACTCGTAAAGTCACATTACATTTGCCTTTTCTCAAACCCAGCATCAGAGTCAAATGTTTCACATATGACTGTATAGGACCGCACTGGGCAGTCAATAAACTATGCTTTTTAGAGGGAAAGTACAAACATTTTCACTAATTAATGCAATAATGTATCAACAAAGTAAACAAACACGCAAATGTATTAATATGTAGCATTTGGATGCTTCATACTTTTAAGCCACAAAAGGCAAAATGCTACACATTTAATTCACAAAGGCATTTAGGAAGAAGAGGAATTTATCTAAATGTAAAAAAAAAAAAACAAACAAAAAAAAAAAGATGAATCATCTCAATATTGAAAGTTTAGATATACTGATCCTAATAGTCAGTCAGTCATTTTCTGCTGCTTGTCCCAAGTGGGGTCACGGGGGAGTGCTGGAGTCCATCCCAGCTTACACAGGGCAAAGGACGGGGGACACACCCTGGACAGGTCACCAGTCCATCGCAGGGAGGAGCGTGACGGGGACGGCACCTCGCTCAAGGGTACCTCAGGGCAACCTATTGGGAAGGGGTTCAAACCCCCGATCCTCCGACCATGCGGCCAACGCCCTAACCGCCAGTCCACCACTGCCCCGATCCTAATAGCCTGCTTTGATAATACTCAGTCAGGGAACTCAGCCTCTTGGGTTAGTGTGGGCTGTTGACACAGGAAAGTTTGCTGCCATCGCCAACTTCTATTCAGATTGTGACAAAAAAGTAATAATTACAATCTGTTTATCCTAAGTCCTAAATGAGTGACTAACGAAAGCTGTATTTGAAGAAGACACGTCATCATAGTGATATAGACATATAGTGTATACGCAGCTGACTATTAGTTAGATTAGTGCAATTTCTGACCAACTAAACATATTTCGAACGGCAATAATAGAAACTACTCACTGTCATTTCTAAAAGACTGCAGCGCAGTGGTTAATTATTGCCCCACATCCAGAATGTTCTGGATTTGATTCCTAGCCATTTGCAGGTTCTCCTCATGTCTGTGTGTGTGTGTGTGTGTTCTGAAAGCTCCAGTTTCCTCCCACAATCCAAAAACCTGCACATCAGGTGGACTGAAGATGCTTAATTGCACCCTAGGTCTTATTTTTGTTTGTTAGTCTGTGAGTCTGTCCTAATGGATTGGTGATCTGTCCAGGGGGTTTCGTGGCCTTTTTCTACTGGGATAGGCTCCAGCACCGCATGTGACCCGGGTTAGGATAAAACAAGACTTTTTTTAAATTTTGTTATTTTGTTTAATATTAAAGTACTTAATCAGACATCCAAATAAAGTCTGAAAATCCATTAAAGGCCAGCTCTATATCAGAGGGAAACAGACTGTCAGGACTAGTATCTGAGCTAGCTGAGCGTTTTCTCTAGCAATAGGTCGCGTTGGTAGGAGGGGCAGTTGAAATGGGATACTACTATTGTTTATGATCTGCCCACTTGTTCACAGTGTTTAGTTCAAAACAATTATCATTGTATTTTGTTTTTTAAGTCATTTTTCTCGTAATCATTTTAAAGATAAAGCACGGCCAGGAAAATGAATGAACCAGGTAAAAAGCTCTGTCTCGATATCAAGTTGACTGAATAGATGTGATTGTACTGTATATGTATTTGCAATTATGTGCTGCTCAGGTTTCCTTTCTTGGCAGTAAACTGGCTGAACTCACTTGACCTGCCTGAAATCAGTTGTCCTCTCATGGAATGTGAAGACTTTAAAGGCATTGTGCTTTAATTGAATGGCTAAATGTAAATTGCATAGTCTACCTCAGAATGCAAATGGTGAAAAATACTATGTGCAAATTGCAGTGGCCATTGTATAAAAAATGAGGTCAAGTTTTCTTGTTTTATTTTTTCAAGCTGTGTTATATGGACGGAATGCTTGAGGAATAATATCAGTACGCTAAACCAAAAGTGAGATGTTAAGGTGGCCCATCAACATTTTTTACAGCAAGACCCAGGGAAATTAAATTCATCATTGATGGAATTGGACTATGTGACCTCCAGCATATACCAACATATTTATCTGTTAGCACGCCAATAATGACTTTTAAACTGGGGAGGCTTCTTGCTATTTTCGTGCTGTTGGAACTGTAGGAATGCTGTAGAGATGTACTGTGAATGTACAGGATGCATATAAATGCTCAATGACTCAGTGACCCATCTTATGCCATTCATATAGTTTGCTTGGAGGCACCTTGCAAGATGGAGACCAAGAAAAACATATTAAAGTAGCATTTTAGTTACTAAGTGCTGGTAGATACCAATGCTTGACAGTCATTTGCAGGCGAAGTCAAAACACTTGAAGTTACCTCTTCACCAGGTGACACTTCTAGCTGTCGACATCAAGACCCAGCCACCTCATTGCTCCATGATCCAGTTCTGAGACTTATATGAGCACTGTAGGTGTTTTCAGCAATTGGCAGGCATGAGCAGGCACTCTGACCACTCCATAGCTACATTGCTCTGCATGGAGCAGGCTGAGATGTACTGTGTTCTGATAGTGTTTTATTACTGCCAGTAAGGACAATTTTAGACATTTCTGCTACACTAGCTCTTCTAAGAGACCAAACCAGGCCAGCTATCCTTCATTCTTCAAGTGAATCAGTTAGCTTCAGGTAAACATGTCCCTGTCACAGTGGTTGTCCCTTCTTGGACCCTTTCGATAGGCAGTAACTTCCAGGAACACTTCATAAGACTGACATTTTGGAGATGTTTTGGCACAGTTTGGTCCTTGTGAAAGTCACTTTAATCCATGCGCTTGACAATGTTTCCTGCCTCCAACTCATCAAATTGATCAATCACTTGATGCCTAATATATTTCACTCCTTGAAAAGTGTGACATTATAATCAATGCTATTCACATTACCTGTCAATGGTTCTAATCTTGTGGCTGATTGGTGTGTGTAATTAAGATGGACACCATGGATATTTGCTAGGGCTCGCATTTGTAACGAAGCTGTGGATTTTTTTTCTACTGCCTGTTATTTTTCGAATATGATAAACAGGTGGCTGCTAATGAGATAAGCAGGCTTATAATAGTGTTATTTGAATTGTTGTCTGCTGTCTTCATCTCAGCATATTAGAGTAAACGCACTGTGAGCGGTAAAAAGGAGAATGGAAACTGTGGTAGATACTCAAAGAATTAAATGCAGTTTTCTGTCAAACACACTTGCACAAATGTACAGACTGCTAACACGTCAATGCTTTTTCCACAGGATGCTCTACAGGAAAGATTGAAACCTGGCTCCAAGGCTGCGGGTAAGTGGCAAAGCAAAGCAAGAAGTAGCACAGCACTGTGGTTGAGTTTGAATAAGTTGACTTTATATATATATATATATATATATATATATATATATATATATAGTACTGTGCAAATGTTTTAGGTTGGTGTGAACAAAGAATGCTTTTAGAAATATAAATAATGATTGCATTTTGTAAATTTATAAAAATAAACAAAGTGAGTGAACAAAAGAAAAATCTAAATCAAATCAATATTTGGTGTTTCTACCTTTTTCCTTCAAACCAGCATCAGTTCTTCATAGGTCCACTTGCACAAAGTCAGGGATTCTGTAGGATTATAGTCGGTGTCTGATCAACCAGTTTTACCAAACAGGTGCTGATGATCATCAAAGTCACACAGACGTTGAAACACAGTCATGTTCTGAACAACCTCCCAGCCGAGTTCCTTCAGAAACTGTGTGCAAGTGTACCTAGAAGAATTGATGCTGTTTTGAAGGCAAAGGGTGGTCACACCAAATATTGATTTGATTTAGATTTCTCTTTTGTTAATTCACTGCATTTTGTTGATTGATGAAAATACATGATGAACACTTCCATTTCTGAAAGCGTTCTTTGTTTACAGCGTTTTTTCACACCTGCCTAAAACTTTTGCACAGAACTGTATATACACACACACACCAAATATCCAAGATATTAAACAAAGAGAGGTGTTATAATTCTAGTATTAAAGTCAATTTTTGATGATTCCTCAGACGTTCTACAGACTTCTTGAAGGACATTTCAAACCTCTTCTTTGGACGTTGGCTGGTTTTTTGGTCTGTTCTTTGACAGGATGATCTGAAACTGCCTCTGCCCTTTAGGAAGCCTGTAGAACTATGGCTCAAAACATTACATTAAACATCGAGAACATTTGAGAGAGAAAAAGACATTTACACTTCCAAACTTCCTTCTGGTTTTTGTGGTACAGCCAAATTAAAGAACAAGAAAATGTGTAGTTGTGTTGTTTGGTCTCGGTCTCTGGTCATTACCAGTTCCTGTGGGTTTTAAGGCTGGTTAGAGTAGAGGCCGTTTCAGCTATTTCGCACGGTTGTGGGAAGGCACAAGATGCTGCAAGATGCTGTTGAATTTCTCACGTTCCAAATAATCTTGCTTATGTCAGTTGAAAACATAGAATAAAACTTAGCCCAATACTTAGCGGTACATCAAACGCTGTATTGTGATTCATCGGTAATCTGGAGGGGGTTTGTGTGCCTGTGTGTATTTTTATCAGAGCATCTTGTTGCATGCCTGCAGTTCGCCCACAGATCTCACTGATTCAGATCTGATAAAAAGTGACTGCTATGTTTTCACTCTCATGGTTTCCTTTTCTCTTGTATGTTTTTGTGCATCTTCAGCAATGAAGCCAGTCAGGAGAACCCCACTCACCTTACTGTGGGTAAGTTAAATGTGGATACTTATCCAGTCACAGCATTATCTAGTTTAAGGCTGCACAATATAGACAGAATTATAGTATTCCAAGTATACAGCTTAAAGACAAAAATATAATGTCACAATACTTTAGATACTATATCTGACATTTAGGCCTGTCACTGACAACTATATTGGTAAATAAAGTATTGATAGATTCCTCTGATGATTAATGGAATATTTTTTCTCCTTGTTACACCCTTTAGACCCCGGTAGAATTGTAGATCCTGGACAGTTTCCAGACACATTTTATAGGATCCTAGAACAAATAAGAATAAAGTAAGAACCAGAAATAACATAGAACTGATCTAGCTGATTCATACGAACTAGCAAATGTTCCTATAAAACAAGTTTTTATCAAACACTGAAATAAACTGACCAGAACAAGACATTGGCTCAGCATGTTTGCCAGCAAAACCAGCAAAATTAAAAACACACACCTATACCTGTACTTCTTGCACATACGATCATGTGATCACTGCTATATACGTCACCAGAAATCCTGTCCGACTCGTCTCCACATCTGATAAAAATATCTTATCTGCGGTTTCCATTTAAAAGCAAGTGCTAAAAGCTAATTTGTTCGTGGAGAACATTTAGAGTGCAAAGCATACCATTAAAATAGCTACGTTCGTTGCTATGTTTATAATTCAGGGCGTGGATCATCATTAAGCTGATTATATGAGGAAATCCGTTTTAATGGACTTGTGAAGCTGAACAGTTTTTGAGTTATTGTGGCAGCCCTAGTCATATTTCTCAACAGTGTCACATTGAAAAAATAGAACTCTGAATACAAATTTATACAAATACGAATTTTAGATCACTATATCCAGTTCACTCTTTGTAATGCAGCAGAAGTTGGTCAATGTGATTAAAGTATGAATTTCCCAGAGATGCTAAAAAAGCTGATGACAGCATTTCTGAAGCTGCAGTTTTAGATGGCCTTCCCCTCAATCTTGGTCAGTAGTCAGTTTGTGGCTGGTGGACTAGTGACTGTGTTCAGCCTTGCAGTGATACTACTGAGAAGGAGCCTTTGTGGCTTAGTGTTAAGGGACTAGGTCCAATAATTTGAAAGTCATGGGTTTGAATCCCATGAAATTTAGGGGGTACTGACTGGCACTGAAGGCAGAGAGGAGGTACAAGAGTACAGTCTATAACTAATGTTACCAAAAAGTGTAGCAGCACTTATCGGTTAATTGGAGATGATGCACAATAGATGGAGAGACAAGATAGATGGACCAAGTAAAATGCTTATCAGTGCATTGCATTTACATCTTGCAAACATTAAAAATGCACTACATTAACAATATGGGATGACCTGGAAGTGTGGTTAATGGATGTACTCACAATACACAGTAATTTCAATTTGCATATTGTAAATGTCTTTGAAAGCTATATTAGTTATTGAAAAATGGTAAACAAAAGATTCAATGGTTAGCCACAACCTATCAATAATCCAGTTTTTAAACCATGATAATGCTGGGCTAAGATCTATAGGCCACTGTAATAAAATTTGCCCCGGATGCCCTCCTCTCATTTAGTTCATCTCTACTTTGCAGAATCTTTGCTGAAAACTGCCTGCAGCTTTGAGGATGATCTTAGCCTTGGAGCAGAAGGTAATGGAAAAAAGTCAGAACAGCTGTTGATACTTTGCATTTGTATGCAGAATTATTCAGGTATCTTTTCAAACTGGGAGACAATGTGGCAGCTGATATACACAGCCTAGAAATGCAGGCCTGTTTTTTCCTCATAACCCTGAATGACGTAGAGTAAGATCTTCACTGTAGCCCATTTTCCACAAAACCTGTTGGCTGTTCGTTGCAGCTGATCATCTCGTTTCTTTCAGCTCTGCTGCACTTAAAACGCTGGGCTGAGTGTGACATCAAAGGCAAAAGCTCTTCCTTGTGACATCCTTGTCTTTTGTCATTGCGTCTTTGTCAGTTGTATGATAGCAGTGATTATACACAAAACAATGGCCTGTGACTGGATCAGGGCCTCGCAGCACAAACGTGAACCAGGAAAATCCAAATACCAGCCCAGCTGACGACATGGCGGTCGATGTCACTGGATGATAATGATCAGCTAAAGAATTCAGTAAAGTCTTGTCAGTGCTTCTGGGACACCAGATTTCCACATTGATTTTTTTCCATATAAGTAAGCAAAAACACCTGCAAAGTGCTTTATTTCAACACTCAGATTCATGTTCATCAGAAATGTCCATCATTATAAAAGAGGGTACCCTAACACAAATTTAGCATTTTCTTTCTCAAAATGTTGCAAAAGGTGGTTTGAAGTCATATTCACAGGGTATTGTCCATTTGTTATTTCTCCCAAAACAACTTTTTTATTTTTGTTATTGCAAACCAACATAGAAAACCTCATTTGTGTCACATAAACTTTAAAAATCTGGCTTTAAAAATCAAGTGAAGGAATGGCATTTACTGACTTTTGGAAAACAAGAGGTCATTTGAGCAGGAATGAATAAATTGCAATGCGCTCTATCATTCTTTTATAGCCACAGTACTAGATGATGGATCACATGATGAGTTTGGGTAAGAAATCTGCTTCCTGACCTGCTTAAATATTTTGAAATCCTTTTGTTAAAGGACTAATTTATAGAAATATTCAAAACATTTGCCACATGTCTCTGCAGGAATTGCCCTTTGCTCCTGCCTGCTCCTAAATCACGAAAAGACTTCCATACAAGGTTGGAAAAATGCTTTGCCAATAGTTACACTTTGGTTTTTGGTATCATTATTTCATTTTAGTGTCTCAAAATCTTGCGTTCATGTATCAAAAGCACTCCCCAGCAACGGCTTGGCCTGCCATTGTGTAATATGGGTCATAGCATGGCGTCCAGTGCCCTCTCATCCACTACCAGCAAGACTGCTTCCAGGTAAAGTGTCATTAAAAACATTTTTATTATATATTAGCATCAAATCACATTTAATTTCATGTTATATTGTTCTCTTTTTTCATCAGTTTTGATTTCTGTAAAATTGCTCTGTGATAATGGCATCTCCGAAAAGCGCTATACATTTAAATAGTAATTTATCATCATCAATATAGGACGTCTTCGGTATGTTCTGTTTACAGTCAACATATGGAAAAGAAACTGCAAAAACAATGTTTTGAATGAATCTTGTGATGTTACGAGACTTTTTGTATTGGGCACGATACAAGACGAGCTAAAGATCAGTTAAATAAATCAGCTTAAAGGCACAATAAAAATAAAAGCCAGTTCTAATTATTTCCTTGTCCATTTCTTTCTTCTTCATACACTAGTGTGTCTGAGGTGCTGCAGATGTGTGCAGAGGATGCAGAGGAGACACTGTACCAGCTCGGGTTTGGATGTGAGGAACCGCAGGTTACTGCTCGTATCCCATCTCGTTTCTTTAGTTTCCCCTCACAGCTCAAAGGCATCAACTTCCGACTGTTCCTCGAGTCCCAACTCCGCCGTATACGGGAGGAAGACCCCAGCCTTTCACTTGCTAGTAAGGAACAGTATTGATAATCATCCATCAGATTGAGAATAAGTACCATATGCAAAAATTATATTGTAATATTATTGTAAAAAATAACATTTAGCATCTGATTTTATCATCGAAAAGGTTTTTTTTCCTGACATTTTTATACATAATACAAATTATACACTTGACAAAAAAGGTGGTTTACCAGAATAACTAAGGAAAGTTATTTATTTATTATTATTTTTTTATTAATTTGTTTTTGCTGCTTTCGTCCATCAGGTCGCTTCCGTCAGGTAGAGGTGCTGACGGCCATGGCCAATGCTTTCTACTCTCTCTATTCCCATGTGTCACGAACGCCTCTTCAGAAACTCGCCCCACCCGAATTCAGCTTGTCTTCACCCAATGTGGAACGAAGCATCGGGCAGCGCTTCTTCGGCAACATCCGCAATGAGCCACGCTCTCCCGTGGAGCGCCTGAAAGATACCGTCTCAAAGATGTGCTTATACACAGGCTCTCGGGGCTCAGACTCTGCCTCTCCAAATAGTTCTCCTCGTAAGAGGAACAGCCTGCCAGATGTGGTAGGAATGGTACTGGGGACTGCAAGGAACGAAGGAGGCACTGATCAGGTAAGAGGAGGATGGCTCCAGGACCTAGCTGATAACAAAACCCAGAGGACAGAAGATAAAAAACTGCAGCAAACCGCTGAAGTGAAGACTGCTACCAAAGTGAGCAATCCACACAAGGAGAGAATTCAGCGCTGGTCACAGTCAGGGCAGAAAGACAGTCCCAGGGCAAAGGCCTGCTTGTTTAACCTGGATGATGCACATCTGCAATCTACGCTTCCTCCAGACCAAAGAAAAGAAACAGTCATAGATGGGGGTTCCACTAGTTCCACTAGGATTTCTGACAACTTGGATAAACCTGCTGATAGAAAGCCAGTTGCCATTATAACCCATGATGTTATTTCCTCTCACGTAGTCGAGTTTGTGCATCAGGCACCATATCGTTATCCCCAGATGGACAATGTGACAGCAATCATCTCACAACCAGATGTTCAGATTCACAGCAAATCCTCTTATCCTGATACACATGAACAAAAAGACAAGCGACCTGTGACAGATACGCAACCACAGATTTGCTTGCCAGCTGAACAAGACAAAGAGTATCTTGTGAAAGGACCTTCAGAGTGTTGCCAAGAGGACACTGTGTCCCGTTCCCCTACGGTCTCACAAAGATTTCCATGCAGGATCATGGTCACTGGATGGGAAGGTGATGCCACCATCCCCCAAAGACATCAATATGAGGACTTTGCATCTCCCATGTGCTCTAACACCACCCCTCAGGAACGTTTATCTTCATTAGGCCACCAGAGGTACCTGAGTCCCGTCAAACTCACAACCGGCGGGATCAAGCAGGCCAACTCATTTGAGCTTGAAGAGGTTGGTAGCTACCTGTGTTTTTCGCTCACTATATAGATTCACTTCTTCATTGCTGGAGAAAAGGCAGCCTGGTTCTACCAATGTTTCTTAGAGATGTTTCTGTCAGAATCATTTGATTTGCACATTTGCTCTTGGCTATTGAATAATGCATCTGCTTTTTGACCTGCTCCATGTTCTTCTGAACATCAATCTCGCAATCAAGTCAGTTCCGTAGGAAGTTTTTTTTTTTTTTGACATACTGATATTTTATCTGGTTAAATTGGCAAAATCTGCATGCATAAAATACACTATGATAGAAATATTGAACGTGTGCAGAATATGACTGCTTACACATTCAGCTGAAGAAAGCAAGAAAAATTGGAATAACAAAATGAAAACATCCCCTTAACTTTTCAAAGGAAAACCACAGTCGTGATAAGATAGCAAGAACATCGAAGTAGCGTTTGGCCAATTATAGGACATTAATGAATGTAAATTAAAGGATGCATCATCTAAGTTTTTATCAACATTAAATTCAGTGTTTTCAAAATAATGAAAGGCTTAATACAATATCATGCCAGCACATTATGACCTTATTTGATACAGAAAACAATTCAACAAGCCTTTGCACGGACTGAAAGGAATCGGGTTCAAATGATCACATACACAGCAGTGATTTAATGTCTGCCCGGCTGTTCCTTCACTTAAAATGGTACTTTCTGAAATCAAACAGCAAGTCTGACAAAAAGAGTGAAAGCTATGAAAAGGGTGGACTTACTTAGCGATGAATAACAATGTATTATTGTTTCAGGAGTTCAAGAAGCTCACACAGTGAAAGCTTCAGGTATTAAAATGGCCAATAAAATGCAGCCAGTGTGGCTGCAAATAAGTCAAATTAGGGGGATGTCTGTGGGAAAATGTTACTGAAAGGCTCGCTGCTTGAGTGTATGGTTTACTGGCTTGGTTATTCTGTTGAATAACCAACAGAAACATGTTACTTCCATATAGGTGCAGAGCGCGGGGGAGGAGGAGAACACTGCAGCAGAGCAGTGCGGTGCACACACACTATCTGTTACGGCAGCAAGTCAACAGAAATGTGAGTCACACTGGTTACTCTTTCCCTCGCCCACACATAAAACTTAAAGATTAGTTCTGTTCTTCAGACACAGATATAATGAATACAGAGATGCAAAACAGCCTGCATGTTTATTAAGGATTTATCACTTTTTTCTCATTAGTTCACACAGGATATATGGTTTACTGGAACCTGTGCACAAGTGGTAAAGGACAGCGGTGTTGGAGGTTAACCCCTCTCTAAAAGCACACCCAATACCGTTAGTGTTAACACTCTGAAATAGCTTCGCATTACAGGAAGTTTAGCTCTCAGAAAACAAAGAGCGCTCACACACTTATTCCCACGTGTTCGTTTATTGCGGCAGGTTCACCCTTGCGAGGGGACAGCTTCCAGTCCGACAGCAGTGGTTATGCTGAAGAGGACCTGCAACATTCTTTCTCCACATTTAACAGAGAGATCAGCTAAGGGGATTTAAAAAAAACAAAAAGGGAAAAAAAAAAAACCCACTTCCGCATCTGTCCATCTTTGGTTAACCTTTTCTGCAGAAAGCTTTGCTGAGTGCGAAGAAATAAGAGATTGCCACAGCTGCATGGCGAGGGACTTTTTGTCTCAAAAACGAGGAACGTGTTGAACAGTCAGGGCAACAACCTGACAAATGCAATCAGCTGTGTTGTCCACTTCCCACCCCACTGAGCATTTGTGTGTTGTGTGATGAATATTGTCAGCTCCTGGTTATGAGCCATTTGGATGATTTGCAATAATTCAGTACTGTGTTTGCACAACTTTGCTTTCTGGACTGCTGAGTACTTTGTTCCTTTGTTTTCTGTGTGTTAGCACTACTGCAAATGTGTCAGATATTTATTTGTGCTTGAATAAATTATTTATTTGCATTTCAGTTGCCATTTTTGCATAAAATTTGAATTTATTTAAATAGCACAGTGTTAAATTGGCCTTTATGGGGTGTGAAAAAAAAAATGCTGCGAATAAGTTTTTAAAATCTAAAACAAGTGTATTGCTATTTAAAGTGTATTTTTAAGCAATTTGCAACAACCTTATTGTTCAAGTCTGGGTTCTCTCATTTTATATCAATTTAGAATAAAAATGACTGGAAACTGTTGACAAAGATCTGCTTAAATTGTCTGCCGTTCTACCAAACATCGGCAAAATGTGCCCCTACATTCTAACCTCCATCTAAAAGTACTGTGGAAAATCAAGGATGCAATCAAGAACACACACCCGCACAAACCTGCTTAGCAGCAGACCATATTGACAAAACTTCCACCTGTATCCACAAAGTACTAATTTTATTAAATGTATTGCATATCAAATAAAAACACTGGCATTTTATAACATTTTGCTCACATCACGAAAACTCTCCAAATAGGCCAGTTCAGAACTATATGGCATGATTGATGTCACAGGTTGTTGACCCAGTTAAAGTGTGAATGAATCAAATAGTCTTTTTGAAGGATTCTGTTCAGCTATGACTTGATTGTAAATGCATTTATGTTTTTGCAGGTCATGTATTTGAAACCAATCTGAGCATCAACAGGAAGTTTAGAATGCAGGTTCCAGGTTTGCGACAAAAAACAAATCTGTAGATCACCCTCAAATGAAGTCAAATGATAAACATGAAATCATTAGTTTAAAAAAAAAAAAAAAAAAAAAAAAAACACTGAAAAAAAAAAAAGAATGACATTTCAGGATAATTCAATACAATAAAATTCCTCATGTTGGGGTAAAAGTTTTAAAGAGATTTTTTTTCCTTACAAAAATCACCTCTTCATTCATTTCTGATGACTGATCATCACTATGGGGAGCTTTTGGATCCTTTTCAGGGAGGCAAGGGCTTTATCAGTTCATCATAAGAGTTCAGGGAAATATCTTTCAGGCGGTAAAAAAAACAACAACAACAACCAAAACAAAAAAAAAATGGATGACATAAAACATCCAATAATCCCACAGTTGGCAGAACTGCAGGCTAAAGAGGTAAGTTTCCAACTCCTTCTCACCTTTTAACTCATGTTTCAAAAGCACCGCCTCACTTTCCACCAGCCATAATCTTGAGGTATTGGAGAGCGTTGTATGCTGCACTAGCTCGTGCTGCATCCTGACTGGGAGCAAAGCCATGACACACTGTGATGGGTTGAGTAGACAACTCCACGAGACACTGGCACAGGCCGCTGAGACTGCGTTCCTCTGGGCAGAACAAATTCTGTTTAGCTCGGATGTTCCCAGTGTATTCCTTCTGTCTGGCCTCAAATGCAGTGAAAATGAAAACGCAGTGCTTTTCTGACAGTCTCGTGAAGTGCGTGAATCGAACGTAGCTCATTTTAAAGCTCATAACTTTCATCATCAGAACGGGCAAATATTGGAAATCGTCGGCACTGACTTTTACTTAATTCCAGTGTTTTGTGCACTATGGATTTATGATATTGAGCTCAGATATCTTGGTTAAAGATGGACTGCTCTCTGGTTACACTAGAAATGTGGAAGACGTGTTACAAAGTACAAATATACATGCTGAACTAAAGCTTTTTGCTCAGCCTACCACCAACATGGCCCTTCAAAAATAGCCAGCTATTCTGTGGCTGAGAGCCCCAGAAATCCTCCAACTTACCTATGTCCAGGTAGCTGACGCCAAAGCGCTGCTCTTCAGAGAGATCATGGAGTAGAGAGCAGAAGTTTGAGCTGGGAAGGCTTAGAGGATGACTCCGCAGCTGCAGAATTTTCTCTCCGGCTGAATTCCGCAAAGAATCCCAGGTACACCCGAAACTCTTACACTTCCCTCCCTCTAACCTGCCACTCATGTGCTTAGAGAGAGAGCAAGACAGAAACAGAGGTAAGAGACATTAAATCAGGTCTGCTGATGCTGGTCAGAGCGTAATCCTCAGAGAGATTTGTACGGAAGGTTCAATATGAGCATTTTCACCATATTAAAGGTGTCATCTTCTGCCTCAACTTCATGACTGCTGCGCATGTCTACAGGCACATCGTGGATTCGGGAGAGCATCTTCGCTGCTGCGTTCCGCTTTGCGAGCTTCTTAGATGTACCGCTGCCTATAAAATTCAATAAAACGTTTAAAAAAGCGGTTTGTCCAAACTCTAAAATCTGAACCACATTCGAAGCCGTTCTAATGTAACTCAACATTATATTCATATACATTAGACCCAACGAATTCTGTATTCATGTGCAACTATAGATAAACATTTTATGATGTTTTACTGCCACACTGTTTGCAGAAAAATCTTTCAAAATGACTAAGATCTTTTTGTCCTTTGTTGCAGCGTTATAAAAGCTCATTGTTTGATCTGACACATTACATAGAATAAAGTGAAAGTGACAACCCTCATCATTGCAAGGTCACAGCACAGCACACAGTGAACCACAACGAAACTGGACCTCTGCATTTAACCCATGCTCTCAAACACCACGCAGGGGGCAGCTATTGAAAGCGCGAGAGGTGATGGAGACGGTACCTTGCTCAAGGGTACCTCAGGGCAACCTACTGGTAAGGGGTTTGAACCCACAATCTGCCAAACCTGTGGCTGACTCCCTAATCACTAGGCCACCGCTGCCCCGGTGAATAGTTCATCAAACTGATTTGAAATACGTAACATTTACCAATTTCAATAAATCTCTCCACTCTGCATGTCATGGTGAACTCTTTGCGATGTGCAGGCCCAGACTCCTGTGTGACTGTGTACTCAGGTAAACGCCATCCTTTCTGCACCACCAGCTCCTATAGGAAAAGGTAACAGTAATGTTTCCAAAATACTTCCAAAAGACTTCTTGAAGTGACTCTGTTATTGTGAAACAGTACAACTGCATTTGACCCACACACAGTCAGCAGGGGGCAGCTGTGTCCAATCACAGGGGAGCAGTGAAGGGGACGTTCCCTTTCTCAAGGGTACTTCAGAGCAACCAGGATTCAAACAATCTTCCTATCCTGGGGCCTAGTCCCTAAACACTAGGTCATGCTGCCCCCAAAGAGATGCATCATTGCATAGAACCCATGCAAATGCAAGAACACGCATGCATAAATGTAAAGATTTTATCACCTGCAGAGCTCCGACTGGATTACATTCAGCTTGCTGGCTGGAACTGGTAGACTTTATCTCTGACTGGGAGCTGTGGACACCAATCATTCCAGTCAATAGAGCAAGACATATACGCCAAAAGCATGAACTAGTGTCTAAAAATCTGATCTTGTTAAACAAAGCTTGTCTGAACATGTTGAAACTGAAGCTAAATATGAATCGGTATACCAAGTTGTGTAAAAGAGCAGCTTTTCCAGATGTATGCATTCCCTATATATCATTTTCTTAACCATGTTAAGCCTAGACAATTAATATTTGATGTAATATTTCATTGTTCTTACCAGTCACCCTCCAAGGCAATGTCTATGCCAACAAACCCATCTCCCTCCATCCCGTTTCCCCCAAGCCCTCCCAGCATCCCTCCTTTCAGCATCTTTAGGGCGGCTTCTGCAGCCTTGTGTTTGGCAGCCTTCTTGCTGGGGCCCTGGCCCGTGCAGCTGATGTCTCCCACAGACACGCGGAAGGTGAAGTTGGGCTGGTGGGCCTGGCCCTCAGCCTTCAACAGGTCGTACACTGGGGTCTTGCCTATCCGCGTTCCATATTCCTGCAGCAAACTGATGGGGGTCTTTCCGGGGTTCACAGCCAGCATTTGCTCAATACTAAAAAAAGAAAAGAGGAGAGAGAGAGAGAGAGAGAGAGAGAGAGGAGAATCTCCATTCAATCTCTGTGGAAAGGCCAGACCCACTACTTCTACAAACACGGACTGTGGTAGCAGCACCCAAACTAGCATCATTTTACAAACTAAAGCCAGAACGTTATCTGTTCTAATAAACTTAACTAAACATGTTGTTATTTCAGGCCTGCAGCTCCTACTAGAGATTAGTGGCAACATTTTACTCCCAAGCTAAAAACCCACCTGACCATCTAGTGAGCATCATTAATACCGACCAAGAGTACAGACAAGCTGCCTGTTACGGCATGATTCAGTGGAAGTGGCAATTTTGTCATCGAGAACCCACACACACTGCAGCAGTGGGCAGCCAAATCCAGCACCCAGGGAGTAGTGATGGGGACGGTACCTTGTTCAAGGCTATCTCAGAGGAAGGAACTGGTGGGATTTGAACCTACAACATGTCCTTCCTGTAGCCAAGCCCCTAACCACTAGGGCGCCAGTGTTTAACCCTGCTGGACTGAATTTCAAGCAAATGTGGAAACACTCAAAAGTGGGCCTCGTTTAGGGAGTTGGCCCCAGGATCAGATGGTCATGGGTTCAAATCCCAGTGCGGTAGGTTGCCCTGAGCTACCCTTGAGCAAAATACCGTCCCCATCACTGCTCCCTGGGAACCAGATAAGCCTGCCCACTGCAGCACGGTGTAAATTAAAAGCAGAGGTTACATTTCGTTGCGGGGCACTGACTGCTGTGCTTCATAAGGACAAAGTCACTTTCACTTTAAATGTGGCACAGTGGTTTGCTCATTCAGTTTATCAGCCCTTTGAAAAACGTCATGCAGGTCGTGTATCGTCGCGATGATGTATTTGCAGCTCTGCTGCAGGCCTGCAGCTCATCCTGGAGCCGAACTGCAGTGAGATGACCTGGAGGTGTCGTGTGAAACCCTGCTGCTTAGAAGAATGCTGTGTGAGCGCTATGAGCTGCATTACAGAGCTGAGATCTGCCCCATGCTGCTGAAATCTGAAATGGAGTGGCTCTTGAACACAGCCCCTCACCTGGTACACCCAGAGTTTCTCTTACTGCTAGCCGGGCTTTTCTCGTCGTTCATTCCCCAACAACACACAGCGGGCCCACTCGTTTACGACTGCAGATACCCCCCGAAGAAACCGAGCTCCCCTTGATATCATTAGCTATAAGTTTTTCTGTCGGAAAAACCTAAACCTGCGCTCCGAGAGGGAAGCCCCTTCTCCAGCGGATCCGCATGATCGCACAAGGCACCAGGGCGCGTTCACACAGCGCGCAACTGCGCGCCACTGATCCCGCAGGCTAACGCTAAAGTAACGCTGCTGTCTCCGCGTTGAACCCGCGTCATCACACTCTTTCGGGGTCGTAATAAATGTAGATGACAATTTATTGTAGATTATTTAAGCAATCGCCCACAGTGTTGCCTTGTATATGCTATAGCGCGTTATTTTTGAAAACACCCCCGGATGGTTCTTTGAACTCTTATGGAAGGCTACACCGTGAGTGACGTTCGCGAAGGCAAGTTTTCAAAATAAAAGTTCTAAAAAAGAAAAGTCCAAACCTGCGAAAAGGCACACTAAAAACCAAAAAAGCAATAGACAAAATGTGCATATATATATATATATATATATATATATATATATATATATATATATATATATATATATATATATATTTATTTATAATTTAGTCATTCATGTATTACTTTACCACATTATAAATGAGCAAGAATAAGTGGACACAATAAAATGTATGATCCATGTCCATCCCAAATACATGTAAATGATTTATTGGGAACAAAACACTCATTTTGTCTTTGTTTTGTTTATTCATTATAAATGCTAAACCTGTTGGCAAACTACAAGCATGCAGGTCACCTTTGCATGTAATGACTTATAAATTGTGAGGACAAAAGGTGGCTGTGCTGAAGCTCTCAGTGACACAGATCCATCCATCATTCTGCACATCCACCTTCAGAGTGGGACAGTGGGGCTCCTCCCAAAAGCACTGCTTGGTCCTGTGGATCATTTCCAGGATGTAGGGGTGGGGTCACCCAAAAGGAGTGCTCAGTAAGAGCCACCACAGAGTGATAAATATTCTGGAATGCCTTCATGCTTTCTCCATGATATATCAGGGTTGCCTCTTTGGTCAGGACCTGAGGTCACTTTGATTGGGGCAGGAGTTGTGGTTGGGGGTGGGCCAAGGTCTGGAAGAATGGCAGTGTTGGTAATGTAGCGTTCTTCCAGACATTGCTGCAATGCTGCCTTCTCTGCCTCCTCCTCTCTGCATTCTGAAACAAGAAGCAACCATAGAATTCAGCATCAGATTTCTCTGTGAATGCTTCAGATCAGTCACATATATTCATTTATTAGGATAATTTCATTATATCTATATAAATCATGTAAACTATCGTATAAACCTTATCTGTGTTGGAGGAGTCCTTTGTTAAATAGGGAAGAACATTGATGCAGGGCTCCTGGGTTCTGAAGTTCAACCAGAGGCTGCAGACCTGGACCACAGATGTAAGTGTGATCCATTCTGGGAGTGGGCTCCTCTTTTGTGAACCTTGCACAATTGTGCTTTAAAGTTTTTTTCTTTTGACCAAAATTCTCCCAAATACACCAAACCGTAGCAAAATGCAACATGATCTAACAAATAAGTCACAAAAAACAGATCAAGCTCAGACAGGAAAGATTTGCAATGTAAAGTGCATGTTAGAATATTTACTAAATTGTGTTTTTTAAGCTTTGGAGACTGAAACACGGCACAGACACAGTGAAACACAATGATTGGAATCTCTGCTTTTCACCCATACACACGCGTGCAGCAGGGGCAGCTATGTCCAGCGCCCATGGAGCAGTGAAGTGGACAGTACCTTTCTCAAGGGTACCGCAACCTACTGGTCTGGGATTCTAACCCACAACCTTTCGATCCTGGTCCCTAAACACTAGGCCAGCCCTGGCCCAATGACTGTAACTGTGCAATGGCATTAGATAAGCACCAACATACTACTAGAACTCATTGGGGCCCCTGCAGAAAAGAAAAAAAAAAAAGGTTTAAGGGTGTTCATTTTCATTTTGATATTTATGGCCCAAACTGAAGGCCAAGCTCTAGTAGTCACAGTTTGCCACTTCTTTCCAAGGCAAACACAGAAGCCCCTATGATTTGTTTCCATGATAGAAGCCCTCTCATTCAAATATGGTGCTAGTTTTCATTATTTGCCTTGGTACATTTCTCAGACCATTAAAAAAGAAAGGCGCTATATAAATAAAAATTATTATTAACATTTGCAAAAGAATGAATTGTACAAACTACCACATTTATAAAAAAAAAAAAAAAGTAACTTGCTCAAAATAACAACTCAAAAGTAAATACTGATCGCATGAATGAGTCAGTTGAATTAGAATTAGAGTGTCTAAATAAATATGAACAAGATAGTCAAAATGTTGAACTTTGATGTTAATATGAGTGTTTTCTGATATAAACTGTGGCTGAGGTTTAATGAGTATTACTCAAAATGCGCAAGGCTGAACTTTTTATGTATATCAATTTCAGCCAAGAGGAAGGCACATCATGCATAAAGACAAAAGAGCACCCTGTTCTTACAGCAAACATTTGAATCGAACTGAAGTTTGCATATCAGTGCTGTTTCACACATGTGGACATTCAGCCCCGCTATTATATTTCAGCTGTTTGCGCAGCTCTGATCAGTACTATGGTCCCACATAAACACATGTGCACCCAAAGCTCCGGCTTAGTGCAGCAGGCACGGACCCATGACTTTACTGCTGTAAATACATCAGCAGTGTCCCATTTCATGCAACAACTGCAGAAGAGCAGGGTCTAAGTATGTATAAAATGTAAAAACCAGTTTATTTCAAAAAGGCTAGTGTGGATTAGGAACAAAGGCATGATTTAAAAAATTATTTTTTTAAAAAGTATAATTGTGTGTGACACCTACTTTGATGCAAAACAAAGTTTGAAAAAAAAAAAAAAAAGTAAGACTAAAATTGCACAATAAATCTCAAGTAGTCATGTTTCATCAAAATCCTTTCATTGAAAACTATGTATTATTCATGCAAAAAGCAGAAAACTATGATAGAACCAAGAAGCATCCGAGAGCCTGCTTCATATGTTCTTCACCAGTTTGTCACCTTCTTGTACAAGCTATTCTTTAGCAGACTCTTCTGGAGGTTCTTCTGTTTCATGCTCAGACAAAGTCATGCTGTTATCTTCATCCTGCATTTCTGAGGTTCCTACAAGATTTCCATCTTTCTTCTTGGCGGCACTGTCTGTCTCAGCTTCATCATTTGCCTGTATTCCATATTCTTCAGCACCACTCGCCTGAGTATGTAGATAATCTGAGAAGGTCCATTTCCCCACCATGTCACTGTCCTCTACTTTCTCAGCCTTATTGTTTGTGTCCACATCCATCTCCTCTGGAGGAACATTCTCCTCTTCGGCTGACACCTCCATTTGCTCCACTTCAGTGGTCTGTTCTGTTGTGGTGCCCACTAAAGGAGTCTGGTTTTCATCTGCAACAGTCTCTTCTTTTTGCACAACTCCTCCAGTTGTGGTCAGGTCTGTCTCCTCGGTTTCTTTTGTGGTACTATCAGATTTCTCTTTTACAAGTTGCTCTCTTCCTTCAGCATCCTTTGTGTTAACTTCATGTTCCTTTTTTCCCTGCACTCTTGCTTTGGGTTCCTCTGTAAATTCTTCATCCTCTCTTACTTGGTAATACTCCACTAATTCATCTTCTTCCGTTACTCTTTGTTTCTTAGTTACCTTTTTTATTGCTCTGTGTTCTTCAGTAACATATTTCTTTTCTGGTGCTTCATGTTTTTCAGTAAGTGCTTCTTCTTCTGTTGCTTGTTGTTCCTCCGTAATATCCTCTTTTGCTTCATGTTGCTCAGTAACTTTTTCCTCTTCTATTGCTCCTTGTTTCTCAGCAACATCTTTCTTGCCTTTTTTTTCATGTTGCTCAGCAACTGCTTCCTCTTCTATTGCTCCTTGTTTCTCATGAACAGCTTTCTTTTCTTTTGCTTCATGTTGCTCAGTAACTTTTTCCTCTTTTTTTGCTCGTTTCTCAGTAACATCTTTCTCTTCTTCTGAGTCATGTTGCTGAGTTTCTTCAGCAACTTCTTTCTTGATTTGTAATCCAAGTTCCTCAGAAATTTTTTCCTCTTCTCTTGTTACCTCTTCAGGATTTCCCTCCTCCTCTCTTACCCCTTGCCCCCCAGTACCTCCTTCCTCTTCTTTTACAAATTGGTTCTCTGTCAGTTCTATATTGGGTGCTTGCTCTTTGCCATCAGCGGTTTCATCTTGCTCCTCACCCTCTTCTTGTTGAGGTCCAGAAAAAAACTGAAAACAAAGCATATAGACAGATTAGCCACAACATTAAAGCCACTGACAGAAAAGTTTACCCCTTTGAAGGTTTATACATCAAATGAACGGCTAGTCCTAGAAGTTTGTGTTGACTAGACAACTAGGTCAGAGCATCTCCAAAACAGTGGTTCCTGAAATGTGGTGGTTAGTACTCACCAGAAGGTGTCCATTAATGACAACCTTTATCTAGTGCTCATGGGGGCCAATGCTGACTAAAGTACATGTGGAAGGAAGACTAGACTGTTCGATCTGAACCAGCAATGAGATGATAGTTATGATAGGAAGGTTTCAAAATATGCAGTGGTTCAAAGATGCCTGTTTTTGGGGCTCTGTAACCCCAGATAAGTTAATGTGCCCATTCTGACACCTGTACACTGCTGATAGCTCCTACATGGGACACACAACCATCAGAGCAGGATCATGGAGTAATTGAGGAAGATTAACTTTTGAGTCAAATTTTGTATGGATTGCTTAAAAAAGGTACCAGGATGAACTATGGATGAAGGCAAGCTGGAGGGGGAAGTGTGATGCTTTGGGAAAAAGCCTTATAGGAAATGACAGGGTCCTGGCTTTCATGTGAATGTTATTTGACATGTACCATTTACCTAACCATTGCTAGAGAACCAATGCCTTTATGGCAATGATATACATCGAGAGCATCCTGAGCAGCTGCACTACTACCTGGTACAGGAACTGCAACGTCTCAGACCGCAGGTCCCTACAACAGGTAGTGAGAACAGCTGAGAAGATCATCTGTGCCTCTTTGCCCACTGTTCAGGACATTTTCACCACTCGCTGCATCCACAAAGCAACCAGCATTGTGGATGATCCTTCTCACCCGTCCCACACTCTCTTCTCCCTCCTGCCATCCAGGAAAAGGTTCCGCAGCATACGGGCCTCCACTTCCAGGATGGGAAACAGTTTCTTCCCCCTGGCCATCAGACTTTTGAACCTTACTGCTGCTATACTTATTACTTATTATTTATTTTTTGCAGCCGCTTATAACCACAACATTGCTGCTTCTTCACACTGCCAACATGTGCTGCTTTGTTCTGTAACACTGTGGCTATCTGAAGGATGAATGTACTGAATGTACCCTCTGTTGTTGTCTGCACTTGTCGTGTCTTATGTCATGTCTTATGTGTAGCACCAGGGCCCTGGAGGAACGTTATTTTGTTTCACTATGTACTGTGTATATGGTTGAAATAACAATAAAAACCTACTTGACTTGATACCATAATGGCAGTTGCCTATTTCAGTAGGTTAATCCACATAATGCGCATCCCACTGCAGATACTGTTCATGAATGGTTTGAGGAACATAAATTAAAGATGATAGTGATTTGGCCTCCAAATTCCAAGCATCGATCCAATCAAGCATCTTGGGGATGTGCTGGGCAAATGAGTGTTATCCATGTAAACCCCACTTTTTACAGGACTTAAAAGATCTGCTACTAAGAGCCACAGCACAGCTCAAGAGATCATGTTGAGTCCATGCCTAAATAGGTCTGAGAGTTTGGGAAAGCTTGAAGAGGACAAACATAATAAAAGGCAGGTGGTTTAAATGTTATGGCTGATCATTGTATTTTTATTTCTTAGCTGTCCCTCAACATTTCCATGCCAAACATCCAAAATTATGTATGGTTTTATAAAGTGAAGAGGCTCGACCTCATAAGTGTAATACCTGGGACTGAACAGCCTCTAGCTGTGCAAAGAAGTGGGAATGAAGACTATCTGTACTGGTCTGATGATCCTCCAGACCTCTGTCTGCTTGGGTCTTCTTAACTTGCTCCAGTTCCAACAGGTCTCTGACAGAGATACATTGGCAGTTAGAGAATATCTTTTGATTTCCAGTTTAACTTCATAAGGTTATCAAAATGCTATTTTGATTATTTTGAAATTTTGATGCCAATTCCAAGCGTAGAGTCACAATGCCAGATTGTTTTGTAATTTACAGTCAAAATATTTAATGGAATACCCCAGAGCTACCAGGGCATGTATGTCTACAATGATCTCCATTTTATATCTGGAGCTACAGGACTTACCTTTATAGTACACATTGGAAGACACCTAATCTATCTCAAAATCTCCACTCAACCTGCTCTAACTGCATTCATCACATCATTAACTCACTCACTCACTTTCATAGCAACTTGTCCTAATTAGGTTCAAAGGGAGTGCTGGATCCTATCCCAGCTCTCAGAGGGTGAAAGGCAAGGAAACACCCTAGACAGGTCACCAGTCCATCACAGGGCAGACAAACAGACAAACACACCCACACCTATGAGCAATTTAGCATTTCCAATCTGCTTGACATGCTTGTCTTTGGACGGAAGGAGTAAACTGGAGCTCTCAGAGGAAACCCACATGGTGAGAACATGCAAACTCCATACAGAAATGACCTGGACCGTCCCACCTGGTAATCAAACCCAGGACCTTCTTGCTGTGATGCAACGGTGTTACCCACTGCGCCACCGTGCTTCCCCTCATCATTAACGTGCAGAATATTTTAGGACACAGTATGCCTTACTATAAAACAAACTTTACATTAAAAGTTTAAAAATAAATAAAAACAAAAACAGTAATACAGACAACCATTAGACCAAACGGCAGCGGTGGTGTAGTGGTTAGGTACTTGATCCCAGGATTGAAAGATTGTGGGTTCGAATCCCAGACCAGTAGGTTACCCTGAGGTAACCTTGAGCAAGGTACCATCCCCATCACTGCTCCCCAGGCACTTTAAGTAGATGCCCCCTGCTGTATGGGTTAAATGCAGAGGCTGCATTTTGTTGTGGTTGTGTTGTGCTGTGTATTCCCAATGACAAATAGTCGTTTTCACTTTCTCTTCAAAACACCAGCTCTGTAGAGGAGCCCTGATCTGATTACTTTCAACAAAAGTGACCTGAGGTAGTTTTTACAAAAAGATCCTGCTGTCTGAAAATGCTGCCTGCAGCAATGATGGATGTTAATGTTTTGGGGTGCTGGTGACCTTAGGGGTTGGATGCTAAGCTGTGAACCAAGAAGATGTAAAGTGTTCAATGCCTTTAACCTCAAGTAGACCCAGAGCGACAATCCCAGTCATTGGGCAACGTACACCACTTTTCTTAAGGGCATCTGTTTGCTGAAAATTCTAATGTTTTTGTATATTTCATAGCTCACAGTATAGCACTCATGTCCTAATCATTCTAATTAAGAGCTGGATATTGTTTAAGTGTGTTGAAAGACATTTTTAAAATAAAATCATTACTTGATGTCCTTCAACTCCTGTGCATTAGCATCAATAAAGTCTTGGCTGCTGGTAAAGGACTCCTTAATCTCTGAGATTTCTCGCTTGTGGCCCTCCAGCTGAGACATCAAAGCATCTACCACCAAGATGTGCTCATCCAGACGTGCTTCGGTGACTGAAATTGTGCTGGTGAGGCCCGAGATGCTGACAGCTAGCTCTGAATTGGAGCTCAGGATGGAGCGAACGTTCTGCTTCACAGCCTCAAACTCTTCACTTTTGTTCTTAATGATGGTGTTCAGAGATGCAATGGAGATGGTGTTCTGGTGGAGCTCAGATAATTTGGAGGTCATCTCTGTTTGCAAGGCCCAGACTTTGTTCTGAAGGTCTTTGGAATTGATTTGCTCAGAAGCAGCCAGGGCAACCTCAGCCTGTCTCTGGGCCTTGGCATAAGATTCTTCTAGAGCTAGTAGGCGCTCCTCAAAACCATCCACGCTGGCAAGCTGGAGAAAAAAATTAAGTAAAAGTAACCATTTGAAACACACAGCACAGCAATCTACAACTGCATTCTCAACATTAAACCCTAACACCAACTATGTACCAGTGTGCAGACATATCCAACACCCAGGGAGCAATTATGGGGACAGTACCTCAAGGGCACCTCAGGACAAGCTACTGGTCTGGAACTGGAACCCATGACCTTCAGATTAAAGGCCTACTCACTAACCACTAGGCCACCAAACACATATACTGCATAAAATGTTTACGCTCTTAAAATACAAATTTGAACCTTGATCACTGCCTATTTAAAGTGTGAACATTTGGTTTAGTCCATAACCAACAAGCAGGAAGGTTTGGAGCATGAATAGAATAGCAGCAATAATGCTGCCTTTTCCCCATTACCCAGTGGTTATCATGTTACACAAGCTTTAAGCCATCTTACACGGAGTGAGAAAAATAAAATAATAAAATAACAATGTATGTTTCGTTCTAGTTTCCTTTAGGATCTGCTCGCTTGTTGTCTAAGGTAATATGATCTGCCCCGCTACTGACAGTGTGACTATTAATGGCCTGGGGGGGCTGGTATCTTGGCATAGCTAATCATAGCCAAAACCATGGTCAATGTGGTCTGCTATTGCTCTCAGACAGACATGCTGTTTCAAATGGAGCTTTTTCATGCTTGGGTCACTGAATGTCCAAATTCCAGCACTGCAGACACGGTCCCAAATAACTGACCCGGCTGAAAACTTCACAACACTTTGAAGTTCATTAGCAGAACATGTCGACTGTTTAAAACCCTACATTTACCACTGACACCTGCACCTGTCAGCGGGGCTCACCTGTGCGTTTCCAGACCCCAGCTGTTGCTGCAGCCTCGTAACTCTTGTCTGGACGGTCGTCAGCGTTTCGGACAGATCCTCGATGGCCTGCTGCTGCTGAATCCACAGCCAGCACAGGGTTGACCCCCCAATGAGGAGGATGAGAAAGAAAGCACCTGGGAGGACATACTCGCTGAGTGCTCGCGACTGTCCCGCCGGAGGGTCTGCCAGCAGCAGCGGGTCGTCCTGTTTCTGAGCACCCTTCCCCCTGCGCCTCGCCATGCCACCCCTGCAGCCTGCCTGCCTGCTCTTCCAGAGCTCCAGAGCCTGGCTTAAGTTTAGGAGTTGGGGCGAGGAGGGTGGGCTACACGTTAGGGGGCATCAAATGACGCTTTATTAAAACGGAGAGGTGGTTGTGCAGGAGATGGGGCGTGGCCTGTTATGCAAGAAGGCGTGGCCAATGGATCATAATTGAAACCGAGAACAGGTAACTTTCAGAGATCTGATTTAAAATGCATTAAAAGAAACCTGTTCATGCAGGTCCTAAGAGGGTCCACACACGGGGAGAGTTTAACAAAGCTGCTGAGATTTTACAGAGTTACTGAGTGAAATGATGATGACGATGCCTGAAAACTGTTTAGTAGAGTGCTTTGTTTTCATTGTGAGATATTTTTTAGACAATTACATTTTGGGTGAAATGTATTACAGCCATTCACGGCAGGAATAAATTCAGGGAGCATTAAGACAAAATAAACCCCTATTTAGTAATGCCTTTATCAGCCTCCCCAAAAATACCACTACACAGCAGCTATTCAAAATACAAGAAAAAAATAGATCCCTACACTGACTACCAAGGTGGGCTTTAAATATATCTCCTCATATGTTCATAGTCCTATGTTTCATGAGCACGTCCTGGTAGATCTCAGATCAGTAGAAGCTGGTCAGCTGCATTGAAACTAAACAGAAAAACAAACCCTAACCCTAAGTCTGGTCTAATGGTTAGAGGAAAGGGCTCAGAATAGTTCATCCCATAGTTACCCCTGGTTACAGATATGCAGCCCATTGCTCTTGCTGCAGTTATATTTTAAACTAAACTTTTACTAATTATATTTTAGGGTCTATTTTATGCTCTGAAGGCTTATTGAATGACCAGTGTTTATGCAAGCATGCTATTCAAATACTCTTACTTCACTTCCCCAAAAATATTGTGAGGGATTTAGCCCTATTTTATCAACAGCATTACATAAGATGTGCTATCCTGTATAGTAAATGAAATAACACAAGACGAAAACAATTAACATGCATTCCACGAGTCCCTACTGTGAAGAATTCAAAATCAAGTATTTCTACAGTTGTGAAGGAAATTTTCAAGTTAAGCAAACTCACTCAATTTCAGTATTTGGCACAGTTATTTTTAGTTGATCCCATTTGCACCATTTAACATTGTTTTAAGCTGCTGTGCTGATATTAGTAATGTTTTTTAAGTGACCATTACATCCCAGTTACACATCCACAGAGAAAATGTGCTGCAGATTTTTCAAAAAATGACTAAAAGACAGTGTCACATATTAAATGAGCATTTACTGATGATTGTATTTCAAATAACACCACTTTGCATAATGCTTGTCTTAACATTGAGACTATGGCTAAAAGGACTTGGCAAAGGATGCATTAGAACCATGCTCAGGTCTCTGTTGCAGATCTGGGTGGACCACAAAAAAGCTGCAGAGTCATTTTTCTTGTCCAGATGTTGGATGGTTGTTCTGCTTGTTCTGTATTTCTATTCTGTAATTTTAGAAAGAAAAAGAGAAAGAAAATGGGTAGATGTTATCAGATGATTTTGTCACCATTTACAGTGTTTTGGGAAACATAACTTTAGTAAAAGGATCTGTTCTTTCTTTACACAGAGACATACCTCTCACTGTGAGCTTGGTAGAGCACTCTGCCTTGCCTAGAGGGTTTTCAGCCACAACTTTGTACTCTCCTGTGTCTTTGGGGTCCACCATCAATATGAGCATTGAACACACTCCACATGTATTGGAGATGTAGTAATTAGTGTTTGTATTGAGATTAATGTCATTGCAGTACCAGGTGACATGGGGCGTGGGGTTGCCTCTGACAGCACAGCTCATGTAGCACTCATAGCCCTTTGGAGCCGTGTGTAGTTTCAGAGGGACGGTAAATCTCGGGGCTGACTGGAAGTTCAGGATCTTTGGCTCTGGCATATTTAAAACGAATTTCCCTGAAAAGAGCAAGAGTAAGTGCTATGCTAGGGTTACTATTTGTGATGTAAAAATGAATTTTTCCACAAATATCTGGGAAAATTTTATTTAAAAAAAGTATCGACTCTGGGTTTTCATTGCAAATGTTTCAAATACACTTTTGAATATTTTGCTTCCCCCTGCTAAAGCCATTGCATTCACTCATAATCCTTTGTCATTCTTCAAAGGAACGGCACTCCTTAAATACCTGGCAGACCAGGTGAGGGGGACTGTGTGTGATTACTGGGAGATGTGGTTAGATGGAAGCTTAGAATTCCGGAGACTGGGACCATGGCCAAGGTTGGGGCTCAGTGGCAACTGTGACATCCTTTAGTTGCGAGGAATAGCTCTGTGAATTCATTCTGTCTAATTTAGGTAAATATGTCAAAAAATGAGCCAATGATTAAATAATTCTGAGTCTAACGCTGTATCCAAAACAAAATAATACTGTGCCATATAAAAACACATCTGGAGATGCACATCTGTTTTCATGATGTTACATTTACCTTCCTAATAGCTGTGGTGTCATGAAAATCAGGAAAGGACAATTAATGCAATCTCATTTTGACACAGATGTCCCTCATATATTCAATAATGCACCAAGTGCCATAAAGTATTAATGTCATTTCAAGTATGAGTAGAATGCTGCAGCTCGGATTATCTGTATCTGAGTCAATGTTTTTCTCATAGCAGGAATCCATCTAAACGATTATGTGACTGAAATAATTTATTACTCTAAAATCCATCTAGTTTGTCCATAATAGGTTACACACCAAATCTAGACCTTAAGGCATAATTATTAAAATTTGTAACTAAATCTGCATAGGGACTTCTAAAAAGTATAACAGACCTCAGCAAATGTCCATTAACTATGCTTGATTAAAAAAAAAAATAAAAAAAAAAGATATACCAATCTTTGTTTCAGATAAAGGTCAATCTGTTAAGACAAGTTATGGACATAAAGAATGTGCTCTTACTTTCACTTAACAAAGTAGCAAAGCTTGAATTTCGATATATAAATTTTGAAAGAACTACAAAAAAAAAAAAAATTTGCACAAACCTTTCTTTTTAATGGTTCCCCATGTTGGAGACTCAGATGGTTCAGAGAGTCCCATGTCATTCTTAGCAAACACACGGAAGTAATACTCTCTCCCCTGCATGATGTTCACAATGGTAAATTTGTGGTTGAAGAGTTGGTCTGCTACAGTCTGCCATGTACATTTGACAGAGTCCCGCTTCATCACCATGTAGTGGAGCCGATCATCACGTTTCTCATCAGGAGATGGAGTCCATACAAGAGTTACTGTGCCTTCTACATTCTGCTCAAGTTGTACTGGGCCTGGAGACTTAGGTTCATCTGTAAAATCATGACTTAGGTCATCGGTTTATATTTATATATAAATATGCTTGATATAACATGTATTTATATATATATATATATATATATATATATATATATATATATATATTTTTTTTTTTTTTTATACAGTACTGTGCAAATGTTTTAGGCGGTGTGGAAAAACTGCTGTAAGGAAAGAATGCTTTCAGAAATATAAATAATGATTGTTTATTTTTATCAATTTTCAAAATGCAAAGTGAGTGAACAAAAGAAAAATCTAAAATCAAATCAAAATTTGGTGTTACTACCTTTTGCCTTCAAACCAGCATCAATTCTTCTGGCCCCCACAGAGCCCTGATCTCAACATCATCAGTGTGTCTGGATTACATGAAGACAAGAAGGATGTGAGGAAGCTACATCCACAGAAGATCTGTGGTCCAGTTCTCAAGATAACTTGGAACAACCACAAGCTGAGTTCCTTCAAAAACTGTGTGCAGGTGTACCTAGAAGAACTGATGCTGTTTTGAAGGCAAAGGGTGGTCACAAATATTGATTTGATTTAGATTTCTCTTTTGTTCATTCACTGCATTTTGTTGATTGATGAAAATAAATGAGTCACACTTCCATTTCTGAAAGCGTTCTTTGTTTACAGCATTTTTTCACACCTGCCTAAAACTTCTGCACAGTACTGCATATATTTAATATATATATATATATATATATATATATATATATATAGATTAAGGTTTAAATGGACTAAAATTACATGTAACTTTAATGCCAATACTTCTCACGACAAAGCTCACATCAATCTTTTAGAGATGTCCTTAGCTGGTTTAATTAGTTCTGTATAAAAAATAGAAAGAAAGAGACTATCGATGCATATCAATGTACATTACCTGTGACTCTAATTTCAACATTGAAGGTGTCCTGACCCACCATGTTCTTAACAATAATGGTGTAGATGACAGTATCAGAACGTTCTGATGTTGGAATCAGTAGCTGGGAACCTTTCTCTGAATTTGTAATTGTTACATGTTTGGCCACAGGAACACCATCCTTTAACCATGTGATGTCTGGCAGCAGAGGGGAAGCCTGAGGGTGAAAATTAAGTATAAAGAACCTGAATATAAATGTATTGTGTCTGTACTGCCTTCATCTTTGAATGCTGCAGTGTAATATTAAATGTTTGCAATAATGTGGTTGAATATACTGATTAGAATATAATAAATAAATTAATATGAAAGTGA
Source organism: Hepsetus odoe (assembly GCA_017165825.1). Taxonomy (NCBI): domain Eukaryota; kingdom Metazoa; phylum Chordata; class Actinopteri; order Characiformes; family Hepsetidae; genus Hepsetus; species Hepsetus odoe. The sequence goes on along the minus strand of CM029366.1, from coordinate 26,903,415 downwards.
TTTAAAATGTTTGAACGATTGACGAAGTAATAATAGTTTGCCATCCGTGAAGTACAGTACCTCAAAGCAAATGATGAAGCATGCTGTGTTCGGCTTTCACAACTATAAAACTCTTCAACTCGCGGTCAGTGAATCTTGGTTTTACTGTAAAGTCAAAAGTCAAGTTTAAGTGCATTTTTTACAGATACAGTTAAAACATTAAAAAACACAACTATATTTGCCCTTACCAGGTGGGGGCATGGCAATGACATAGTTGTCAAACACTTGTGGAAGTCCCTCTCCTCCTTCATTGACAGCGATCACTCTCACCCAGTATGTGGCCAAAGACTTCAGACCTATTACAGTAAAGGATGTCTGGACAACAGGACTTGTAATTGAGCGGTTCCACTCCAGCTGGTCTGTGGGTCTGATCTCCATAATGTATCCTTTTGCTTCATCTTCTACCCCTGTCACTGCTTTTGGTTTTGTCCAAGCCAGGCTCAGTGTAGTGTAACTAGAGCCAGTTACTTTGAGGTCTTTCACTTTCCCAGGAGTCTCTGCCGAGACAACAGTTATGTACCATCTGAAAATGCTCCAAGGAATAGTTTGGGGAGTTGAAGAGCCAAGGCATGTTCAGTGATTAAAGCTTGCAGTTTTGAACTCAGGCTGAGAGTGTATACCTTCAAATTCTAATTCATTTCTAGAATGTGCTTATGTGTTGCCTATGATGTTGGTCATACCATCTCTATACAAACTGACTATTACCCAAGCATTCGAAGCTGTCAACAATGTACCTTCTTATATAAATTAGAAATTACACATAAGTCAACCGATCACATTTTAATTTCTTATAAAATACATTTTTTATAAAACACATTTTTCATAGCTGCTGTTTCACTGTTCCTCCATTTCACCCAGTTAAATATGAGAAAGTACTTTGTTTAATCATCCTTACTTTGAGGGTCCCTTGCACATACACAGTCGGAAGGGCCACTTGGTTCTCCAGGGCGTAATGATCCAGTGCAATCACTCACAATTCAAACTCAGCTCCTTCCAAAACATCTTTCGCTGCATACTTTTTTCTAAAGGCAATAGAGAAATATGGGACTATTTGTAAATGCTGCTGGGAAGTGTAAGCAAATAACACTTTGTGACACTTTTGACTTGAAATATGATGTATAATGACCTCTGATTGGTTCATCTACAGGATTCACTTGACTCCAGAGATTACTGCCCTTCTTTCGTTTCTCCACATTGTAGCCAATTATACTGCCTCCTCCAGTGTTTGTGGGTGGCAGCCATGTTAGAGTAATGCAATCCTTGAATGAACTGACCACCTTTGGAGAAGCAGTCTGACCAGGGAAGGCTAAAAGAATACAGAGGCAGAGTTTAACTGTTCAACTCATTACGTCTAGGAGGGCACTCTAACCTCCACTCCACCGTTTCTTCTGCTCAGTGCAGTATAGGTTTTCAATGGGAATTTATATTCAGTGATGCTTGAACCTCAAAAATCTTAGGTTTGCAAAGCACCACTTAAAGTGCCTGATTAAGGTTTAGAACATATGTGAAAGAAACATCACAAATAATGGAAAAATAAGGCATACTAAGAAGAATCACCTAATGTGCCAGCAGCAATGTCATCAGTTACCATCATGTCACTTATGCCTTCAGAATTCTTGGCCCTTATCCTGTAGCAGTACTTCCTGCCACGGTCTATGTCTGCATCCCTGTAGGTGGGCTGCCCAGGGATGTCTCCAATTTTAGTCCAAGTGTTGCGTCCCACCTGCTGGCGCTCCAAACTGTAATTGGTCACAGGACAGCCACCATCATCTTTAGGTGGCTTCCATTTAAACTCAATAGCAGACAATGAACTTTCTACCACTTCTACAGGCCCTTGTGGTGGTGATGGTTTATCTGAAAATTACAAATAAAGAGAACATGTATGCAATTAGTACAATGATATCTGACCTCTCTTCCATACTCCCTGTAACTCTGAAGTGTTGATCCCAAATATTTAAATTCCTCCACCATTGTCACCTCCACTCCCTGCATCCTAATCACTGCACTTTCCTCCCTTTTGTTCACATTCATGTATTCTGTTTTTGTCCAGCACACTTTCATTCCTGTACTCTATAGAGCATATCTCCACCTCTCCAGCTTCTCCTCAAACTGCACCCTACTTTCACTATCACTCATCAGCAAACACCATACTCTATACGGACTCCTGTCTAACTTTGTCTGTACCAGTGAAAACAAGAATGGGCTCCAGTGCTGATCCTTGATGTAATCCAACCTTTATTTTAAATGCACTCCTGCTGCAGACCTCATCACTGTCACACTGCCCTCATACATATCCTGTACTGCTCTGACATACTTCTCTGCCACACCTGACTTCATCATACAGGAACTCATCTCTAGGCAACCTATCATATACCATACTCATATCTGATAAAGTCGTACAAAGACATAATACTGACATACATTATAAAAAAAATACATATACACACTGTACCCTTCTTTTTTCATCATTATATTAAAGGAATGTATTTGAAATACTTAAAACTATTTTCATGGTTTTAAATGCTTTACAACAACACTTTATTTTGCTGCAAAGCCCCAAACTATAAAACTAAGAAAACATATGAGGTCTGTCTTTAGTGAATTGGCATTTACACTTTGTAGTAAATCATTATTTTTACTAATGACAGAACTAAGGCTACTTTCAGAAAATCTACTGTATGGCCAAAATATTTACTTTAGGTAAAATAACATAAACATTATATATATATATATATATATATATATATATATATATATATATATATACACACACACACAGTACTGTGCAAAAGTTTTTAGGCAGGTGTGGAAAAAATGCTGTAAACAACGAATGCTTTCAGAAATATAAATGATTGTTTATTTTTATCAATTTTCAAAATGCAAAGTGAGCGAACAAAAGAAAAATCTAAATCAAATCAATATTTGGTGTTACTACCTTTTGCCTTCAAACCAGCATCAGTTCTTCTGGCCCCCACAGAGCCCTGATCTCAACGTCATCCAGTGTGTCTGGATTACATGAAGAGACAGAAGGATGTGAGGAAGCTACATCCACAGAAGATCTGTGGTTCATTCTCAAGATACTTGAGACAACCTACCAGCAGTTCCTTCAAAACGTATTGCAAGTCTACCTAGAAGAACGATGCTGTTTTGAGAAGGCAAGGGTGGTCACAAATATTGATTTGATTTAGATTTCTTTTTTGTTCATTCACTGCATTTTGTTTATTTATGAAAATAAATGATTAACACTTGATTAACATGATTAACAACCATTTTTGAAAGCATTCTTTGTTTACAGCATTTTTTCCACACCTACCTAAAACTTTTGCACAGTATTGTATGCATGTATATATATATATATATATATATATATTATATATATATATATATATATATATATATATATACAGTATCTCACAAAACCCCCCTCACATTTTTGTAAATATTATGGGACAAGACTGAAGATATGACACTTTGATACATGTAAAGTAGTCGGTGTACAGCTTGTATAACAGTGTAAATTTGCAGTCCCCTCAAAATAACTTAACACACAGCCAATAATGTCTAGACCACTGGCAACAAAAGTGAGTACACCCCTAAGTGAAAAATTTCCACATTGTGCCCAAAGTGCCAATATTTGTTGTGGCCACCATTTTTTTCCAGCACTGCCTTAACTCTCTTGGGCATGGAGATCACTAGAGCTTCACAGGTTGCCACTGGAATCCCCTTCCACTCCTCCATGATGACATCATGGAGCTGGTGGATGTTGGAGACCTTGCACTCCTCCACCTTCTGTTTGAGGAAGCCCCACAGATGGGTCAATAGGGTTTAGGTCTGGAGACATGCTTGGCCAGTCCAGCACCTTTACCCTCAGTTTCTAGCAAGGCAGTGGTCATCTTGAAGGTGTGTTTTGGGTCATTATCATGTTGGAATACTGCCCTGTGGCCCAGTTTCCGAAGGGAGGGAATCACTGCTTCAGTTTGTCACAGTACATGTTGGCATTCATGGTTCCCTCAAGGAACTGTAGTTCTCCAGTACCGGCAGCACTCATGCAGCCCCAAACCATGACACTCCCAGCACCATGCTTGACTGTAGCCAAGACACACTTGTCTTTGTACTCCTCACCTGGTTGCCACCACACACACTTGACACCATCTGAACCAAATAAGTTCATCTTGGTCTCATCAGACCACAAGACATGGTTCCAGTAATCCATGTCCTTAGTCTGCTTTATTCAGCAAACTGTTTGCGGGCTTTCTTGTTCAGCATCTTTAGAAGAGGCTTCCTTCTGGGACGACAGCCATGCAGACCAATCTGATGCAGTGTGGGGCGTATGGTCTGAGCACTGACAGGCTGACCCCCCTCCCCTTCAGCCTCTGCAGCAATGCTGGCAGCACATCTATTTTCAAAAGACAACCTCTGAATATAACGCTGAGCACATGCACTCAACTTCTATGGTGGACCATGGCGAGGCCTGTTCTGAGGGGAACCTGTCCTGTTCAACCGCTGTATGGTCTTGGCCACTGTGCTGCAGCTCAGTTTCAGGTTGTTGGCAATCTTCTTATAGCCTAGGCCATCTTTATATAGAGCAACAAATCTTTTTTTTCAGCTCCTCAGAGAGTTCTGCCATGTGGTACCATGTTGAACTTCCAGTGACCAGTATAAGAGTGTGTGAGAGCAATAACACCAAATTTAACAAACCTGCTCCCCATTCACACCTGAGACCTTGTAGCACTAATAAGTCACATGACACCGGGGAGGGAAAATAGCTAATTGGGCACAATGTGGATATTTTTCACTTAGGGGTGCACTCACTTTTGTTGCCAGTAGGTTGGACATTAATGGCTGTGTGTTGATCCCATGAAAAGATATACAAAAATATTTACAAAAATATGAGGGGTGTACTCACTTTTGTGAGATACTATATATATATACACACACACTTAATAATTGTTTCTACCTTCATTAGAAACTGAACTGAAATGGAAAAAAAAGCAGTTAATTCAAAGGTATGTTCAAGCGTGAGCTTCTGGTTTGTAACATATAGCTAACTTGTATGTATTTTTATTCTTATCTGTGCTCTACACATCTGATTTTATACCTACCAAGGACAACAAGTTTTGATGTAGCCTCTATGGTGGCAAATTCATTCTTGACTTTGATTTTGACCTCTCCAGTGTCTTTACGCTGACATCTGGTAAGAAGGAGCCGACTGTGAGTCGGAGAAGTTTCTATCTTGATATTGGATCCATGCAAAAGCTCCTCTTCATCTTTGAACCAATGTACTTTGATGGGTTCTTTGCCCATGAATGGAAGCTTGAAAACAGCATTTTCACCAGCTTTTACAATGATTGGTTCCAAGAACTTACCCAAGGCATCTGCATTGATTTTTGGTGGATCTGAACAAGAACAGAGTTGAACATGTTGTAATTCTCAGTCTGCAATGTGCAAGTATAACCTTAATACAATTTGACTGTAATACAACATATTTTTACCTTGGATGCATAATGCTGCTTCTGATTTGCGTCCATCAGCTTCAAATTTATACATCCCTGAGTTTACCTCCTTTGAGTCCTTAATGATTAGTCTATGAGTGGCTCCATCCTTAATAATAATAATCCCATTGTTGGCTTCCAACTAAGATTAAAGCACAGAATGAACACAGAAAACACAAGCAGTATTAAAATTTATGTAATGACGCAATAAGCTTCGTTGGGCTGCATGACAACAAGTTCTGAAATACAAGTCAAAATAACAAGGGACATATGCTTCTATATTTGTTGTGCTGAGTTTAATTGGTCAATAAAAGAGGTTTATTCACATCCTTTACCTTTTTACCATCTTTGTACCAAATTCCATTGCAGTCTTTACTGCTGAGTTTAACGAACAGTTCTGCAGACTCCCCAACATTGGCAGTGGTGTCTGACAACCCACAGAGAAAGTGGACTCCAGGTTCTGTACAAAGACATTAAAAAACATTGAAACATGATTACTTCATATAGTTCAACAACTTTAATAAAGGTCAGGTACTATTAACCAAAGCTGAACACACACCTGTAATAGTGTCAGGGACCAAAGGACCATCTCTGATGCGTTTCTTATTCTTAGTGTCTCCAATTCCATCTCCACCTGTTCCCTCTCCACCTATTCCATCTCTACAGAGTCCTTGTTTCCCTAAACCATCTTTTTTTGTTCCATCACTTCTGGTTGAATCCATTCCTACACCACCTTTCAATCCATCTTTTCCAAATCCATCAGTTCCTGAGCCATCTTTCCCTCCTTTTCCAAACCCATCTTTTTCAGAAATGTCTCCTGCTCCTTCTTTTTCTAATGCATCTTTTCCCATTCCATCTCTTCCCATCTTATTCTGTTCACATCGATCTCCACTGATTCCATCTGTGGAAACAGACCCACCACTACCATTCACTTCAGCTGCTTTGGCTGCAGCATCCTTCTTAGCCTGGTCTCTACTGGCAGCATCATCTCTCTCCTTCTGCAGCCTGGCCTTTTCTTCAGCCAGGTAATTAGCATCACCTGTAGCACTGTGGCCTTTCCCACTGGTTTTTTGATCACCTAGGTACAAAGAACACAATAATACTGTGTTTATTTTGATGTTTGATAATTTGTCGAATGGTGAAAATATAAACCCACCTTTATAAGACAGGGAAGCTTTGCTTGACTTGATGCCAGCAATGGCTGTGTAGATACCCTTGTCCCCTGGTTGACAGTTCTTCACCACTAATCTGTGAGTGAGCATGTCTTCTGATACTGTGATGTCATATTTGTCCCCATGCTCAAGAGTGACATCACTGGCACACCAAGACATTTTTGCCACAGGACCAGAAAAGACACACTCAAACGTAGCATCCTGCCCTTCAACAACCTGAACATCTTTCAGTGTGCTATTAAATTCCACATCAGGAACTGAGAACAAAAGCAGAACTGAAGTTGGCCAAGCTGTAATTGATATAGGCCTTCACACTTAAATTAATTAAAATTTACATTTTTACTTCACAGCTTAAATTTAAGCATATCTGATTGGAAAATTTGCTGCAGTCTAAACTACAAATAGCCACATGAGATCAAATTCAGTCAGATTTGAGGCACAATGTTTGGTGGTGAAAAATCTGATCTTAATCAGATTTTTGGATATGTGAATCAGTATGTCTGGTCAGATCAGAGTTCTGTTGTTAAACTGAGGGCAACAGAGTAATTTGAGGGTAACAGTTTTGACTACTGAATGACTGTCAGTACTGGTGGCTTTGTTGTTGTTAACCTAGGGCTTGATGGATCTACCATGAAATTTACAGACAAACTAAAAGTATTCATTAATTAACCCTAGAATAAGTGACAATGAACTACATTGAATAAACAAGAATTTAACGATTTTTGGCCAGATGTTGTAAGCTTGATAGCATAAAGGGGCAGTGGTGGCCTGCTGTTTAGGGACCATGTCGCAGGATCGGAAGTCCTGCTGCACGGTGTTTGAGTGCATGGGTTAAATGCAGTGGTCCAATTTCGTTCATTGTGTGCTGTGCTGTGACCTTGCAATGACAAGGGTTGTCACTTTCACTTTCACCTTCATGCATTTGAATCCCAGACCAGTAGATTGCCCTGAGGTAACCTTGAGCAAGGTAACGTTCCTATCACTGTTCCCTGGAGGCTTTAAATAGCTGCCCCCTGCTGCACGTGTGTGTATGGATGAAAAGCAGTGTTGTGTTTCACTAATAGTCACTTTCACTTCATAAATATGAATATCTAAGTTTTAACTTTGGAAGCTGGAAGATGGAAATTAGTATAATAAAGGAAATGAAAAAGGTCCTAAGCATGTTAATCAAATGTGTGTCTTACTTTCCAAGCAGGTTGAGAATATGTTAACATCCTCAACATCCACCTGATATAAGCCTGCATCCTCTTGTACAATATTATTGATGCTGAAAGTATATTTATCACCATCTTTCTTCATATTATGTTTGGTGGAATTATTTGTGCCATCGCCATAGTCAAGCATTTCACCATCCTGCAAATGTACCAAGAATAGACACATTAATCCTCTAAACAGACAGACGTGAATTGCTTCTACATCATGCATTTTGTGCATTGAGGACACAAATGAGCGTCACCTTGTAGATACTAATTTTGCTATTGTTATCCTTGAGCTTCATGTCAAGTTCAAACTCAGCCTTCCCATTTGCTTTCACCTCAATTGGTTTCAAGTTTTCAACTTTTTCAACAACCTGGGTGAAAATAAAGAGGAATAGATTTAATACAATACAGCAGGTCTAGGAGTTAATTGAAAAAGATGATCTCCATTGTCTCCTAGTCCATGGAAAACAAAAAACATAAAAAACACATTTACTTGACAGCAAAATGTCAAAGCTTTTGATACCTTTTCCTGTTCATCTTCTAACTCTTTTTTCATCTGGTTAAGTTTTTTCAACATCCAACGATAATTAGTGATTCCAAAATCCTGACAGATACGTTCATAATCTTTCTTCTGAGCACTCAGTAGCACCTCCCAGAATTTTGGATCAATTTCTCCTTCTTTCTTGGGTTTTTCTTTTCTCTTCTTCACAACTCTAAACATATGATCATTTATAATAAGTCAAACATAGGTTTCAGATGGACCCATTAAGTGGACCGTTTAATTGCAGAGAAAATAATAAATGGTTATATGAAATTTATGTTAATTATACGATACTGTACACTGTTTTCTTCAGCATCTTTCTGAAGTCTTCAGGGTCATTTTGTGGATCACCTGAAAAAATAAAATGTGAAAACTAAAAAAAAAAGACCCATTTATCCCCGTAACTTCCCAAACCAACAATATTAACAGATAAACCGAACATGTTGATGTACTCTGCACTTTAAATCCTATTTTAATCTTCAGTCTTATTTCTGTTCGGTGTGTGTTTTGTTTTTTATTTTGTTTTAGAGACCATTTAAACACATTTTAGGCTGACTAAAGGAAATGTTTTCGTTTGTTTTGTGGACACTCAAGGTAACTCAAGGCAAATTATGTGAATGTGTTCTTCACTGTGTGTTAGCCTGAAAATAATAGACATACCTGGTTTCTTTTTCTTGAATCCAGCTGAAAAAATCCCCAAAACATACAAAAAAAAAAACAGTAAGTATGGAACACGATGCAAGAAATTGTTATTACTGCTGCCAATCTTATTTCTTACCCTCAATAACATTCAGAGTAGCCGTGGAAACAGCTCTTCCAAATGCATTTGTGGCAAAGCATTTGTATGTGTCTGCTTGGTCTATGGTCACATTTAATATCTGTTAAATGAAGAAAGAAAGAAAGAAAGAAAGAAAGCTTTGAGTTTTATTGATTGACCAGTCAGATAAACAGGACTCCTGCTGATGCACAGGAAGTGATTACTTTTGTTGACTTTCCTTCTCAATTAATAGATTTTTCATTGATCCGTTTTTGTTTTGTTTACTTGCGATCTTCCACTTTTTCATTCCAGCAACACTGGAACCTCTAGCATTCTCCTTCTCAAAGACTGGCCAGGGGGCAATAGCCATTATGCTAAAAGTGATCATCCATCGTGATCTCTCTGCAACGAATTAAGAATCTGATTAACATTTCCGGTTGGGACACTTGAGCATCTAACGGCAGCAGACCCGTTTCACTTTGGATTTCAGAGCAGCTTAAACACATACAGGATAGTCGTGCTGGAGGACTGGAACATATTCGTTTGAAAGAATGGAAAAGTTTATTCATCATTGCTTAATATGACACTGAGTTTATAGGCTTGTTATAAATTGTGTAGTTAACATAGTAATATTAAGATTACCAAGTTAAATGAGACTGTTACCAATTAATTCTAGCTAGATAGAGCTAATATAACTTGATCTAAACTAAGAAATTAAAAAGAGTTTTTAGACTAATTTCCTGCCTGAAGTGCAGTAATTCTGGTAGCCAAGTAACTTAGCAAGTGTTTTTGTGCATTTTTGCACTTTCAAATTTTTACCAATTTGGCAATTAGTTGTTTTTGTTTATTACATCTTTTGGTGTCTGAACAAATCAATTAACTTGACACTTTCAGTCAAACTCTCATTGTAAACACTCCACTCCACACTGCACTCCACTCCTTAATGCTTTTGTAGGTCCAGAAATGTATACATGACCTTTATAATGTGTTACCTAAATTTTGACTCGACCCATGAGAGCCCTTCACTAAATATGGTTTATATGTTATTAGGCTCTGCTATGGCTTTACTATGGCAACTCATGGCAGCGAGTTCATGAGCAAACAAATTGACTTTATTCTTATTTTTTTTGTTTGTTGATTTTCTGGATCAACAAACATTTACGTGTGAAGATACATCTGGCAAGTGCTGATTAACATGAAAGGATAAACAGGAAAAGGCAGGACACTGAAAAAAACTAAAGGAATCCCCCAAAAAGGGCAAACTGGGGGAAGAAAGAGCCCCAGCCCAGCACAAGGTTTCATAGGTAAGAAGTCAAATGGAAATGATGTGGGTGTTCATGCAGGAAATTGATGGGTCTGGAGTGATCACAGTGGGGATGCATTTTAGTGGAAATGGAAATGAAAGTATATCCTTATATGATAAATACATGGACTTAATAATACAAGTGCACAGCTACTGATTAACCAGGTCTGATCACAGACAGAACTGAAGAAACATTATATGTTTTAAAATGAAATGAACATTTTACCTCTAAAATATATTCTCCAGCCTTTTCATCATATCTTGTCCTATACTTCTCGGGATCAGAGATATCTCCTTTGTTACGTGCCCAGGTTACGGTGGGGACCGGCTCTCCTGTCACTACTGCTTTGAAGAAAGCCATTTTACCTGCAATTACACATGACATAGTAAACTGAAAACCTGCACATTTCTAACGTGTGCTATTTTACTGCTTTTGTAATTCTGTCAGGAGAATGATGTTTCATTCATTTTGCAGAAAATATTCATGTGAACAGGAATAACTAGAAAAAATATACATTCATAATCACACCATAGAAATCCACATATTTCTTTATTTGCTCATTCTCCTGAAGATGAAACGTACAGAAATGAAAACACACACTCATCACACACTCGTCACGTCACACTCAGGGCAGTGATGGCCTAGCGGTTAAGGAACAGGCCCCAGGATCGGAAGGTACCCTTGAGCAAGTTACTGTCCCCATCACTGTTCCCCAGGTGCTTTAAATAGCTGCCCTGTGCTGCACAGGTGAAAAGCAGAGGCTGAATTTCGTTGTGGTTCACTGTGTGCTGTGCTGTGCTGTGTTTCACAAAGATGAAAATAGTCACTTTCAATTTCGTCCAAAAATTGAAACTGGCTAACTTTGAAAATGAAAATACGTGTTAATTCTTTGTTCTCTGGGGCCTTCATATTAATGCACAGCTATTGTTTATGAAATTCAGTGTCCTCAACAGAAGGCTCTGGACAGTCAGTTCAGTCCAATTATTTCTGTTCTAATGTGCTCTTTGCTTTGCAATGTGCTTTTTCATTGCCATTAAATGATTAAATGATTAAATATGTCTCTGTTTTTCATGGTCCTTTTTACTCATCATTAACTTGTTTAAACAACCAAAAGGTAAAGTGTGACTTTAATAACTTTTTGACTACATGCTCATATACTTTATTATTTATTCCTAATAGGATGGCATGAATATTTCAAACCATAATGTCATGTGAAGATGTATAGTCCCTCTAAAAGTAACAGCAAGACCAATTCATTTGTTTTTGCAAAGCACGGTAGACATTTTTGTCCTGGGATGTATTGTTCAGGGGGTTTCCCTGTCTTTTGCCCTGGAGTCAAAGCAGAATGCAGGTATTTGCGGTTTTGTGTGTAAATGTATGAAATCCAAGCCTGTCTATAAAGCCCTAATGACCTTTATGTTCACATCGCCTTCACAAATCTAGCACATTTTGAAATGGAAAAAGCATGAGAACATAAACAACTTGGTACGAATTATTGAGATTTCCAAACTTTTGGCCTATTTTGATCTCTAAGAGGAACAGAAATAACCCTCTGTTGCAGTGGGATATCCCAACAGCTGCTCATGAGTAGAAAGAAGATTGGTAACTCAATAATAATAACAACAATAACAACAACAGTAATAATAATAATAATAATAAATATTATTATTGTTGTTGTTGTTGTTGTTATCATTAGTAGTAGTATTTTATTTTTCATATTTTTCATATTTCATATTTTTCATATTAGTATTTCATTTTACAAAAATGAGTAGTATTTTTAGTAGTAGTATTTTAACCATGGACTGCAGAGAAAGCAGGGGTATGTATTAAGACTATTCCTAGTAATTACTTCATTTAGTTTTAGATAGGGCTGGGAATACAATTCACTTTTTTCACTTATTACTGAGAATACAGTATTTAGTCTCTTAATATTTGAACCTTTTCTCTTGGTTTGAATGATCGGATGCAGTGTTTGGTTTTGTCCACCAGAGGAAGCTGCTGATTCACCGCCACACACAGAGGCGTTTATCGTGTTTAACAAACATCGTTTTCCGCGTTTTAAGAAAAGCGTGGAGAAGCTTTTAGAGTGGAAATGTGACCCTGCCTGCTCGGCCAGGGCAGGATTCCCCCTCATTAAAACACACAGCTGGAGCTCACTGCACAGCTGTGGCACTGCGGCCTTTCACTTCCTCCAGTTCTCACTGCAAAATCCAGCAGGGCTCAACAGTTTATACACACACACACACACACACACACACACACACACACACACACACACACACACACACACACACACACACACACACACTTTTACACACATACAGTGTTTCACACAAACACTTTTACACACACAAACACACAGTTTCATACACACACACACACACTGTTTACACACACACAGTGTTTCACACAAGCACTGTTAAACACACGCACACTTACAAACACTGTTTTACACACACACTTTTACACACACACACACACAGTTTCACACACACAGTGTTGCACACAAACACTGTTTTACACACACAAACACACACACACTCTTGCAAACACTGTTTTGCACACACACAGTGTTTCCACATATAAACTTTTACACACACATACACTTACAAACACTGTTTTACACACACACTTACACACACACACACACACACACACACACACACACACACACACACACACACACACACTGTTTTGCACACTCATACACACATTTTTACACAAATACTGTTTTACACACGCACACACACTGTTCGACACTCACACTTGTGCTCTGTGATCTGTTAGCAGTTCAAGTCCAGTGAGTAACTTCATTGTTCGTTGTTAACATACAGTGTTTCATAAATATCAATGAACACGTTCAATTGAATGATTTGGACGTTTTTCTAATTATGAAAATGTATTTTTCATTATTACCCTTATTTTATGCAGAAGGACAATTTTTTACCTTCCTGAATTTTCGTGGCAGTCGGTTTTCTAGTAAAATCCGGGGTGGTTTTTCCTGCTGGTAGATTCTCAACATACTGCGTGATCATAACACCCGGCACCCTGGACCTCTTCTTGATTGCCACTGTTAATAAAAAGAGATAAAAGGCTGCATTATACACACTACACAGTGTGGTTTTCATGAAATTATCAAGACAGCACTGCAGTGACATTTTCACATGCAATGCTGTAAAAGACAGATATTTCACACTAAATAAGTCCATGACTTCAGCAGCAGATTCATGTTTCAGGATTTGAAATTGTAACTTAAACCGCAAGGGAGCAGCATCTAAGAACAAAAGCAGGTCAGAAGCTGAAAATGTTCAAATATCCTGTTTCAAGATGTCCCAAATTATTTAGAGAACTCATTTTGTGAGATGATTAATTTAAATGTATGTAATACTTTCACTTTAACAACAATCTTTTTTTTTCTTAACCAAGCAGAAGTCTGTCTTACCTGAACCAGGTGGCAAATCATCGTCACCTGAGGGTTTTAGATGAACAAGACAATAAAGATAAAACTCATTTCTGCAGAGACATTGCAAGGTGAACAAAAACAGTCCATGAGTTACAAAAATGAATTTCTTAATATTCAGGTAGAGAAGTGATGTTTGAATAAAAAGTCCCATAAAAAAAGCGAGTTCAGATCCCTAGAGAGGAACACCTGAATGATCCAATAGAAATAATGTTATCTTCTTCTCTTTATAAAATAAAAATATATTTAACATGAAACAAAAGTTTAAAAATGGCACATAGTGTTAAATTCCTGACAGTAAAACGTGTACAGTTCATATATAATTTATCGCTTGTTTGCTGAAAAAGAAAAAGTGGCTTGTGAAAGAATTATAGCACATTTTGCACAGTTGGTTTATACTAGAGAACCTCTTTTATTCTGTGTGCTCAGCTGCACAAAAAAAACTCAAAGGCTCCACTGGGTCAGATTGATCCATGTTGAATGGACATGTTTAAAATGAGAAAATTGGCTCACCTTTCCCTATGAGAGCACGTCTGGACATCTCCAAAATGATCTTCGTCCTCTTTTTCAGCAAAGTGTTTGGTCTGTGAAATGAAGAAGTGGATTTATCTCTCTTAAGCCCATTGAGGAATGTCTGCTCCGAGCTGTCATTTCATCACGTACTCTTACCATATAGATGAGCTTTATGAGTACACAATCTCTGATCCGTTACTCTCCCACCCTCTACCCTGTTTATCAGTAGTAAATGACATCAGATGTTATTTGTGTGGGGGACCATTTTCGACACTGTTATGACACCAGCGTGGTAGCGCATACAAGTGGTTATTGTGCTCTGACGCACATCATTGCTGAGGTTGTTGAACCTCAGTGTCACTGCTGGGTTGAGAATACCAGAAACCTGCCAACATGGTCTTGTGGTGATGACTGTCACAAAGTGTGCCTGGAAATTAAATAAAAGATGCAGTAAAGTCTTCAGCTATCTTTAACTGTGCGCCAATGAGCCAGGCGTGTCTAATAAATTGACTGTAAGGATGTACTGCATTTTAAACACTCAATGAAGCAATTGTGTTTTTTCTGACATATATTGAGTCTACAATTTAAATCGTGTTTGTTTGCTAGAAAAGAAGATCTAGACCTGGCTTAAAGATTAGAATATCCAGGTTTTCTTAACCCTCTATTGCTGAGCATAATGTGCTAGACTGCCATGTATCTGTGGTTGCTTTGTCCAGTACTTCATACATGTTTATTTGGCTGCTCTGGTGTGACTCATTTACTTAAATAAGAAGTCATTTTAAAACCTTGATGGTCTGTAGTACTCAAGAGGTGTGCATGTTAAGACAGGGAACGTGATACTCCATTAGATGGCCGTATCTGTAGCAGCCACAAGAGCAGCATGATACGCCTCCTTTATCCATGTAATAAAGTTAAGGCAGTCCATCTTCTGCAGAAGTGTGGTGTTGATATGCCTTTCATGCTCTCTTTAGAGTGAAGATTTAGAATCCATTATCAAAGTACAGAGTATTTTAAAACCTTCCAGTTTTTTCTTTCCAAGTGTTTCTGAAAGCCCCTAAAATATTGTGGGACATCCTTAAATGTCATTGCAGTGTTGTAATAGCCACTACCTAATTAGGCTCAGAAAATTAATCCTTTTTTAAGCTGTGGCCTTCAAAAAATGATCCAATAAAGATATTTTAAGATTCTGATTTGATACATGTTGCATGTGCAGTAATACAAGACTGATAATAAAGCTTTTTATGGCATTCTAGGGTTCACAGGATCCTTTGCAATGCTTTTGCATGCTGCAGGGGGCAGCTATGTATCCTCTGCTTTTGATAGGTCACATACCTCATAAAAGTATTAAATACATGCTAGGAGAGAACGGAGGTTATTTTATTTTATTTTAAACTACTGATTACTATTTAACAAATTAAGTGACCAGAACCTTGGGCAAAATGCATTGGAACTGTTCATCATATAAACAACAATATTTTTGTATGTTTTCCAAGTTCCAATGTTAATATGTACTAATTTTTAAAAAATTTTTAATGAGGCTTTTCCAAAAGTGTTCTCAAAAGAATAAGCAGATAAGTGTATCTCTACAAATTGTAAATATTAGGTTGTCATTTATGATGATTATCTGGTCATTGGCTACTCTAATGTACATATATTAATAAGATCTTTTATTATTTTTATTTTTATATCTTGCATTTTTTTCTTTTATACATATCTTTCTTACATTGAGAGGCCTTGCAGAATTGAATTGTACTCGAACAAAATGGCCATGAAGATCTTTCTATTCTATTCTATTCTATTCTGTTCTATTCTAGTCTAGTCTAGTCTAGTCTAATCTAGTTTATTCTAAATTGGTTTTGTGAATGAATGTGGGTTTTTGTACTCAAGCTCTGAGGAAACCCTTATTGTAGATTTTGCTACATGTAAGGAACCTCTCTTAGTGAATTGTAAAACGTAGTCAAAACTTTTAGAATACATTAAACAAACTATTTAAAAATCCAATCAACATTAAATTTTGGGAAAAATGAAAGAGTTTATCATCACCTTCATGATCAGTTAATTTGACCTGACTTTAGTTCCAGTGTTGTTTCTGTTCAGATCTGAACACATGATGATTCAAGATTTCTTTTAGTATCAGTCCTTCTCAACTTCAGGTCTAATGAACTTGTAACAGTCACAAACTAATGATAGTTAGCAATAACCAAGGTGCTATTTGTTCATCTTAAAAGACTCACCTTAAAAATCCAATTTCTTCTGACAGCCTGTTAGAACTCCAGAATTTTAGTGTAACTGCATGTGAACAGCAATAACTTTTTGCTGGGTCACATGGGAACCCTATAGGAGGTGAGGTTGATCAGCTGCTACATTTAAGGTTTTTATGTGGCTGAGGCTTATGTTCAAGAGGACGTCCACGTTGCTATATTCATATTTAGCAAAATAAGAGCTCCTTAATGTAAATCATTAGATTAGACATTAGACATTATAAAAGTAGAATAAAAACCACCACCAAATAAATGCATTTCTTGCAAGTGAGCTCACGGTCCTTAATGTATTCTAATTCAAATGTTTTGAATAGTGCCACTTATCTGTGGGCTGCATAATTTACACTGAGACAATGACCATAGACATGATGTTTGCTTGTGCTTCAAGCTTTAATGTCTGAAATGATCCTCCAGGGCATTATACCACTAGATTACAGCACAGTGTTGTTGTAATGACTTTATGTGTTTGATCTTTCCCGAACAAAATCATTTTGGTTTTTATTTTGTTTTTGTTTTTTTTTTTTTTACATAGAATCCATTGGCTTTTCCTGATCCCTCTACTACCTTGTAAAACAAAATATTCTGATGTACTGGCCCACTAGTGCATATTGCCCTTGTGCTGGTCCACTAGTGCATATTGCCCTTGTACTGGCCCACTAGTGCATATTGCCCTTGTGCTGGTCCACTAGTGCATATTGCCCTTGTACTGGCCCACTAGTGCATATTGCCCTTGTGCTGGTCCACTAGTGCATATTGCCCTTGTGCTGGTCCACTGGTGTGTATTGCCCTTGTGCTGGTCCACTGGTGTGTACTGCCCTTGTGCTGGTCCACTGGTGTGCATTGCCCTTGTGCTGGTCCACTGGTGTGTACTGCCCTTGTGAGTGTTACATTTCACATTGACAGGGGTTTGACCAGCTTGACATGCCCAGACAGCTTGCTCTCATAACCTCAGCATGGACTGGGCCCTGAACTGAGATATTTCTTGGCAATTGACATGATAGACTTTACAATAAAAGGCACATGTTGACTTTAGCATTACAATAAAGGCAAGGAAACGCTTGGTGAGGCCAATGGGGCAAACTAGTAAGTTAAGTGTTTATTTAACAAGTGACCCGAATAACCTTTTCCCATTGCATTAATATCAAAACTGTTATAGAAACCAGGCTAAATAGTTAGCAGCTCATTTAGCTAATCTGATCTCAGATGCTCAAGGCAGTGCCAGTGAAACTAATACAGGTCCATCCGAATGCGTTGGAACAGTAAAGCCACTTCATTTGTTTTTGCTATGCGCTGAATAAATTGAGCTGTGAGGTCAAAAGGAGAATATGAGATGAGTTTTCTAGATATGTTTAATTGCATGGAACATAGTACCTTGCATTTAGCAGCAGTGTTAATTCACATGCATTCAGCTTAGTATTGCTCAATTTAAACTCCAGAATACCTGAATCATTCTATTGAACTATGAACTATAGAGGGAGAAATATGCGAATCCCTTCCAATGTTTCTTTGTGTCATTTTTTAAACATTCAAACATTTTCTCATGCATTTGCTGATGAACTGGTGATCTTACTGGAGATGGTTTCTTAACGTTTGCAATGAAATCTTTAACTGCAGGTTTTTTTTGTGTGATTTTTGCATTTTCTGGACTGCACTAACCCTTATTTGGGGTTGTAGTTGAAGAGTCTTTAGGACTAAACCACTTGCCATTCGTGCCCTAATAATGAATCCACTTTTAAAGTCTGTTCTTGTGGTCCAAACCAGGAAGCATGTTTAACATTTTTCTGCTTGACACAGAATGTTTGTATGGAAGAATTTTTGTTTTCCACTCATTTATATGCCATGTCTTTGCCATACATTTGTAAAAACCTGGAACAGGTCATTTTTGTTGAAGTTTGTTTATCTTCCAAAATTGCATTACTTGTATATGATTCTGTAGGAATTATTTCAGATTTCAGATTTTTATAAGGCTTGTTATGGAAATCTCAGAAATGCTGAAGCTTTCTGAGCAGAGGCTTCCCAATCAGTGCCCTGACTGGTCCTTTGTTGATATCCCAGGCATTTGTGGTGCTATTCTGATGCAATTCTGTCCCACTGAAAATAGTCTATAATATGGCATAACTATCTTTTAAATATGAGGGTTGCATATAAATCAACAATTAAGGGATTATGCTTGTGAAAAAATGGAACTCATAGTTCTTTTTTTTATTATTTAGACCACTCTCTGAATTGCAGATGTGAATCGAGAACATAATGGAAATTAAAATGTACTTTTCCTAATAATTAGTGAACCAATGGGCAAGGCAGAAAAGTACAAAAAGTCAATCAAAATAAAAATTTCATGATAAATAGACTCAAACAAACTGCCTAAAATGATTTAAGGTAAAATGTTTAAAATTGTTTTACTTTAAAAAGGCAAACAAAATTACAACAAAATTACTTTTTCAGAAGATTTGTTGTAAATATACTCACCAGTTACCATTAAAGCACTTTGCACAGTTTGTCAGCCTGAGAGAGACACACACAGAACTGCCATTAATCAGATATTACTTGGGTTGTTGGGGGTTCTTAGTCTGAAAGAAAAAACTTTTTATGAAGCATCCATATAAGCACTTTTTATGTTGCATCTGGAATTTGCAGAATTATTGACCTATTAATTAGATTTATTCAAGGACTTAAAGTGATAGCCCATCTTATGCCATGGAAATGTACACTTGACATGTAATGGTCTGCTGAACTGAGATGGCTATAATTTGGCGGATGGGGGTCCTTGCAGACACTGGAGTCGTGTATCGTAGGAACCATGCTGAGGCCGAAGCTATTTGTGTTGAAATATGAAACAATGAAGCCCAGTCTCTTATGCCAGCATCAGCAGCTCAGATGTCAGAAGCAGGGTACAGTGTGTCTCAGTGATTTAAAAATGAAGTATTCCATCCATAGGTTTTTAAACTGTCGGATTTAATTTGCAATGCTATAATGTAACATTTTTGCATTATGTAAAGTGCACAAACTGCTCACAGACGACCCAGTATTCATGAAATAATTCTCATAGCTAAGTTGTGTTTCACATATTTCTCAGCATTTGTGCAAGGTCAATCTAATGTACTTTTTAATTTAATGTAATGAAAAAAAATTGGATTATAAATAATAATATTATAAATTGACATTAATGGGCAATGATTTTGAAATGTGTAAAAAATTGTCCAAACAATCATTGGTTGCATTATAAAATTAGGCTTCTATCATTAATTACAGGACAGTGATTTCTGCTTTTAGGACTTCTTTCTGCTTTTAGGACTTCTCACTGTCTTACTTATGTCAAACCTTGAACAAGTGATGAGATGACAGATGCCATGCTCGGATGTACTGTACTACAACCGTAGTACATTAATATCTTTAATTTGAAGTTTGACAGAGCACTTATTCCCAAATCAATTGACTGCTACCATTTTGTACTCACCACCATCGTTTGGCTCCACAGTGAGGATGTACATGGAGCAAACTTCATGAACATGACACAATAACGGTTATTAGAGTTGATGCAGATGACATTCAGTTACCATGAGGCATAAGGTGCAGGGGAACCTTAAACAGCACAGGTCATGTAGCATTGGCAGTCCTATGGTGGAGTGTAGAATTTCAAAGAAATCATAATAGAGGAGGTGTCTCAAAAGTTGTTTGGTTGAAAAACTAGTGGAAAGTTTTGTGCAAAGTTTTGTATTGATCAATAAAGTTATTACTGTGGTAACATGATGCAAACACGCATGCAATGGCTCAACTTTGTTGATGCTAATTTACATTTTGCAGCATTTAGCAGATGCTCTTATCCAGAGCTACCTCCCTTTGATTACAGGGACAGTCCCCCTGGAGCAATTCGGGGTAATGGGTCTTTCTCAGGGGGATTCAAACCAGTGACCTCTTAGTATGTAGGCAAGTATCCTACCACTAGACCACCACCACCCAACACCTTGTGCTTATGATTCTGAGGTCTCAGGTAGTCCCATGTCATTCTTGGCATAGATTTAGAAGCTATACTCTCAACCTCAGGGGACAGGACAGGACAACCTTGGGCAGAAGAGCACCATATGCGTGGAGCCAGTCATCCAGCTCCCAGTCTGGTGATGGGAGCTGTATGATGATCACCTTGTCATGATCAGCTGGTCTAACATCATTGGATCTGATGACTTTGTTATCTAACATTATGAGATTGAAAATTGTGACCATGATTGGTACAGTTGCTTAAAAAACATTATCCAATAAAAATATTTATATATATAGTGATAAAGATATGTGTCACACTCAAGGGAAAAAAACTGTCTGTAAAAGTAAAGTTATTGTTTTTTATATTAGTTGAACCTTAGACTTACAATATGGAATATGGTCAGATTTTTTTTTTTTTTTTTTTTTTGGTGACTGGGACAATCTTTTTTTTATTATTTTTTTTTAGATTTTTAGTCAGTGGAAGTTGATTAAAAGATTGAAGTTGATGACTCACTTTGTTAAGTCAATATTGGATAACTTGTTACGTAAGACCTGTCTGGAGTATTTTACGTCAAAACCACTGAAGCCAAGTCTTTTCTGATCGAGACAGAAAGCAAAGTCCAGTCAGAAACAACTTCAGTGGCTTTCTGGATTTCAATAATTATCCAGTTTTCAGTTTGCTCAGTTCAGGGATTTAATCGGACTCTTCCATCATTGGTCAAAAGTATTGGAATCAGTTACTAAGCTCTGAGTCTAACCCAAACTTCACATATACTTTCAATCTGAAACAGCTGTGGTCCAATATTGAAACAGTCTAAAAAGCATACGCCTTTTCCCAAGTGTTCATTACATTTGTTTGTGAGTAAGCATCAATGTCCGTTCTTCTTCCATCATGTTCTTCCCCTTTCATGTTCATTAACTCCTGATACATTTCCAGTGAATCCATCTTTCCCTGACTCATCTCTTCCAGTTCAATCTTTCCCCTTCCATCTTTTCCTGATCCTACTTTTCCTGAGCCATCTAATACTGATTGATTTCTTTCAAATTCATCTCTTCCAGATCCATTCCTTCCCAATTCTTTCAATTACTGATCTGTCTTTTCCTTTTCTATGTTGACCCATTTGTCTTCTTTGGTTCAATCTGTTGCCCATCTGCAAACCCAGATTGACATCTACATTTCTCTTCAGCTGCTCTGCCTGCCTCATCCTCCTTTTTTTTCAACTAGGTCCGGTTATCTGGATTGCCTGCACCATTCAGGCCTTTCCCATGTGCATTTGGTCAATCTACATATAGAATATACTGGTGATATTTACAGTTGTACCATTATCTTCTGGTTTTCTGTGAGTGACCATATCTTCTGAAAATGTTGTATTGCTCTCCTTGCTTAGAGTCATATTAGGCACAGCAGGTGATTTCTGGCACAGGATCAGAGAGAACACACTCTAATGAAGCATCCTGTTCGCCGTTAACATTCTTCAGCATGCAATCAAACCAGGTCCGAACCCCAACGGGGTAAACCGAGGGCAACAGAGGCAAGGAAAAACTCCCCCAAACAGAAGAAAGAAACCTTGGGTGGAACCAAGACCCAAAAGGAGAACCCATCCTCAACTGTTTGACACTGGAAACAAAGATGGAAAGAAAGAAAGAGAAAGTGCAGTTCATAATTAATTAATTAAGATTATTGCAAAAAGAGTATTGCAAAATTATCCATTATCTTAGTCATATTGCAAGAGTACAGAAAGCTATTAATAGTTGTGGAACTATTTCTAAGTTCTTGCAACATAGAATGGAAATTGAAATCATCAGTTAATTAAAAATTACTCTCCTCTGAACCTAACGGTGCTACACACCATGATTGAAGCCAAGATATCTTGTAGCTGTAAACATGTAACTGTAAACTATGTATGAAAGTTATATTCCTTTAAGAGCCCTGCGTAAACTTCAAGACATGTCATGACATTTCACCCCACTCCTCTACAAGTAGTAAATGTCATCTGTTCTTAGCAGGATTAGTCGTAACATTTGATTCGGTAAATCATATTTCAATTATGACTATATTTAGTGTTGCCCTAGCAATATGTTTTGGAATCATTATCTTGTTGCAGGTTGACGTGCTTTCCATTGAGTTTGGAGGCATCTTCTGGAACTTGAGCATGTAGATGTTTCTGTACACCATAGAATTCATTCTGCAGCCTGTGGCAGCCATACATGCTCAAGCCATTACACCCCCCACCTGTTTAACAGATGAGAGTTATGCTTTGGACCTTGCTCAGTTCCCATTTGTCTCCATGTTTTTCTCTCACCATCGCTCTGCTGCATGTTAATCTTGGTCTCATCTGTCCATAACACCTTTATCCAGAATCCTGCAGACTCTTTCAAGTACTTTTTCACAAACTGTAGTCTGGCAATACTGTTTCATTGGATTGCATCTTGCAGTGTGCCCTCTGTATTTCTGTTCATGAAGTCCTCTGTCGATAGCATTCTTAGACAAAGATGCCCCCTCAAGACTGTTTCTGATCTGCTAGACATCTGGATTTTTTATTTACCTTAGTGAGAATTCTCCTGACACCAGCAGAACATGTGGACTTCAACAATTAGAACATAGCGCCCCCACAGCATAACAGAGCCACCAG
Source organism: Hepsetus odoe (assembly GCA_017165825.1). Classification (NCBI taxonomy): domain Eukaryota; kingdom Metazoa; phylum Chordata; class Actinopteri; order Characiformes; family Hepsetidae; genus Hepsetus; species Hepsetus odoe. The sequence goes on along the minus strand of CM029366.1, from coordinate 26,880,066 downwards.
TCTCCTTTACTGTGAAGGGAGAAATTAACCCAAACCATACGATCACAGAGTCACCTGATCCCCTAACTGAAGGGTCCTGCTGGCTGATGTCTCTCCCATAAATCCAAATACAGTTACCCAGGTGTTGATAATAACCCTGACTATAACTTTGATCAAGAACTGAAATAAACGGCAGGCCATCTCACAGTTATCACACGTGCTATCAAACATTGTAAAGTGTTAATTATTTATACACAAATAACCCTCTCTGTTAATAGGTTAGGATTAGGGTTATTTTTTTACAAACATTGCTTTGTAGGAAACCACACATTATGTACTGGAAACAGATTTTTTGTATGTTATCCAATTGGAAAAATGAATTGCAATAAACTCATTGCCTATGATTTCTTCCACATGTAGACTCTTAATCTGAAAAAGAAAATGCATTAGGGACATAATAATAACAATAACAACAAAAATAATAATAATAATAAATAGAAAGTGGACCGTTGAAATGTATGTAGGCTTCTTTACATTCTACTTTATGTTTGGCAGAGCACTCTGCTTTCCCAAATTAGTTTACTGCCACTACTTTGTACTCGCTGCCATCATTGAGCTCCACTCAGATGTAAATGGAGCAAACTCCATGAACATTGGTGCAGATGCCATTGAGGTACCATGACACATAAGGTTTGAGACAGCCTTGAACAGCACAGGTCATGTAGCACTGGTGGCCCTTTGGTGGATTGTGAAATTTCAATGGTGCCAGAAAGTAAGGGGGTCTCTCAAAGTTGATCATGGCTGGCAAAGGTGTGAGTAAGGAAGCTAGCAACAGAAAGTGAACAGATGGTTTATGCAAAATTAATGCATAATGTAAATTAATGCATTTTAGAAATAAATTCATTGGGTTATTATGAATGGCACAAAGCATGTATCAACTCCTATACAGCTTGCATTTAAATATCAGAAAATCTGCCACTTTTGTTACATTTTGTTATGGAATTTGTAAGTGTGCAAAGTTGGTATTGATGAATCTCTAATGAATAGTACTGCTTCATGCTTTGATACTACTCTTGACTGTATTTGAGAATCCAAACCCCCCCCCCGGTATTGATCAGTGACCAAATTACTCTGCATAATTTTGAAAAAACCCATTTCAAACTGGATTCTGTGTTTTGTAAGTTAGCCGCACCTTTGTTGCTGTTAACACCACATGTTGGTGATTCCGAGGGCTCAGATAGTACCATGTCATTCTTGCCATAGATTCTGAAGTGATGCTCTCATCCTGAGTGGACAGTGGTTGTGCAGGTTGTGCAGAATAGATAATCAGCTATGAAGTGAAAGTGACCATTCTTGTCACTGTGAACTGCAGTACAGCACACAGTGAAACACAACAAATTTAGACCTCTGCAGCTATTGAAAGTGCCCGGGGAACAGTGACAGGGACGGTGCCTTGCTCAAGGGTTGCTCAGGGTGACCTGCTGGTCTGGGATTCAAACCCAAGACCTTCTGATCCTGGGGCTAACTCCCTAAACACTAGGCCACCGCTGCCCCTATTGTGCGCCATACTCATGTGTTGGAGTTGTGTTCTGCCAGCATGTAGTGCAGCTTGTCATCCAACTCCTGATCAGGTGAAGGAGCCCATGTGATTATGACTTTGCCATAGACAAGCTGATCCAGAGCTACTGGGCCTGGTTGTTTGGGTTCATGTGGTGATACACAGTTAAAATAGAGCAATACCATATAAATTAGGAAGATGAGATTTGGGTAGTTGTAAATCTGACCTTTTTAATGAGGAGAAAGATCTTTAGATTATTCAAAGCACGCAAATAATGCTCTTTTACCTTTTATGCATTTTACTCATGTCTGCTAGTCTATAAAATGACCTTCACTGCATCTGAATATTCTTCCATTTTTTCCATTTTACAAATATGCTGAGCTAATTGCTGTGACTGGGTCATTTAGCCATTTCATGACTTCCAGATGAGTGCTATAAAAGCCACAATAATCTGTCACATCTAAAACCAAGTGCACCATAATATTCAAGAAAGTGCAGTATTGACTAATTTTACCTGTTACTCTGACTTCTATGTCAAAATCTAGTCTTCCTACTTGAATTTTTGCCCACAATGGTGTACAGACCTGAATCTAGGTGCTTTGACCTGGGTATGATGAACATTGATATACTGTCAGTGGTGACAATTTTTTACCATGAAGATACAGGTTCATTGTCTTTCATGCACTGGATTTCTGGTGAAGGAGAAGACTTAGGAGAAACATTGTCAAATAGAGAGCAACGTCAAAGGAAATGACAGAATTAGAAAACTGAAATGACTAAAATAAAGCTCTTACTTCGTAATTGATTTTTAATCTGGTGGAATTTTCTGCTCTCAAAACCATGAAGTCCTCAGGATCTTTGAAATATGTTTTCACTGAAAGCCAGTAAAGGAAAATGTAATTTATTTAAATATTTCTAAAAATGTTATACCTAGGATTGATTTGGCTTTTTTTCCTACCACTTACAGGGATTTTTAGCACAGACCATCAACAAGGGACGACTGGGTTCTCCAGCTACAGAGGCATTAATGGATGACACTCTAAACTCATACTCTGATCCTTCAGACATCTAATTCACACCATACTTCAGAACATAGAGAGGGCAGAGAACGTCTCTCAGTATATCTCTCAGCCCCGTTTTGTGTCTTATGTTGTCTTGTGTCTTGTGTCTTGTCTTGTGTGTAGCACCAGGGTCCTGGAGGAACGTTATTTTGTTTCACTGTGTACTGTGTATATGGCTGAAATGACAATAAAATCCTACTTGACTTGACTTGATAAGCATTTTACATTCTTAATGAATTTAAAGTAATTTAAAGCATGTGTCTTAAATTCACTGGAATCACCATTTGTAAACAAAACACCAAACATACTTTTTGATACTTGTTTCTACCTACCTTTGATTGGTTCATTAATTTGGTTCAAAGTTACCCACTTGTCTGAATCTTTTTTTTTCTTTTTTCGTTTCACCAGCTGATAACTGACGATTTTTGTTTCTCTGTTTTTCCACTCCAGATTGATGCAGTTCTAAAATGCACTGACCACTTTCGGTGGCCCAAGGAATACTGCAAAATGAGAATTATTTAATGTACTTATTCATGTCTCATATTCAACTCATTCAGATTCAATTGACTTGAGTCAGTGGACTCTTCTATGTACATAGATTTGCCTTTCATGCACAACCAATACTGAAAATCAATAGAGTTTTGCTCTTTTTATTTAAAATTTAATTTCCCATAATCTGTATAGTCAAGCTGTATTGGTATCAGCATAAATAAAGCGAGTTCTCTTATTTAAAGTGCCATGCATGATGTTGCCATGGATTACATTTTTGTTCCTAAAAAGTGACACAGTTTCTTCCAAAACCTCTGGCCTGCTTGTTGATGCTCAATTATATAGTTTGTTGCTGCTGAGCCACCATCATCCCTAGGTGGGGTCCACATGAGTTCAATTACAGACGCCGTGCACACTTCCACTTGGCCTTGTAGTGGGCTGGGCCTGCCTGTTGCAGCGAATAAATATTTGATAGTTAGAATCTCGGTGATGCAGTTAACAGTGAATGTTCTGAATAGAAAAAAGGCATAAAAATATTTATCTTGTGGGGAGACTCTTACCAAGTACAATGAGTCTGGATTGATCCTCAACAGAACCAAAAAGGTTTTGAATTTGGATCTTAATTTCTCCCGAGTCTGATTCCAAGCAGTCTTTAATTTGAAAGCAACTCTTATATGACTCTTTCACAACTTTCTTCCTGCCACCGTCCGTCAGCTCATACTTATCCTTAAACCATCCGATCTCCAGAGAATCTTGTGGTGGAAGCAATATTTTAAAAGATGCAGTTTGGCCTGCTTCCAACACAAGTTTGGAGAACATCTGCAATTCTTCAAATTCTGGAGCATTTGAGACAAATTAAAATAAACTAGCTGCATAAATAGTATCTTAACACTTATTGCATATTCTTCCTATCAATACCCAGAAATATCAATGAGACCATGTGTAACGTTATTGTAATACAATAGCATTCACTGAATTTCATAAAGAACGATGAGTAAAACGAGTAGTTTTATTGCAGAGTAAGAATAAGAAAAAAAAGAACAAAAAGTCTGCCATTTTTGGACCTAACTCCATCAACTCCATCAAGTTTGCAGACCAGTTCTGCTAGCTTGCCACGTGCAACATAAATATCTGACAGTTCACAGATTAGGTAAACTTGACCATCTAGAAAACATATCATGTCATGATGTCAGGCAGCTATTGGTCACTTTATTTTTGAATAACTTAGTTTAGTTTCTCTTTAGCTTAATTCCCTTTGATCATTTTCCATGTGTAAAAAAAGCTTTTAAATTGCTGAAATACATAATGTAAATTGATATGAGTCAGTGAGGTAATATGTAAATGAACAATTTTAATATATGCATTGAAGGCACTCCTTTGCAAGCATAGTGTGAGTTAATGTATCTCTGGTTCCACATCCCGGCTGTATATGAGATGTTTAGTGTTCTTAGAGTGCCACACTGTGTCTAAACATTAATATAACAACCAAATGAATGAAGCCATGCTCTGGTATTGTAGCTCTTTATGTCAAAAAACAGAAGCTTGGAATTAATAATAAGCATTTCACTTGGGTTATGAGCAAAACACTATGTTTGTTCCAGATTTGAAAATTTTGTTGAATCAGCTACTACACCGTGAAAAATACTGCTTTAAATGTATCTGATTAAACTGTGTCAAGTGGTTCTACATGAATAAAATGTTAAAACACAAATCTTAGTGATTGCAGTGTTAATAATGTACGAGCACACTTTTAAATGAGATGCACTTCCATGCACTACTAGGCACATCCTTTACAGTCTTTTCAATGCCAGAGTCTCCAGACAGTCTGTGGGTGCCTTGAATCACCTTTATTTTCTAGTGACAATCTTGACCATTTCTAATAGAATGAGTCCCATTAAAGCACATTAATGTAAATTAAACAAGCAATCTAATTTCATTTCTTCCATTAAATGAAGATGAAATGAAGTGAACTCAGTTATCATAATGCTTACGTATGAATTCTTTCACCTAATGACAAAACTGTAAATACAATTTTTCATTTTCCTTACCTCTGCTTCCTGTGCCTGCAAGTTGTCCGGCCTCATGGTTTTCTAGCACTGCCTTCTGTTTTCTCTTTCCTTTCTTTGGAATGATCCCCAAAACTTGAACCAGAGCCAGAGTTAGTTCCAGAGCCAGAGTCAAAGTCTGAGCTAACTCCAAGTCTTGAATCAGCTCCATCCCCAGATTCAGACATAGAGTTAAATGAAGATCCAGTATTGATGGTAGTTCTGCTTCCTACTGTGCCTCTTTCTGTATGAGCAGCCTCAGTTCTCTCCTCTCTTTCTTTCTCAAGCTTGGCCTGCTGCTCTGCTGCAATCTTTGCCAGGTCATGGCCTCATAGCCTCTGTAGTTTTTCAAGCTTCCTATTTGCCATGCATGTTAAGATCATTGTCAGCTTCACATTTAACATTTACGGCATTTAGCTGATGCTCTTATCCAGAGTGACTTACATTTCTTAACTACAGGAACAGTCCCCCTGGAGCAACTTGGGGTTAAGGGTTAAAGGTTTTGCTTCATCTTGCTAAAAGATATCCACAGTTTAAGCCTAATTAGATGTTAATCTTAAAACGTGCTGCTTAGCGACTTCTGTGGATTAGTGGGGAATAGAAGCTGGTGAAATGAGCCCATATGTCTGATAGATTCATTGTAAATCAGTTCATTTTATCAGAGAAAACAGAAAGCAAACTCTCGTCTGTTACATTTACATCTGAGACCCTGGGTGACATTGCTAAGTTTCAGAATCAGTATTTTCTGAATATATTAAAATGAGCATGTTGCTGTTAGTGCACCCATGCTTCCTGAGTGCTTCTAATCTAAGCTAAAAGAATCTTTTACCTTTTTCATAGCTTGTCTTGATTGTACTGTTTTGTTCCATTGTTCTCTTATTTACACCAAATAGAACCTTACTCAGTATTACTAACAATAACCAGAGAGGAGGCACATTTTCATAAAGGCCTCATACTGTGCATTTATTTTTTATGGATTTTAAACTGAAAATATCTGAAACACTCAATACACATTGCAATTCAATGCCAGGGCCTGGATAGCAGGAGTAGAAAGGCTCAAAACAAAATGGAATGAGAAAGCTGAAGACCGAATGCTGGTGATCCAGTACTATTCGTATAATTTTCCTTACCTTTTGAAATATATCTCTTTAAAACAGCAGAAACTGATAAGCAGTATTACAGTAGCATGATATTATACTAAACTGGAAAGTATATCACCCAGCCCTAATGGGAGAAAAATCTTACTTTCCACCAACAACCAGGCGTTGCAGGATTTAATTCCAGCCACTGCAGTATAGGTGCTTTTATCCACCAGCATACAGTCTTTGAACACAAGTCGGTGTCCATTTGTCTTCAGACAAACACTCTTCCCCATCCAAAAGGTTATAGAGAAGGGTTTGGACAGAACACACTCACTCATAGAACAACAATGCATGTTGTCTATCCATAACCTTGACTTCCTCAATCTTGATGAAGAAATCCACGTGTGGAACTGGGAGAAACTGAATGAGTAAAGAATGATGAAGAGCAATTGGAGATTATTTAGAACAGTTCCTGAAGATTTTTGATCATGCACCCCCTTCTACACCATGAACAAGTAAATGCACTGGTGTAGAAGGTGTTTGACATTTTAAATGGTCCATAAGGTTTCCAACATTTTGTTTAAGCGAGAAGGATTTCTTTTGTGCTACATGAGAATATGGATCGTAAAACTGGGAAATATCTTCTTTATCATTGTTGTGAAATTACATCCCAATGTTTATGATGTCATGATATTGGCTGTATTTAAAGATTTAAAGTATTGCTTAAAGACACCTGAGCTTGATCTTCCTCTCATTCTTTTTTCATTTCATTCAGCTTTTTCAGCATCCACCTGAAATCAGTCACTCCATATTCAGCACAAATGCTCCTAATCTGTCTTATCAGCACTAAGCAAAATCTCCCAGAACTTCGGGTCCATCTCTCCCTCTTTTTTGTTATTGCACATTACTGTGAAAGAAAAGTTCACGTGAAATTCAACAAAATAAGACCAGTGAAACACAGACATTTTCGACATTGGAACAAAACCTCTTCTCTCCAGAATAGTAACTTTACTGAAGGACCTTTGTTTAACTATGAACTTTTACCACAGTGTAAATAGCAGGAGCCATTTTTAAAGTTGATTAAAAATGAAAAACATTAAAAATGGTCTAGTCCCAGTAATAGCGGTTTGCTTTGCCAGCAAAGTTCAACCCTTTTCTCTTTAATGCCTGGAGTTCTTCCATTTCTGTAGAAATATAAATGCAAAACATGATGTTAATCACTACATTTGCTTTCATCATACATGGGTATGATGTACCCATACAGAGTGGGATTATGAGGACTCACATGCTTCTTCCTGTGCTTTGTCTTTCTTCTGCAATGCATATGCAAAAGACTGGGACCTAAATTTTATACTTTTAAATCTGAAAAAGTTGCATACCTTCAGCAACATTTAGGATGGCTGTGACAGAAGCCCTTCCCCACCCATTATCTACACAACATTTGTAAATGTCTGCTTGATCTGGTGAAACATTAGGCATCTAGAACGCAAATGCCATACAGTATTATCTTTGGAATTTTTTTGAACATGGTAGACAATTTTGAAAATACGCCTGTTATTTCAAAATATCTTAAACCTCAGTTGTGTGTTCTCGAGAAAGGGGTCATTTTTAGTTTGATATTTCTGTGGGTCAAAGATATCGCCAATGTTTCTCAGCCTTGTGACAGCAGGTTCTGGATCCCCTGTGACAATAGCCTTGAAAACTGCTAATTTGCGTGTTGGACAGAATACAGAGCTGCAATGTGTACATAATGATTCCCTTTTGATCAAACTATCATAAATTAAGTATATTTTTTTTCTCCAAAACACTGGAAGATGTGTACCTGCCTGAATAGTGAGAGCGAAAGGCTTGCGCATAAAATCTGGGTGAGATTTTCCTTGAAAGTTCTTCTTCAAACTGCATGATCATCACGCCAGGTACTTTGGACTTCTTTCTTATGTCCACTTAATTTAGAGAAGAAGAAAAATGTAAATATACAGTATATGTGATCAAATTCATTGGACAAGATTTTTCCAAATAAACAACAAGTACTTTGTATCACTGGGTTAATGAAAGTGAAAAAAAGTGGAAGTGACAACCCTGGTCATTGTGAGGTCACAGCACAGCACACGTGAACCACAATGAAATTGGACCTCTGCATTTAACCCATGCACTCAAACACCGTGCAGCAGTGGGCAGCTATTGAAAGCACCCGGGGAGCAGTGATGGGTACGGTACCTTGCTCAAGGGTACCTCAGGGCAACCTACTTGTGAGGGAATCGAACCCACAATCTTCTGATGGGGGGACAACTCCCTAACCACTAGGCCACCGCTGTCCCGTCTATATTTATAATTTATTAATGAATTATATTAATTTATTCACTCAATCAATCAATCAATCCATGATTGTATAATGTGTGGCACCTGTAAACCTAGGCTTAATTTTTATGTTGAATTTTGATTAACAGACATACACATACACACACACACACACACACACACACACAGAGGCAGAAACAGATGTTCGATTCAGATCAGTTTTATCAGAATGGATTTACCCTGGCCTGCTGCAATCTGATCTGTCTTTGCTGGTTTCTTCTGCTTTAATCCAAACAAACAGACATGTGATTTAGATGATCAATAAGGTAACATAGTCAACTGGACTGCCATATCAATACTTAAAAATATCTTTTGAAATATTTACAATTTTTATACATTAAAAATGGTAGAGAATGAATGTAGCACTTTGGAGCACCTGTAGGGGTCAGTAACTACTTATGTGTCAGTTGACCTAAAGCATTGTACCTCAGAAATCATCTTTACAACTGATGTCATATATCTGCCCAAAACTTGGGCAATATATATTGTAATGTTCAATTTTACTATACACAAATATGCAAATGAGCTACTTAATTAATCACAGAAACATGAGTATCTTGTACATCTAGGGCAGCGGTAGCCTAGTGGTTTGGGACTAGGCCCCATAAGGTCATGGATTGGAGTCCCGGAACATTTGGTTGCCTTGAGGTGTGCTTGAGCAAGGTACCATCCCCATCACTACCCCTGTGTACTGGGTGTAGCTGCCAACGCTTGCATGATGTGTGTATGGATTAAATGCAGAGAATGCGTGTCGTTGTGGTTCACTGAGTGATGTTTCATCAAAGCCCCATGAAAGACAAGGGTGTAGGCAATGTTATTGGATCCTGGCATTCATATGGATATTGACAGGTTATACCTACCGAAACATTTGTATAGACCATTACTACGTAATTGCACTAAAATATATGTGAGTTTGAGTGTGTGTGTGTGTGTGTGATAGTGTCTGTATAGTCTTCTTATTATTATTCTTTCGGCTGCTCCCGTTTAAGGACTGCCATAGTGAATAAACCGTCTCCATGTCTTCCGGTCCTCTGCATCTTCCTCCTTCAAACCTATCTCCTGCGTGTCCTCTCTCACTGTATCCATGAACCTCCTCTTTGGTCTTCCTCTTTTCCTCTTTCCTGGCATCTCCATCTTCATGTTTTATTTAGTCTTCTAATATGATCGATTTAATCATGTTAAATGTATGTATAAACAAATGTATATATAACTACTTTAAGAGAAATATAGAAAATTCCTAGAGATTTATTTTATTCATGGATCACAGTGTGAGCTGCACAGCATAAAGTGACCTTTAGATGTTCGACTCTCACACTCATCACCCAGGTCATTTGTCTTGTCCTGCACTAAGGGGAAGACAGCGAGTGTCACTTATCCTTTGGCCACAAACACTCAACTGAGCCCATGCTGACTTGCGGACATGTTTCTGGTTATCTGCTGACTTGTTGAGGTCTCTACTAAATCTTAATTTAAGGTATAAGGCTATTTGAAACCTGGCCAGGAACTGAATATTCAAAACATAGACAGCTTAAAATAGCAGTGTGCACTCTAAAGAATCAATTTTTCACTGAAATAAGTATGTATTACAGAGGAAGATTAGATATAATTAACATGAAAAAGAAAGAAATAATAGAATTCAAAATGAAATTATATTGATTATATATTATATTATATTAAATTATATTATATTAGATAGATAGATAGATAGATAGATAGATAGATAGATAGATAGATAAATTAATCAATCAATTATATAGATAGATAGATAGATGGATAGATAGATAGATAGATAGATAGATAGATAGATAGATAGATAGATAAATTAATAAATCGATAAATCATGGTAATCCATTCTATATTTTAGACCAGATTTTACACATTTGACAAACAAGCAAAATTTTCAGAACCAAGAGAGGATGGAAGCATCCACTGCTATTGGACTTGGGTCACATAAGATTTTCACACACCAAAGAGGATCAGAGATCACTGTACCTGTATAAAAATATATTTCTTTATTTTTTTATTAGTTCTGCCGTTAAGAATGAATATGAATAATGAATTGTCATTCGACAAACAAAATTTCTCAAGTGTTAAAAACCTTTTAGTGTAAGCATGATATAAGAACCATTTTATATATGTATCCATTTGGGTTTAGGCCATTTTTACTTACTCTTATCCTTAAAGCGACGTGCTTTGCCTAATAACAGAAAAGGTCTCTGTGGAGCTACTCTGGGGTAAGGGCCTTTTTCAGGGGCTGAGAAGGCTATAAAGATGGAATAGAGCCAAGCACAAACTCACAACCTCTTGGTCCATAGCTGAGTATCCTGTTACTAGGCTACAACCACCCCATGTATCCTTTAGTTTACTTTAGAACCAGTTAATAGGTGTGTAGTGATAGAATGGTATTGAAGATATTTGCCCCCTGAATACCACTAAAGCTTTATATTAGATATCGTTTGCCTTGTAAAGACAGTGCTAATCTTAAGTTTGTCAAACACATGTGGGTGTAAATTTGGCCTGTGCCCCCACCGGTATAATAGGTTGCTCATGTTTTGGCATGGATCCTGTTTGAAAATGAGCTTCTGCTCCTCTGAGAGAACATGTAAAGCTGGGCTGCCAGACATGGTGGGAGTCAAATTTTATAGTCTCATGTGTCTTTTTGCATATGCTAACATTTAACACAGACACCTGCCGCCGATTTTCATGACCTGGCCAGAAGCACAGCATGGAAAACACAGCTCTGTCACTGTGTGGAGTGACCAAACACCAAAGGTGCTGTTCAAGGGCATTCTGTGTGTGACCAGACTGAGGTCATTAGGTCTGAGTAACTTAGAAAAATTGCTTTCTCCTTGAGGAATCCATTTCAGTAAGCTACCGTTTCCTGCCAACTGTTACTTTCATGCAGTTGTTTCAAAGCTATGCGTGGCATGTTTGGGTATTTCTGCTGCTCTAAAAAACTTGATCCAGTCATAAACAAAAGTCATTTAATGCAGGAAGCACAGCAAGGAAAGCATAGCTCTGTCACTGTGTGGTGTGACCGTACAGTTGATTAATAAATAATCATTTGTTGTAGGAGTCTTAAAGCAGGAAAGAAGTTACATGTACGTTACACAATGTTCAGGATTAACAGGGCTAAAAGAGCTCATTATGGAATATTTGAGACAAGCGATAATGACAAATAATTTCAGCACAAAATCAATCATAATTTTTATGCAGCCTATTTTAAATTGTTTTAAATTGTCGTTAATATTATATTTGGTATAACTGGATAGGCTGCTGTCTGCAATGGCTATGTCCACTTCTTTCAGTGCTATGTAGGAATGGTTCCACTAATCTATTTATTAAAAATGATCGATAAAGGCCTTGTCATTTTTATATTTCAGGGTTTATATGTTATTTAGCTGGCCAATAGTAGACTGGCAGTTATTGACTTAATCCTTGCTTTCAGAAATAAAGTACAGATATGGATAACAAAACATTCATGAATGTCACTCTGGAAAAGAGTGTCTGCTAAATGCCATAAATGTAAATGTAAATGTCAGTCCGATGCTCCTGGTTTAGGTTGTTTTACACACACTGCATTTGACCTGTTTCAGTCACACTGGTGTGCTGCTCCAGGGGAACACTATCAAAAACATTATTGCACATCATTACTTTTATTTCATCATTATAAGGTCTATTTCCAACATTTTGTCTTAGAGGCATATTTTCTCAGTCAGTTTTGAAAAATGGCAGTTCTTAAGGCACTAAAATCTTTACTTGGAGGTGAATGTTCTGCTTCAGCATTAAAGGCTTCAAGCATTAAAAGAAGAAAACATAAGTAACCATGAGCTCTGACACAAAAGACACCATTACATTTACAGCATTTAGCAGACACTCTTATCCAGAGCAACTTACATGTCCTAATTACAGGGACAGTCCCCCTGGCACAACTCAGGGTTAAGGGTCTTGCTCAGGGACCTAGTGATGGTAGTGCCAGAGGTGGGATTCGAACCTGGTACCTCTTGAGCCATAGGCAAGTATCCTACCACTGGACCACCACCACCCCATTTTCAACTCTTTTGTCTGTTAAACTCCATATTTTTTGCTTTGGTGTGACGAGACCCATTATCCATTATCTGCCGCTTGTCCCAAACGGGGTCGCAGGGGAGTGCTGGTGTCCAACCCAGCGCACACAGGGCGAGGACGGGGGATGTGAAGAGACCTTGAGTATTAAAGCTCATACCTGTGACTAAAATGGATATACTGAATATGTAACTGCTATATTTCCAGTGACTCTCTGATTTTAAATTTAGGAAATATTACTAAATTTCAATAATTCTGTCTTCATTCATTTACTTTTTCAAACCAACACTGGTTTAAAGTGTTCGGGTGGTTAACCTAAAGTGGTATTTTCTAGTTTGTGGTTTGCAGAAAGACACAGGAATGAAGAAATATGAACACAAGAAAGATATTTAATAAATCCTTTCCTCTAATGGGTCTATAACGATCCTGTGCCAGTAGAGGGTGCCCTGCTCTGATTGTGCACACCTGGGCATTGGGTGCCAGGTGTGCCTCATCGGGGCTGGCGTTGAATCAGAGCCTCAATATATCAGAGCAGGGCGCTGGTCATTCTGTGTGCGCACTTTGTGATTATTTCTGTTATGTTTTACACTTGTTATGTTTAATATGTTTAGTTTGAGTTCTGTGCACTTTATCCGTCATTAAAGTCCAGTACAAAGCTCTAGGCTCTGCGTTGGCGTCCAGCCCACAACACCACAACGTGACAGGGTCAAGATCTATTTTGCTGATCTACCTTGCTGTTCTATTTAAACTGGCCAACTTGGGACTGGACTTATCCAGAATGGAAATCAATTTCTTTGTCCATATTGATTTGGCAATTTTTACACCTGTTTTTGCCCTTCCTAATGTAGTCCTAATTTATTCAGGCTTGGGACCAATACCAAGAAATGTACTGGTTTGCACATCCCTAGAGGCTTGGTTCATCCCTAGTGACTGGGAAAAAGAAGAATTCTGGAGCGAGTTAGATGAAGTTATAGAGAGTGTGTGAGGGGAGTGAGAGTGGTGATTGGCATGGACTTTAATGTAGGTAAAGGGTATAGAGGTGATGGCTAGGTATGATATCAAGGAGAGCAATGCTGAAGGTCAGGTGGTTGTAAATTTTGCTAAAAGGATGGAAATGGCTGCAGTAAATATTTATTTTAAGAAGAGAGAGGAGCACAGGGTGACATACAAGAGTGGAGGAAGATGCACACAAGTAGATTATATCCTTTGCAGGAGGGTCAGTCTGAAGGAGACTGGAGGCAGGTAGTTACTGCTGAGAGTGTAGTTAAACAGCATAGGATGGTGGTCTGTAGAATGACTTTGGAGGTCAAGAAAAGGAGGAAAGTGAGGTCAGATTCAAGGATCAAACAGTGGAAGCTGAAGGAAGAAGCAAGGTGGAATTCATGCAGAAGTTAAACCGTGCACTGGGAGGTAGTGAAAAGTTATCAGATTTCTGATCAACTATTGCAGAAGTGGTAAGGGAGACATGTAGAAAGGTGTTAGGTGTCTGGATAGAAGAAAGAGGATAAGGAAACCTGGTGGTGGAACCCAAAGGTCGTGGAGTATATATAGAAGATAAGAGAGGCGAAGAAAAGTGGGATAGCCAGAGAGATATTGTAGATAGAAAGTACAAGAAGACAGAAGTGGAAAGAGATGAAACCCAGGGCGAAGAAAGCAGTGATGAAGGCTAAATTTAAGGTGTTTGGTGAATCGTATGAGAGGCTGGACATTAAGGGGAGAGAAAAGGACCTATACAGATTGGCCAGACAGAGAGACAGAGCTGGGAAAGATGTGTAGCAGGTCAGGGTGAGAAAGGATAGAAATGGAAACATACTTACAAATGAGCAGAGTTTGTTGAGCAGATCAGAAGAATACTTTGAGGGGTTGATGAATGAAGATGACAAAAGACAGAAAGAAGATTCGAAGATGTGAGGATACTGAACCAGAAAGTGCCGCGGATTAGCAAGATGAGAGTAAGAGCAGCCATGTAGAGGATGAAGAATGGAAATGCTGTTGGTCCAGATGACATACTGGAGGATTGTTTAACAAAATATTGGATTGTGAGATTACAAAATACAAAGCTTCTAGGAATAGATTTATATTATGTGATGGTTCCTTATACTTTGAAGTTTTCATTTACAAAAATAACTCTTATTACTTCTTCTATGACAATATTCATAAACCTTTTTGCACCTAAGGTCTTGTATATACACTGCATGGTTTGCTTGGGTGCCACTTGCTTATTTGGTATTCATCAATAATAATTTCAGGCAGTTATTACAAGTCTCAGGCCAGTAATAGGTTGGCAGCTTAGCCTACTAAGCTCTAACACTTGCTAAGTGAAATTATCCCTTCACTTTAATAAAGGTCTGCTCAGCATTCTAAAAGTCCCTTCAGTATTATAAGTTTGCCTGCTGTGCATACATAATCTTCAGCAAGTTGCAAGGCTAATGTAGTGGCAGCCAAAGTTGCTAATGGACTTGTTTTTAATCCATCTGACAAATGTAAGCAGATTGAACTAAGGTCAGTGGAAATTATTCAGCTGTGTGGGCACAGGGTTCTGTTTTTTTGTTTGTTTTTTTCTTTTGCCCAGGGAGGGTCCAATGCATTTGTGAGTAAAATATCTCGTAAAGTAGATGGATTCCTTACTAAAGCATTACCAGCTTTTGAACCAGCCAGCACAGTCTGCTTTTCTAACTCACGTGACCTTTTTACCTTTTCAAGCCAATATTGTTCTTTCACAATTTAGCAGGACAGGTGACCACAGAGCAACAAACTGGTTTACTTCAGAGATGGAACAAAGTTAACTGGTTTTTAACTTGTAGTAGAAAGTAACCCCAATGCCATTTGACGGTTTATATGCTGAGCATGCTACAAAACAACGTCACATTATCTACAGACTTTTGAAGAGCAGTTATACTCCTGAAGGTCCATATCACGCAATGGTCAAGACTAAAGTGAGTGCCCAGATGTTTATAGAGCAGTGATTGTAAATAGAGTGGATGGAAGTGGATGAACAAAAATTTCCCAGCCTTGCATGCATGGCTGCAGTGTACTTGGACACTTTACTTCATGGCTTTCCACTTGGGCCCAAATATGCTGCCCAATGCTCCTGGGCTTGTTTAGGATGGGCTAAACTGTTCAGAGCGTGTGTATGTAAAGCACTTCATTTCGTTTCACTTTTTTAGTAGATCTACTTATTAAAAATGTGTTAGAGAATAGAAAACTCCAAGGTCCACTTTGGGCAGGTATTGAAACACTGCTACATAAAGTTTAAACTGTTCAGTGTACTGTTCTGTTTAGCTGTTTCGGGAAGGCAATCATTCAGTCACTCTGAAAACAGGATGATAACACAGTTTCCCTCATGGAGATGTATTCTAAAATAATAGATAGTAGTTATGAATGCACTATTGGTATAGAAATGGCTTTCATTACGTCTAGATCATATCCTGGTGTAATAGCTTTGCGTCCTATCTGAAACTTCTGTGATGTACTTTTTTTGTTTAGTTAATTTAAATGGTCTTCTAAGTCCATAAAGCACCAATATTGTTTCAGGGTGATAACACAAACGGCCTCCCTGCACAGTAGCTATGTGACAGTTGTCATAAATCTTGTTTTTGTCCACACATGTTGATGTTAGTGCAACTAAGTAGCTACTTTCAGAGCTAAAACAAAGCATCACGATGCTGGATATTTTTCAGTAGGAAATAGAATGCAGATTAGCATTCATCATCCAGGAAGGATGAGTCAGCAAGATAATCATGCACATGCTTAGTGGACAAGAGAATGGCACATTTGACAGTGAGCAATAAGATTAAAATCAACAAATAATGTCAGGCATCCTCATTTCCTCTTTGCAAGACGTAGGATATGTTTGTTCCTACAGGTTTTCATATTTGGCTTGCACTTTGTGCACGGATGCTGGAAAGCACAAAAACATATTAAAAATAACTGGACTAAGATATCATTCATGAAATATTATTTTGCCAATGAAATCATTGAGTAAAATAAGTGCTTATTTATAAAGAAATCTGCAGTGCTATTATAAGAGAATCCATTTTTGAAGTAAGTCCTGTGAAAACACTTACCCCTCAGCCAGATGACCTTTGCTGCTTGTGCTGCTCTGCTGCCCAGTTTGTTAGTCCAGTGAAGCCTCTCAATCCATGAGGCTTATAAACCCTTCAAAGAATGGCAGGACACCAGCAAGTTTTCCATTTAACCCAACTGCAGAGTAACCACTGAACTCCCAAACTCCCAAACAGAGTTGAGCTTGCATCTGAAGCATATGCTGGTTAGTATTGTGGTAATTAATAAAACTATTTTAATGATATTTTCTGTTCTACCAATACAGTTTATAAATGTAGTCCACTTACATAATAACAAACCTGATTACTAGAATCTTTAACAAGGAAGATTTTCTGTCCGTCCATATCATAATTCAGAGAACCTATTCTTCAACAGAGCATGCAGGTTGGAACCCAGCTACACCGCCTACAATTTCAAACACAGTCGGTGAGTCACTTTTAGTAGGCTATTGTGAGGATACCTATCACCATTTTCACCAAGAACATGTTATAGACTAAACAACGGCTCCTGTCTTTCTGTATGTTCAGATTTATATCCTTGTTTGCTCTCTGATTTAGTTTTGCCGTGAAGAAAATTGCCATCTTTATTATAAACTCATTCCTGTATCTGTTTGAGTTCAGCTAATTGCTGAGGTGAAATATATTTTTAAAAAGGCAGGACAAATTAGATGGAGTAATAGGAATGGAACAGTTGTTCTTCCTTCGTAAAACGTTTTATTATGACTAGGAATATTTGAGGTAGAACTGATTTGACACAGAAAATATGAATATAATGATTTTTGTAGATATTTTTGAGCGACGTGTAAAGGTTTTATAAAGTTGTTACTTCCTGCTAGACCTTTGTGCTATGCCTCCATTAATATTGTGTGTGATAGTGAATGAAACAGAAAAAAATTGAAAATGAAAACCATATTGAAGTATAAAAGGAAAAGCCTATGAATATTGAATTAAGGAATAATATATGAAGCAATATAGAGGGATACGCTGGGGTTGGCAATCATTTAGTTATTTTCTATTTAAAGAGTGTTGATGAGAAATCAAAAACGTTGCTCAATGGCCAACAGATGGTTGGTTGGAAGGAGAAAGATGCAGACGGCAGGAAGAAATGGAAGCGGTTGATGTGGCAGCCCCTAATGGCAGCAGCCAAAAGAGAAAGGAGAGTGTCCCAAAATAATGAGCTTATCTTTATCTTTACATGATTTTCCTATAACTGTCTATTCGTATTCTTATTCTTCTTGAGGCAGCGGTGGACTAGTGGTTAGGGAGTTGCCCTGGATCGGAAGATTGTGGGTTCAGTTCCCTTACCAGTAGGTTTCCCTGAGGTACCCTTGAGCAAGGTACCGTCCCTGTCACTGCTCCCCAGGCGCTTTCAATAGCTGCCCCCTGCTGCATGTGTGTATGGGTGAAACACGGAGGTTGAATTTCATTGTGTTGTGCTGCGCTGCATTTCACAATGACGAGGGTAGTCACTTTAATACTTGTTCAGTTACAGGTTAAGGAGAAGTGACATTGTATTCGTTACTTTATTACAAAATCCACTCTTATCCATGCTTAAACCATATCCGTCACTATCCATGGCAGTCACACTAATTTCAATTCCTGACTTATATACAGATGTATGGATACACTACTACTTCACTACTTCTGGATAGATGATCAAAGCTTGCACTTCCAAACTGGAAAAGCATGCAGGCACTGGTATTGAGCTCTTGCGTGTCTTATTTTACACTTTAAATGATATATAGTTTTTGTGTTTTAACACATATGGTAAGCAAAAATATATAAATCAACAATTAGCATGGCATGGCAGTATAGTAGCACCTGTGTTTATTCCTTTGCAGTTTTCTGTGAATATCTGGAAGACAAATCCATTAATCTTTACACAACAGAATTCTATGACTGCTTTTTCAAATGGGTAACCCATTCAGATGATGTTTCTGACTTCCTTTTCCTTCCAGTCTACATACATTACACCACAATGGCAATGAAGAATATTTTTGTAGTGCTTTGATTTTATTCAGTAAACTAAAAAAGGCTAAAATATCTTATTTGCACAAGCTTTTAGACATGTACCTATGATGCTTCTTCTGTCATTTTTCCTTGATATGATTCTGCGACATGTCTAAAGTCTACCTGTGCTCAAAAACATTCACTGAACATAATAAGGAAAGGCAAACACCTGTCTCACAACTGATCGTGTTGGTTTGAGTAAGAGCCAAGCCATATGGTTGAGAGGATTGTTCACAGGCCTGTGAGACTGGGTTCTGTCAAGACACAGATTTGGGAAAAAGTACAAGAATGTTTTTGCAGCATTTAAAGTGGCTGAGGACATGGTTTTCTTGATGTAGCTGCCCACTCAAACGGAGTAAACGAGGATGAAGTAAACTTGGTCAGGCAGGTAACCAAAATCTTAATAAATAAGATCCTGAGACCCTTAGTGGTGATTTTGGAACCCCACAGGAGCACCATTAGTGCAGCACTCCACCAACAAGACATTTATAGCAGAGTGGTCAGACAGAAACCATTCCTTACTAAAAGGCACATGACATCCTGCTGAGAGTTTTTCAAAAAGCACCTGAAAGACTCTCAGATCATGCAAAGCAAAATCCACTGGTCTGATGAAACAAAGATTGGCCACAATTCCCGATCGTGTGTTTGGAAGAAAGCAGGCACTAAGCATCACCTCATTAATACCACCCTACAGGCAAACACAGCTGGTGAGAACGTCATGATGTGAGGATGTTTTCTTTATCAGGGACTTATAGACAAGACAGGATAAAGGGGGAAATAGCTGCAGAAAAGTATGGAGTAATCCTGAGTGTAAAATTTGGCAGGGATGAATATTTAAATATACCAACCACTAGGAGCAATACCACCAAAAAAATAAAATAAAAAAGGTGTGGTTTCTGCAAAACCCTGAAGTGGAGTCCAGAGTCTGAACCCAATAGTGCATCTCTTAGGAAACTAGAAAAAGTCTGTGCAGTGATTCCTATTTAACCATGTTGTGCTTTAGAGAAAACTCCAAAAGAAAGGTGTTAAAAGGTGTTAAAAGGTTGACACCTAAGCCTGACACTGCAGACTAAATGAAGAGTCTGAATACAAGCAAAAGTTTGTATTTTGAGTTTTTTTATATATATTTACACAATTCTCTCAAGACAAATCTGTATCCTTACAAAATCTGGAAACTTGAAATGGCCTGAAACTTTCAGTATGTACTATATGTGACCTACTGATTAGAAACCTATGGTAAAGTGACAGTAACTGGAAAAAGCACACCTTGTAAGATTGCATGTCTATAGAATGACATTACACCACTCTTTTGTTTAGTTATCACTATTTATTATTTCAGTTCAATCGCTTAATTTTTAAGCTATTCTGTTTCTGGATGTTTTTTAATAGTGATGAAGTTAACAAACTGAAAATATACTAGTTGTATTCCGCAAAGCACGAAATGGATTAAAAGACAATTGTTTATTGCAAGGAATTGCTGTTAAAACTCCCCCTAAACTGTTTGACATTCCTAGAATCATGGGGAAATCAGTTATTTCCGATGGAAGCATGATAGTCAGGATGGATATTTTGGGTTCACACTGCAGGACAAACCAAAGCAGGCTGTATGCGTGCTTAGATGTGAGCTCAGAGGCTTGATGTCCTTTAAGGCATTTATTGCTGTGGTGAGGCAGGGTCAAGGGGTGAATGTGATGCAACAGGAAAACAATGTCCTACACATTGTGTTGGCTAATCCACACATTGTGTAACAATTTCAATGTCACATGTTTCGATGCTGTTTAAGATCCTTTGCTTTTATCATCATCTATATGAATTACATTTAAATTTACATTTACAGCATTTATCCAGAGCGACTTCCAGTTCCTGATTACAGGGGCAGTCCCCCAGGAGCAACTTGGGGTTAAGGGTTTTGCTCAGGAATCCAATGGTGGTAGTGCTGGAGGTGGGATTCAAACCTGCAACCTCTCTACCTTATACATGAAAGACCAGATTGCTGCAGATGTTTTTCTGCTAAGGACTTTTACACTTTTTTTTTTTAAGACATTTTTGTTGTCTTGTTGGAATAATCTGATTGCTTTAGTATTTCTAACGGCCAGAAGGATTATGAAACCAAGGCCACATTGGGGCAGCGGTGGCCTAGTTGTTAGGGAGTTGGCCACAGGTTCTAACCCATTACTAGTAGGTTGCCCTGAGGTATCCTTGAGCAAGGTACTGTCCCTGTCACTGCTCCCTGGGCGCTTTCATAGCTGCTCCCTGCTGCACAGTGTTTGTGTGCATGGGTTAAATGTAGAGGTCCAGTTTCGTTGTGGTTCACTGTGTGCTGTCCTGTGACCTTGCAATGACAAGAATAGTCAATTTCACATTTTGCTGCTGTCATTACAACAAAGGAGGTGTTGCGAGTTTAGGCAAACATTGATTATTCCATTTAGGATGTAGGTTATCCTACAGGTTTAATATTGTATCTGTGTGCAAGGAAATGTTGATATGCTTCACTGGAGTTGAACATCTTAAAATAATTTATCTTGATGTTTCTGTGCCATTACAACTTTAAAGGACTCAAAAGAAATGCTAACATTAATGTGAGCTATGTTTTGGGCTTCAAAGATCTTGGACTGTCCCAGAAGCCCAGTATGGAAATCACCACTATAGGATTCTGTCCATCACCATCTGTCCATCTTCAGCTTGAAACCATCTCCCTCCTTCCACCACATGCCCACCCAGAGGCTCTGCTTTGCCAACTGTCACAAGGCCTCACTTCATTTTCTCTTTTACACTCAACATACTCTCATGTTCCCATGCAGAATATTGGGGGCTATTAATGGAAGACCACAAACCAAAAGGCAGATGTGATGTCCAGAAATGTAAAACTGAAATAGTTGTTTTTAGCTTTCTTATCTGACTTTTAAAAACTTTACTGGCATGTTAAATTCCAATTCGCACAGCTGTGAATAATAATTCAGTGTCAACAAGACAACAATCAGAAGTATATTACCAAGAAAACAACTTTGAAAAAGCTCCACAAAAAGTCCTGAACTGTCCCAGGCAGATGTCCAGATCCTAATTGAGCAAATCTCAAGGGACCTGAAAGTTACTGCTCACTGATACCTCAGTTGAACTGATAGTATTCCTTCTAAAAGACTGAGAGAAACTTTCTAAACAAGATGCCAATGTGCCAGACTTGCAGAATCATTCCCAAGAAGACTTGATGCTTTCATTGCTGTCAAAAGTACTTAAAACAAGAACAAAGTGAAGGGAATTGTATGTTAAAAAAAAGTTAAAGTGTCCATTTTTGTCATTGTGAAACACAGCACAGCACACGGTGAGACACAACAAAGTTCAACCTCACCATTTTACCCACAAACACCATGCAGCAGGGGGCAGCTACTGAAAGCGCTCAGGAAGCAGTGACAGTACCTGCTAAAGGGTATCTCACGACAACAGGCCGTTCTGGGATTCAAACCCACAACCTTCTGACCCTGGGGCCAATTCCCTAACCCATAGGCCACCGCTGGTTAAGAGAGACTTCAGTTTTTTTTTATTCATTGATAAATTAGTAAAGCGATCTAAACCTGTAATTGGTTTTGATTTGTGTAGATTGATGAGAAAAAAAGATGAAAAGAACCCGTTTCAACATGAGTCTGACACAAAATATGGAAATCTTCTAAAGGTCTGGAAGGAATGGAAAACAGCATCTGGCAGCAGCTGGAAATGTGTGTGGGACAGAAATTACAATACTCCTTTGCTTAGTTGTCAGTGTGTATTCTTATTGTCATTATACTACCTAATTATCTTCAGTTACTTTCGAAGCAGCTACTCTGTGATGGTGCTGTATTGTACAGCCATGGCCTCAGGATGTAGTCTTCCAATAGTAGCCCTGAATATTCTGCATAGCGAAAGGAGTGTATGCTGACCATAAAGGAGAAACAAAGAACTGAATTACTATTTATTTTGTTGAAAATGACTTGTTAATTGACTTGTTAAAACTTTGAGTTGGCCTATGTGAGTACATTCCAGAATGGCCACTGAAAAGAATTGTTATTTGCCTGATCTGACATTTGCCAGAGAAATTCCCAAGGTGAAGTTCACTTGCTCTCAGTGTCTTTTAACTTGAACCTTGTTTTATGCTGTAGACATGATACGATGATACAAATAATGCATAAAGAGGGAATGTTTAATATTGCATTGACTAGTCTGTACCTGTGGTGAAGAATTTAATTGGTAATTATTACTCATAATTTACTCTTGTTACCAACATCTGGTGTCAATTTCATGTCAATAGCCTCATCAGATTATATATTTTCTGAGAAAAAACGTGTTCATTACTTATTTTACTTATTTTCCCTGATGCTCATTATGTTGCATGACTGGCAATATGGGGTAAAAGGGATTTAAGCAAATTTTAGTTAAAGTAATTCTGATCACATTCTCATATTCCTATAGCATTGGTCTAATTTTTCAAAATTAATCCTGAAGAGTAAAGGTTTTTTTTCAATTATAATTTGTTTGCATAAAATATAATTCTGAAATACTTGTAGTTAACACTGAATTATTTAGAAAAAAACAAAAGGTTCTATTTTACTCTGACCTAGTTGTCAGATATGTAAGTGCAAAAACAAGTGATACACAAAAAATGTCACTTCTGCTTACAATATGCCAAAATAACATGAAACAGGGCAGTTGTTTTTTCAAATCTTTTATTGCAGGGATGAAAAATAATAATATAGAGTCTAAAGACTGTAAATTGTTCTGTCACAGCTGATATGCAGCAAAGCAGCCCATAATATAATTTTGTATTACTGATTATTACAGAAATACGGATTACTGTGTTTTACTTTAGCCATCTTTTTCCACATTTTAATATTTCTTTCATATTTTCATAATTAATACATGTATGTGTGGCCGTTGGTATCTTTTAAGCAAGTTTACTGAAAAAATAAAATGTTTGATTTCAGGTTAGATATCAGGTTTTATTAGATTCAGGTTATATTAGATCATTTTTGCAGATCTTCCTGGTGCATCTTCATTCTGGAAAAAAAGAGAAAAAAATAGAAAAGAGAATGAAAAGAATTATGGCCAACCTGAATAGAAAAGGTAAACGATCTCTTTGTGGTTACCACATTTCTAATATGCCAATTAAAAGTTAACTAAAAGAAAATTAAAAACTATAAAAAAAAATAATTTAACAAAACTTTTCAATGATCAGCTTTTTCTTTGCAGTACGCCTTTAGGGTTTGTTCTATGTTCAGGGACTCTTAGTTGGTAACCCATGACACCAAAATTAAAGAATACAGAAAAAGTGAGTGTACCCTTTTCAGTGAAGTCATGGTTATGAAAAATAGATTGGGAATAGACTGTAAAATTTAGAAATGGGTTTTATGTTCTGGAGAAACCATTCTGTTAAATATGGTGGAAGACCTGTGATTTTTTTAAAAACTATAAAGGCTTGGTGAACCTTGTTAAGATATAACATATGCTCTGTGAGGTACACTGAGATTTTAAATTTTAAATGAAAATAGCTGCCAATGTCAAAAAAAAAGACTAAAACTGGGTCATGTTTGGATCTTCCAGCAGGACAATGATTAAAAACATATGTTCAACACAAAAGCGGTTCAAACTATCAAACAAGCCATTTGACGTGGCCATCCCAGGCCACTGACCTAAATGCCCACAGAAAGCTGTTCGGTGAACTGGAGAAAGTATCCAGAGGAGAAGAACTGGTTCTCAAATTCCTTGCTGAGCTAGATCTCAGATTTCTTGCTCTTTATGTATAATTTTTAATTTGCTGCCAACTATATCAACTATATCAACTATATCAGCTAAATATTTTACATCTTTCTCAGATTTTCCCATTTTATGAAAAACTTCATCACCAAGACATTTTTAAGACCCTTCTTTGATCATTTATCTTTACCAAGGTTGCCAGTAATTATCAATCTTTCCCTTTATCCATATCGGGTACCTTTGATTGTGAGCTGAGTAGAGCACTCCATACGGCCTAAAGAGTTTTCTGCAACAACTTTGTACTCTCCATTATCCTTGGGGCCCACAGTCAGGATGAGTAAGGAACAGACTCCGCATGTGTTGGAGATGTAATAGTTGGAGTTGGTGTTGAGACTGATGTTGTTACGGTACCAGGTGACATAGGGGGCAGGGTTGCCTCTCACAGCACAGCTCATATAACACTCATATCTCTCTGGGCTTGTGTGGGTTTTCAGTGGGACCGTGAAAACAGGAGCAGAATCAAAGTTGCAGGTCTTGGGTTCAGGTATGTTTATGGTGAACTTTTCTGCAGGAAAAAAAAAATTGTATATATGTTAAATATTTTAGAAAGAACAAATCTACAAGGGAATGTGCATAGCTAATTTTGACCTCAATGGTCATCTGGAAATATACCGGTTCCAGTCAGCATGATATAATATCCATCCCTGAACTCAAAAAAAAAAAAAAAATAAAAAAAGTGACTCACTCAGTACTACACTTGTATTCATGAGTATATAATGACACATTTTGATTTTAGTTTGATGGAAAACAATACATTAATTTTTTTTTATCTTTGTGGCATGACATCAAAAAACAAAAAGTCAGAATTATGTAATGCATTATGTAATTAAATGTGCAGAAATTATATAGCAAAACTACAGCAATATACATAGTTTAATTGTAAAAACTATCCTGGATTGTCAGCAGAGATGTCTGAGCTGAAATAAAAGACTGCAGGCTTTACCTTTCTTTTTAATAACCTCCCAGGTTGGGGACTCAGAAGGGTTTGAGAGCCCCATGTCATTCTTGGCATAGATACGGAAGTTATACTCTCTCCCTGGCATGATGTTGACAACTGTGAAGTTGTTGTTGAAAACACGATGAGCTACAGTGTGCCAAGTTTGCTTGACTGAGTCACGTTTCGAAACCATGTAGTGCAAGCGGTCGTCTCTTTTCTCATCAGGCGATGGCATCCAGGAAACAGTCAATGTGCCTGGGACTTTTTCCTCCAGTTCCACAGGACCAGGAGGTTTGGGATCATCTGGGAATGTGCAAGACACATAGTTTTTGTCTTATTTTGATAGTTGGCCCTGTTTTGTCCTAGGCCAAGCTGTTAAATGTACTTTTCAGTACACAGTAACGATTGGTTGGGGTTCCATGCATTGTTTTGAATCACAAACATTTTTATTTTCTATTCTTGTTGTTTTAGGCCCAAATGTAAGATCATCCTTAACCTGGTTTTATGAATAACACATTCTATTTTGGCATCTTCCCTTATCTCACCTGTGACTCGAATCTCAATGCTGAAGGTTTCTTGTCCCACCATGTTCTTGACAATAATGGTGTATATTCCAGTATCTGAGCGCTCTGCAGATGGGATCAGGAGCTGAGATGACCCATCTGTGTTGCTTACAGTCACATGTTTAGAAACAGGTAATCCATCCTTGAGCCAGATTATTGTTGGTACAGGAGATGCCTGTATCAGAATTAAATGCCTGATCAGAATGAAATACATCATTTTAAAAATACATATTTTTTTTCAAACAGACTTAGACATTACTGTAAGTGTTTCAGGTATTTTGAAATTGCCATACCTCAAAATTTATGGTTACTCGAGCGGAATTTCCAGCCTTCACCACCATGAAGCTCTTCATTTTCCGATCAGTGAAATTTGGCCTCACTGTAAATGAAATATATTTAAAAGAGAATATACACCAATCAGCCACAACTCTCAAATGACTGATTTGTTGTAAATTAAAACCTGATTTTCATGTTGACTTCACTCGACTTTAGCAACTGCAGCAAAAGTTTTTTAAGGCTTGGTCGTATAAGGATCTCAGTGATGTTGAGGGCAACGCTGACAGTATTTCGCAACAGGAGTGGCATGCAATAGTGCAATGCATCCAGCAACACTGCAGAAATTGTTCAGGAATGGATTGAGCAACATGACAAAGAGTTCAAGGTTTTGACTTGGCCACCAAATTCCCCAGCTCTCAGAGTAATCATAAATCCGTGGAAGGTGAAAGTGAAAGTGAAAAGTGACTACCCTTGTCATTGCGAGGTCATGGCACAGCACACATGAACCACAACGAAATTGGACCTCTGCATTTTACCCATGCACACTCAAACCCGTGCAGCAGTGGGCAGCTATTGAAAGCGCCCGGGGAGCAGTGATGGGGACGGTACCTTGCTCAAGGGTACCTCAGGGCAACCTATTGGGAAGGGGTTTGAACCCCCGATCCTCCGATCATGCGGCTAACACCCTAACCGCTAGGCCACCGCTGCCCCCAACAGGTGCTGGACAAAATAGACCGATCCATACAGGCTGCACTGAGTAGCTTACAGGATTTAAAGGATCTGTGGCTAATGTCTTGGTGGTAGATACCACACACCTTTCAGAGGTCTTGTGGAGTCTATGTTAGTGTCACTGCTGTGGTGAGAATTATTTACAATCTTAGTAATACATGTTCACTGGTGGGCTTGTGTGTTGGGGCGGGGGGTCTTGATCATTGATGAAAGGAGTAAAGGATGGATTACAGTCTGTAAATTAATGACAACATGCACTTTTATAAGGAGAGCTGATGAAAGGCACAGTTGTTTTAGATACAAGGCAGGTTTATAGAGTTAAAAATATAGATTTAAATAAAGAGTAACTTAGTAACAGACAAAAAGTGAAATATACACTGTGTGCACAATTATTATTTAAGTGAGTATTTTGAGGATTAAATTTAACATTGAAAAATACAGCGCTATCAATCCAAAATGTTAAAACCCTGAAACCTCAATGTTTTACAAAGGAAATGTGAGTGTGAACATTCTCAGGGGATACATATGTGTGCACCATTATTAGGCAACTATTAATGTGCAGAATTAATACACAACTAAATGAAAAACCAAACATTTTCCCATCTCATTTGTTTATTTTCATCTGTTAAAGTGAAAATCAGTTAAGCTGTCATCTGTTAAAATTTACAGATAAACATTTCTGATATTTCCAAAAAAAAAAAAAAAAATCAGTGACCAATATAGCCACCCTTCCTTTCAATAACAGTCACAATCCTTCCATTCATTGAGTCTGTCAGCTTCTTGATCTGCTGCTGATCAACATTTTGTGCAGCAGCAAACACAGCCTCTCAGACACTGTTCAGAGAAGAGGACTGTTTTCCTTCCACATAAATCTCCCGTTTATGAAGCTCTACAAGTTCTCAATAAGGTTTAGGTGAGGTGAGGAAGGGGGCCATGTCATTATTTTTCATCTTTAAGGGCTTTACTGGCCACGCAGTTGAGAACTTCCATGCATGTGATGGATCATTGTCCTGCAGAAAAATCATGGTCTTCTTGAACGATGCAGACTTTTACCTGCACCACTGCTTGAAGAAAGGTTCTTCTTAAAATTGGAAGTAGGTTTGGGAGTTGATTTTGAGTTAATCTTCAACCCGAAAAGGTCCAACTAGCTCATCTTTAATAAAACCAGCCCATCCCAGTACTCCACCTCCACGTTGCTGGTGTCTGAGTGGAAATTAGCTCTGTGCCTGTTGCTGATCCAACCACCGGCCCATCCATCTGGTCCATCATTAGTAACCTTCATCTCATTAGCCCATAAAACCTTTGAAAAATCCATCCTGAGATATTTCTTTGTCCACTTTTAACATTTCAGCATGTGTGTCATGAAGTAATGCTTGGGTTTCAGTATTCCTTTTTTATAATTTTTGACTTTTCACAGTCTTTCACACATTTTTCTTTTTTGGCCCATTTTGCATGAAGAGGAAAAGAAGCTGCCTAATTTTTATGCAACCTATGACATAGTGTTGATCTCCTTAGGCCACACCCTCCCTCATTACACAAATATACATCACCTGATCTGCTTAAATCCAATTAGCATTCAGGTTTATACAGATTGGAGTTGGAATATATACATATAAATAATGAAATGGTAAAATACTCACTTGCCAAATAATTGTGCACACAGTGTATTGGACTTCCTAAATCTTACCTGGTGGTGGCATAGCGATGAAATAGTTGTCAAGATTCTGGGGTTCACCTTCTCCACCTTCGTTTGTTGCAACCACTCTCACCCAGTACATGGCCATAGACTTAAGGCCAAGAATTGTAAAGGAAGTTGTAATAATTGCACTGGTGTTGCATCGTGTCCATTCAGTGTTCTCTGCTGGCCTAAGTTCTATGAAATACCCTTTAGCTTCATCCTGCACCCCTTCTTCTTCCTTTGGCTTAGTCCAACTCAGTGACAAGGAAGAATATGTGGAGTCTGATACCTTCAGGTCAATTACTTTACCAGGAGGCTCTGCATGAATATAAATATTATTATTATAGATGATACAGAGTTTAGACCAATGAAAAGGCTGGAATGTTATCTATACATACCAAATACTCTCATTTAATTTCGAAAAGCAGTTTTGTGTGTGTGTGTGTGTGTATGTGTTTGTGTGACTCACTCTTAGGATCTCTCGCTATCACAAACTCAGAGGCTGAGCTTGGTTCTCCAGCACCAGAAAAGTTGATGGCTGACACACGAAATTCATACTCTATTCCTTCCACAACATCTTTCACTGCATACTGTTTGGCTGCATTTGAAAAAGGAATGAATTAGTGTAGTAGGGTTGTTAAAGTGAACAGTTAATCCCTTAAACTCTGAAGATCTGTTAGCAGGTCTCAATGACTACTCTCTACCTATTTACATTTGCAGCATTTAGCAGACACTCTTATCCAGAGCAACTTCCACATCCTAATTACAGGGACAGTCCCCCCTGGGGCAACTCAGAGTTGATGGTCTTGCTCAGGGACCCAGTGGTGGTAGTGCCAGAGGTGGAGATTCAAACCTGGGACCTCTTGAGCCATAGGTCCATATGTAAGTACCCTACCACTAGACCATCACCACCCCATTTAACTACACTGCAGGGCAGAGTAGCCTATTTCAGCCATGGCCTTTGCTAAAAAGACATGTCATATATCAAACATGCACTTATACAATCTCCATTGGCAAACATTCATATGAGAATGATTGAACCAATGTGGTCAGTAACCTTTGTTATAAGTAACTTCATACATGTCACAGGATGCCAAATTCCCAACAGTTCATTTAACTTATACCCTGCAAGAAATATATTAGTCAACCATTTGTGCTGTTACAGTAAAGTGGCTGGAGCAAACTCCATATTAATGTCTGTAGTTCTGGAATGAGTTGTTGAGAAAACCTAAGGATGAGATATTCAGTTTTCCAAATACTTTTGACCATGTAGTGTACATACCTAGCAATTTTATAGCCTTTACTGTTAATGTTAGGTATTTAATGTTAGGTATTCTGATGGTTTGTCATTTTTCTTGGGTGAAATAAAAATGCTCAGTGCAAAATATTATTATATGATATTGATATGAAGGCAAGCTACATGTGATGCATCTTCTCAGATATGTAAGTATAATGATGCTGATTTATGAAGGAACTGGTCTTTATTTTAGGGGCAGTGGTGGCCTAGTGGTAAGGGAGTTGCCCCCACATTGGAAGACTGTGGGTTTGATTCCCTCACCATTAGGTTGCCCTGAGGTACCCTTGAGCAAGGTATCATCCCTGTCACTGCTCCCAGGGTGCTTTCAATAGCTGCCCACTGCTGCATGGGTTAAATGCAGAGGTCCAATTTCATTGTGGTTCACTGTGTGCTGTGCTGTGCTGTGACCTCGCAATGACAAGGGTTTTCACTTTCACTTTTTTTTTCTTTATTTGTTCTGGGAGTGGAGTAGAGGAACACCATTTTCTGACATTGACATTGTCCTGTCTGTGATCTTTTAAATTAGTTTCAATTTATAAAGACTACACACTACACACATAACTAAGTGGCTTACAAAAGCTGTATTTCAATGAGGGACTACAACCACAGCTTCTATAACAGCTTTTATTTGATCAATATTGGCACTCCATGCATTTCTTTTGCCTTTTGTAGAATTCAAGATAGACCCAGTGCACATCTTAACAGATCTATATCCTAAAGGTGAAAGACAAACATTCAGATGACCAACCTTTGATTGGCTCCTCTGGAGGGTTCACCGGACTCCACAGGTTGCTTCCCCTCTTGCGTTTCTCCAGGTTGTAGCCAACAATGTTTGTTCCTCCAGTATTGGATGGAGGTGTCCATGTTAGGTTAATGCAGTCCTTGAAGGCACTAACAACTTTGGGTGTTGAGGGTGGACCAGGAAAAGCTACAACATAAGACAATAATTCATTTTTTACATTTCAAATTAGCAAGCTTTTAAAAATTATAATAAGCCATTTCATATTAAATGATGGCATGGTTGGCATTAGGGATTAGGGTGGATTTTGACTCCTTCTTACATTTTATTTGAAATTTAACGTTGGAATAGAATCAACTTTCTGCTGATTTACAGTAAAAAAAAAAAAAAGTCAATTTTAGAGACTGGCAAAGCTAAATTATTCTTGCATCCCTTCAAGATGTGTCTCCCACCTTTAGTGCCAGCTTGGATGTCATCTGTCTCAAACACGTCACTTATGCCTTCAGCAGATATAGCTCTAATCCGGTAGCAGTACTTCCTTCCATGGTCCACATCCGTGTCTTTATAGTGGGCTTCACCAGGGATATTCCCGATCTTCTTCCAGGTATTCCTCCCGAGCTGTTGTCGTTCTACATTGTAATGGATGACCGGAGAGCCTCCATCATCTTTTGGAGGCCTCCACTTGAATTCCACACAAGATGATGATGCCTCAATCACCTCTACTGGGCCCAGTGGATTGGTAGGTTTGTCTGTATTCATAAAAGGAAAAGGCTTGTAACTACAATACACTACATTTAAAATATTCCCAAACAAGGCTTCAAAGTTACTAACCTAAGACGATGAGTTTAGAAAAAGCCTCAAATGTCCCAAATTCATTCTTTAGCTTGAGCTTGATCTCTCCGGTTTTTTTGCGTTGGCATTTGGTCAGTAGTAAGCTGCTGTGACTGGAGGACTTCTCAATCTTGATGTTGGTGTCATTCAGCAGCTCTTCACCCTCGTGGTACCACTGGACCTTTATTGGCTCTCTACCCACAAAGTTCAGTTTGAATGAAGCATTTTGCCCAGTTTTGATAATCACAGGCTCTGAGAACTTAGCTAAATCATCTGGATTCATCCTTGGTGGATCTATGATATAAATAAACAGTTTTCTTAGTCATTAGAGATCAGTTTTTGGAGAACATTGTCAAGTTGTGCTTTGTTTTAGTGACTGCTCCATCTTTAGAATACGTATAAATAAGCCAATGTGGTCAGTTTGAAAAGATCTATTACTGCAATTGCTGCTGCTATCAGTGAGTGAGCTTCAGATTTGATGAAAAACAGAAAGTGAGTTCTTTTTACCTCTAAACAGGCTTTGCAGTTTTGCACTGGTTTATAAACATGCAGCTTGCTGGAACTCCAAAGGTTCAACTAGCGCAACTAAAGCATATGACCTTCAGTTACCTTCAGGCTTTTGAATTACCTTCCACTGTAAGCATCGCTTCTGATTTACGTCCGTCAGCCTCAAAGCGATATTTTCCATTGTCCTCTTCATTACAATTACAAATCACCAGTTTGTGGACAGCCCCATCTTTAATTATCTTGAGGTCATCTGTGGGTGTTATCTGTGCAGATGCTACAGTAGTTACTCACAGACCAAAGCGATCAACATTTTCAACATTTCTAACTTACTGCTGCTCTATTCTATATATATTATAGCAGCAATTTTATCTGTAGTAATTAACCAAAAGCCTATAATAGGCTGTGTTTGGGAAAGCTGTGAGCATGGTTACATTTGGTTTATGATTTTACCTCTTAAGAAAGCGCTTACCTCTTTTCCATCCTTATACCACATTCCTTCACAGTTTGCATTACTTAGCTTGCACATCATCTCAGCTGACTGACCCATAATGGCTTGGACATCTTGTAATCCATTAGTGAAGTGGACTCCAGGGTCTGGATGAGTGATGTATATCCATTATCTACAAGTTTGAGCTACTTTTTTCCAATGTGTAAACAAAACTTGTGTATTCAGATCATTTTTCCATGTATTTCATGTACTATGTTATCTGCTTTGCTCATTTAGTACCTGTAAATATGGGAATATACACCGTATTCATTCACAATCCAGTGATTACAATAAAACTTCTTATCCTTCTCATTTTAGGTGCATGCTCCTGCTTTTTGCTTTGGCTTTAGGTTTTTGTAATGTGGTGATGGAAGTATCTGAAAATATGTTGTCAGTATTGCTTTGCACATGACACTGGACTCAAAATGACCTACCAGTTATAGTGTCAGGGATCAAAGGCCCTGTCCTCACTCTCTTCTTCTTCTCCCCCACTTCCTCTCTGGGTGGCTCTACAGCAGTTGGTTCAGAGCTGTCACCTGGTTCTTGAGTTATTTCCTCCTCTACCTCCTCTGGCTCCTCTGGCTCTTGCTCTGGCTCTTCTACCACACCTTCAACTATTGGCTTGGGTTTAGGTTTAGGTTTAGGCTTAGGGCTGACTTTGACTTCAGGCTCAGGTGGAGGCTCAACCTCACTGACTGGATCCTGCTTAGGCTCTTCAGCCTGTTGCTGTTTGAGCATCTCCATTCTCTCCTCTCTTGCTTTCTGCAGTTTAGCCTGTTGCTCAGCTGCAACTTTCGCCAAGTCGGCGCCACTCCCTCCCGCCTGGGTTGTTTTGCGTGCTGCTTTCCTTCCACGGTTGTTTGGATCGTTGTCAGCTGTTCCAAGGGCAGGCAAACAGAGAAGTGTTAATATCTTAGTCATTGAATGGAAAAACCAGTACCATAAGCCCTAAGGTTTACATGGCACTCAGTGACATTTAGTCCACTGAATAAAAGCTCATATTTTCATTCAACCAATTTAATGTGTGTGTCTTTCCATTCATTCAATTAACAGATCATAGATAATTAGTCTGTTAAATGATCTCTTAATGGGTTAGTCTAATCATACCTTCCACTATCAGCCAGGCATTGCAGGACTTGATTCCAGCCTCAGCAGCATATATACCATTATCTACCTTCATGCAGTCTTTCACCACCAGCCTGTGGATCAACATGTCCTCTGAAACTGTAATGTCATATTTGTCACTTTGCGCCAAGGCAACACTCTTTCCCATCCAGGTGATCTTTGAGAGTGGAGCAGAAAGGACACACTCAAAAACTGCATCTTCTCTTTCAACTGCCTTTACCTCTTCAATCTTCACCAAGAAATCCACGACTGGAACTGCAACATAAAATGAGAAGTAGTGGGTTAGGTGAATATTCAGCATGGCTGTTTGTCAGGGTAGGGTATGTTAATAATGTTATTATTCTGATATTAATACTCCAATTTCAATATTCTTCAGTATTTATTTCTGATTTTTGATTAATTTTTCCCTCAAAAACGTATTTATAGTCAATATCCAAATATTGCTTAAACTGAAAGCACTTCAAAGAACGTAAAAAGCTTTGTCATTGATTACAGGTTTGTGGTATGTTATTTAATCAGCCAATGGCCAGAGTAGATGTTGGATATATATGTGTTTAATTGCTCCTGTTGATGAGACCCGCTAATTGAGTATTCAAATGCTACATATTTTTGATATGCAGTAGTGCTGTAAGTAGGACAGTAACAGAAATGTGTTGATTTTCAGTGCCCAGCCCTTATGTTACTGGAACTTTTCTGAATAGATCACACTTTTAAAGTCAGTAGAGAAGACATTGACGCCTTCAACATCGACTTGGTAGAGTCCAGCATCATCTAGAGACAGGCCATTTACAGTAAAGGTGAACCTTCTGCCTGTTTGACGCAAACTGTGCTTCTCATCTGCATCAAAGTCGAATGGAATCATAACACCATCCTGTAGCATCAAAAATGAAAAACACTTTAAGCACAATGAATAATGACCAATTAACACATTTATGTGGAGCAGCTTCAAAGAAATGAAGGGACATTCTTAAAGTAGTGTCTCACTTTATAGAGAAAGATTTTGGCATTGGGGTCCTTGAGGTCCATGTCAAACTCGAATTGTGCACATCCAGTATTTTTTAGCTCTATGTGTCTCAAGTTGCCCAGATGTTCAACATACTGTAAGAGGAAAGGAACTCTCAGAAAAATATGAATGAAAGGGTTTAAAGTTTCAATAATGAAGTTCAAACATTCCCCATATCCATTTCAGAAGCACACAGGGGTGTTTAATTAATGTTAGTTTTCAAGATGCATAACCTCCAACCCTTTCCCACAGAGACATATGTTGACTGGTGTTTCACCTGTGCCTGCTCTTCCTCTATTTCTTTTTTCTTCTCATTTAGTTTCTTAAGCATCCAACGAAAGTCAGTCACTCCATATTCAGTACATATTCGCTCGTAATCTTTCCTATCAGCACTCAGCAACAGCTCCCAGAACCTTTCATCAACTTCTCCATCTTTTTTCTCCTCTTTTCGACGCTCCACCCTATGACAGCAAGAAACAAAATAAACAATAGCTTTCAGATCGCTCTCTTACACGGTTTAACAGAGTCTGTTGAGGACGGAGTGACCACATCTTCGTTTTTAAAACTTACCGCGTTCTCAGAGCTTTTGTGTAATCTGCTGATTGTTCACGCTGAGCTAGAAAAAAGGGATAGTGATGTGAGACAAAATGGCCTTTTTCTTTTATTTTTAGGTTGGAAAAACTGTTATTCATTCTTATGTAGACAGACCTGCTCTTGCCTCTTGCAACGCCTTGTTCTTCTTGAAGCCAACTGTAATAATAATATTAAAAAAGTAACTGTAGTTTCTCTTTTTCATTTGCTAGCATTGCATACTTTTTGTATTGCTTAATGAGAGTAAGAACTAAAGCAGCCTGGGTTTGGATTTTATCTCTTAATATCCGTATGATATTAGACAAAATTAATTTCAACATTAACATTCATTAATTCTTAACAACTGGAAAATGGTCATTTTCTCCACACAAAGAGAATCTTACCCTCAATCACATTCAGTGTTGCAGTGACGAAAGCACGTCCATACTCGTTCTCAGCAAAACACTTGTAAGTGTCTGCCTGGTCTCCAGTTACATTAGGCATCTATAAAATTAAACATGTGGTTTATTGCCAACTTCTGAAAATAATTTTGCTCTTTATGAAGGATACTATGATTGTAACAGCATTATCCATACACATTTATACCTGTAGCTGATGTTCTCCCAAGATTGGGTCATATATAGTGGAGAATTTTTTTGTATCAGACATGTCACCATTGTTTCGTGTCCATCTAACAGTTGGTGTTGGATCTCCAATGATGATGGCTTTAAAAATGGCCAGCTTTCCTTTTAAAAGAACGATAAACAACATCATGCTGTTGAACTGTAAACTTTACAGATCCGTTGATCTGAGAACTTGATTTGATGTTCTACCTTCCTGAATAGTAAGTGCAATTGGTTTTCTTGTAAAGTCTGGGTGGCTCTTTCCTGCGGGAAGTTCCTCCACAAACTGAGTGATCATTACACCAGGAACTCTGGATTTCTTCCTGATGGCCACTGAATAAGACAAATCAATCCATAGAATAAATAAATAATTGCATTGTTGTTCTGTATAATATGGATTCTCGGAAAATGAACGAAAGCTACCTTGTCCAGGAGCTGTGGGCTCCACATCCTTTGACTTTGGAAACTTCATCTTATCACCAGATATGCTGAAGATTCCACGCCTGTTAGATAGATTTGGTTTGTCATTAAAATACAGTAACTGTAATGCTGATGATTGCTTTCATAAGGTTTTCCCAAACACATTTATCCTGGATGCACAAAGTTTATGTCAACTTTCAAGTTACTTTGACCACAACCATCTCTTCAAGCCAGTGTCTAAAATAAAAAAAAAAGTAGTAAATGTTTTATTTAGGATATCTACTCTATAGGTAGGCAAACTACATTGATATTTTTTCTTTCTGTGAGACAGTGAGCTTCGAGTGTAGCAAGAGAGGAAGGCACCTGTCAGGGTTTTCCAGTAATAGTGAGGAAACTCCATCTGGCTAAATCATAATTTATGCGATAGTGCAGATCACGTTGGCAGAGGTGTCATTTACACCTCGCTGCAACCTTAGGATTTCTGCAATATGTCTACTGCAGGAATGTAACGCTGACACATTTGAAATTCTGCACTTGCTGAAGTCTTTATTAGAGCCCGTGATACAATAGAGATGGAAAAAAATATGTGATTGTAGCTTAAAGATGGAGAACTACACCTCCATGACTGCTAACAGAAAGAAGTGAATGGGAAACACCCAGTGTGCTGCCTATACACATGCTGCTCTACTTGGTTCTTGTTTTTGCACCATGGTCAAGTGTCTAGCCAGTGGCATATTTTGTATATTTTTTAATCTTCAAATGAAGTGTCGACATCCTGCTCAACTTACCATGTAAGTATGCTTGGTTTAATATCTTGTGAAAGACTTGAAATGTGTTTGGTAGGACCTGTGACACTCAAGCTGGCGTGAAACCACACGGGCTTAGGAGTTGCAGCAAACGCATGCCAATGGTACAGTTGAGGAGAGCCTTCATTCCTGAGCAGCATGTGTCTTAGATGGTCCAGTGAGATTTGGATCAGTTTTGCTGGTGGTTATTTTAAACGCAAATAAATGGAGGAATTCCTGTGATCACAGAATACACCACATGTACCCAGCAGGCTGAGTCAAATGGCCATGCATGCTCTTACTTGGGAAGGTCACATACCTCATAAAACGTTCAGTCAGAGAGGTCTGACGTAAGTTCTCATTTGGTCCTTGAGACCAGCAACTTTGCCTTTCCACACATTTGAACAGAATAGTTCAGCATATATATTGAATCATCTCTTCAAAGTTAAGATCATCTTTTCATTAGGGCTAAGGTTTAGCTTCGGAATTTTAGGTAAGGCTGCAGTTGTGGGGGAGGATTATGTCTTAGTGTGCCAAGCATTCAGGAGCCTTGAAGCAATACCCAAGATAATCTAATGTCACTTTGTAGCTGTGAGTCTTATTCAGTAAAGAAATAAGGGAAGAGGAGGCTTTGAAAGTATATATTTGAACTCTGTTTCTTTGTATGATCTCGTGAAGGATTTCCTTATTTGTATAAGATGAAAAAGAACTATGCCTTGCAGTGGAGATAGGTGACTGATTTATAAATAAGGAAAGAACATCTTAAGATACACACAGCAGGGCTCAGATTTTACAACTTTCTTCTCAGCCATGCCCAGCTCACCCTGTTTGGATTCCCTGCTGTTTTACGGGGTGTAATCTTACGCAGTTGAACTTCAGCAGCATGGTAATGTACTTTGCTTGCCCATGAATTGTTAATACAAATCAACAATCCCCACACTCTTTATTACATCATATGCATATCAATACAAATGTATTCATATGTATATGTTTAAAACATTATGCTTACTACTATATATTATTTTCCACACTGTTTGTAGATACAGTGGAAATAATTTTGTAGCTCAAGTATGACAAATATTTCTAAAGTATTTGAAGAACTTAATTTTCATACAAATTAAGTTCTACAAATTGTAATACAAATAGCATTTGGCCATATAAAAAAAGATATATGTACATATGTATATGTGTGTGTGCGTGTGTGTGTGTGTGTGTGTGTATAGCTGTGCCAGCTAACAAAATGGAGATGACATCTCTGAGTTGGTGGTTTTGTAGTGTAATGTAATACAGTCACTGTGCACACAGCCTAATAAAATTAAAGTTTATGAAGCATCACTCACATTCCACTTCTACTATAAAAGAGCATGGAGCTTCTAGCATCTCTATAGTGTGAGAAATCAATAATAACTCAATTAGTAACAAACATGATCAAAATCTGGTTTGTTTTGCTTTCTAAAATGCATCTCTTCCTGGCATGAATCGCACATGCTACCTGCAATGCGTCTTCATTAAGGCTGCAGCCAAATTGATCTATGTGTTTGCACCACAAGGCTCCCTAATTGCACAATTAATTATTTATTTCTACCCCTGCAGATTTTTTTTTAGCACTCTGAACATTCTGATCACGCATGAACATTGAACAGGTTTTAATAAAGGGATGAAGGATGAGAAAGATTTAAGAGTAGATTGAGGATGCAGCTAAATCAGACTAAATTCTCATTTGTAAGTAACCTATGTGGTCATTTACATGAGCAGCTTACTTGGGACCATTAGCTGTAAATCTTTTGCAATTAAGTCGTCCGCTGATAGACAAGCTAAATGAGTTTTAAATAGGTGGTGAGAACTTACTTTGTGTACCGTGCCCTTTGCCCAGCTGCCTGCTGACCAGCTCCTTCTGAAGCTGCAATGTAGACTCTCCTGTTCTTTTCAGGAAAATACGGCCTATTTGAGATGCTCACTGGTGACCCCCTCCCTGCTCCTGTGTTAAGGGTCACTAAGAGATAGGATCACTTCCAGACATGAATCAAAGTCAGGCGTGCGAAGGGGCCCAAAGACTCCTCCTTCATCACGAAGATTCAGGCTGTGAAAGCTACAGACAGTGGCTTATAAACTATTCCCTCAAGAACCTATTGCTGGCAGTCCATTAGGAGAACATTCAGAAGAACACAGAGGGCAAATGGAGCTGGCTTCTATAACCGCTGCAGTGAAAATTACTAGTAAAGAGGTAAGTGTGTGGCTTATGACATTTCCAAGAAAAGACTTCCTGAACGTGTTGGAAATGTGAAGATATTTGGGGTAGCGTAAGGACAGATTGACTTTCCCTTAAAGCCTTGAAAATGCTTCTGTTTTTCACATTCATAACTATAAAACATAAAAATAATTCATGATGAGTTCTGTTTTATAGACACCCTGCTTTAAAAAAAGGATTGATTATGTCTTTGTTGATGGACTTTTGCAGAAGTTATTAGTTCCTGCTCATTTCTTGAATGCAATCTCTCATTACATTAAAAAAATACTACCACTGAAATTTAACTTGCCAGAGCGGATGCCCTTGGGATGAATGATAGTTGCGGTAACACCGCTATAGTCTTCCAAAGCATCATCATCCATATATGGTCCTGAGGAAGCTAAGAGAGGAGAGTGTAATTCATACTGCTTTAGTGACACTAAAATCTGAGCCAGAGTGGATACATATCAGACTGACCATTGCATCGTGCAATTCGACTCCAAAGGCTGATAGTTAAAAAATCTGACCAAAATACCAGGGACGGAATGTTCAACATTTTTATGATGAAGAACAGAATTATATTTGAATGACAGGATATATTTTTGTTGGTATCCTTTCTGTTTTACAGTTTTAGGCACGTTTTCATCCAAAACAGCACAATTATTACTAGTAGCATGTATATGTAGTCAGAATATGTAGTCAGTGTTTGGTCCTGAATAAATGTATGTTAGGACACATTCATGAACAAGTTACATCAGTAACTCATAAAATAAACGATAAAAGGTCATCTAATCAAGTAGATAACTTTATTTACACCATAATTCCTTGAATAGAGGCACATCTGCTATTACCCGTCAAATGCTCTGTCAAAATGTCATGTAATTAAAATAAAAATTATATATATATATATTTTTTTTTGCCCTATGGCATGTAAATAGAGGCAAGTATCAGTGATTGAAAAGGAGGGGAAAAGCAGCTAGTAAACAAAAGAAATAACTGATTCAACTTCTGATGAAAGTAATTTGTTAAATCTTTTGAGATTTAATTATTTTGAGCATCAGGAGGCAAACACACTGCTCAGTAAAACACATTCATCTTCATCGTCAGGGAAGAAAAACCAAGGACAGAAGGAAAATCAAAAAAATTATCAAGGAAATATCCTAAAGATGAAATAACGGTCAAATGTGTCACCTTCAAATACTGTTGAAATGTGTTATTTGCTAAGAGTATGTTTAATACATCATTACAAGTAGTGAAGTGTTGGTTTATAAATGGACACAAGCTGCTTCCACAAATCAAATGAGCCAAACTAACAATCATAAAGACTTGAATCTTCTTGTCTTTGTCCAGGTATGGCTTTTATTCTGTAAAACAAACAATCAATAATAATGAATTAATGAATGTGAAAAACACATGGTTAAAGCACAAAAATAATTTTATCCTTCAGTTACATTTACAAATATGTTACATTGACCCCATAGATCTATTTTTTAGGTTTGTGTCACATTCTAAATATATCAGCATTTTAAATAATTTTTGATTCAAAGTGGATGTTTTAAAGCCTCGTTATATTTTCTTAAAAAATTCCTTAAACACTCAGTAAAGTAACTATGTAATAGACTATATATATTAAACTATGTGATGATATTTTGAGCTGCCATTAATTGTGATCAAAACAAGCTTTGTGAATTTTTAGGATTCTTTTATGTAGACTGTCTAGGTTGAAGCTTGAAGGTCTTACCTCTGACTGTGAGCTTGGTGGAGCACTCTGCTCTCCCTAAGGCATTCTCAGCAACAACTTTGTACTCTCCCATATCCTTGGCCCCCACCATTAGGATGAGCATGGAGCAGACCCCGAATGTGTTGGTGATGAGGTAGTTGGTGTCAGTGTTGATACTGACATTGTTGCGGTACCAGGTGACATGGGGTGTAGGGTTGCCTCTCACAGCACAGCTCATATAACATTCATATCCTTCTGGTGCTGAGTGCAGCTTCAAGGGGACCAAAAACTTTGGAGGCCTGTCTAGATTGCAGGTTTTAGATTTAGGCAAGACCAACGTGAACTTCTCTGCAAGAGACAAAGCATTCAGATGAATGTCATAATACAGTACAGGGGAGGCAAAAGTATACCAAACATAAAATCTACACCCTCTGCTGGAAGGAGCAGAAAAGTACAAGAAGGCATGCTGGAGATCTACACAGTGTGCACAATTGGAAAATTGTGCATCTTTCAAGAAGACCATGATTTTTCTGCAGGATGATGCTCCATCACATGCATGGAAGTTCTCCATGCGTGGCTTGACAGTAAAGACCTTAAAGATGAAAAATAATGACATGGCCCCCTTCCTCACCTGACCTAAACTCTATTGAGAACTTGACTGGGAAGTTTACAGGGAAGGAAAACAGTCCACCTCTTTGGACAGAGTCTGGGAGGCTGTAGTTGCTGCACAACAAAAAGTTGAGCGTCAACAGATCAAGAAAGTGACAGAATCCATGAAAGGAAGGATTGTGACTGCTTTTGAAAAGAAGGGTGGCTCACTGATTTTTTTAATGTCAGAAATGTCTATTTGCACATGTTTGTTTGTTTATTATTCTCACTTATTTTAACAGATTAAAGTAAACAAGTGAGATGGGAAATTTTCTTTCGTTTACCGGCATAATAATTCTGCATACTAATAGTTGTTTAAGAACTGTGCAATTGTGCACACATATGTACCCCTGAGAATGTACATACTCGCATTTCCTTTGTAAAAAATTCAGGTTTCAGGGTTATTAACATGGATTGACCAATAGCTCTATATGGGTTCCATATTAAATGTAATCCTCAAAATACTCACTTGCTTAATAATACAGACCTGGCTCTTGAACAACATTTAAATTATTAGTGAAAAGTGTAGTAAAAAAAAAACAACTAAATTTAATTCAGTTTAAGAGGCATTCAAGTAGGCCTATCACAGGCCCTTATAACAAACCTTTTTTCTGAGGTATAAACCATTTGGGTGACTCTGAAGGAGGTGACTGTCCCATGTCAT
This sequence comes from Hepsetus odoe, assembly GCA_017165825.1. Lineage (NCBI taxonomy): Eukaryota > Metazoa > Chordata > Actinopteri > Characiformes > Hepsetidae > Hepsetus > Hepsetus odoe. The sequence continues at coordinate 26,837,745 of CM029366.1, read as the reverse complement.
TTTTGGCAAAGACGCGGAACTGGTACTCTCTCCCTGGCATGATGTTGCTGGCTGTGAACCTGTTGTTGAATATGCGGTCAGCCACTGTGTGCCAGGTTCTTTTGCTGGAGTCCATCTTCATCACCATGTAGTGCAGGCGGTCATCCCGCTTCTCATCCTGGGAAGCTTCCCAAGATACTGTAACAGTGCTTGGTACATTCTCATCCAGTTCCACAGGACCTGGTGGCTTGGGCTCATCTGTGAAAACATACACAAGTACAGTGTTTGTCCTTATAGAACTGTGTGTTTGGTTATAACATATCTGTTAAGATACACAGTATATTAATATTATACATGCTTTATAACTTTTTAAGAGAATATTTATTTATTTATTTATTTATTTATTTTCCATTATTTATATATGTACAAATAAGAAGGTCTGCAACCCTGAAATTCAAGCCTGAGAGTACCTGTGACTCTGATTTCAGTGCTGAATGTTTCCTGACCCACAATGTTCTTTACTATGATGGTATAGATTCCACTATCGGAGCGCTCTGCAGATGGGATAAGGATTTGAGAGCCTCCTTCAGCGTTGCTAATAGTGACACGTTTAGTGACAGGAACTCCATCTTTAAGCCAAATGACATCAGGCCAAGGAGAAGCCTGAGAAAGACAAGCAATAAAAGAGCAGTGTTCAACACATTTCACATCCTAATCGCTATGATAAACCAAGTGTAAAACACCCTCAAAACTTCTCAACCAATAACATCTCACAATACGCTCCCAAATAAAACATAAAGTTCATATATTCTCTCCTACTGTCATGCAAGTTAGTCTTTATAAATAACATCCAAAATGCTATAAAGGTCACAGTTTCGGTGGCTTTATATTATATTCATGTTCTTTAACATAAAAGCTTCTTGGACATCAAGAAAGGTTTCTTTTTTGACCTTGCATAGAGAACCTTTAGACACTTATTGTAAAGAATGTGATAAACAATTGGCATTTGACTTTGTTCTTCATGTTTTATGATATTTCAATAAGCGAAACAAAAACTGTGCCTACCACAAAGTTAATGTTGCATCGTGCAGAGTTTCCAGCTCTGACTACCATGAAGCTCTTCATCTTGGAATCTGTAAACCTTGGTCTCACTAATGACAGAAGAAGAGAAATAAGGGCAGTAATTGCTTATATTATTATTATTATTATTATTATTATTGTTGTTGTTGTTATTATTAACTAATTAATTAACTAATTATTCTTGACTCAATTAATTCATGATATATCTTTGTCCTGAACATCCAGAACACTTCAGCCAGTGACTCACCAGGGGGAGGCATTGCCAGGACGTAGTTTTTAAGCTCTTGAGGTTCTCCCTCTCCACCTTCATTAAAAGCAATAACTCTCACCCAGTACATGGCCATTGACTTCATTCCCTTCACCGTGTAGGAGTTCATAATAATGGCATTAGTATTGCAGCGATCCCATTCAGTGCTCTCTGCGGGTCTGATTTCAATAAAGTATCCTTTGGCTTCGTCGTGTTCTCCCTTCTCTTCTTTTGGTTTAGTCCAAGTAAGGGACAATGTGGTGTAAGTGGAATCTGTCACTTTCAGGTCAATGACTTTTCCAGGAGGTTCTAGTAAAGGGGCATCGTCATATCATTAGTGTGGCTTGAAGAATGACAATTCAGGGTTCTATTATGAACAACATCAAGTTAATGAAAGAAAAATATGTGCAGTTCAAGATGTAAAAAGGTCTGCTGGCTATTTAAAACTTTGTGAAAAGACAAACAATGGTAAGCTAAAATGCATTTTTATTCATTTTATTTTCTTTCTTGCTCCAGAGTTTTAGTAAATTCTATCTTGACTTACTCCTGGGATCTCTTGCAAACACAAACTCTGATGGTGCGCTTGGTTCACCAGCTCCAGAAATGTTGATAGCAGATACGCGGAACTCATACTCCATGCCCTCAATAATATCCCGACACTCATGTTTCTTGGCTTTAAAAGACAGATCATTGTTCATTTTTAATAATTAGTTAAAAAAAGTCATTGCAGTGTCTGAAAACACTATTATTAGTTATTATCTAAACAGAATATTGGAGAAAATATATACTTCTGATAGATTCCTCTGGTGGATGAACAAGTCCCCATAAGTTGCTACCCTTCTTGCGTTTCTCTAGGTTGTAGCCCAGAAGGTTACTTCCCCCAGTATCCGTGGGAGGTTCCCAGGTTAAGGTGATGCAGTTCTTAAAAGCACTGACCACTTTAGGAGCAGAGGGTGGGCCAGGATACGCTGGGAAATTATCACAAAAGATGGTCTTTAATTCATGTAGTTTAAGATATAGTAATGGAGACATTACAGTATGGTGATGATCAATGTGTACAGAACCACAATCCAATGTAGATAAAAATCTAACCTCTAGTGCCGGCTTGGACATCCTCTGTCTCATATACCTCACTAATGCCCTCTGGAGTCTCAGCTCTGATACGATAGCAGTACCTTTTACCATGATCCACGTCAGTGTCTTTATAATGAGCCACCCCAGGAATCAGACCGATCTTCTTCCAAGTATTACGTCCAACTTGATTACGTTCAAGGATGTAATGAGCAATGGGACAACCGCCGTCATCCTTTGGTGGACGCCATTTGATCTCAACGCAGTTTGAAGTGGCTTCAACTATCTCCAGAGGTCCAAGGGGTGGTGTAGGCTTATCTGTTAGACATCAACTCTAGATATTAGATTTACTGTGGGGGGGGGGAGTAGCAGTAGCTAATAAATCAAAGGTATAGCATCTTACTTTTTTACATGCTTACCCAGCACAACAAGATTAGTAATGACTTCAGCAGTGCCAAACTCGTTCTTAATTTTGATCTTAATTTCCCCTGTGTCTTTGCGTTGTAATTTTGTTAGAAGCAGACGACTGTGGCCTTCAGAATGCTCAATCCTGCAGTTCGTCTCTGGTGCAAGTTCCTCGCCTTCTTTGTACCACTGAATTTTGGCAGGCTCATGTCCTATATATGGTATTTTGAATTCAGCTTTTTGATTATGTTTGACCACTTTTGGGATGACAAATGCTTCAACTTCCTTAGAATCGAATCGCGGTGGATCTAGGGACAATAGGAAAAACTTATATATAACACAAATCTAAATTCTAAATATTGCCAATATAAAATTAATGTCATTCATTCATTCACTTTCTGGGCCACTTGTCCTAATTAGGGTTCCGGGGGGGTGCTGGAGTCCATCCCAGCTCACTAAGGGCGAAGGACGGGAACACACCCTGGACAGGTCGCCAGCCTATCGCAGGGAGGAGGTACCTTGGGGACGGTACCTTGCTCAAGGGTACCTCAGGGCAACCCACCGGTAAGGGGTTTGAACCCACAATCTTCCGATGCGGGGCCAACTCCCTAACCACTAGGCCACCACTGCCCTTATAAAATTAATGTATATAATGTAATATTATATATTGACTTTTTTTTAAACATACTGTTTCAACAAAGTATTTATATAATAGTTGTCATTCAGAACTACCTGTTTTTGTGAGGGTACACCTCAGAGTAAGCAAAAACAAACAAAAAAAATGACTGTGACCAAACCCTTTATATGCATTTCTCCAGGTAAATGATTTACGCACACCTTCAACAATGATCGTAGCTTCAGTTTTACGACCATCAGCTTCAAATTTGTATTTTCCGGAAAATTCCTCTGTCACTTTGTGAATTTTCATTTTATGAGTAGCACCATCTTTGCTGATGGTTATACCCTCAGTGGCATCAGTGAGCTGGAAGAGAAAACCATAAAAATCAGTTTGCACTGTTAAGAGAAACTACTCGGGCTCTTGCTTAAGTAACCTACTATTTATTTATTTATTTATTTATTTATGTATTTAGATTCATTGAAACAGACAGAGTGTGAATTATTATTACATAGGTAAGCAGAAAGAGTTTTTTCTATGGTGTTAACAGTATTATATAACATTCAGGAAAGTACAGTTCTAGGGAGTTTCAAATATTTAAGTAGTTCTGCACTGTACCTCTTTTCCATCTCTGTACCAAACCCCCTTACACTCTGCACTGCTGAGTTTGCAGACCAGCTCTGCAGCCTCTCCCACAATAGCCTTACAATCTTCCAGTCCAGCCGAAAAGTGAACACCAGGATCTGCAAGTCATTCAGACACAATTTAATTATATGTACACTTGAGGTGATAATTCAGTTAGAGTTAAAATGATCTTCTTTAATTACCATATACTTATTATGTATATATTTTAATGTAATATGTGTCTATTTTATCTGATAGCACTCACCTGAGAACTAGAGAAATTTTTTTTACCTTTTGCCACCACCACCATCTATTTTAATAATTTAACAGACATATTTATATATTTATTTTTGCAGCATTTAGCAGATGCTCTTATTCACAATGGAGTGACTTCCATTTCCTAATTACAGGGACAGTCCCCCTGGAACAACTCGGTGTTAAGAGTCTTGTTCAGGGACCCGGTGATGGTAGTGGGATTTGAACTTGGGACCTCTTTACAACCTCCACTAACAGATCTTCCCATCTTTGAATCATTGTCTTGATAATAATGTCAGGTAGGATTTTTTTCTCTTCACAAGTTTGTACTTTCTGTTGCTTAATCTTGAACCACTCATGCTTCATGGTCGTTTAGTCTTCTGGTCTTCCTTCTCATAACTTCTCTGTGTTCTTGATTCTTGATTCTTGATTCTCAAAGGAAAGATTCAGTACTTCCAGGCTCATCTCAGGGACTCACCAGGGCATCTGCTTCTGCTTTCTTTATGTAGAAAGGTAGGGTTCCATTGTCTATTTTATACTATTGCATATATTAGGTCTATTTTTGAATTATTAAATGACCTTTTAAAATTAGGGAATAATGTTAACGACGTCACAGTAATGACAGACAACACAAACACTTTGAACACACAACACAAACATGTGTAACAAATCCAAAGACATTAAACAAGCAAATAATGAATTAAAAGTATTTATTTAAATGATTAGACTTTGACCATTTAAAATTCATAATGTGAAACATTTCTGAAAGAGATTTTTTAAACCATGGGGCCTGTGGCTTACAGTTAGGCCAATCTGAATTGGCAGAACTGCATGGCCTGTGGCAGAAGAACTAGATACTGCTTATAAACAGTTCAGCCATAACATTGAAACCAACTCCCCACCTTTGTGAAGGTACACCTACTGCCTCCCCAAAGCAGTTCTGACCTTTTGAGGTATGGACTCCACAAGACCTCTGAAGGTGTGATGTAGTATCTGGTACCAAGGAGTTAGCTGCAGATCCTTCAAATCCTGTAAGCTGTGAGTTGGGGCCTCCATGGATTTAACTCGTTTGTCAAGCACATTCCACAGATACTGGATAGAATTGAGACCTAGGGGAAACTATTCTTGAACATTTCCGCTGCATTGAAAGAGGCCACTGTAATTAAGGAATACTGTTGCCTTGAAGGTTGCCTTGTACTTGGTCTGGAGCATTTTTTTGTGTTGAAACAAAGTTTGGGCAGAGGTGGCCTAGTGCTTAGAGACTAGGCTCCATAATCAGAAGGTTCTGGGATCGAGTCCTGGAACACTAGGTTGCCCTTAGGTATCCTTGAGCAAGGTACCATCCCCGTCACTGCTCCCTTGGCACTGGATATAGCTGCTCTGAATAATGGATATAGCTGTTTTGCACATTGGATGTATAGGTTAAATGGGAAGTACTTCAGTGTGTTTCAGTGTGTGCGGTGCTGCGTGCTCACCCTGATGAGTAGTCATTTTCACTTCAAAGTAACACAGACATTAATGTCAGGACCCACGGCTTCAGAGGAGAATGTTGCAAAGAGTATCACAGTATCATTGGCTTGCCTTCTTCCCATGTGGTGGCTTCTTTCCTCAGGTAAGTGCTTAAAATATCACCAGCCGTCCACTTGATATAAAATATAATATGACTCATCAGACAAGGCCACTTTCTTGCATTACTCATGGTCTAACTTTGCTCACATGGCCTTTGTAGGAACCTTTGGCAGTGGACAGGTGTCATGGACACTGACCAGGCTGTCGCTACACAGTGCCATAGCAAAATTTGACACTGTGCTTTTACAGCCAGCAAAAACTTTTTCAGGTATTTGTGCTAGAATAGCTCTTCTGTGGGATGGGACCATATGACCTAGCTTTCACTTTGCAAGTGCATCAGTGAACCTCAGGTGCACACAACCCTGCTGCTGGCTTAGCTGTTGTCTTTCCTTTGAAGGTACCTATCTTCGTTTATTGGGAATAATGCTGTAATGTCCACAATGCTTGCAGTTTTAGAGATGCTCTGATCCAGTTGTCAAGCCTCCTGCTTCCCTGCTCACAACACCTGAACTACAAGGAATGACTTTTCACTTGCTGCCTAACATACCCCACCCCCTGACAGTGCCATGGTAAAAAAATGAAATAAAATACTCCCTTACCCTGTTGATGGTTTTAATGTTCTGGCTGATTGGTGTATACGCTCTATAATTTATCTAAAAGAAAATATGGATTTAACTTTTTTTTTTATACAGATCTATATCTACATGAACAAGCTAGTTTAGTAAAGAATGTGTCATTTATTAAACATGCTTATACTGGTGAAGAAAAGTAGAGTCAGTAACATAATACAACCCCAAATAAGTTTGGACAGTATGCAAAATGTGATAAATAAATAAATATCTTTCACTTCATTTTAATTCATTAATTTGCAGTCAATTCTGTGTTGACCATTATTAAAATGCAGACACTAAGAATCGAAGATATTTTGTGTTTTATCTGATCAGTTTCATGTAATTTGTTTAACTACATCCATTCTTGCATTTTTAATCTGCCACTTATTCGAAGAAAAGCTGGGGCAGGGGCAATTTAAGGTTCAAATGAGGTTGTATTAATTATTTATTTATTTGTTTATTTATTAAATCATCTGTGATATGATTTCAAACAGGTCATGTCAACAAATGACTGTAATCCAGATTTGGAAAAAAAGCAAATTAGAACATTTTTGAAATAGTTAAAAACAATATTCTACAAGGAGAGGGGCAGTGGTATCCTAGTGGTTCGGGTGTTGGCCAGAGGATCGGGGGTTCGAACCCCTTCCCAATGGGTTGCCCTGAGGTACCCTTGAGCAAGGTGCCGTCCCCGTCCCGCTCCTCCCTGTGATGGGCTGGCGACCTGTCCAGGGTGCGTCCCCCGTCCTTGCCCTGTGTGCGCTGGGTTGGACACCGGCGCGACCCCGTTTGGGACAAGCGGCAGATAATAATAATTCTACAAGGAAAGGCAGGAATTTCTACCACTACTGTGCATAAAATCTTTAAATGATTCAAGGTATCTGGAGGAATTTTAGTGCATAAAGAGCATGTATGCAAGCTGTAGCTGAATACTTGTGATCTTCAATCCCTCCAGTGGCCCTGCATCAACCCTCAGTCATTAAAAGCAAGTAGAACCACATGGCCAAGGGATTATTTTGTCCTTTGCCAAGTACTACAATAATAGTTATAAATGCTAATTAAATTTAGACTGTGCAAAAAGGCATTGTTTTAACCACCTGAAATGCTTCATTGTTTGGTAGCATGAATTTAATTGTTGTGAGAAGGAATGACAACATTACAAATTTATATATGCTTTACTGACACAACCTGTTGGTATTGTATTACAGGACTAAAATGCAGGAAGGGATGAAATAAGCTTATCAGACAAAACATAAAATATCATGGATCCATACTGTTTGGAATTAATTAAAAGTCTAAATAAAAGTAAGAGTCACTGCAGTTTTTCATTTTCATTTTCCATACTGTCTCTACCTTTTCTAAAAGTGGGGTTGTAGGATGGGATTATGCTTACAAGCCAATCATGGCTCACATTGTTATTCTTGAACCATCACAGCAGTGGCAAAGCCATTCTTGTGCCAGCATAATATAATATAGCTTCCATGCATTTTTTGGAAGAACTTCTTCTGTCTCTTACCAATTACTGTCTCTGGAAGTATTGGGCCTTGTCTTGTGCGGTCTGAACTCTTGCCAGTGGCTGACTTGTCCAGTGTACCCTCAGCTCCTGCATCAGTTGTAGCCCCGTTGGCTCCCGCACCAGAAGGGATTTCTTGTGGGTTATCACTTGGATTTTCACCTGGTTTTTGATCTGGATGATCACCTGGGTTACCATTTGGATTACCACTTGGGTTATCTCCTGGATTCCCATGTGGGTTTCCTCCTGGGTTACCATGTGGGTTTCCTCCTGGGTTACCATGTGGGTTTCCTCCTGGGTTACCATGTGGGTTTCCTCCTGGGTTACCATGAGGGTTACCATGTGGGTTCCCACCAGGATTACCTCCAATTTTATTGTGTGGGTTGCCTCCTGGGTTACCATGTGGGTTGCCATGTGGGTTACCTCCTGGATTACCATGAGGGTTGCCATGTGGGTTACCTCCTGGATTACCATGAGGGTTACCATGTGGGTTCCCGTGTGGGTTACCTCCAGGTTTACCATGTGGGTTACCATGTGGGTTACCTCCTGGGTTACCATGTGGGTTGCCATGTGGGTTTCCATGTGGATTGCCTCCTGGATTACCATGAGGGTTGCCATGTGGGTTACCTCCTGGGTTTCCATGTGGGTTACCTCCAGGTTTACCATGTGGGTTACCTCCTGGGTTACCATGAGGGTTGCCATGTGGGTTTCCTCCTGGGTTACCATGAGGGTTGCCATGTGGGTTACCACCTGGGTTACTGTGAGGGTTACCATGTGGGTTGCCATGTGGATTACCTCCTGGATTATTGTGAGGGTTACCATGTGGGTTTCCATGTGGGTTACCTCCTCCTTTTACATTTTTTTTTAAACAGTTGGTGATAAAAATGTAAAAGATTTATGTCACAGAGAAGATCATGAAGGTCAAAAAAACAAATAACATTAAGGAAAGAAGTAACAGAAAAGACAGGAAGATAGACAGACACTCTGATGAATGGCATACCAATGCATAGCCAGTGAGATTGCTATATTTACTAGAATAAAAATTGTTATTATTAATAAAAAAAAATATATAGATGCTAAAAAAAAAAATATAGATGCTAAGTGTCAGATCTAGATTTAGAATTTTCTATTTAGGTCTAGTAGTTTGTGATGTTTGTTACTAATGCTCACATCCCCTTTCATAACTATATATATATATATTTTATATATATATATATATATATATATATATATATATATATACTAACAAACTTTTGGTAGAAATAACTTCATAAGCTATGAAAGGTGATGTGAGCATTAGTAGCAAATACTACAAACTGCTAGACATATATATATGTACACTGCTCAAAAAAAATTAAAGGAACACTTTACATTTACATTTACGGCATTTAGCAGACGCTCTTATCCAGAGCGACTTCCATGTGCTAATTACAGGGACAGTCCCTCTGGAGCAACTCAGGGTTAAGGGTCTGGCTCAGGGACCCAGTGGTGGTAGTACCATAGGTGGGATTCTAACCTGGGACCTCTTGAACCATAGGTCCATATGCAAGTTCCCTACCATAAGACTACCACACCACTTTAGATCTCAACTGGAAAAAAGGCTGGTCCAATTTGCTGAAATGTCATTGCAGCAACTCAAAATGCTACTCAGTAGTTTGTATGACCCTCACATGCTTGTATGCATGCCTGACAACATCAGGGCTTCTTATGAGATGATGGATGGTGTCCTGGGGTATCTCCTCCCAGATCCTGACCAGGGCATCAGCTCCTGGTAAGTCTGAGGTGCTACCTGGCAATGTGCGATGAACCTTAATATGATGTCCCAGAGATGTTCTGTTGGACTTAGATCAGGTGAGGGTGGAGGTCCGTCAATGGTATCAATTCCTTCATCCTCTAGGAACTGCCTGCATACTCTTGCCACATGAGGCCGAGCATTATCATGCACCATTAGGAACTCAGGACCCACTGCACCAGCAAAGGGTCTGACAATGGGTCTAAGGATTTTTTCCCGATACCTAATGGCAGTCAGGGTGCCATTGTTTATACTGTACAGGTCTGTGCATATCTCAGTGGATATGCTTCACCAGACCAACACTGACGCATTACCAAAACAATCATGCTGAATTATGTTGCAGGCAGCAAGCTCCATGGTGCCAGGCAGTGTGCACAGGGCCCACTAGAGGACGTCCGGCCCTCAGGCCACCCTCATGAAGTCTGTTTCTAATGTTTTGGCCAGAGACATTCACCCCAGTGGCCCACTGTAGGTCGCTTTGTAGGGCTCAGGGAGTACACATCCTGTTTCTCCTTGCACAGAGGAGCAGATACCGGTCCTGTTGATGGGTTAAGGGCCTCTGCAGCCCTGTCCAGCTCTCCTAGAGTAACTGCCTGTCTCCTAGAATCTCCTCCATGCTATTAAGACTGTGCTGGGAGACACAGCAAACCCTTTGGCAATGGCACGCGTTGATGTGCCATCCTGGTGGAGTTGGACTGTCTGTGCGACCCTTGTAGGGTCCAGGTATCACCTCTTGCAACCAGAAGTGACTCTGACCCTAGTCAAATGCAAAACTACTGAAAAGCAGTCAAAAAAGATGAGGAAGGAAAATATCTGTGGCCTCCACCTGCAAAACCATTCCTGTTTTTGGGGTCGTCTCATTGTTGCCCTTTAGTGCACCTGTTGTTACTTTCATTAACACCAAAACAGCCGACACTGATTAACAACCCCCTCTGATACTGCACTGACCAGATCAACATCCCACAAGTTTAACTGACTTGATAGGATATTCTGATTAAAAAATGTTCCTTTAATGTTTTTGAGCATATATATATATATGTAGCTGAAGCATGTAAATATTGTTCCTACATATAGACATAAGACAACCACAAAAAACACTGAAAGACACAAACATACACAAACTTATACAAAACAAACACTGAGAATATAGACATGAGGAAAAATCTGCACAATGAAAATTAGGAAGCTGTTAATAATGACATGATAAACTACACTGTGTGTAGTATGTCTTGGTATTAATTCAGTGTAGAAGATTTACACAGGTGCTTTAGTGCTTCTGCTAGGAATGAATCATAAAAGCATATAGTTAGAAACGTATTTCATACGGTAGTGCAACTGATGTTATAAAACATCAACTAATAAACATGCAGGAATGGTAGATACTGAAATATTACTTTACAAGTTTAACACCTTCACTCAGGGATCTAGTTTGCAGTACTCCCATTGCTACCTAAAGGCCGAATATTACATTAAAGAATTAATGTTTGCTTCTCTTCACCCTGATTCATTTAACCCTGAGTAAATTTATAGTCTAAACTTTTACTGCAGGCAACCTAGCCTCTCAGTCATGTTTTTTTTTTTTTTAAACTTGGGCAGATTCAGATAAAAATGAATTACCCTACCATAGGCTCTAGCAGTGAATACTGTTCAAGTGCTGAAATAATATGTTAGATAAGTGATATTAATGCCACTTCACTCATATTTGATGTCTTGGTGAAATTCCCTTTCAATTCTTTCCAGTCATAGTATGTGTTACAAGAGGGTATTTTCTCATAAAAGTATGCTCTTTACTCTGTCCTGATGCCTTATTCAACCTGGGATATGAATCTCACACCTGAACCATTGGCATAAAAGGTGACAGTCAGCTAAGCTCCTTAACTGGCCGGGTATGCTGATTGCTATTTTGGACACATCTTTTACCCAAGAAACTCTTTGCATTGTAAGCTATAGTCACTGAATATGCCTTAGAATGTAATAAGGCTGGACTTGGGTGAATACTCATGCTTGAATAATAGATATTGGTTTCTTTAAGTTAATATCACAGAAAGCACGATGCCACTTATCCTTTTTTGAATTGTTTTTTTGTATTGGTTGATACTGATAATATTAAGATTCAAAAAGAAGCTTCTAGCTTACTTCTAGTACATCTAGATATAAGCCACTATGCTTCAACAATTCAGATTTTTAAGGAAGATGTAGTAAATGAAGGAATATGTAGTAACTAGCATGCACAGTTATGGTAACTTTTGGTACAGGATTGGAATGGAATAATTTTCTTTTCTCCACTATCCAATTCAGCATTTTCTACTGCATTACCATTATGTTTCTTTCTTTCAATGCACAATAAACATGCAAAGGTTTTATTACAAATTTCTAATTAATCTGAAAACATCAAGATATAGTTTCATTGTGGTCAATAGAGTTAATGGAGTACTTTAGTATGAAATAAGTGTGGGTTTGAGGGATTGTAAAGAATTGTGAGGCATGCTTTAAGAACACATTGTTGGTTTTTCTTTAAGACTTGTCACACCTGTTAAAATGCCAGAGGTTTGTTGTAAACTTGACTTCAGTTGACCTATTTAACTATGTTTAAGTTAATTGACACACCAATCTCTTACCAGTCACAGTATCTGGCACCAGTTGGTTGTGCCTCATGCGAACCCCTCAGTTTTTCCTGTTTGCTGAATTTGATCGACTCGGGCAGCCTCAAGCAGATTTGACTTTCCTACCATGTGTAGATGGTAAATCAGCTCATTCTGAGTATTTATTGGATAATCAACTCAGGGATTAGTTCACACCCTTATCATTTACAGTGTTTGGACAAAGTTGCCTTGGTTTTTTGGAGGCACACCCCCAAGCTTGTCCTTTTTGCCCAATTTGTTCAACTTGGACAGCTTATAGATCTGAATCTCCCTATGTAAATTATATAAATGGAGAATGTGATGTGTCTGGTTATAGGTCTTTGTGCAATGCTTCTGTTTGTCCAATTTATCTGTGTGCATTTAATAAAATGAACAAACATGGCCCATCACAACTGCAGGTTCAGTAACTGTAGCAGCAGAATAACATGCAAATAGATACACGAAGGAAAGTGATTAAAATGTTATCATGAATATATCCCATGTACAAAGCCTGCAGATGTATAGCTTAATTATATATAATCACTTTGTTTGGGGAAAATTATTTTTTGAAAATGTTCAACCAGATTTGTGAATTATGGCACTAATGAACAGATAATCCATTACAGCACTGTAAACCCTAGCATAGTATTAAGCAATGGAAGCAAAGGCCCATTGTAGAATTTGATCTTTCGTACTAAATTCTTGTGATCTCTGAAATAAAGTATTTTTTTGAATGTAAATTTCTTGAACAGAACGAACACTACTACTCTGAAACATTCAATCAGTGCTCAAACCATTGATCTGTATGTTCTTCACTATGATAGTATCTGGAACCAGAGCTCCTGCTCTTTCACGCTTCTTAGCTGAAGCTCCATCTGCACTGTCAGCATCGGCTCCTTCCCCCAGCAAGTAATCCCCAACTGCACCTCCTGCAGCACCAGCAACTCCTGCAAGACCAGCAGCCCCTGCTGCTCCTGCAAGACCAGCAGCCCCTGCTGCTCCTGCAAGACCAGCAGCCCCTGCTGCTCCTGCAAGACCAGCAGCCCCTGCTGCTCCGCAAGACCAGGGCAGCCCCTGGGTTGGTTCGCAAGACCAGCAGCCCTCAAGCTGCTCCTGGGTAAGACCAGCAGCCCCTGCTGCTCCGCAAGACCAGCAGCCCCTGCTGTCTCGGCAAGCAGGCAGCCCTCGTTGCTCCTGCAAGACCAGCAGCCCCTGCTGCTCCTGCAAGACCAGCAGCCCCTGCTGCTCCTGCAACACCAGTCCCATCTGCTCCACCTGCTCCAGCTTCTCCTGCCGCTTCAGCCAGGATTTCTAACCAGAGCAAGCACAGCTGCTTCACCAGCTGCTGCACCCTTCTGGGCCTGACCCAGCGGCCTTGGCTTCAGCCAGCTTTCTGCTTCCTCCTGAGCTTTGATCTGTTTCCTGCTGCTGCAGCTGTTGCAGCCTCTGCTGCCGCTTCTTGGCATCATTCTCTGACATGCCTTAGCCTTAGCTGCCGCAGAATGCAGTCTCAGTAGCTTGGAATAGCAAGGCTGCCTTGGCAGCCACCGCTGCCTGCACTGCTGCCATGGCAGCTTCTGCTTCAGCTCTAGCTTTGGCAGCAGCTGCCTCCTTCTCAGCTTGGGCTTTTTTGGCAGCCTCAAGTGCCTCTGCCATCTCCTTCTTATTTTTCTCTTGCTGTTCAGCAGGCTTTAGCCAGGTCAGCTTTGTTGCCACCTGCTTGCAGGGTCTCATGAGCTACCTTACCTTTTGCACCTTCCCTTGTCAGCTGCAGGTGACATACAATGATACAATTTTTCAGGCAGGGGTGAAGATCTTATATTACCAACCATGTAAAGAAAAATGTAAGAAGAAAAAAAAATAAAAAAAAAAATAATAATAATAAAATAATAAAAATATATATATATATATATATATAATATATAATATACTGAGCTTACCTTCTACCACTAGCCAAGCACTGCAAGACTTAATACCAGCCAAAGCAGTATAGATCCCAGCATCCAGAGGCATACAGTCAATGATCTTTAGTCGGTGAATAAGCTTATCCTCAGAAACAGTAATTTCAAATTTATCACTGTTGGAAAGTGGATTATTTTTCAATGACCAAACAATCTGATTCATAGGAAGAGAGGTCACACACTCAAAGACTGCATCTTCTCGTTCTTCAGCCTTTACTTCCTCAATCTTTACAACGAAATCGACAGGTGACCGAAGGAACAGACAGAAAAAAGCACAATGACAATATGGAAAGAAAATATATTCGTGGACTCATTAGAAAGGTTAGAAAGGCTTTTTTTGGTGCTGTATTGTGTAAACATACTCTTGAAATCTGTTGAGAAGATATTGACTCCCTCAACGTCTACTTGATAAATACCAGCATCCTCAGGACTGAGATTTTTGATCGTGAACACATACTTTTTTCCAACTTGCTTCAGGAAGTGCTTCATCTCACCCTCCTCTTCTTTGCTGAATGGAACCATGACTCCATTCTAAACAGAAAGAGCAGAACAGTGTTACCTTAGAATTCCTTACCTTTTTAGAAATGTGATGTGCCAATAGAGCATGCATTTAGATGACTATTACATGATGCTCCTTACCTTGTATAGGAAAATACGGCTAGTGGGATCCTTGAGCTCCATGTCCAGTTCAAATGTCGCTGCTTCTTCTGATCGCACCTCAATTGGTTTCAAGTTTGCAATGTGCTGAACAAACTACAAGCCAAAATAAATTGATGCACTTAGAATGAGATGTGGATTAAATGTGTGTGTGTGTGTGTGTGTGTGTGTAGTGTGTGTGTGTATTTATATACTGTATATATCAAACTTTAAGTTATTACCGTACCTGTTGCTCTTCCTCCCTCTCTTTTTTCATCTCATTCAGTTGTTTTAGCATGCCACGGAAATTAGTGATGCCATACTCATTACAGATACGTTCATAATCCTTCTTGTCTGCTGACATTAACAAATCCCACACTGATTCATCAACTTCTCCTTCCTCTTTATCCTTAACCTTTTTTCCAGCACTAGAATGGAATGTTCATAGAAATGTTACTCCAAAGATATATAATACTTTATATTTATAATAAATATAATGCTATTATTTTTACTGATTCATCATGCTTAATAATTGGCTAAATTTCTTTCTGGAAATGTATTTTCTTCAAGGCCTGTTGAAAACATGTACACTTCTCCTCATTACTTGAATCCTGCTGATCTTCTAAAGTCAAAGAAAATGTTAAAGAGAGCTGCCATATGTAATGGGAACGGTAAGTGAGTATTAAAACGGAAAAATTATATTTCCAGAAATTTATGTAGTTCATGTTAAACGCTGATTTTATGCAATCAAGGGAAACAGAAATGATTATAGTATAGTAGCTAGTATAGTAGGAATAAAAGTCAGATATTAAAGGTGGAGAATCCAACATACGTTCTTCTGACTTTTTCATTTCTTTGTTCTTTTTGAATCCAACTGTGAAAGAATATGATCAAAGTATATCACTATGCAGAATAAGTTAATGTAATAAAAAAGCTGAAATGCCAGCTTACATTATTTGAATTCCGTATGACTTGAAAAATAAGGTACGTCACCTTCAATGATGTTTAGGACGACAGTGCACACAGCCTTTCCGTATTCATTAAAGGCATAGCATTTGTATGTGTCAGCTTCCTCACCACTCACTTTAGGCATCTGTAAAAATAATAAAAGTAAAAAGAGAAAATTCACATTCCATTGTTGTTGCAAATAATGGCTGACATAGAGAGAAAACAAGTATTTCTGACTCACTATTACTTGTTTTGTCTAATTTAACTTAAGTTATGTTTATGTTCGGTACAGGAGCAAAAAATGTCTTGCTTGTGTGTTGAATTTTTCTGATACAAGTAAAGTTTGGGTTGCGAGCAGACTCCTTGACTAACGAGCATCATGTGATGCTCCCGCAGTTCAGATGCTCTTTTAACACAACTGAGGTGATGGATCTTTACTCTCGCCTCGTTAACAACGGGATGTGAGGTCGTATCTACGCTACACTCTCCCATTCGCCGAGGAAACGTCCTATGAGCATTTATGGGCTGAACACATGTTCCTTCTACAATACTTTATTTGATACTTTAAGTTTTGCTTAAACTTAAAAAAAGTGCAGTGACTAGTCGTGTATCGTGACAATAGCCCTGATGTTAGGGGTAATAATTAGTAGAATAATTACCATTAAAAATGATATTTATATGTGTATTTATGCAGGTATGGAATGCATCATGTGAATTTCCTTTATTTCTATTGGGAAAATAGTTTTGGGTTGTAAGCACACAATTGGATTTAGCTCGTAACTCAAGGTACCAATGCATATGCAAATGTTACCAAAGGAAAATTAAATTTACTAATTAAATTTTGCTATCAGAAATTCAAATATTGAATTTTCCAACCTCTAAGGTGTGCTCCTTTGTTGTAGGGTCAAATTTGCTCTGGTACTTTCAGGATCATTCACTTCTCCATTTGCTCTTTTCCATATTACAGTGGGAGTGGGATCTCCAATCACAATGGCTTTAAAGATAGCCAGTTTACCTTAAACGGCAAAAGTTAAAAAAGTGTTTTAAATAAACAGATATTTTTGCAACGTTATCAATTAAACAAAGCATGTGATCTACGAAAAAGTTTTTTTTTTTCTATAAAAAGACTTTTCATGACAACATATAGGCTTAACATATAGGCCAACAACAGTCCATTGTCTTTTCTGATAAAGGTAGAATTTAGAACAAGTGAAGCTTGTTTTACAAAAAGCATTCCTTCTGGACGCACATTATCAAATCCAAGTTTCAGAAATACGGTAAATGTAAGCACAGCAGCCCTTTCCACCACAGCACAGCAGCCCTACCTTCTTGAATGGTTAAACCAATAGGCTTGCGAGTGAAGTCAGGAGTAGTTTTTCCCTCTGGCAGTTCCTCAACATACTGTGTGATCATAACCCCAGGGACCTTTGATCGCCACTTGATACCTAAGAACAAGCACATCAACACTGTAACCTTGCATCCAATGTCAGTCTGTAGTAGACACAATGAATAAGAAGGATAATATCATGTCTGGAATCTATACACTTCTTTGGTCAATGGACTCTATAACATCCTGATAAGGAGCACAATTCATTAAAAAATGAATGCAATTCACAGAACTAAATACACCATTTCAAGTATTTAGATTCTAGCTTCTTTATAATTTATTCTTTTTAATTACTTTCTTTTTTCAGTCTTTCTTTAAGAGTTATCCATTTAATTTAAAGGGTTAAAAATACTGAATATTACATTTTTAATGCAAATAATTAAAGAGAAACTAACAACATAAAATCTTATAATTTGGTTTTAAGAAGGAAATTAAGAAAAATGACATACTCCACAACAAAAACCAAATGACAACGACCTGAAGAGTCTAACGTTTGCATATAGAATATACTGTGCAGTTAGTTTTAAATTAAAAAAAAATGTAAAACTTTGTTTCATAAATGCTTTCATCCCAATTTTTAAAAATAAATAGCTTATCAAAGTTAAGTTCACATACAAATAATATTATGGAATTAGTTGCTGGTGGTGCTACGCTGATGCTCTCCACTCATGGAGCAGTAGATCTGAGCCATGGCTGAAATACTCTGATACATTTAGATTTTTTTTCAATACCTCTAAACCATACAAACCCTCAAACTGTGTTCCTTACAGGAAGAGCTTCAGTGTGGTTTTTGCCTGAATGATTTTCTTCTCTAACACATGGCCCATTGCCTTAAGGCTGTACTTTACCAGGATCAGCTTATGCAAGAGTCTAGATGCTTTTTGGGGTGCTTTCAGGATTTTTCTAGTCTATTCTTACCATTAATGTGTTTTTTGCTTTTCAGGTCACTGTCATTTAGTTTTCTTACCTTTTTTCTTTGGAGGCTGACCCTCTGCTCCTAGTTTAGACATGACACAGGGAATGGGAAAACAGAGCAGGTGAACATAAAAAGGTTAATCCTGACAAAAGCATGGCTGAGGCACCATTACTTTGGCAGGATTCAAGACATAGATTACAACACAGTCTATACCAGAGGTGGAACTGCTTTCTTAAATAAAATTATAGCTATCGCACTGATATTAGTATCAGCAAGAAAAAGAAACATATTAAAAAGGGGAAAGAAGTTTTTTCTTTCAGTTAGAAGGTGTATGGCTTGGATTTTTGATGCTAGTGACATGAGATAACACCTAAGATGGCGCATTGGCTTCCTTGTGAGCTCACTCTCTGCCTCTCAGAACATAATATCAGCAATAAATTTAGGTTTAATGAAGAGCTGAGTGAAATAAGAAGATAAAAAGGGGTAACCAGAAAGACCTCTTAGCTAACTATCAATAACTAAACAGCAGCCTATCTTATTAATCCCGAAAGGAAAAAAAATTCAAAATTAGTAGTTGATTGTTTTCTAAATGGAAATGCACTTTATTAGAAATATGATATTAATAGTTTGCTTAATGGGGATATATTATGCTTCTTTAACCATTTCATTATGTTTTTATATCTCCTTAAATACACTTACATACTTCAAAGTTCCAAACAAGGCCTTTGTTTTCTTATGCTGTACATCATTTTCTTATATTGTACGTCCTGTCCTGTTTTGTACATAAACCGATATGAACTCAATCAGAAAATGCCACATTTTCACAACGTTTTAGGTAAAAGCGCCTGCAGCTGATTATCAGAACTGCTGCACGAGAATATTAGAGTTTGTCAAGTTAGCATTGCTTTTGCTTACAAATCAGCCTGTGTCTAAATCATTGCTACAGCCAGCTCCAGTAAAACACTTGCAGTTAATGTTTGTTTTAAACGGCAGAAAATGGCCAATAACACCTTCTTATCCACAAATAGTACAAATATCTTATTACAATTTATGACCTTAATCCTCTGTTGGCATATGAAAAAAACAGAACTGTTTCATCTAACAACATAAAGCTTCTACTTCAAAACTGTCTGCAGGGAGAGGACTGCTCAGCATGCAGGGGGACAGAACAGGTTAATTGGCATTTGGGTAACACATTGCATCATGAAGTTTAAAGAGTAGGCCATGCTGCCATGGAAGTGAATGTGAAGCAAATGAGAAAAGCTACCTAAAAGCAAACTAAATTTCCAGTTTTTGAGGGTACTTTGAGCATGGCAACCTTATACAGTGCGTTTTCTACACACACACTATTCAAAAGGTGGATGAAACTGCATAATACGTCCCTTTAAAACTATTTAAGTATTGCGAAAATAGTAGCTGTAATTCACAATTTTCCACCTCTGGACAGCAAGCAACTAGACTGTAAGGGGACAGTTCAGCTTTTGGCAACAAAACTCTGGACTGTCCATCCCAATAAAGGGGTGAATGTCTAAGGAGTTTTGCCAAAAGGCATGGGAAAATGGATGGAGGACAGAGAAATTAATCTTAGGTACATGATGTTATAAAGGGTTAATAAGTAGGAGTTAGGAATGTGTTAGAAACTGGACACCAAGGACAGTACTCTCATCTGTTAAATTCATCCATTCCTTAGTGCATTAAAGTAATGAAAGAATTCCCCATTGTTCAATATTGACAGTTCTCTGCAGTTCACAGACGGTCCAAAGGTCATCCAATGAAGCATAAAAACACATACGCGTAGTTTATTGATGTCTTATCCTGTATAAAATCTTTCCTGATTGGCTAAACTAATAACATCCATTATCTGAATTCATGAGCACTTATCTGTGAAATAACTTATTGCTGGCTTTTTTTATGTAATCTGCTTATGTTTTCTTTGATCAGGATCCTGTTTTATCTTGAAATCATCATAAAAAGAAGCCTGTAGCAACATGGAAAATATTCTGAAATGGCATTTCAAGCTAATAACTTACTTTGACCTAATATTTCGAATGAATAACTATTTATTGTCATGCATTCATATTTGCCAAGTCATTGATCTAATTTTCCAACCCTATAATTTTCATGTCATCGACACTTGCCCATAACTTTTGTAAAGTGTTTGTTTGAAAGGTTGCAGCCTTGGCATTGTCAAAACTTTATTCATTTTTCCTATTAAAAAGCAAACGTTTAGACCCAAAGCCCTTAAAACACACATAATGCACAACTTATCATGGCTCATGAATAATGCAAATTACCATTGCATAGATCTAATGCAGGTCCATTTTGAATGCAAATTCAATGTCAAATTTCTGTTGCTCAGTTTAAATGATGAGCGAATCCTAAAGATGATGAGTGAGCTCTGCACATGTTAAGATTCTCTGCACATGTTGAAAGATTCATTTTTTGCCTTGAAAGTCTTCTTAAGATCCTAATACGAAGCAAATTAATTTATCATAATGGCTGCACCTGTTCGTGACCCCTTTTAACCCCATGTGCTTTTTAAATCTTGAATTACTTGGTTTTTTTTTTGTTTTTTTGTGTGTAAGATCTAACCAGTGATGGTACTGAGAGAGGAATAGGTTTCCAAAGACAAGAACATTTTTTTCAGATCAACTAATGAGTACAGCATGATGGGTAACTTCTTTATTAAATAAATACACGTGGAAGTATAATAATGTTTGTTTACTCTTCATTAGAGTATGTCTCACAGATTCTGGTGCATTTAACTGGTTGTAGAATGTTGAAATGGGGAACTGCAGTGTTGAGTTACTGGCTCTGCTCCTGTGGCAGTCTGGTTCAGGACCTTGACTCTTCCCACATCTTGAAAGTTCTTGAGATCTCAAGATAGCAAAAGTACCACTGAAAAGAGAGAGAGAGAGAGAGAGAGAGAGAGAGAGAGAGAGAGAGAGAGAGAGAGAGACAGGAGAGAGAGAGAGAGAGAGAGAGAGAGAGAGAGAGAGGGACAGACAGAGAGAAAGAGAGAGAGAGAGCGAGAGAGAGAGAGAGAGAGAGGGAGACAGAGAGAGAGAGAGAGAAAGAGAGAGAGAGAGGGACAGGGAGAGAGAGAGAGAGAGAGAGAGAGAGAGAGAGGGAGAGAGGAGAGAGAGAGAGAGAGAGAGAGAGAGAGAGAGGGACAGACAGAGAGAGATAGAGAGAGAGAGAGAGAGAGAGGAGACAGAGAGAAAGAGAGAAGAGAGAGAGAAGAAGAGAGGGACAGACAGAGAGAGAGAGAGAGAGAGAGAGAGAGAGAGAGAGAGGGCAGACAGAGAGAGAGATAGAGAGAGAGAGGGACAGACAGACAGAGGGGGGGCAGACAAAGAGAGAGAGAGAGCAGTACAGACAGAGAGAGAGAGAGAGGGACAGACAGAGAGAGAGAGAGGGACAATAGAGAGAGGAGAGAGAGAGAGAGAGAGAGAGAGAGAGAGAGAGAGGGACAGACAGAGAGAGAGAGAGGGACAGAGAGAGAGATAGAAAGCGAGAGGGACAGAAAGACAGACGGGGGGGGGGCAGACAAAGAGAGAGAGAGAGACAGTAAAAGAAAGAATTAGCACAGTTCCTATGGCTACTGCAGCTTAAAAACCTTTAAAATTAAAAAATTATTAGGATTTCCCAAAAGAACATGCTCGACTCAGTCCTGCTAAGGTAGTTTGATCCTGGCATGATGAATGATAGAATATGAAAGTGTGTTGTATTATTTTCCATTAGAGACCCTCAAGGTGTGGATCAGCAAGGTCTCAGGAGTTTCTGTTATTCAACTAACTCAACCCCAACAGATAAATACATACAAAAACCCCACTTTATTCAGACTATAAGGTCTAAACGAATATGGTGAAATGTGATGTTGACACTATTCGGAGGTGAAGTTTTCATGATGGTAAAGGCCAAAGCACGCAAACCCAGCAAACACCAATATTTGGTTTGTATTAGAATTAAAAAGTACTCTTAAACCAAATAAAAGAGTCTGAGAGGGAGGAGAACATTCTAATAAATAATAAAGGATTATTCTATTCTATTCTATTCTTCTATTCTATTCATAGATTCCCTAGAGTATCACCAAAATATAGCAACATCAAAATGCTTGTATTTTGTGCTTATTTTTTTTGGGGGGTTGGGGTGCCCTAGCCTTGAGAGTTAGGACAGAAGGAGATTTGCAGGTGCTGGAAAACCTCCAACTTTATTGTATCTCAAATTTGTCTTGCAGACATTCATGTTCCTATCATAAAACTTGGATAAGCCATTTATATTCTGTCATTTCCCCCATAAATACTAAGTTCAGTCTGCTTTCCCTCATCAATCAGTCTGATAGTGTTGTCCCACAGAGGATTTTATAGGTTTTACTCAGTCAAGGCATGATGCTCCAGCTGGATTTTGAGGAGAGCATCATATATAATCAACTATAAATGCCTGTAATTCAGGGATAGCATGACCACGGGGTCCTGAAGCACATGTCTTTCACTCTCCATCCACATGATGGATCAAATATCACATAGATGTGAGCATGGTTCAATCATTTCTGTTGTAAAACCTGAGCTTATGGCAGCTTTAATGCTGAAGCCTCTTCACTGGTTGGTTTAAAAAGAGGGTGGAGCTAGATGTATGTTGTAAAAGGCCTATTTTACTCAATATTGCAGCAGAAATGTAACAGCAAATGAGCTGGTTGATGGGACCCATGGGTGAGTGGAGTTTTCTCATTGGCCTGGAAAGTTGAAATTGCGTATTGTGGAATAGTCATATTCTATGCTTTAAATATAGAATTATTGTTCAGTGCAATTCACTGAATAATTCGTTTAATCAGAATGTATTTCATTTATGATCACTACATATGTGTGATTCATAACATTCTTTTCTGGACTCTATATACACTATATATTTATTGATTGTCTTTATACAGTAAAACTGTGGCCTGTAAATTGTATAATACAAAATACAAATGTGCATTGTCTATATAAAGTCTCAATTGCATTTAAGAGTTATACATTTGATAATAAACTACTACTCAGTCCTAATTTCAGGATTTTGGTTAATATTATTTTAACACTGCTGAGTGTTACTTGCCATGCTGTGTGCTTGGTTCATATCAGTGCCTGAAAATGAGCTGAGTGACCTTTGACACTCTTGTGCTAAACAGCCTGAAATCAGAGCTGGGTGAGCAGAGGGGACAGGGCTGGGGGCTTCTCTAACTTTTATGACATCTGAGCCCACAGCTACTAGCTGGCTCAACATCTTCCGTTTTAAACAGTTCATCTTTTTCACACCATCTGCATTTAGTGTAAAGCTGGTGTCATCAGTGTACAGTGCAAATTAGCTAAACATAGACCGAAGAAGGCACAATGAAACTATATATCAGTCGCCAGAGTGGCTTAAAAGGCAACATCTTTTATTCTGTAGTAAAGCTGGAACCTTCTTTTATTTTCTTTTTTTTTTTCTCTTCTTCTGTTTTTTTGCCCAATTACCCATCAGTGATATGCTGGAGTGGCGCTACCACAGGCCAGTAAAACTACCATGAAAGCTAACTCTTAGTTTCACTTTTGTCAATGTTCATTTAACCCACAGGTATTAAAACAGTTATTACCATAAGTGCTCTGGCATTCTAGAAATATTGAATTATATCGTACATAACACTTTTAGTACCTGACATTTTTCCAAGCGAGTAAAAGTATTGGAACCTGAGAGTCTGACAGGTGTGTGTTATTACACAGGTGTGTCTTGTTAGATAGATTAAACTATAAATAGATTTTGACATCTCAGCTAAAGCATTGGATTTCATTTGTGAAGATGGCATTTGTAGTTAAAAATGAGAAACCTAACAAAACCCGTGAGCTGTCCATGGGGGGAAAAGCATGCCAACAGCTATTGGCAGGCAATTTGTGTGGTAGAGAGAAAACTCAAAACAGCAGTCAGAGACATCATGACCACCCCCACAGGGCAGGGGTGGGGGTATCACAATCCACTGTTTGATGAAGACTATGAGAGGAGAATTATAGAATGCATAGCACCAGATGCAAAACACTGATCAGCAGTAAGAATTAGGAAAACTAAAAACAAAAAAAAGCACTATCCAGGGCAACTTCCAGTTCCTAACTTGAGGGTCAGTCCCCCTGGAGCAACATGGGCTTAAAGGTTTCGCTCAAGAACTCAATGGTTGTAGCGCTGGAGGTGCCACCTCTTGGTCCACTGACAGGTATCCTACGACTAGACCACCACCTCCCCCTTTTTGGATGGGATCACCACCCATTTTTGGATGGATGAGAGAGAAATGAATCTCTACTAAAGTGATGGAAATGCTAAAATGTGGAGAAAGAGAGGATATATGATCAAAAACATGAACATGAACCTTTGAAGCATCATGGAGGTAGTGTCATGACTTGGGCTTGATGATGTTGTTCACGATGGTAGGTTATTGCACGTAAGTGATGTGGAAAGATTGAAGGTCATTTACTTTTAATTACTTTAAAACTTTCTTCCAATACTTTTGCTCACTTAAAAAAAAAGCTTGTTCATAATTTAACATGTCCAAATGAAATGATCAGAAAGCAAACGTTGAAAAAAATGATTCCTCAAATTATTCATAATGTTCATTATGCTCAATCAAGAACAACACCACAACATAGGAAAAGACATGTGTTTGCACATTTAGACAGTAAAGTCTTTTTGAAAAAGAGACCAATGCTAATGGTATGTTACCTCCAGCATTACAGCTGTTTGTGTCGAGGTAAGAAGCGGATACGGAATGGGGAAGTCAGAAATCCTGTTAAAGATTTTGTTTAATTAAAGAAAAATGTGGTCTGGTGTGGTGCATTGCTCTGTTTACAGGCTAGGGAAATGTACAAGGTTTTTCTTATTGTAATCTAATTGAAATTGATGAAAATGTAGAAAGTAGACAGAATTTAGAGAACTTCCTATTTGAAAAACTGCCCACACACACAGAACCACTTTTATTTCATGGTATATGCCTACACAGCCTGTTTAAGGTTATTTTGTTAGAAACAGTTTTTGTTACAGTTTTACACAGTGGTGCATAGCCATACTATCTCTTTGTACATTTGCAGACCTTAGTGATGAGGTGCTCTCGATGCAGCTCCTGTAATTTTAGCAGTCCATTAGCTGGAAATGACATCTGGTAACTACGTATGCAACGTATATCATTACAATATGTCAGCAACCCTCTACATTACATTTAACTAAAAACATCAGGCAGATGCATTACTGCCTGCATTACATGGCGCATACATATAGCTTAGTGTAAATTAAGTGTGAAGAGGATGGGACATCTGTGGTAGTGCTAATTCTAAACATTGACACCAACTTCTACTATCTTTTAATGTTCTGGCCTTCCGACATGCACAAGCATATGTTTTAGGTGAAGGTGAAGAAATGACTGGCATATGAATCAGTCGGCTTGTCAGCACTTAAGAGTACAGGCAGAAGGTGCCATTTGATGTGATAAAAGAGTTACGTAGCCCTCACTGATAATCCACGAAGGTTCAAATGAGTACATAACTATCTTAAGGTTATGGTACTTCTCCCTCTGTAACTGAACCATTTGCACTGATCTAGTCAAAGTAGTCCATTTGCATTTTTACTCAATGCTTCTCTGAGGTTTGGAGCTACTCTGCACTTATGTACCCTGAAAAGTGGATCCAGGGCATTAAAATTGATATTTGCAACGCTGGGAAATGTGACCATGTTAGAAAAATATGACTTAAAATGTATTCTCTTACCATTTATAATCAGAGCAGGCAATACAGTCTGGAAAAAGTACATAATCCCAGGATGCTAATAGCTGCCATTTGAACCCAATGACATCACTGAGCACTATAGTGACATTCTTTGGTTGTTTTTTCAGACTATTTTGAGAATATTGGTTGCATGAACTACAACCTTTATCCACACATTAGAAGACTTCAAAGAAACTTTGAATGCATTGTGTATATACGTGTATATTTTCTTTTATGACACATAAAATGCCTGAAGTCATCAGTCACCTTTGCTGGATTTTACCATGTTTTGTGCACTGTCATGCCTGCAATGCAGCCATTTTCATTTCAAGTGTGTTTCTCAGTCAGTTCATCAAATGTCAGAATTACTAAGGCAATCACAGTCAACTGTGCTATTGTGAACAAAATATACACCTAAAACATCAGCTCAGCCACAAAGCAGTTGGCAGCAAGAACTCATTAAGTGTGACTAATGAAGCATCAAGTTTGTAAAATTGTTCATCCTTGAATAAAGCCAAGTATTGGGTGTAGTGTTGTAAAGTGCACTGTCACTGGATGTTGTAGATATTGAAACACTCTGTAGTGATGGCTTTTTTGTCATTGTGAAAACAGCACAGCACCCAGTGCACCACAACAAAATGCTTTCTTTGCATTTAACCCATCACATGCATAGTGTAGCTGGGAGCAGCCATACATCAAACCCATGACCTGATCCTTAACCACCACACTTCCCTAAAGAAAGATAATCATGTAATCAGGTAATCTACCTATCTCTGCAGGCAGAGACTCTGGATTTTCATGTACATATAATGTTTGTGTTTCATATAAATTTTGATCTAATTTATCTAATTCCTCTGAGCTCAGTTTTGTCCTAAAACACATTTTAACAACAGAATTTTTTATGGCATTTTTCTTTTCTTAATTATTTTGTAGTTTTTATTTGTTTCACTTTTTGGTGTTGAACTTTTGTTTCAAATTGTGTTGAATGTTGTGTTACCCCTAGGTTAAAATAACACTTTTCTGAAAACATTACATCCTATCTTACCAAATTGCCATTAAAACTGACATTTAGTACATTTATCAAAGTGTGACAACACAAAATGTGACCGGATATCTAAATAGTAGCTTGTGCGTCATTGTAAAAACTGTTATCTAATGCAAATCCTCTCCCTGAAAGGAACATGAAGCTGCTCAGGTTTCACTTTTTTTGAAAAATCCCATTTAGAGAATACGGTTAATGTATGGTCTTGAACATTAGGGATACACTATTTGGGTTTTTTGTCGCTTGTCCTAATAAGGGTAGCGGGGGGGGGGGGTGCTGGAGTCCATCCCAGCTCACACAGGGCGAAGGCTGGGGACAGGTCATCGCAGGGGGGAGGGAACCAACAGGGACGGCACCTCGCTCAAGGGTACCTCAGGGCAACCCACCAAGAAGGGGTTCGAACCCATAATCATCCGATCCGGGGCCAACTCCCAACTCCCTCCTTTAAATGTAAAGTGTTGCCTAAAATAATCTGAACAATAAATCAGCATAATCACTACATATTTCTAATTTAAGTTTTAAGAACATCTGGTTATCCATTTATTTGGGGAGAAGGAACAAATGAATGAGGGCCAGTTGAATGCAGGCTCTTTTTCAGGGTTGTCAAAATAGTATTTTCATTTTGTGGCTCATTCAGTGTTAAGAATTATACTATCACTCACAGTTAGAAAAACTCATTTCTCCAAAAAAGACGCTTTAGAAGCAGAACAGTAAAATGTCTCATCATGAGTTTAAATCAGGGTACAAATATGTATTAATCTATTTCTCAATAATACATTCAAGCAATCAGGAAAGTCTGAATTTTTGCACAGCACAATGCTACAAGGATTTGTTTTGTTTGACAATATTGCAGTTTAAATGAATCACGACAGTTTAGAACAGTGAAAAGGCTTATTTTTCATTTAAATGCCTGTTATATTTACCCAAGTAATCAGATACTTTTTACTGTGATTTGTGATTTACGGCATCGCAAAATCTATGGCTTAATGCCTGACCTTATATTTATCAAGTGCTTCTGAATCATGAGAACTCAAAAGTACATCCTCCTGCCTTATGTATATGCAGATAAATGCAGTGTCTGAAAACTGGTTTTGGTCTATTGCACTTTACTATAATTAGCCTTCACAGCCTCACGACTGTGACCTCATACCACCTGACCATCACCTCTCACACCCTGAAACCTGACCTGAAAACTTAAACCAAGAGCATGCATACCTAACTCAAATGATTTTATGTGTGACCACCAAACTTACAGTAACGTAAAATCTATTTTAAACAAGTCTTTAAGCATACTCAAACCACGTTTGAAGGTATTTAGAGGTGACACAAGATGGTCCACAGACATCTTCATAAAATGTTGTTTACTACCAGGAAAGGATCGGAACTTTGAGTCCACTGTCCTTCGTATTTTAACACGTTCAAGGTAATTTGAGGTTGCCATGCCAACAGTCTGCACTGAATTTGCTAGAAGTTGCTACAGAAAGAAATTGCCCATATCAGAGAAAGGCCACTCAGCTGAAAACAAAGATGCTCTTGACATACCTTTTACCTTGTACTTGCTGAAAGAATAGTTTTCCCGCAATTAATTTAGGCTTCAGTCAGTGGCTTGGAGCCAAACAAAGGCAGGTGAACCTTTATTTTATCCCTTAGTCATCTTTTTACTACCCCTGCTCTCCAAAATAAAGGTGATGGGGGGAAAAAACGTACCTTTTGTCAGTTCTATGTGCTCTCCTCTCAGCTCCTCCAAAGTAGCTCAGTGAACTCCTGATATTTGAGTGCTGCCTCTAAGTTGTGCTAGGTAATAAATCCTTTGAGCAATGTGAGTGTGTGCTCCTGTGCTAAGTTCCCCCTGCACTCAACCTTGGCTTCTGCCAACAAATGCTTCTTCCTTTTGTATATGGATGGAGGAGCTGGAGCAAAAAGGTGGCACAATGAGTAATGGCTTTTAGTCTGTACTTACAATTGGGTTGGTGAAGCATTTTATCACCTCTTTCCGGTTGACACAGCATAACACCAAGTGACTTTTGACATGATCCAGTTCACCTTTACATTGACAGATAAAGGTTAATTAGGGCTTTGTGCTAAGTGAGAATGCATTGGTACGTGGCAGTGAGTAAACTGAATCCAACAATAAAAATCAGCCAATTGTCCTGCAGCAAATACCAAAAATATTTATTTCTATTACCAAGTGGATGAAATGAATCTGGGGGCCGAGAAACTGTCAGGAGTTAAAATGTTAATATGATTTCACTTTCTGACCTTGGAAATTAAACACAACCTAATTATATGACAAGTCGAGTTTTTTAGGAAATTTAGGAAAGGTTTTGATTTATACCAACAACCACCTGAGGATGAAGTTGCCAGACCTGGAAAATATCTTGTTACTCTGCCACCTTATTTGTAGGCAGTTATATAAGTTATAATTATATACAATAATGACTGTTATTTACGTTTATGATATTTCTGTTTAATTGGTGTAAAGATGTACTTTCGTTCCCTGAATAAACAAAAAAATAGTTGCACTGCTGACTATTATCAGTTGGTCATCCCAGTTATATTATATCTCATTCCCATATGATTATACATAGTTTTTAGTCGCATGATTAGCTCAAGGCCCTGGGGGCCAACAATCCCTGGAACTGCAGCATGGGCGATTGCAATTTCCCTCTGTACCAAGCAAACAAATATTAACATGAAAACAAAGAGAAAAACAAATATATAAGAACATCCTGTAAAAGCTTTGGGCAGGTTCAGTTTCTAGACTGCAACTGCATCCACATTATTTCAGCCACTGAAACAGCAAAGTCCCTGCCGGAGCTCCACGTTGGCGAGTGCACATCTGTATTTATCTTGTTGAGGATCCCTCCCCTTCCCCTGCTGTCAAGTTTAACGTGTTCAGCATTACAGACTGCTGCGTATCATTTCAGTGTAAACAGGTCAGTAATGCCGCTTCTTGGGAGATGATGTACAAGAAATTCTTCATTGTCAAAGAAAAGGTTTGATAATTAACTAATATTAGTTCGCTACCTTTTCTCTTTTTTGTGTTTAGTTCTCAAACTGAAAATGGACCTTTCAGTGTGAGAATAAAATAAAGATATGCCTAAAAATAAATCATTAAAACACTAAGAATAATACAGCTTATCTTTAATGACATGTTCATTATAAAAACATGCTGGAGTAGTTCAGCCACCATCAATTATTGCATCCAATTAAATAACAGTTATCAAGTATTTTAGCTTAAGAAAAAAATGCGGTGGCCAATGAAAGAAAGCCTTGTTTAGTCTTTTAAGGATGTACCAATTGTTTATCATTGCTTGTATTTTCCAGTGTTTTTTGAGTTTGCTTTTTGAGTTTGTTTGTGTCGAAATTGTCTTACATTAGTCTACAACAGCTGACTTTTCATGGCCATCGCATTCCCTGCATACTTATTTTGTGTGAGTCAGGGGGGTATGTTGGGTGTAGAGTGGAGATGCACTGTGAATTTTTTGCACTGTATTATTGTTCCATATATATTTTATACAGTTTTTATCTTTTTTGCATGCACATCAAAATGAATGATTTCACAATCCCAGGTAAACCACATAAACTGACTAGCCACAGCACACCCTCCGAGATCTAGTGCAGGTCATGTCAGTGCTAACTCCCCAATTTAAAACATTATCCAAGTCACCTGACAGACATTGGGTATTTTGTTTAGATTATACTTGTTTTTTACGGTGTCACCTTTAAGTAAGTATTCTACTAAATACAATGAATTCATTTATTAACAATCTATACAAAATGGTTCCCAAGAAGGCATAAGTATGTCACTTGTATTGCTTTGTCATTATGGAGTATTCTGTGGTCCATGTGAAAGAGGAAGATGCAGAGGACCTGAAGAAATGGAGACGACTGATAAGCTGTAATGGCCCAAATGTGAGCAGCCGAAAGAAGAAGTAGAAGATTGCAAGTATTGTATGGAAATGGAAATGGAAATAATAAAAATGTGCCAAAGGAACTGAAAACAGTGTATATATGTTTACATTTTAATTCATTTATTATTTTTCTTAAGATATGCTGCTGGTCCTTGAACCTAAGCCATGGTGATATCAAACATGATGAGGAACTTTGTTCAAGGTTGCAGTTATTAGGCAGCTCTTGCTAGATATGTGTCATGCTCACACTCCATTTAATATGACCTTTCAGGATTAGAAAGGTCCATCCATTTTGTTGTTGAAATAAATGGTTCAATACACACAGCAGGGGGGTGCTTTGTGCTGGAAAGTTCATGTCAGTCCAAACAAACCTGACTCGACACCTGGAAACAGCTTAGAGTCTGGATTTGAATCAGACTGATCCGTTTGAATTCTTAAGGTAATGAGAAATAATAAAGTAAATGATTAATAAATGATCTATATAGTATATTTTTCCATTATTTTCTTTCTAGGGTTCATGCTTATTTCCCAACCTCTCTTCATCCCTTAGCATTAAAAACACTGGGTTTTTGTGTGTGTGTGTGTCTTTAACCTAAAAAAACATGCTCATGATTATTCTGATTGGATGCTAGATTTGCACCTTCTTCAAAAAGTATGCCTGGCTGACAGGCTGAAACATCCCCCAAACTTCAGCATAAATGGCTGAGCTAAACCTCTATTCTTATACATCTTCTTAAACATTGTTACAGATCACGTACATCGTATTCCCTAATGGCCTCTTCAGCAGGATATTGCCTCCTGCCACACTGCAAAAATTGCTCAGGAATTATTTGAAGGACATCACAAAGAGTTTAAAACATTAAATTGGCCTCCCAAGATCCCACAAGCATCTGTGATACGAGTTAAACAAACCAGTCCATTCCATGGAGGTCTAGCTTCATGGCGGTCAGGCCAAATGAAGAGTAGGTAGAATAAGATTGGAGTCTGGACACATTACTTTTATAGACCTTCCACCCCAAAAGTACTGGAACAGCAATGGTAGCCTTTATGTTTTTGTTATGAACACATTTGGATTTAAGATCAAACAATGACTATAAGATGAGAGATCAGATTCTCAGGTTTTATTTTCCTTGCATTTATCTCTGGATATGTTAAATTACATAGAAGTGTGTATTTTGTATCTAATCACCAAGGTTTTTAAGTGAGCAGAAGGTTTTTAAAAATGCAATTTTTAAAAGTCAATTTTGCTTAATATTTGGTTGCATTTGCCTGCAAGCCATCGACTTCACTAAATTGTTGGTGTCCTCTTTACTTAAGGCCTTCCAGGCTGCATGGCAAAGTTTTTCCTGTTTAGTTTGGTTGCAGGTCCCTGTATACTGGCTGACAAAATGTTTCTTAGCCAAGCGGCTGTTACCAATTCAATCAATAAAGATTACTGAGTCTGTTTCTGAAACAAAATATATTTTGGGTCATGAGCATATCCTTTCTCTCTTCACGCTTTCTTTAACACACTCACAGTCTGACTGTCATCAACTGTTTTTGTTTTCCATGACTGACCAGTTTTATGTCTGCTGCTCAAGACATTATTGATTTCCTACTTTTTCAGGATCTTCCCAATAATTCTACTTGCTACGTTTTAAGATTGTGAAATGCTTCTAAAAGATTTTTCCTCTTTTTCAGCTTCAAAATGGCATGCTTTCTGATCTTCATATTAATTCTCCCTTTTTTTTTACAACAAATACAGTCTTCACAAGTGAAATCCAAAGAACTGAAAACAGATATCAAGAACTTTTTATAGTTTAAACAATTTGTAAAACAGGACGCACCTGTGTAACAATAAACTCCTTTCAACCTCCCATGTGCCAGTACGTCTGTACACTTGAAAAGTTTGCTGCTCACATACAAAAGGTGCTATTGTCTATGTGACAATATGCAATATCATGCCTAGATTTATATAAGATGAAATAAAAGATGACATCTGATCTCTCATCTTATGTTCATCAACAAATTAAAGCGAATTGGCATCACAGTTACTATGCTTTTGGAGGAGACTGTATAAGGCAGGAGAAGTGCTTAAATCTTTATTTATTTACTCTGAAAATTAAACAAAGATTCAAAAACAACCAGCAAAAATGAAATAAATATGATTAAGAAACAAACAAACAAATCAATCAATCATTCAATCAAACAATCAATAAATCAATCAATCCCTAAAGGCACTTGATCAACTAAAACGACTTAAGATAAGATTCCATACATTTATTTCTGTAGCAATAAAAATGGTGCCACCTCTGCTAAGCTAAATTTAAAACTGTTGTTGAATAAACAACAGTTACATTTGACAAAAGTCAACTCAATTTAAAGACTTAGTAAACAATATGAAAAGGGTACATCGCTTGCTACATATGCCATACATATTTATATGTTATCGATTCTGTTATGAGGTGCAAAAACAAGCTACTTCAGATTAATCAGAGAACTTCATAATCAAATATCAGTAGTTAATATTATCAGTTATTTCATGAAGGAAAGTTAAAAAAGAGCCTTCACTGAGTATAAAGGATATCCAAGCCTGGACTTGATGGTATCTTGGAGGTGGAGATCACATTCAGGCTTAGTATGGGCCATGTCCATAGTTATACCATACACTGGTTCAAATGAAGCCTAAATATGGCTGAGATATTAATAATGAAAGTGATACCAGACCAACTCTTTGGCAGCGATGGGCTGGCTGACTTGTCTCAGCTTAAATGCCAGTATCAGTCTTGATCCAAGCAACAAGATCTGATTCACCAAGGACTGCCATTCCATGTTGTAGGCCAAATTACAGTTGGAAGCATGGGACAGAATTAGAACTAAAATGTCAATACACTCAGATGTTGTATAATGTCCAAATATGTGAGGAGTTCATGATGCAAAATCTGTTCAATCACTGGAGAGTTACATCAACACAGGGACCTTAAAGTTTCGCTAATGACTTTCCTCATTTTTTAAATGCTTGGGCCTATCAATTAGTTTATTATTTATGCATGTATTGATTAAGTTGACTGATTGATTGGCTGTTTAGTTGACCCAGACTGATCAATCATTTGCACATTTCTGTTAGCAGTTCCAGTTAATGGGCACTGAGCAGCTGCAAAAGCTTCGGTAATGAGAAACTATTGTGATCTTGGCAGATCTTGAGATAGCTTAAAGGAATCACATGGTTTAGGGCAGGAAAGTGCTAAGACATTCCAAATGTTTTGTTTCCTTATTTACTAAGCTGAATTAGTTGTTACATGTCTTTGTATTGATGGGTGCAGAATGTTTTAAGTTAATGCCATGAATAAAATGTATTCCATGCATCTATGAATTTCTTTTTCCCTCAGCTTGCTTCTAGGATCGAGTGGCAGCTGCTATGGTTTGAGGTGTAAGAGATATATATTGCACACGATTTGTCCTATTTTAGCTAATCTTAAGTTGAGATGGCTTGTCCCCATATTACAGAGATTTAACTGCATGCAAAAATAATAACACATATCAGAATCGTTCCGTTAATGGCTTTCTGTTTGCTTCAGTTGAAAATAAAATTGTATGACAAGTGCTATCTAAAGCCTGTTACTCATTTATATACATTAATAAATGTATTTTACATTAACAGTCTGGCTTATAAAAGCTGCCTGTCAATGCTTTGGTTTGATTTGGTTTGCATTTTTAGGCATGTGATTACATTTAAGCTACATACCATGAAAAATTTAATTTTACAAAATGAACAGTGTGAAAATAAACTACTAAAATTAGTCAAATCGTTTGTAAAATCAATTGTTAAAGAATAGCAGTCCTAGGCAACATTCCTTAGAGGAAAGCGTGCTTGAGAAGGAGCATAAGCCGGATTTAAATGATTGGGAGATTTTCCAGAATTCAGGCAAGTGTTAGAAACCTTTGATTCAGGTGGCCATGGGTAGCCAACGGCTATAAGATAACGATGGGAAATGTTGGATAATATAATGGCCCACGTAATGGCACAAGTACAAATATAAAGCAGTCATTAGGTAACTTCACCAATTTCAGTTAATTTGTTGGAAACAAAATTTCCTATTAAATTTTGAATGTATGTAGAATAAACAGATTTTTAAAAAATGTAAAAAAAATAAAAATAAAAAAAAGATTTTATAATAAAAAATTACAGATCCAGAATCCAGAATCCAGAATGTCATAGACAAGCAATGCAGTATAAAAAAGACATTAAAATAAACATTCATATATAATTTAATGTTCATTATTCATCATTATATATGATAATATAATTGAATAGTTTTTATCAATATTCAGTAGAATATTTAATAAAAAGCAAGCTTTTTTCTGTCTAGCTCAAAGCAAATCAAAATATGGTTTATTAGGAAATAGGTGTATTTGTAATAAAATATTGTATGTATTGTAGATATATGATTGGAAAGTGAGGGAATGTTTTTATAAAATGAAACCTTTTTCACACTAATATTAATTCATGCATGATAAATGCACAATGCATATAATTCATAAGGGTAACAGAATATGTATTTAAAGTATAATGAAACTTCAACAGTAGGTTTACTGTATGCATGATTTATGCAGCTTGCTGGATTTACATATTGCTATGCAACACACATAAGATAAAGTTAAAGTGATAGACTTGTGAAAATAAATGTGAGATGCGGTGGAGGGGGTGCTTAGTGTAGGAAGCTATAAGCAAGTTATAGAGCCAACAAGTACTCTCAAAGTCAAGGTCACTAACTACTCAGCATGGAACTCTGATTTACAGCGCCATTATGGCAGCTATGCTTAAAAGACTCTCTGAATGCAGCCCAGGAGAGAATGTAAATCAGTAACTATTTCTGTAGTCTTGTTCAGCGGCTGGCTGCAGAAAAGCTACTGAAAGACAGGAAGTTTGTTGCATATGCCTTAAATCAAGATAATCTGAATGCATGTAAGTGTCATGAATGTGTTCTCTCTTTTCCCTTCTAGCCATCTGTCTGTCTCTTTGTCTTGCACTTCTCAGACACACACACACACACACAAACTGTGTGCTTAAAATCTTTCTTTTGTTCAAGGTCAGAATATAATATATATAAGCGACCAATAATAACAGACCACAGGATTTATTTCATGGCAGTGTGAAATGTTTCTGTTGGATAGGAAAGTCAGACTGTTTAGATAGATTGCACACATCTCCATGCAACTGATGCACTTTAGAAAGTTTTGTTTTCCCATCAGACAGGGTCATACCATAGCAGTTAAGTTTTGTACTCAACACTAGTCTTCCAAACCTTTTTATAGCTCTGATGGAGCTTAACATTCTTTTTATATAACATAAACATCAATAGATGGCTTTATAATGGATTTTTAGTACAACTTCATAATCATCTTCTCGGATGCAGTGTTCTCATTTTTCAAGCTACTGAGTCTCAATTTAATCATATTTTAATTACCATTCAAATCATTCATCTGTAACAAATATTTTCAAAGACAGGTCAAATATGGAGCACAGGTTAGCTTAACTGGGCTGCCAGCAATAAAAGACGCCTGTCTATGACAAAATGAATAAGCACTTCATAATGAACAACTATTAAACTCTTGGTGACGTGCCTGGCAATGTCTGATGCCATAATTCACAATAACTGTGACACAGTAGTTTTTACGTGCCATTGCTCTTGTTTAACACTGCTGACTGTAAATTCCTAAAACTAAACATTATCACTAATGCCTGGCGAGCTGTTGCCATGTGGCTGGGTGGGTTGGCACAGTTCTGAGATGAGTGCAGTGTGAGCTTTGACAGAAACGAATGAGCACAGCCAGTAGCCAATTCTAGCTGCCGTTACGGAAGAACAGGAAAGTGAAATAAATAAAAAAATCAATGTATTTATTTGTTTCTATACAGTATATATATATATATATATATATATATATATATATATATTCATTTATTTATTTATTTATTTATTTATTACAATTTTGGGTTTATTTACAGTGAGTGCGCTCTTGATTCACCATCTCTTTATTATGACAGCAAGTTGATGTATCAGATTCTCTCGTAAACATATCGAGTGTCAGTCATGTTGTGCTCTCCTGCTCGTAACTGCAAATGTGGGTGGTCATGTTTGGATTAGAAGTGGAGGCATGCAAAATGAAAGCATTCCAATTTGACACCAGACAGAAGGCTTTGGTGTTTGCTGGCCAACAAACTGTTGTGACTGATGTGTCAAATAAAAAGCTGCAGCATCATTTCGAAAACATTCAGTGTCAAGAACTGCCAGAATGGATAAGGTGCATGGAGTACAAAAAATGAGACGCTTGAGTGAGGAGGAGGCAACTTAAACGAGAGAAATTCCTCCGAATTGCTCTGATTGAAGCCATCGTTAAGTCAGAAATCATACATAAATATTCATTTCCAAATAAGATTATGCATCTTGGAACTCTATAAATACAACTGAAATCTTAACCTGACACGTAACAGTTTAACAGAGGAGCATGTGGCGGGTGGTGAAGGAGATGACTCTCATCACTGATGTACGTGCCAAGGTAATGCTCTCTACTTTTAATCATAAAACTTTCTAACTAAAAGGTGCTTTAGTCCAGCTGACCTTGCCTGCTCTTTGTGGCTATTTAAACTGCAGTGGCTGGATCACACATTCCAGGGTCGACTTGCAGAAGAGTGTGAGAGAGACCACATCAACACTGTTGACCATGAAGGTTCCCAAGTGAAGTGTTTCTCTGCTTGAATGTACAATTGCAGTAAAAATCGTCAGTTGTTAACATTACCACTTGTACTTTCCATTTACAAAAATGTTTCCTTAAGTTCCATCCATTGAAAGGTCTTCAAGAAACCAATAGCGGTTCTACCATCATATCACACCAAAAGATCCTTTACAGAACTTTATTTCAGAGTTTGTAATGTAGAACTCCTTCAGTATCCAAGAAGTCAGGATAAGTTTAAATAAATCCCTATTTTTTCTTGTGTCCAGTTACTAAAAAGTTGCCTACAAGGCCGTGCACTGATGTACATGAATTTCTATGTGAACTCTGGGATCAGGTGTACAGCTGACGAGACGTGCTTTGGTTACAGATCAGGTTATATTAAGCTTAAGGCACCTCAAGTGTGATTCTGTCGTGGCTTTTTAGCACAGCTGGAAGTGTGATCAGTGGAGTTGCCTTTAGAAGGAGTAGTGTCCTCCATGGTATTTTCTGTACATCATGTGATCTGCTAGGGTACCCTGGGAGGGAGGGGGAACAGATAACTGAGATGCCTCTATTTACAGCTGCAGTCAAAGTGTTTCATTTTTCTTCCCTGGATATTGCAGTAGGGGCCACCGACAACTATTCATCCAGACGCAATCAGTTTTCTCATATGTCTTCTCATTACCTTCACCACTAGTAGTCACCCTCCCCTGTCTCCCCAGCTGATATTCAATTTCTCCCATGCTTCTCTGCGTATTTGCAGTCATTCATCCATTTCTCTGTCTCTGGCCATAGAGCTGCACCTAAATCTGTGCCTCTCTAGGTTTCTTCGAGCCCCATAAGTGTCCCACCTGTTGCCTGCAAATCCCCAGAGGATTTAAGTGGAATCCTGCCAACATGGGCCTCCTCTTTCTGACTTGACCATAAGCATAGCGCATTGCATTGGCCCAATTAAAGCCACTAGATCCTCTGTTAATATGACACTGATTCAATTAAAAAAGATGAAAGATCAGAGGGATGTTTCTTGGGGATAATCCAGGGCAGCAGCAACACAGGACTGTGATGAAAGGGGAGACTCTCTGTTTCTCTGGCGTTCTTACAAAACATAGTGCTGGATCATCCAAATCCCTGCTCTGCTCAAGTGGGCAATTTTCAGATGCTACAGAACGATCATAAAGGTGTTTACAAAAAGGAAGATGTGGAGGTTCAGTTTAACAAATAGTTTTCTTAGTTTGCTACTTTTTTAAAGAAAATATTTTATGCTTTTGTAAAGATTTTCCTGTTTTCCTATCAGACCAGAGCCCAGAGCGTGCCCATTGTACCATTTTCTCAGCTACTAACATACTTGACCCAACTTAACAGCTGTTAACAATCCCTCTAGTGAGTTGCAGTGGGTGTTTTAAAGTGCAGAAAGCTCAAAAATGAGGGTTGGGAGGTTTGAAAAACACTGGATTAAGGGCAGCGCCTGTTGTTGTCTAATGGGTAGTTTATTGCCGTGAGTTGTGTGTGGCAACATGATTTTTAGAGCAAACAAAACCTGGTAAGATATCTGTGTGGTGTGTATAATACTCAATGACTACAACATGCTCAGTTACAGGTGTGAAAGTGTAAAAGCAAACTGTTCTGATTCTTAATTGCACTGAAATTTCAAGATGCTCACGCATGTGAAAACATGGTGGTGGTCTAGTGGTAGATACTGATACTCTCCTATGGACCAAGAGGTCACAGGTTTGAGTCCCACCTCCAGCGCTACCACCATTGGGATTCTGAGCAAAACCCTTAAGCCCAAGTTGCTCCAGGAGGGCTGTCCCTGTAATCAGAAGTGGGAAGTCGCATTGGATAAGAGCCTTAGATATGCCTTAGTTCCTACATTTCCAACATGTTGGATGCTGTCTAGTAAAGACACCATTAGCTGGAGGTACTAGACCTCATTCAAAGAGTAACAAAATGTTTTTTGTTAATTTCAAACATTGATGCCGTGATGACATATAATATTGGAACTAGGGATGCACCAAAATGGGATTTGTAGGCCAATGCATCTGAAGTTTGTATTTGCTGATGCCAACACAAAAAAGAAACTGTGACTTAACCAATCTGGATCCAAAATTATAACTTACATATATTTTATATTTATTTCAATAAGCTGAAAAAAGAGGAAGCATAGCCTGATATTGCTAAACATTTTGCCCCTCCAGGGTAAGATAAATGCATCATAACATATCAGTCAAATCTTAACATCGTTGCAATGGTGATATTTTTCTCAAACAAATATCTGCCGATCCAGATATGATTCCAGTATCATTGTGACACTATCAGAACTTGACTTTCCTCAATATTTCTTTAACTGTATGTATACTAAGATTGCAAATCTACATGATCTTTTCATTGATACTTTCTTCTTTCACGTTTGTGAAAACTAATAAAGATGACTATGTTACAGAACTTATCGAAAACTACAACTTTGGAAATGTCATCAGAGATAAAGTCACATAGAAGGGGTAGTGGAGGGTGAATCAGTGGATGAAAAAGAGAGGTGTCAGGCCTTATCTACTTATGACTATAATTGGTAATGTCCATTCTCTGTCAACTGTCATACTGTGGGTTAATGGCCTGAAGCCACAGACGTAGTTTAGTGGCTCTAGCTGAGATCATCTTTGAAATGGAGGGACTTTAAAAGTCATTGCCACCTTCTTTCAGATTGGATGTGATGCTGCTGTACTGCAAACATTCTCAAATATGCATTGAAAGCAGCCAGATTGTATTAACAGCAAATGTCTTTAGATAAGGTGGCTTGCATGCATGGCGCAAGATAAACATTGATTTATTTTAATGAAAATGAGCATATTAGGGAAGCCAGCATTATAGAGCAGCACAAATTGTAAAGATTATCGATAAATACAGACTGCAGGAAAAAAAAAACAATCAGTTTTGTTTTCTTGTAATGCAGCAATGAGGATTTGTGTCAATATGTCACACTAGTTGTCCTCATGTTTAATTTTGTTTTAGATATAATTATATGTTATTATATTATATTATATTATATTATATTATATTAGATGACTCTTCAATAACCTGCTCCTTTTTGTACTTTTCCTGCTTATGCACTGTCAGTCATTTTCTGTCGCTTGTCCAAGGCAGGGTCGCGGGGTGCTGGAGTCCATCCCAGCTCACACAGGGAGAAGGACGGGGGACACATCCTGGACAGGTCACCAGCCTATCGCAGGGATGTTTATGCACTGGTCATCCGTTATGCTCAGTCACTTTGCTGCTATTATTGTTAAATTTTTGCACTCTGCACTTTTTTGTAACAATGCCACAATGCTGCTCTGCTACTCTGTATGCTGCTCTGCTACCCTGCACATCCTACTTTCAATACTGCTGCTCTGTTTATACTCTGTTGAACAATATTGCTGCTCTGCATGAATATATGTTCTACACATATTCATGATCACACTGCTTGTCTCTGTCAGATGAATGTCCTGTCTTGTTGTCCTGTCTGTTGCCGTTCCTCATAACCTGTCTGTGCTGTTAGTCTTGTCTGCTCTTGTCTTGTGTTTTTATGTTGTGTAGCACCAGGGTCCTGGAGGAACGTTGTTCATTTCACTATGTACTGCATATATGGTTGAAATGATAATAAAAACCTACTTGACTTGACTATATTTACTATATTGTGAAAATATACACAATTATGAAAAAGTGGCAGTGAATGAAATCATATGCAAATGTGAGGATTTTTTTAAACATATAATATTTTGCCAATTGTGCATTGTGAGTATGCTATGTGGACAGAATGCAAGCAGTAAATTATATTTTTTGTAAATTAAAGCTGCTGAACCTTTTACGGGAGGTTTTAAAACATTCTTTTTCAAAAGAAAGTGTGCATTAACTATGGCTCTATAAAGAATGAGCTGAAAGGTTTCAAGACAGAAAACTGATGTTGCTCTAAACAACCACAGACAACTTGGGCAGACAAAGTGACTACAGAAAGGCTGGAGGTAGTTTTCATGTCTACATCAAAATGTCACTGTGCTGTGACATTGCAGTTGGCCACACTAGCCTGCCTGATGCTCTGAGAAGATGTGCTAAGACAGGCACACACTGGGTGGGTGAGGGCAAATCTGGGCTGGGCTGTTTTCAAGGAATTGTGGTCTCATGAGCAGTTCTTGGCAACAAAATGGATAAATAGGCTCAAAAAGTTTGGAAACCCTTGTAACTTCTGGAAACAGAGAACTGTAGGTGATAGGAGACACACCGCAGTGCTGTAGAGCTTATTATTTACTCAGTAAGGCTCATTGTTCTGGAAAAAATCACACAAACTATAACCTGCCATCCATGTATACCTGCTCTGCTTTGATTCGGTTACTGTTGCCCTACTCTATCAAAAAGAAATTCCAATTTTAGAAGACCATTTTCTCTCATTTGGAATAAACTTTTCTGTTATACTGCCTTTACAATATCCATTGTGTATTCAATGGTGAGTGCGGAAGAGAGGTGAAGAAGAGAGTGCAGGCAGGTTGGAATGGGTTGAGGAGAGTTGCTGGAGTGATTTGTGCCAGACGGGTACCAGCTAGGGTAAAAGGGAAGGTTTTCAGGACTGTAGTGAGACCAGCTATGTTGTATGAGTTGGAGACGGTGGCACTGATGAAAAGACAGGAGGCGGAGCTGGAGGTGTCAGAGTTAAAGATGCTGAGATTTTCATTGGGTGTGACGAGGATGGACAGGATTAGAAATGAGTATATTAGAGGGACAGCTCAGGATGGACATTTTGGAGACAAAGGTAGAGAAGCAAGGTTGCGTTGGTTTGGATACATCCAGAGGAGAGATAAAGGTTATATTGGGAGGAGGATGTTGAAGATGGAGTTGAAGATGTTGAAGAGGAGGTCTATGGACGTGATGAGAGAGGTCATGCATGTGGTTGGTTTGAAGCAGGAAGAAGCAGAGGACCGCAAGAAATGGAGATGGTTGATCCGCTGTGGTGACCCCTAAATAGGAGTAGCCAAAAGAAGATTCAAATGATCTCTATTGTTGTCATTTTTCTTGTTGTGTGCCAAATTGCAGTCTGATGATTGCAGTGGTCCTGTTACCAAGCAGGAACGCCTCCCATCTAATCTGATCTGGGTATTTCATTAGGTGTGGTTATGATTATCTAATGCAAGGCTGTTTGGTGTAACACCGGCTTAAGGGCTCATTGTACTGAGTGATAATTGCCAAATACAAGGCTCATGTTTATTAGTTTAGCTAAGGGCCTTCCAGGAGATCCCTTGAGTCTGTTCAGCTACCTTCGCCTTTAATTCTGATTATCCTTTTTGAATAAACTAATGAATTTATCCCAGGACTACCAACAGTACCAGTCTTGTTAGTAGTTTAGTAGTAATCATTGCTATGTGAACTGTGCCTTGCTCAAGCATTCCCCTCATTAAGGTGATTCAGTTCTGATTAGTATGGCACCTCCACAATGAATTCATGAAATAACAGCAGCACACTGTTAAGCAAAACACAGTTTAAATGTTGGGGCAGCGGTGGCCTAGTGGTTAGGGCGTTGGCCCCTGGATCAGAAGATTGTGGGTTTGATCCCCTACCCAGTGGGTTTCCCTGAGGTACCCTTGAGCAAGGTACTGTCACTGCTCCCTGGGTGCTTTCAATAGCTGCCCACTGCTGCACATGTGTGTATGGGTGAAATGCAGAGGACAAATTTCTCATTTGTGGGATTATAAAGAAAGTGAAAAGTGAAAGTGAAAGTGA
Organism: Hepsetus odoe; assembly: GCA_017165825.1. Taxonomy (NCBI): domain Eukaryota; kingdom Metazoa; phylum Chordata; class Actinopteri; order Characiformes; family Hepsetidae; genus Hepsetus; species Hepsetus odoe. The sequence goes on along the minus strand of CM029366.1, from coordinate 26,794,369 downwards.
CAACCCTTGTCATTGCGAGGTCACGGCACAGCACACATGAACCACAACGAAATTGGACCTCTGCATTTAACCCATACACACACGTGCAGCAGTGGGCAGCTATTGAAAGCGCCCGGGGAGCAGTGATGGGGACGGTACCTTGCTCAAGGGTACCTCAGGGCAACCCACTTGGGTGGGAATCGAACCCACAATCTTCCGATGCGGGGCCAACTCCCTAACCACTAGGCCACCGCTGCCCATAAATAAAGGATTATTATTAAAGAATGCTGAAGTCTGTCATTGGTAACATTTGTTTAAGTGCTGTAGGGAAGCAAGCTGGTGATTTCAGCCACATATATAAGAAGGCCAGCTTAGTGTGGAGACCACCTAGCCCCTTTTACTCCATTCATCAATGGTCATGACCCCCACAGGGCATCAAGTGAGCAGGAATTACTTGAGTATTGGTTCGCTGAATGTAGTTGCTCAGCCTTATCTCACTAGTCTAACTCCCATCCTTCCATTATCTATCGTAACTAGGGTCCAGAGAGTTGCTGGAGCCTGTCCCAAAGATCCTGTGCCAAAAGCCAGAGAAACACTCTGGACAGATCTTTGCAGCGTAGTCTAACTTTTAAACAAAAAAAGGGAATAAAATCAATGTTCTGCAACAGTTGCCCTGTTTCTCTGCAAAAGACATAAATGCAACGTTAGCTGTCTTCCCAGTCTTGTTATGACTCTTCTTGATGCCGCTGCCAATAGGTATTTTCCTCATCAAAACTTCTTATTCTATAATTGCAGTGACTTGTTAGTGTGTTTGCATTGTTGTTTGAGAAGAGTGCTGCCAATCAATCACTGTGAGCTGGATCAGTGCCAGCTCCCATTTGGGAACCACTGACGTAGTTCAGAAGTGTTCACAGTCTAGTGAACGTGTAAACAGGTCTGCTGCTAATGACTTGTGGCACCCAGAGATATATTTATAACTAATAACAATGGCACTATGTTTTGTTAAAATTCTTAAATTCTGTTTTTGTTTTTCTTTCGGCCCTGCAAGAAAATGAGGCCAAGAAAAAAAGTCTAACTCATGTACTTGTTTATTGTAATAATGTTAACATGCACCTACAGAATGAGTGTATAAACAGAGCTAAATGCATTTATTGGTCATGGAATTTCACAAAAATATTTTAGTGTTGTTCTCTATGTTCACAAATGTGTAAATATAATAAAAAATTGTGCGGTTCTTCCAGTCCTGTGTGTGACCAACAAAATTGGTTATACTGATATTGGAAATGGCATCATTTTTGATGTGCTAAATCGTTTTGGGGCAGCAGTGGCCAAGCGCTTAGGGACTAGGCCCTAGGATTGGAAGGTTGTGAGTTCAAATCCTAGACCAGTAGGTTGCCGAGGTACCCTTGAGCAAGGTGCCGTCCCTGAGCTTCATTCCTTCTTTTATATTTAAATACATGCAATAGTGGGTGTGGTTATGTGTGTCAATGCTTTCTCCAATCAGCAGGCACTCTGGTAAGAGTCTGCAAAGCCAGATGCCTGTTGTCAGCACGCTCAGCTGGGGGTCTGCTGGAAGGGTCTGGGCTGTTGGAGAATATGATTGGTGACAAGAGGGAAAACCATCAGCACAGTAAGATTCTGGGAGATTTGAGTGTGTAAACATTTGTCAAGCCATTTGTGTGCCTTCTACGAGACAGGCCATATTCCTCTCAATCTTGCGAACAACTTATTGTCCATGACTGTGCCACAGAAAATCTTTCTTCCCACACAGTATTACTCGATGTTGGTATTGCCAATGTTAATGTTGTGCATATCATGCTGTAAATGCTTTAGAATAAATCAGTGAGTTGATTCGGAAAGTGTTAGACCCCACCAGGAACAAATGGCCATGCAGGACCGTCAAGAAATGCTAGTAAATGCCTAAGGTTTCTCTGAGGGTGATTTCCAGATTTTAGTGAATTGTTTACAGATTCATATGGTGAACTCAGTATTTATTTTGGGGTATGCTTTATCCCTGTAGGACTGCAGTTGTGAATGTCAAAATCACAGCAGAAGTGCTGGAAATGGCAACAGTGGGAGTCTAGTCCCAGCAGGCAATTGTCAGGACAGGGCCATCAGATTAGTGGGGGAGTGAAGAATGGAATGCTGAAAAAAAATGAAGATGCTGCATCAGGGTTACTTAACTCCAATCTTACATGCTGTCAGAACTAAATCTCATATCTTTGTGTGTAACTTTGCAGGAAATAATTTTTTTATAGAAAATACTGGAACATTTCTATTGGTCCATAAAAGGTACAATTCTAAAGCAGCTGCTTTTTTCAAACGATGTATTATATAAATGAGGATTATTTCATTTCAGATAAAAATAAAGCGGCATAATTCTCACTATTATAATCAACAAGAAAGTTGGACTTTACAGCAGATCATGCCTTAAAAAAATAAAAAGGAAGAAAGTGAGTGTGATGTGCTGATGACAACACAACAATATTAAGTAAGCTGAACATGTCTCCAAAAGAAAAAGTGCAATCTTTACCTTCTCTTCCAAAACAAGCTTTGTTTGTTAGCATGTTAAACCTTTGTCTGGCAGACCCTAGCACAGCAGTCCTTCCTGCACTCCTAGGAGTACAGGAAGTGTGATTACCATTAGATGAATTTAATCAGGTATGCTAAAGAAAACTGTGCACACAAAGCCTTTTTGGGATGAGAATTTAAAACTCTTATGGCCCATTCTTGGCTCAGATGTTAGAAACTCTGTCTTTGATAATTGGCTTTTTTATTGTAGTACTCTGAAGGCATTTAAAACTGCAACCTTGTGGTTGTGAACTAGAAACTGTACATCTCCACAGTGCATATGACATCATCCAGAATTCCTTTGCATTATTGTTGCTATGCTGACCTTTCTGGTGATTAAAAAACCCTATTAGGCAGTAAGCAAAAAGGTTTTTCATTGTTAAAAAGGTTGCATTCAGTCTAAGGGCTTTTTTTAAAGAATCTTTTTTAAGAATGTGGAGGATGCTGCTCATGCTCTAACCATTTCAGATTAAAAAATCTCTTCCCTTCCTCCAGACCTCCTCCACTGATGCAACAGTGATGGCATAATGATGTTTATAGAAGGGAGCTTTTCAATTTTGTTCTTGAAAAACTGTCAATAGGATTGTATGTGTCATACAACAATTTAACGCAAGACGTGAGCTTGCAAGTGAAGGTTTTGCCGGTTCAGTCCCTTTGACTAGCAGAAAAAATGTGGGCAGTGGGGAGTAAATGACCAGCACTTTCCTGCTCCTGCATCCCCAAACACCACAGACGCCCCCAATGCAGATATTGCAGCCCAATGATCCTCCTTCTGGTGTGAATTCACTAACAGTGTGCCTGGGAGGGGTTAGAAGCAGAGGACAAATAGACTGCTCACTGTTCATCGGGTATGTGTGCCAGCATAGTAATTTCATATCATAATAATTCACACATGCAATCTCTATTTCAACCATATTCTTTAGCAACCAGTGTGTGGTGCTTTGATAAACAATGTGGTTTAATTGAGTTTGGGTTTTAACTGAGCTTTGATTGGCTGTACCAACAATTCCAGAAAGCCAAACAATTTTACATATAGTGTGTTTTACAGACAGAACAATTACCTGTGCTTAAGGCCGTGTTGTAAGGTTCATGTATTTAAGATATAATTTTCATAACAAGATTTCATGAAACACTCTTCCTACCTCGGGCAGCGGTGGCCTAGTGGTTCGGGCGTTGGCTACATGATTGGAGGATCGGGGATTTGAACCCCTTCCCAATAGGTTGCCCTGAGGTACCCTTGAGCAAGGTGCTGTCCCCGTCATGCTCCTCCTTGTGATGGGCTGGTGACCTGTCCAGGGTGTGTCCCCCGTCCTGTGACCTGCGGCAGAAAATGAATGAATTTTCCTACCTTGCGCAAAACTGTGTCTACGGGATCTCCCTAAATTTACAGACAACCCCCTAATGGTTTCTGTGACACCATTTTGCTGACGCATAACCAAAGTAATGTGCTTGAGTTTATAAATGCTAATATAAATGCTCCTGTTTATTGTGAAAGTATTGTAATCCCCATTAGCACCATGAAATTACACTTTGGGGCAGCAGTGATTTAGGGACTAGCCCCCAGGATTGGAAGGTTGTGTATTGAAATCCCAGACAAGTAGGTTGCCCTGAGATACCCTTGAGCAAGGTACTTTCCCTGTCACTGCTCCCAGGCACTGGACATGGCGTCTTCCTGCTGCACTGTGTGCATGGGGTAAATGCAGAGGATGAATTTCAGTGTGGCTCACTGAGTGCTTCGCATTGTAATCACAGTGACAAATAGTCACTTTCACTTTAATCTTCTGTGCTTTTATAATCTGGAACCTCATCACCATCCCCAGCTTCTGAAGAAATGGTATCATTTACAATGCCAACATAACTGACCTCCAGACATAGCTTTATATCAACCAACCATCTTGTCAGTTTAGATGCATTAGCCTCCACACAATGTTTTAAAAATGCATTGCCAATAAGCAACAACTGGTCTTGCTGGCTAGTAAACAAAATCAAGCTACTGAGCAAAACTACCTTATTTTTTCATGCATAAGTTTTGTGCAAATTTGTACCAAAATCCACTATAAAAATGGGGGTGCGACCTTTACACGGGGAATTAATCTACGATTTATACATGGGAAATTTCAGTTATGGACACTTCCTCATAGAGACCAGTGAATGTTTGCATTTCCAGGTAGTTATTCTCTAAATTATTGCCAAATACATGTTTTTGGTGCTTTCCTATCAAGTAAAATACATAGTTCTACATTGACCTGTAAAACTCTGAAAGTGTCATTCAAGATAATCCACAAAAAATCACTTTCATTTCACAAATTTCAATCAAGGAAATTCACATTCACATTTTGAATACCTAAACCGGTGACCACGTAGGTAGCAGCTCAATACATTTTACCATAAATCCCAGTTAAGTGATATGCATATGTACACATATTAGCATTTTTGCCTACATGTATCACTCAAAAAGTTATTTTTGGACCAAATTTCAATGCCAAATCAGGGGTGCGACTAAAACAGATATGGTGCAATACCAGGCTAAACACATATCCTGGCGGTTAGCAACTGCTATTTATGCATTATAAATAACTCCACAATCAGGAATATTGTGGATATTATGGGAGCATCATTGTCACAACCCAAACTCAGTTCTTTCAGTAACTCAGTAAACTTTGCATGCATCCCATAGAAAGGTGCCTACAAGGGTTCTTTGGGCTGATGGCAAAACACTTTTGGATCCTTAGTAAACAATTAAATGGAAAGCCCTTTAAAACTCAACAAAAACATTACATTGTAAGGGTTTTAACATTGACATTTAGCAGACGCTCTTCTCCAGAGCGACTTCCCTGTCCTAATTACAGGAACAGTCCCCCTGGAGCAACTCAAGGTTAAGGGTCTTGCTCAGGAACCCAATGATGGAGGTAGGATTTGAACCTTGGACCTCTTGGTCCACAGGCAAGTATCCACTAGTCCACCACTCTAAAATGGTTATTTTGTAAAATTGCTCAGCAGAACCACTTGTAGGCACCTTTTTATTGTGGGTGATGAAATAAATCGCCATAAATAATCCATTATAATCTGTTATGAGGCATGGCTTGAGTCATTGATCTTGATAATTTAAGGCATTAGGATGTGGTCTTGACATAATCCTCCTTGAAATGGTGGATATCAGCATTCTCAAATCTTCATAGATTTTTGATATTGGGTTGAAGATGTTACGTGCCTAAGGTGTTGCATATTTCTACAGTAAGGGATGCAAGCGTACCAAGCTCTAAAGGCTAAACAGCAGCCTTGGAATAGAATTTTTGAGCTTTCAGGTTTCTACATGTGGAAAAAAGCTAGCTCTGCACATTGGGCTTTGGACGTTGCATGTTATTTTCATCTTTCACCATGTGTAAATTAACAGTGTCACAACACCAACATCAAGTAATTTTCAGTGTACAGCCCCCCTAATCGAGATGTGATTACTGGCCATATCCCCCTGGGCTTAGTGACAAGTGCACTGGTCAAAATTACACACTACAATCTGCTGACAAGTAAAAGCAAGAAATTACACCAGATACCTCACTGACAAGCTGCAGGCCGGCTGTTAATCAAAGCAACTGCAGTTCACTGGCAATCAATCAAACAGCCATGCAGTGAGTGTAGCAGTGTGGCAGAGGGTAGAACACACATGAACCTCACTCACTCACACACACACCGACACACACACATACACACACACACAAACACACACACAACATACCAGAGACATCAACACCAGAGAACAAATCTAGACTGTTAAATTCTATTGTCAATGGTCAATGCTTTCTGTTTCTGTCTCGCTTGAATATATTAATCCATCGAAAGAATCACAGAAACACTCGTCTGATTTGTCACAATGTACTTCTGCAATTTCTTTGTGGATCAATATAGTTTCATGATTCTGAAAAGCATGTGATTGGTTAGAGTGTTAGCAAATATATTGCATACCACTGCAATTAGTATTGTGAAGGAAGATGAACAATGAGCTGTGCAGCCATAGGATATTACTTACCTCTGACTATTATTTATTGCCTTTCATCCTTGATCTCTGAGGATGTGTTAGTGCAAGCAAGCATTGAACCACTGTTGTTTTTCTTTGGGGTAAAATAATCGGCATTTACAAAATCTCCATCACACTCTGTGGTTAAATAATTAAATGAGAATAGACAGTTTTCCACTCATCCCAGATGTAGTCAATCAATCAAGATATGTTTGCCATCCAGCGTTTTCTTCTGCAGATTCTTCTGCATCGGTGCTTCATGGATGGGATTGTCATTAACACTAAAAGCCCATGCTGCTCCCAAATATATATATATATATATATATATATATATATATATATATATTTTTTTTTTTTTTAATTATTATTATTATTATTATTATTTTATTTTTTTTCTCAAACCACATTTAGTTCTTCATTAACATGGTAAAGAGCTATAAAACTATAAAAATGTGATGTAAGTATGACTCAGTGAACTATCTTCATGCAGGTGAATGCTGTAGGCAGCCTTTTTGAGTCTTTTTTTCACAAACTGCCTCAGAAGTAGGAGTGCTGATCTAAAATCTAAAAAAAAAGAAATCTGATCCAAGGTCAGCCCTCATCAGCCCTGGCGTATGGGCTGCCTGTAGACATTTTTGTTATATTTGTAGCTCACACTAGGTCATACTTACTTCACATTTTTATAGCTCAGAATAAGTCGTTCTAAGCGCTACAACACTTTGACAAGTCTGTGCCACTTTAATGAAGAGCTGGTTGCAGCCTGAGGTTAAGAACCGTTTTCAGATTGTCTCTATGAAAACAATCTGGGTTACTGACTGTTTGCAGTTCTACCCTCAAAGAAGCAAAATGTAAAGACCCAATGGCTTGGCAGAGGGACTACATTTGGTATTGATGGAAAATTATTTTTCATTAAATAATTATGTAATCTCACAATTTCCAAAGCCTTTTTATTTTGTCCTGGGTACATTTCTCTTCTTCTGTCACAGAGTCACGAGGAATCCAAAGATACTCTGTAGTGAAGAAAGAAATATTTTACACATGCTATATGCAAAAAACATTGCTACACAATGGACCGACATAATGAAGCTGGTAAATGTACAAGCATATTCCACACAATGCCTCAAGGTGAGTAACCAGAATTACTTTATTTTGCACAAGTATGTTATACCTACTTGTGAAATACAAGGATGGCTAACATGAGTCATACCAAACCCAACATACTGTTAGCAAGAAAATACATAACCAATTAAAAAAAAGAAAAAAAAAGAAAAAGGGAGTGGATAAGATAGAAGCCCAGATGAAAAGAGCCCGACTAGATGATTATGTGAGCGTATATAAACTCGCAGGGTCTTATGAGACATTTAGTCAATGAGGCAGTATATTACATTGCTTCTCTGGTCAGAGCCTGATGTTCTAAGGCTTTTGCGGTAGATTCAGGCATCAAAGGGGCAGGTTCTGCCTGCACGTTCCACCTGAGTCTAATATGCAGTCTGTGGCCATGCCACATTTGTGGGAGGGCAGCACAAAAAGTGTAACGACCATGCAAAAAAAGGGTGGAGATGAAATGTGTGGCTCATTACAGATTCTGCTTGATTTCCTCATGTTTGAGCAGCTTGCGGTGGATGCTCTGAATTTCCTCTGCTTTTTGAAATCAGGTGTACATCAGCATTAGCATCTTAAAAGATGTGTTGTTAAGAGATGTCTCAACAACGACAGCAGCAAAAGCAGTTAGAAGGAGGCGCACACTTTGAGCATGTGCTTAAAGAAAGTTTACAGAAAAACTTTAGGGATCAGGGGTTTGTGATTAGATTTGAAGAGTTCCTTTGGGAATGAACTTCATTCCTTAACACCGTTATTTCTTTGTGACTAATTGTCATTTTCTGCTTTGAGACATTTTTGAACTTGTTGAAGATGCAGTAATTTCACTAACCAGTTAAACTATCTTTTTTATGAGTGCTTTATGAGTGGGGCAGTGGTGGTCTAGTGCTTAGGGAGTTGCCCCCACATCGGAAGATTGTGGGTCCGATTCCCTCACCAGTAGGCTGACCTGAGGTACCCTTGAGCAAGGTACTGTCCCCGTCGCTGCTCCCCAGACGCTTTCAATAGCTGCCCACTGCTGCACGGTGTTGGCATGGGTTAAATGCAGACGTCCAATTTTGTTGTGGTTCACTGTGTGCTCAGCTGTGCTGTGCTGTGACCTCGCAATGACAAGGGTTGTCACTTTCTCTTAAAGTTAGTGGGTGTGGCTCCAGCTTGTTTAAATGTCATAACACCAAGGAGCAAAGCTGAAAACCATCAATACGGCTGTCCAGTTCAAGGGAACACTTTATTTGCATAGTCCAGTATTTTTACTTTGTAAGTGTTCAGCTTGCCATTAACTCATGTTAATATTAACTAAATATCTTTTAAATGTATCTTTACCTTAAATGCATATAAGGGATTCTATTTGACCACAGTCACTCTGGACAAGAGCGTCTGCTAGATGCCTTAAGTGTAAATGTAAATGTAAATGAAGAGCAGACCTCTTCTGTTGTTTCCATTGTGACTGGATGTGGTGACCCGAGGGCTTGTGATGTAACTCTGCTTCTGAACTTGGTTTAAGGACAATCTGTGATAGTAAACTGAATTAAAACGTTAATTTTAGGCCCCATCAGGGCTTATTTTGCGCTGTTTGTACTCTTATATACAGCTTGTCTAAAGTGTGCCATTTCCAGACTTTTAATAACTCATTACTGATTCAGAAGTGCAGGAGGTTCTGGAGGAGCACTGACTTTTGGAGTAGATGGAGCAATCTACAGATTACAGAGTAAAGACAAAAAGCATCATATTAAAAAGTGCATATTCTCACTTCTTTCTCATGACACATCAATCCAAAATAGGAGGTAAAATATAATAAAAGGCTTTCCTCTAGAGATTTCAAGCCTGTTCTTGTTCCTCTGGCACTAGCTGCCATTTTGATAGATTGAGGCCTGGTGCAAATTGCTTGACCTGACCATAACTTGACACCTCAGTAAGAGGAAACAGAGGCACTTTTCAGCACAGCAGATACCTCACACTGCAAATCAAACATATCTCAATGCACACAAACCAATATACTAGCCAACATATATACTTGAACACTTTTTATAAACACATCTACGAACAGAAAAAGAAAGAGAAAGCTTTGTGCTGAGAGTTTCGAGGTGTTAAATGATATCTTTTTAGTAACTCTTTACTGTAGGGCATCATATGACTACATGGCATCTTCATAAGCATTTTAAGAATTCTAAATGATCAATTATTAAGGCTTATTCTACAAAGCATCTCATGTTATTAAGGCTACATTCATTAGTTTTACCCCAACAAGTTTAATAAACAAAGGATGCTTGTTGAAATACACTTTTATAAATGTATATTTAGGTAAATGTCAATTGTCATAAAGATTTTTGCTGAGGTCTTGTAGCCTGTAGTAAATTGTTACCAATTGCATCATTTTATAGGATGTTTATGTGTATTTGATTTTTACGTGAATAACTGCAAAATTCTCATTCCATACATAATTGAATGTATTGTGCCCTGTTGAACTAATTTCATTTTCCCCTTAGCAACCACTTAAACACGGGCACACTGGCTAAACCACGCCACGGGGGACGGGTGAGTATATACGGGTGAATATGTTTTGTGACATCTTTCAAAGCTGTTTATGCTTTTTATTTTTCAGTAATGGACAGAATGTATTAAAGAAGGAAATAAAATTCAGTTTTCCATGATATTCCATGCCCTTAACCGCACATGTTAATAACAAGTGATTTATTGCAAAGTGATTTAATTGTATCTGCACAATGCAATATACACATAGCAAAAGGCATCACACTGAGAATGGAAAAAAAAAGGTGTTTCTTTTCTTCTTTTTTCAACTGCTGAGATGCTTTGGACTAAAAGCCTTGAAACTAAGAGAGACAGAGAGAGGCTGATACTGAAACTGTTATGACAATGAATTGAAATGATCCTTCTTTGGCGGATCGTTTATTCAAATTTTAATGCCGTTGTGGTTATTTATAACGTTACACAAACACATTTTTGCACTCTACATCAATTATTTAACCAAACCACAGACTTAATAAACATAGGCACAATGTGTGCCACAGTCACTGAAACCAGCTGATTGCTGACCATTTACATCTGTGTCTAGTGATACATATAAACGGCTCTAAAAACGCTCTGGATAATGAATGATTTCATCTATTTTCATTGAAGCCACAGGAGTGAACTGGCTGAAATGCTGGGACCCTTGTGCATTCACATTATTCTGAAACAAATGAAGGACCAAACAGAACAAAGAAAACAGGGTATTTTATTCAGGTAACAGAACTCAGTCAGACATACGCTGTGTTCAGAACATCAGTCATTAAAACACCAACAAACCAAAACATCTTGCCACTGTCTCAATGCGTTACTACTTGGGAGAAACTGGGAGAATACTGTCCTCCATTCAGACTAATCTAGAATTTTTCTTATTTCTTTTTAACCTTGAGTGTTATCCATTCCTCACACAGTTCTACTATGTTCTCATCCAATGAGAATGCTGAAGGCTGTCTTCAGTTGCATGTCCTCTACCCTTCACATGGCTCTATAATGTTCTCCTCTGTTCACACTGCTCTAGAAAGTTCTCCTCTAACCACACTGTTCCAGAATGCTTTCCGCTATTAACACTCTTCTAGAACGTTCTGCTCTATTTACACTGTCTTGGAATGCTCTTCCGCAGTTCACATTGTTCAAAATGTTCTGCTTTATTTTAGAATAGTCTCTCCTTTCACACTTGAATGCACTTCTATATTCAGCCAGATTCATGTACACTGTTGTAGAATGTTCTCCACTATTCGCATAGTTTACTGTGGACATTATTCTACAATGTTTCTTCCCATGCACTAATTCTAGGATGTTTTCCACCATTCACAATTCAATAATGTTTTCTATTTGCACTGTTCTAGAATGTTTTCCACTATTTGCACTGTTCTAGAATGTTTTCCTCAATTTGTACTGTTCTGGAATGTTTTCCTCTATTTGCACTGTTCTGGAATGTTTTCCTCTATTTATACTGTTCTGGAATGTTTTCCTCTATTTGCACTGTTCTAGAATGTTTTCAACTATTTGCACTGTTCTAGAATGTTTTCCTCAATTTGCACTGTTCTAGAATGTTTTCCTCAATTTGCACTGTTCTGGAATGTTTTCTATTTGCACTGTTCTAGAATGTTTTCCTCTATTTGCACTGTTCTGGAATGTTTTCCTCTATTTGCACTGTTCTGGAATGTTTTCTATTTGCACTGTTCTAGAATGTTTTCAACTATTTGCACTGTTCTGGAATGTTTTCCTCTATTTGCACTGTTCTAGAATGTTTTCTATTTGCACTGTTCTGGAATGTTTTCAACTATTTGCACTGTTCTGGAATGTTTTCCTCTATTTGCACTGTTCTGGAATGTTTTCCTCTATTTATACTGTTCTTAAATGGTCTTCTTACTTCAATCTGGTTCACGTAACTACGCCAATGTTTCTAAATGTTCTAAAAGCACGGGCAACATCAGAATGTAGGAGTTTGTTGGGTCGAGTGCTCAGGCCTTTGCCCATCTTCTGTTCAAAGGGTAGTATTTGCTGTCTATTGAGCTCACAACCGTGGAGGAGCCAAACGATTTATATTTGAGAATTCAAACCACACTGTGTAGGTTTCAGTAACAGGAAGTGACCCCAAACAGAGCTGTTTCTGTTCACAGGTTTAAATGCCTAGATTAACTCAAAACCCAGGACCTACCAGTAGAACTACAGTTCTGTTCCTTAATCCTACTGCTTAGGTTAACTCATTTGTTCTCATTGCTCAATAATAAGCACTATAATATTATAGGCTGTGGAATTTAAGGGGTTAAAGAACAGTTTTATTGTAGGTTACATCCGTATGTATTGAGACCTATGCTGCACCATGGCAGTAAGCTGGATATAACCCACTGAACCTGAAGATTCATCTGTCCAGAAGTTCAAACTTACCAAAGATGGACTAGAAAATAAAAAGTAATTCTACTAAGAATACGGATAACACAATGATCATGCTAATTGATCGTGGACCTAAGTGTGTGAATTTACACTACAAACCTTATAGACGTACCACTAAGGGGTGCTGTTTCACTAAAGTGAGGCTAAACATAGACCCCCCACCCCCCAACCCCCACATACACACACCCCTACTCAATTTATTAGGCTTGGTGTCAGTCTTGGGCTTGAATGAACACGTCCAGTCACATTAGGCTAAAATACACCTTCAAATTCTCTTTAAATATGGCTGTCAGTGTTCAAACATGGTGCGATTAGGTTAACAGATTCTTAGCCCAAAATTAGACACTTGATGGGAGTGATGAAAACATTCACTTGCAAACTATTACACCATTTATTGGGCTCCTGCCGAGAGTTTATTTACTTGGCTGAAATAAATCACACTAATTAATCATGTGCTTATGCACCATATTACTGCATTAATTCTTACATTCTTGGCTTTAACATTCTTCTCTTTTTATTGCACTTTGCTGCCTCTACTTTTTCACCACTTTCCCTATGCTGTCATCTTTGACAGAGAGATGGAGGAGCATTCCAATTAGGACACTGCTTTATGTCCAATATTATAGTCGGACCTAAATAAGCCCAGTGTGGGCAGTAATTTATCTCTCGCCATGGTGTTGTACATCAAGAAGTCTCTGCACCATAGCTCTTCTTTATAGCACCTGTCTGCTTCTGCGCTGTTTGCACTGATGGCACACATAACTCACAAATACTAATGGGCCTTTTGAAATTCACTCTATGATGGACGGCCACCTCTTGTAAAAATATATCTCCAGCTAATGACGTTTCTTTTAATTTTCACTGTTTGCTCCCAGGAGCCTCGTTCACCTCGGTTAGTATTTACTCTCTTTGAAGAAGACTGTCTAGAAAAAAAAAAAGATAAAGAATCAACAATTAAATATGTATAAGATTGTATTTGCTTTGTAGGAGCTTCACTTTTGTTTCTGGAATTACTTATTTGAGTGGCATCAACAACCTTCTAAGACTATCAAGACTATCTAGGACTCAAAACAAGAGCCCATTTCCTGCAGTTTTCTTGTATTTCATATTTTCCACGAGGTCCACTTGTAACGCTGGTGTAAGTTTAGTTTAAGATGTGGTTCAGCATGGACTGACTGCTTTTTTCCTTTTTTGGAATAAAAAGAAATTACACACATGCAATTTTATACATGTATATATGCATATATCCCTTGTCATTAAGATTGAAATGGCATCTAATCTTAAAATTAGATAAATTAAATAAATAATAAATATAAATAAATAATAAACTGGGGCAGCGGTGGCCTAGTGGTTAGGGAGTTGCCCCTGCATCGGAAGATTCTGGGTTCGATTCCTTCACCAGTAGGTTGCCCTGAGGTACCCCTGAGCAAGGTACCATCCCCGTCACTGCTCCCTGGGCGCTTTCAATGGCTGCCCACTGTTGCATGGTGTTTGTGTGCATGGGTTAAATTCAGAAGTCCAATTTCGTTGTGGTTCACTGTGTGCTGTGCTGTGACCTCGCAATGACAAGGGTTGTCACTTTCACTTTCAAATGCTAGTGTAAATGAGGGGGCTTAACTGTTATAGATATGATATGATATGTAAATATGCTGCTTTTTATAACATCACAAAAGTCTTTGTTTCTAAATCTGCACAAATTCTTATATGAACTGGAGAGTAAATGGTATGAAATGAAATTTTAGGAACGTTAATTTACTACAAACGCATTTTTTCACTAAATATAATATGGATCCTTTCATTTAAAGCCAACAATTAGTGTTTAATTAATATGAGAATTATTCACCTGAAACTGACACTAAGGCACTTCACGGACAAATGAAAGAAATACAGTAAGTTTTGAAAAATATGTTTATTAGAAACAACTTATGTATAAAAATGACCATGCTTCACATACCTCAGTTTTCTTATGTTACAAATACTTTAGTACAGGCACTGTTTCCAATTTCTTTTTTTTATCTTTCCTTTTTAAATTTAGTTGTTTTTTTTGTTTGTTTTTTTCAGGACAAAACGCAAACATTACCAATCAGAAACACACATTAAGTTGCCATGTAGCACTGTCAACATGAACATATTCTGGCAACACAAACAGTGCAAAAATAAAATAAAACAAAACAAAACAAAAAAAAAAACAAATAATAAACTAAGGGATAAAATCATAGGAAGTGAATCATAAATTCACAGAACATCCACAAAAATGCCTTGCCAGTTCTTCTTATTAGTACCTTTTTCTTCTTGTTCCTACAGTTCTTTTCTAAAGGTCATTTAAGCTTTATGCATCCTTTTTTTTAATTATTTTAATTGCTCAAACAGAATAAGACAGTTTCAGTTTCGCAGCGGTTGAATTGTCTCTAAGAGTATTCAGCAAGGGGAGCCAGAAAAGACTTTAAATGAGCTAACATCACCCCATCTACAAACTTGTGATCTCAAATTTTTTGCCAAAGCATGATTGGCAGTGACAGCTATAGAGTGTTTTGGACCACAGCGCAGGGTAAGTTGACTTAATAAAGGTTTTTGTACTCAAGCACAAGCGAACATTACCCCAAAGACCACTCCATACACCTAAAACATGTTTTGATATCACAAGGGCTCATAGTGTGTAACAACACAGCAACATGGTTTTAAGCATTCCAGATATGTTCTTAAAAAAACACAAATAAAAACAAACCAACAAAAAAACACAACAACACAGGATGCCAAAACCAGCATGCTCAACATCTGTAAACAATGATCTTTGCTGTCGCCATCACCAAGAGGAAAACATGAGAACCCCTGCTGGGAAAAAGAGATGTATATTGTTTTTTTTTTTCAGCCACCCCTTCATGTATGCATACCTGAAAGTTGAAGTTGTTGAAGATGTTGAAGTTTGGTCCTTCAGCAATGACATCAGGTATGAAATATGAATAAACAGATTTAATTTAGCTGTAAAGGAACTTCCCAGATGGTCTCAGCATGGAGTTCTCCCTGCTGGATGCTGAAGTATGGAACGTGCTGTAGCATCACTGAAATGTCATGATGGACGTCCAGTTTTCCCCCCTCAGGTTCTTCTCATGATCTTCCATAACCAGAACACTTTCAGTGAAGATCTGCTGGACTTTTTCATATCTCTCCTCCATCTGGAAACCATAAGAGTGGTTCACCTTTAGACGCTGTCCTCCACAAGTCACTCTTAGGAAGCGGCCTTTTCTTTTTTTGTCACTTTTGCTAGATTGCATGGTTGCTATAGCTGATGTATGTTTGTTTGGGGCTAAGTCCTGAAAAAGAGGAGAAAGCATGAGAATTTTTCTTCCTAAGTGATGAGGGTTGCTGTGTTACGGAAAGGCTGGGAATTAATAATGCTTTTTTGGAATTTACTTCTTCTTGACCTTGTCACTGGGTGGCGCAAAACAAATTTATCTGTCGAATGTATGGCTATATCCCCATGTTCTACTAGGCTTGCCATTGTAGGTGAAAAGTAGCAATTTTTGAATTGGCGAAAAAAGCCTTATTTTCCAAAAGCAATTACAAACCATACCTGAATTGTACTTATTACTTATAGAAGGAGTATCTAATCTAAGCACAAATAATTTTGTTCCCAGAGCCAAATCAAATTGTAATTTCCCTTGAATATGGCAGTTATCTCCCTCCACAGGCTCTGCTATCGCTGCCTGTGCAGGTTGTAGGAGTGGAAATGCATAATCACTCAAAGTTGTTTTTGCTGATTCAGCTGTTTATGGTTTTATTTACTGCTGTTTTACAAAGCCCATCTGTCTGCTGCCCTGTTTTATACATATTCAAATTAGCAGCTCAGCAAGGGACTTGTAGACTACCAAAATCAAACCAGTTAGCCTCTTGGTAATTTATGTTGGACCCTGCCTAAGCGGTGAATTAGACTGCCAATTTAATGTTTTACTAGATGAGAGTAATGTTTGAAGATTGTCTCATCTGCCAAATAGTGAGACCATAAGCAGTGCATTAAACTGCCAATTCAGTCTTTTACTAAGAGGGAGTGGTTTGTGAAGTTTGCTGTATTTACATGACAGCTGCTCTGGCTCTAAAAGAAAGGTTGTTTCACCCAGGAGTTACAATAGGCAATGCTGCACACATTTGAAAGGGGGAGTTGTCTGCTTAAGATGTCCCTTTTGAGTCGTAGCATTTTTTCTCCAATAGGCAAGGCTCACTTCATTTGACATTTAATGAAATTTGCGCCTTAAAGCCTAATACCAACCTCTCCATCCTGATCAATGTATGAGCTTAATGAGAACTGCTATACAAGTGAACACTCTTTAAGAGATTGGGTTGTCTGCAGTTTTAGATCCTGTTTAGTCCCTTTTGGGTTGTGCGTTTCATCACCTTTGGAAGTGGTTAAGTGCAGTTCAATTGCAACAGAACTTAATTTTAGCCTGAAGTTTTGGTCTTTTTTCTGGTCATTGCAGAAGTACAACAGGCATTCCTGTATAAATGAGCAGTTTTATAATGGATGGAATGATTTATGTACCGTTATAGTCAGAATTTCCTTTCATTTCTATTGCCTTCCTCTAACTGATACCATATTAAGCCTTAAACCGGCTTTTACATTCTGATATTTGTAAAAGTATAGAGACTGTAATAAAGGTTCTTGAAAGTTTCAGGGTTAGTTATCCTGTTTAGAGAGTTGATCCAGTTTATTGGGTGTCACTCTTCCCTATTCAATGCAATGGAGGTTATACTGGGGAAAACATTATTATAAATTATGGCGGTGCCGAACATTAGAAATGAGAATGTAGATAACTCTCATTTTAGGCCGTATTCAGCTCTTTATATATTTTTTCGTGAGAGATTTTAGTTTGGTAATGTTTGATAACCTCATGTGAGATTGCCCATGTGAGGTCAGCTAATGTTAGCAGCTTAATATTTATTAAATGTTCAAGACGTTCACCACACAGAAACTTTCAGCCGGTCCTCAGAATTCACCGGTTAATATCTACAGATGTTACATGTCAACACTACTTTTTTATTTAAAGATACACATACACTCCCTCTTGTTCGCAGGCGGCTTGGAACCTTTTTTAAATTCAGTTCACAACAGACTTATAATGAAGACCATGTCAAGCTTGCTCCTCTTTCAAAACGAAAACTGTTAAACCAAACAAGCAACACATTTCATGGGAGTTAAGAAGGTAAATACCTTAATAATGTTGTGAAAATAAGTCCTCGTTTTTAAATGAGATTCTGCGTCAGATATGGAAGTGTAAAAGGGTATTTTGGTAAAGCTTTTATGACGCTTTACGCCTAGTGAAATCTGATGACAGTAACAGCTTAGAATTAGCTTCTACATTTCTATCTGACTCAGCATATCAAACCCTTGGGTACCCTTTCTTTATCTAAATAATTATGCTATTTCAATTTGTGTGACAAACTAAAAATGACAGCTGTAGTTTTCCCCTTAGCCATCTCACCTTGAGTTTCCAGGTTCTCGCACAGCTCGGTCTTGGCCTCTCCGTTGGGCCGCAGGCTGACCTTGGGGTTGAACTTGTTTGACATGGTGGCTGCAGTGACCACGGCTTTCAGGCTGCGAGTGTTACGCTTGGCTACGTTCTGCTCGGGGTGGAGGAGCACCACGTAGACTTTGGGCATGTAGAGCATCCCCAGAGACACAGAAGCACTCAGACTGACTGAGATGGTCAGCGTGGTCGTCTGAATGTACATCTGCCATTGCAATAGACAAAAGTAAAAGAGAGGAGAAGAAAAAGCAGCCATTACTGTCTACATCGTTCACATTTCACTCACCATCTGTCTGTCACCTGTGATCAGTTTGATAACATTTGTCCTGTTTGGCATGACATACCACTCACATCACTGTTCATTTCAGCATGGCTGAACACACGGAAAGAGAGCACTTGACCTGCTGATTAAAGCGTGTAAGACATTATTAGGCCATTTGCACGGTCTTATATAAGGTTGTTTTGTTTTCTTGCTACTGAACATTACAGCTGATATTCACACTTACAATAAAAGTTTTTTTTTTCTTACGTGAAGAACATTTCATTCTGATCTCATAATGTTATCATTTTGGAGGTACAAACTGTTGATATGAAGCCATTTTGTCAACAGAGCTGACTGCTCCCAGAAACTAAACCCTGTAAATATAGGTTTGACTCTATAAATCATCTTATTAACCTGATCAATGCTCTTTGTGCATGCTTTTACTAAAAATAATATTTCTAATTTAAAGATTATTTCTCATTTATACAGATTTAAATAATTGTTTTTCAAAAACTTATCTGATAAATGCTCTCTGCGCATGCCTTTATTTCAAATAATATTTCTTATTTTAAAATGATATCTAATTTATACAGATTTAAATAATTGTTTTTCAAAAAAAAATAGTTTCCCTCTTTTTGAGCTGTGACTTTTTATTGGTTGAAATAAAATTGATCTTAGCAACCAGTCAAGTCAAGTTAGTTTTGTTTATAATTCACTTTTTTACAATTGTCATTGTTACAAAGACCCTATACAGAGTTTTTATTTGTTTGTTACTTTCTATTTACTCATCATGGTGAGGCTGTATATGCACACCTCTCAACAAAGATGTGATGTAATTTTGGACACTAATTGCCTTGAGCAAACAAGTCTGGAGTTCATGTGCTTGTGCGCATGCTGTTCTCAACCTCCTACACTTGCACAATGCACTAATGGCTCTGCTTCACCCCGGCCCTGCTGCGGAACCCCCGCTGTTGCTTTAAAACACTGCTGTGTGTTTGTGCTCCCCCAGACGTGACCTCAGCGCCTGCTCCTCTGCGTGCTATGATTAAGAGTGACTCATCGCTGTGATCTCTCTCCATTGTCCTGGGGGAAGAGTCCCGGCACAGGCAGGAAAGGCCGGCCAGAGCCGAGGCAGCCAGGGTGAGCTTCTTTAGGATGTGGAAACAGATGACCGTTGAACAGCACTGGGCACTACCTTTGGGGAACTGTCGACACACAGCATGCTGATGCTTAGCTACAAGTGCTTTGCACTTTGCCGAAGACTGGACGTCATCAAAGCTGCCTAGTGCAGCAGCACGAAGGGACAAGAAACAAGACCCTGGTTGAACAGTTAAGATATCCCCAAAGTACCTCACAAATCATGGAACAGCTGAAGGTTCCAAATTAGTTATTGAACTCAAAGGGCTCTTTGTCAAATTTAACCAGGTAATCTATATCAGCACCACTGTGACAATTTTACAGCAGAGGAGAACAGCTGATTTGCAGAAGCCAGAGCCACCATGGGTCCTGAAAAACCAGTGGAGCATACAACATGCACCTCATCTCAAGTGCTCCACAAGTGCTTTTACCTCACTTCATGCATACATGCACATGCCACAAATTGATGAACTAATTCTAACCATAGAAATGGTACCATACGATTAGATCTTGTTCAATAAACTGAAGTGTGATGGCCCACGCATCATTCAAGCAATAAAGTTGCTTCTTAGATCTCTAGACCAAATTGATTACTTTTAGATTTATTTAATCGAATAAATTAATAACTTAAAATATATATTTAAATACAAATATTTTTTTGTTGTTGATTTTTTTGGTTCTTTGATTAGTTTGCATCTTAAACCTGCTCCTGGTGACCAACAGCATTGCATGTTTCAGCATTGTTTCAGCTCCAGCTCATCAACTAAACATGGAGCCCTTCATGAACCAGATCAGGTGGGCTGGCTCAGGGAAATGGTTGTGCAATGCTGTGGGTTGCCAGGAGCAAGATGAAGACACGCTGGTGCAAAGCAGAGGTGGAAAGTAACAAACATTTCCCCCTGAATGTTTGTTCAGTGTCTGAAACAGTATTATTTTAGCATAATCTGAGCATGAGGATGCAATCAGGCCAACTCCATTATCATTTTGAAAACTCTGACTACACTGTACAAAATGGTTTGTCAGTTCAGCCCCAATGAATTTCTTTGCGCATGGCTGGATCTTCCAGGACGGTGCCTTGAGTGAGCACCCTGGTCTCAGTGTGACAAAGGACCACTGGTACTTATGGGAAAACTCTTGCTCAAAGCATCACTTGCTAAATAGTACTTTAAAGCATGCAGCCATCTATATGCAGATAGTTCACAGGCCTTTCCTATCAAATATACAGAATTATTTTATTTAATATTGGCTTTTGACTTTTATTCTTAATAAAGTTGTGATTGTAAAGTGGCCAATCAATGTTCTGACACTCTTTTCAGGGTAATCTACCTTTATTTTAAATTCTACCCCTCCAGTTACTGCTAAATGTTTCTTTCTATCAGCTGCTTCTGTCAAGATTCAGCTGATACTTACAGAAAACCTGGTGTTGTTTTTCAACCAAAGCTTATGCTGAAAATGCTGCTGTGTTATTTTCATCAGTGGTTTGTGTACTTGGTACATAATATTCTCTTTTACTGAAAGCCATATGCGGAATGCCTTCAGAAAAGAGTTAAAGGTCTATAAGTATTTCTGGTCATGTTTTCTGGTCATGCCTGCTTACAAAATATTTATTTAGTCCTTAAAATGTTTTTTGAGCTTGTATTGTTTGGTCAGTTAAATTTATCAAAGCGCCATCTGTTGTGATATACAATAAGAGGGACGTTGATTTCCAAGATGTGATGACCTGTTATATTAGAGCATACATGTACAAGTGGGAGTTCTTGACTGTGCGTGCCTGGAGGGTGCGACTCTTTTAGAAGGTGGTTAGGGGGTGTGTTACTGTACGTTACTGGTTAGAAGCAGTCATACATATTTCAGATACTTTGAATGAAAAATGCAAAAATAAAATAGATAGATAAAAAGAACAAAGCAATATTTCAGTTCAGACATCTTTAGCATATCCAGTCATTTATTTTATGAACATTTTAACTGGCGCTCATGGAATATATTGATACGGTGGTGCTCTTTTTGTTTTAGCATTCTTTCCATCCATGTAGAGCAAAATTATTCAATCTTATTGTTTTATCTTATTGTGCTGTATGACAGTGTGTTACATAATGATGCTTTTGAGAGACCAGCCCCATGTGAGAGCTGCTAAGATGCTGGAGATGCAGATAATCTTACAAAACAAATATTATACCTGCTGGATCACATGCACTTTAAGCTAACCTCCAATGAAAAATATGCATTGAACCTTAACCATAGTCAGTTCAAGGAAATAAGCTCATCCTAATTAATAAGATATCATAAATGAACTCCTGTTTTGAATCAGAATAAGCCTTTTTGTACATGTTGCTGTTGTTTCTTTCTAAAGGTTTTATAAAAGATCTTTTTTTTTTGTCTCACAACTAAAACGTCCTTTTCACTGGATCACGATAGGGCTGGGAGTTAAAACACATGGCCGTATAATGTTCTGTGAGATGAATTTTACTACAGCTTGTATTTCATAGCAAGGCTGAACATAGTAAACAACAAACAGCCTCCTCACAAAGACAAACACAGCTTAAATAATTCTGATTGAACTGAACAATTTACTGACACAGTTTTAACCTTAACTTTGACACAACAATGTTGGTAATGGACATCACTTTGTAGAGGTTTGTTTCCTCGGGGCAGTGGTGGCCAAGTGGTTAGAGATTGGGCCTCAGGATCAGAAGGTCATGAATTGCAATCCCAGACTAATAGGTTGCCCTAAGGTACCCTTGAGCAAGGTACCGTCCCGTCACAGCTCCCCGGTCACTTTCAATAGCTGCCTCCAGCTGCATGTGTGTGTGGGTAAAAAGCAGAGGTTGGATTTCGTGGTGGTTCACTGTGTACTGTGCTGTGTTTCACGATGACAAGAATAGTCACTTTCACCCTTTTTTTGCACAATTAAATAAAATAAAAATAACATTGCACTATGCCCCAGTTAAAGTAGTAAATTGGTGAAGCCAACATGGAATATCCTTTCTCCTACAACTATAATAATTATAATAACAGTAGTAGTAGTAAGAGAAGGCACAATGTCTTTTATAAAAGAAAAATAAACTATAACAAATACAGTACTGTGCAAAAGTTTTAGGCAGGTGTGGAAAAAATGCTGTAAACAAAGAATGCTTTCAGAAATATAAATACTGATTGTTTATTTTTATCAATTTACAAAATGCAAAGTGAGCGAACAAAAGAAAAATCTAGGAAGCCTACATCCACAGCCTGCATCCACAGAAGATCTGTGGTTAGTTCTCCAAGATGTTTGGAACAACCTACCAGCCGAGTTCCTTCAAAAACTGTGTGCAAGTGTACCTAGAAGAACTGATGCTTTTTTGAAGGCAAAGGGTGGTCACACCAAATATGGATTTGATTACGATTTCTCTTTTGCTCATTCACTGCATTTTGTTGATTGACGAAAATAAATGATTCACACTTCCATTTCTGAAAGCGTTCTTTTTGTTTACAGCATTTTTTCCACACCTGCCTAAAACATTTGCACAGTACTGTATATTTAAAATAAAAGTCATATGGCATTCTGATGAGCTGCTTCAGACGAAGAAGGGCATACAATGATTTATGGAAAAATACTAAAAACCCACCGAGTAAAAAGAAGGAAAGATTTCCTAGCTATGGCGCTCTGATTAGTATCTTTAACTCATGCACCAAAACATTCTGCCTCTCAATAAAATAACTAGATGCACTGATATGGGAATAGTGACCAATGCCAGTAACAAATATTTTAATGTACGCTGGTATATACATTAAAAGAATGATGAAATTGGAAGAATTACAAAATTGGAAGTAAATCTACTTGGGCTACCTTTGCATTACAGAGAAAAAAATCATTCTAGTCATTTAATAGAACTGCAGTAAACAGAGAGATATATTAGCAAAGTATTCCAGCATCACTAAAAGGCTCTGCTCCCCTGAGGTGCAATAAAAACTTTACCCTGTTTTGCGCAATACCTATAATTTTTAAACAATTATCAGTTGATATTGAGGTGATTCCAAAATCATCACAAAGCCCTTATTATAATATTATACCTAAGATTATTATAAGTCCTAAACAGAAGGAAAGATCCTGACAGCAAAACACTGCTGAAGTGAAGAGGATGAATAGAAAAATCCATCAATTGGATTGTGTGGAAAATGAACACTGAAACAGCATCTTGTCTAAAATTCAGTTTAACAACTAGTTTACTACTTAGAAAATGATAAACAAAAAGCCAGGGCAACAGTGGGTTAAGAGTGGCCTGCTGTCCTCTTTCCCCCTGGGATTCATTATTGGATACTGGAAAACATGAGGGTGCAAATTTGAGCTCATATCACTCACCCCTGGATCAGATTTGAGATATTTGGTTCAAACCAAGTGTTACAGAACCTTTGTAGTCGTAATTCCCACTTGACACCAGTGCATCGCTGTGGATAATAGAACCTGCGGCAGAATGGTCACACATTTGGCCTGCCTCTCTGTTGTCTCACAGAAACGTGAGCAAAATACTAGGTCTGAGGCTGATAGAGCTCCCTGTGTAGACAAGTTGTTGCTGAAAACTGTTATAGGCTGTTGATGTGGAGGTGTGACAATGCTTGTTATCACCTGATTATGCCAAAAGCATTGCAAGTACTAAGTGAACTTTGGTGTAGCTGACAGTATTGCTACAGAGTGCTTTTTTAAGGATCACAGTTAAAATGACAACCTTTCCGTCTGCATCAAGGGACAGATGGGAAATCTCATATTGAGCTTCTCCAAGCCCTGAAACACACCTGTATGTAATAAGAGGTGTGGACCTCGCGCTCCCACATGCAGAGACAGTAATTACTCTGTCAGCAACACAATGGAGGAGAATCTCCTGCAAGTCAGCCATTTAGCACTGCAAAGACAGCCTGCAATTGTGCAGGGCGCAGATTCAAATAGCTCTGCAGCACAATTGTGTGGGATGGGCTGCTTGAACTCAGATCTCAATGTCAAACTCAGAGCGTGCAGCCCCAGCCTTGTTGTCCACTTTACTTTAGATGTGTTACACGTAAGTCCATTTCAAGTCAGCTAGTCAGTAAAGGTGTAAAAGTTTTTACCTTTTTCAGTGTACTGTTTTACACTTTTTTGGTGTTTGGTCCACCTGTTTATGTGGAAACCACTGCCAATGAGGATTTCAGATATTAAACAGAAATATTAGGGTTTTTGTCATTTTCAGTTCAGCGTTTTTTTTAAATGAACAAGAAATTGTCTTGTAGCAGACAGACAAATATCCATCCATCCATCCATCTATCCATCCATCCATCCATCTTATTCTTATTCTAACCAGGGTTACAGGAGTTAACATAAAGCTTAAAAAAAAAAAAAGCAAAATGATCTGAATTATTGAAAATAAAAGAAAAAAATTAAAGGATCTTGCAACCGAATGAGAAATGATATAATATTTCTGCATATATACACATGTATATACATATATATTTCTCCCAAATTAGAAATCTGTTTAATATGATTAAAGATTAGTTCAGTTGCCAAGATGTCATTTTTAAACTCTGTTGAATGAAGCCAACTTTTACACATAAAATTTCAACAGAATATCAGTTTGCATCAAACTTGAAAACTAAAGGTTATTCACTTCTAACAATTCAAATCACCATAAAATATTTATTAGCTACTGCTGGACATGCTCATTTCAATTGCTCAGGGTGAACGGGCTCAACCAGAATTCACCAACACATATTCTCTTCCCTTCCATTCAGAGCACAGTATGAGATAACATTAGTCTTACCTTTACAGTTAGCACTTAGCAGACTTATCAAATACTATAGAGACGAGACCGCATGCCCTCGTTTAAATGATTCATAAAGCCCCAAGTGACATTCATTATGTTCAGTTTGACATAAAATGACAAACAAATGATTGAGTGGGTGTCCTGATTAGACGCTCGGCCGTAAGCGTATGATGAGCGAACGGGCGGACAGATAAGGTAAATCAAGTGCCAGGGGGAAGAGAGGCATTTAATTGCACTAAAAGACATGTCATCTCACTCTTGCCAGGCTTGGCTTTGCTTGTCAGCTTGGATGATTGTGAGGCTTTGCGGTTTTGAAATGTTAATTCTTTTCACCAGGAGTTGTTCAGTGGTTTACATTTCTCACGTGATGTGCACAGCTTTATTGTCAGTGCCGGAGAAAATTCCCAAAAGCAAGTTTAGCTATAAGCAAAAACAAATTCCTGCTTCTGTCTGTTATCCCTTTGATACCACATGCCAGAACACAAAGAAATGATTGATTATTTATGAAACCTGGGACTTCATGAAAAAAGGCAAGTTGCTTTGATAGATGAAAAGAGGCTTTAAAATCATGTTCTAAAGGAACAACCAACAAATGTGGCTTCATTCATTCCTCGCCATGTTCAGGACGATGCACAAAACCAAATGATTCCATTGTCATACGTTATGTTGCTGTTCATAAGTCATAAATGTCTGCATCTCAGTCTAGTACAACTCATACTAGCATGGCATGCACAGCATTTTCTCAAGGATGACGCTAATTAAATAACATGTGGCAGAATTGAAAGAGGAAGGGAGGGGAGAGCCCTCTAATCTAAATCCCAGTGACAGAAGGTCCCAGGTTTTCTGATTAAAATAAGTAATGTGCAGTAAGGCTGTGTGAGCTGAAATTATATTTGGCCTTAGAAGGATCTCTATTCTTCTATTTTTCTTCTGTTTGTTATTCCAAGACGCGTTCTGTCAATGGATTACATCACCCCCAAACAGCTGATGTTCGATATCCTCACCATTTTCAAAGCTTCTTTCGTCTTTGAAGATATAGAGGAGGATCAGCAAACGAGAAGCCACTTGTCTTCCAGTTGCACATGTCCACATTAATATGCTGATCAAAAGCTCATATATATAACCTCATAAAATATTGGTTGCAACTCAATCTGAAGCAAAAAAAAGTCACTACATTTCTTCCTGCTAAGCTCCCTGTCAACGAAAAAATGGCTTGTATTCTGTAAATTTCACAGGTTGCTGAAGTTGTAAAAGCCATGTTTGATTCCTGTCACACTTTAAAAACACAAAATCATTATCATTCTCTTACCTTTTCCGTGGACTGTGATGTGCCGAAGAAGATGGGGATGAAGGCCAGCCAAATGATGCAGGTGGTGTACATAGTGAAGCCAATGGGCTTTGCCTCATTGAAGGTTTCTGGCACCCCGCGTGTCTTTATGGCATAGACTGTGCAGGTGACCATAAGGAGCATGCTGTATCCTAGAAGGCAGATGAGCGACAAGTCCGAGATATCACACTTCAGCACACCCCGTGCTAGTTCCGGGTTAGCCATGCGCTGGTCCTCATAGTCAATGAAGGCTTGGGGAGGATCCACCGCGAACCAGATACACACCCCTATGAGCTGTACCGAGATCAAACTGAAGGTGATAACCAGCTGGGATGCTGGGCTGATGAAGCGAGGGGCACTTACTGATATCTTTCCCTGTTCAAAAATACGGTAAATTCGATTGGTTTTGGTAAGCAGAGCAGCATAACTGATACTCATCCCTAGACCTAGGAAGATGCGTCGGAGTGAGCAGATCCCAACACCAGGAGTCGAGATCATCAGGAAAGTTGTGGCATAGCAGAGGAAGATCCCCGTCAACAGGACGTAGCTGAGCTCTCGTCCTGATGCCTTCACGATTGGTGTATCATTGTAGCGTACGAATGTGACCACTACAAACAATGTCGCCATGATGCCCAGGATAGCAATGAGGACAGGAAGGACTGCCCATGTTGAGCTCCATTCCAGCTGAACAATAGGGATTTTCTGGCAGCCTGTGTGGTTTTTGTTGGGGCGCAGGTCGAAGCGGCACATCTTGCAGGTGAATGGGTCGGCCTGGTATTGGTACCCATCGCAGCGCTCACAGTGCCAGCAGCAAGGGATGCCCTTCACAACCTTCTTACGCCAGCCTGGCAAGCAGGGCTGGCTGCATATGGAGGAGGGCACGTCCCTCTTACCGCCTGGCCACTGCATTGCTGGCATCTGAGACACAGAAGCACAAAAAATGCTTACTGTTCACAGCAGTGGCCAAGACACAGCCAAAACATTTTTCCCTCTATGTTAACTAATTGATTTGCTTGCAGCAAAAAAAATAAAACCTCTTCTAAACTTAAAAATTTGTATTTACCATAACAGAAGAGACACTTGTACCTTTCACAGTTGAAGTCCTAAACGTAATGACCATATAAAGCCTAAAACAAGGCACTTACATTAAGGTTTAGTTGGTCTGTCCATTGGCCAATGATTTTGTACTCTGCTGTGTTGTTATTTATCTGGTACTGATAGATATCATAGCGACCTGGGGCATCCCCATTCTCATTGAACTGCACTGGATTGCCAGCAATACCTGGAAACAGGGGCAGACAAGGATAATTAGAAAACCAATAAAGCTATTTCAAGATTGATTAAAAATCTTATTTTTAAAAAAATGTACCTAGTTGAAAAATATAAGATGAACAGAAACTTTGGACCAGTGGTACAGAGTTTGAATAGGGCATGTGATTTCAATGTGTTTAGAAACCAAGAATATAAAGCTTAGCAAAACTATAAAGTAGAGAATAATATCCATTTACAAATCCACTATTAAACTAGTTGCACTGATGGATACACAAGTTCCCACCCCCTTGTGTCAGACTTTACAGATTCATTCTGAGACATTTCAGTTTTTGCAGGGGAACCTGAAAGGGGAGGGTGAAACAGACAGGATAACAATGTTGCTGCAGTCCCGTGATGAATTTTGGATTAGGTGTCTTGTTCTCAACAACAACCTGTGCCAAGCTTTTGCCAGTCTTCAGCTTTAACCTTTGAGCTCAGCTATCTGTATTCAAAGCACCTGAGCATGTCCGACTCCATTCCCAAGCCAGGCAAATCCCCATGCAGCCAAGTGCGCTGAACAGCAGAATGGGCAATTGTTTTCACCACTCATGTTTCGCTTACTGTTCCAATTCACAATCCTCACAGGGCTTTTCAGTGAATGCCATGCGTGATTGCAGGAGGGGTGAATTTCTGTTGATGAATATCCTCTTCTGTCTTTATACTGAGCTTCAAAGATGCTAGATGCCTAATCCACATCATGGTGCGTCAGCGCTGGATTAAAGAATTATGATTTTTTTTTTTTGGGTGACAGTGAAGCATAGGCAAAACATACACAAATCTGCAGGATTACTGCAATTTCATGAGGGAATGTAATTCAGATGACAGCTTTACCACCGAATGACATATAGCCTGGGAATTAAATAAACGCTTAGTATTTGCACAGCTGATTTTACACTCATATACATTATTTTACTATAGCAATAGTCTCAGTACCAGATGCCTGGAGAAGTCTGGTCAGATAAATCTTACTTTGGAATTGAACTGAGTGGAGTTGAATTGCCTGTTGGGCTTCCCAGAGAGTCAAGCTTTAACAAGCCCTATAGCGAGCAGAATTAGCTTTAGTTAATATGTACACTTTCCTAGTTTGCTCATTTTCTTATATAAAATGATATAAAATGAATATTGAAGAGAATGAATTTGAAGCTGTCCCTTCAGAGGTATGCTAAACCTGTTTCGTAAAAGCCATGAAATCTGTTAAAGTTCCAACCTTGTTTTTTTTTTTTTCAAATGCAGCCTTGGTAGTAATTTCAGAAGGATGTTTTCCAGTGTGGGGGCTTGCATATGTGTGGAAAGTCTATTGGCTATGGAAGAGTAAGAGCTGCTTCTTCATAGCTTAAAAAGTTTGAGAGCCTTCCAGAGTAAGTCAATTAGAAGGTGCTTGATGTGGAGGATCAGAAGAATATACTCCCAGATAGACTTCCTCTTCAGCTCAGTCAGCTCTTTGACCAGCCAAGAGCCCTTTCAAAAAGGTATAATATCCTGCAAGCAACCCACACGGTCACACAGTGCCTCTCAGCATCACACAGTAATTTTCCAATCTCTTGATTTATGAGCATGTTTTCAGCTCAAATTATGTGATTACAGTGCATTGTGTGACTTGGCTCGCCCATTTGTTTGGAAATTGCAATGTGTTAACACAGAAATACAAGGGCTGGTTCAAATTAAAATGAAGTAACAGTTGTCTGTGAAATTTGCCACTGCTCTGTGAAAATATTTCTCAGCTTGCTGGTGATGCAAGGGGGGAGTAATGTTTTGACCCCAAACCAGTAGGGAATAAAAACATGGAGCGCTGATGAAAATGTGTTTGACCAGCTGCTTTAAGTATCGAATGTGATCTGTCTGTACAATATTAATGATTGAAAATGCTTTCCTTTTTCCTTCTGACTGCACTGAAGTTGGCAATGAATACTCAGGACATACATGGAAAGAGATTTCCAGCTCGTTGAATGGATAAAAAAGCCAAAAAATAAAAGTGCTTTTGGGTGACTGTGTGTGCTGGGCTGACAGTAAAGCTACAGTAGCAGTTCACCATGCACTAAAGCAGAGTGCACTTTGCCTGGAGTGATGGCTGCATGGATAGAAAACCGATGGGGCGCTTCATTCTATTTCGGCCTATTGAAGTCTCTAACTAACCTCACTCTAAGACGCATCAAAGGAGGACGAGATGGGAGGGTGTGTGTGTGTGTGTGTGGTGTGCATGTGTGTGTATGTGGGCAACATGTGTCGCACTGGAAATAGTGATGAGGAGCTCCTGAATGGTTTGGAAAGGTCTGAAACATCCAAGATTTTCTTTTTTATGAGCACACAATCTCATCACAGCATGCGATCGTGTTTCCGTGCTGATAGCTAGCAATAAATAACAAAACAGGATGACAGCACAGCTAATCCTTGCTCAATGGCATCAGCATGGCTTGAAAAGCATTTCAAGTCTCCAGATTTAGCAACGAATGTGCAGTTCCATAAGATTCAGCCTCTCTACATTTAGATCAGCATTATTATTAACAAATGTGCACCTGCATATTATATGGAGAGATACATGGATAACTGGAACCTGCAACAGGCAGGCGTAGATTAGACACAGCCTTAGAACAGAAGCCTGTG
>CM029366.1:26353861-26758861 GCA_017165825.1 Hepsetus odoe | reverse complement strand
TGACAATGCCATCCAGTTCTGTAACCGACACTTAGCTGACTTTTAAGTTTGCTGTCACTCACTCCAATTATTCAAGTGGCTTTGGAGAGCTGAGAATATTCCCTTTATTTAACAGGCTCATTATTCTACATGATGTTTTTCTCCTGAGGTCTTCTTATAAAGGAGTTAGAGAATCATACTATCGTCATACTTGTGCAGCCTGTATGCTGTAAAAATAAAAAGAGGAAGAGTGGAGAATTCAACATTGCTGAAAGGTTGAATAACCTTCAATATGTGATTGATGAGGCGCTCAAAGTCTGAAAGATATAAAGTCCTGGGACTTGAGTTTAACATGAAGAAAACAAAGATTATGACAACTTGAAAACTGAATAACTTTACTGTCGATGGGGGCGAGGGAGATGTGGTGGACAGCTTTAACCTTCTAGGTTCAATTATTAAAAGTGAAATGTGTGTGGCATAAATCCACATGAAGTGAAATTTGGACTTTTGCATTTTGAACAAAGAAGGTACAGAGCACAGTTTAAAATAATAATAAAATAATCATTCTGTTGTAAAACTTTTCAACACCAATAGACACTGTGCCCTATAGTTATAACAAAAAATATAATCTTTTATTACCTTAGCAAAGGCAGCTGCTCAAGTTGCTACAGGCCCTTATGCTTCACTCTTTTTCTTTCGATTTGTGAAAAATACTGACTTTAAGTCACATCAGATGCCTCACTTCATTTACAGCCTTCACATATACAGCCTTCATGTGAGATCCATCTCATATGTGATAGTTGTGTGTGTCTGAACAGTTAGTTGTGCCTCTGGCCTATCTCTGGATGGTACCCTCTGGGCCAGCCCTCTTGCTACTTACTGTAGGTGTGGACACCAGACTCAAGCATCTCGGTGGAAATTCCCATGTAGAATTTATCAGAACCAGGACCAGCAGCAGCAGACAGGAGCAAAAAGGGGGCCACCATAATTTGTCAATATGCCTCCACCATAAATCACTCCGACAACAGTTAATGATGACCTGGAACTGATCACTGCTGCCACACTTTTGTGACTTCAATGTTAGAGTTGGAAATTAGCATCATAGAATGGAGTCACAAATATGTATGCCATCTGAAAATGTCAGAGTGAAACATTAGCACAGCACCTACCTTTAACATGATATTCTAACTACTGAAGTGCAAGAGAACCTGAAGGTTTCACCCTGCTTGTGCAGCTGGCACTTGATTGACTACATTATTGTAAGGAGGAGAGAGCAGCACTATACCAGGGTGACCTGCCTGCAGTGTAGAATGCCAGACTGACCTTTGTCTCATCATTTCCAAACCCAACCTCCAGATCAATCCTCCTAGATGCTCCCAAGAAAATAGATGTGTCAAGAATCTTAACATCACTATTCTACAAGTAGAACACAGCAAATTCACTTTTGTTGAGGCTCCAAATCCAGTACCTGGAGTCTCTAAACTTTAAGCATACAGATGCCCTCATGGCTGTGCTGCATTTAACAGCCCTTAAACCACTCTGTGTTCTTATACGAATACATCATGATTGGTTTGATGAGAACGATTCGGAAATCAAAGCACTCTTTGATGAAAAACATTGCCTGCATAAAGCTTACCTGAATGAAAGCAGTTCAAGCTTAAAGAAAACTGCCTCCCTCAACATTTGCAAGGTTGTCCTGCAGAGATTCAGCGTCAGCAAGACAACTGAACACCTGGCTGTTTATAAAAAACTAGAGACTCAGATCAATGCTGACAGTAATAACCTGAAGTGCTCATATGATTCACTCAAGCAGGTCTGTGGTCTACAACACTCATGAACATCACTTCTCCTGAATGTAGATGGAACACTCCTCACAGAAAATATCAGGATAGTTGCAAAATGGATTTCTGCACAGTCCTCAGTCTGCCATCATGCATAAGTGAGGCAGCAACTTCAAGAATGGCTAAACTTGAAATAAACCAAGCTTGCAGTTCCACTTTTCATTGAGGAAACCAGTCAAGCCATAAGCCTTTTCTCACGAGGCAAAGCACCATGTTCAGAAGCCACCCCAGGAAAAATATACAAGACTTGAGGATCTCACTTAATCAAGAAATTAACCAACCTCTTTGGGCCTCTGTGGAAATTAGAAACCATTTCCCATTAACCTAATGATCCCTCTATAGTGCAGATAGTTCAGAGAAAAGGCAATAATTTAGGTGCTAAATGTAAAAGGCATTGCTCTATCTTCAGCTGCTGGCAAAAGCAGGTAAAAATCATATGAACCATCTAACTGTTTGTCTGCCTCCCTCAGATATAAAATACTAAAATGTAACTGAGGTGGTATTCTGAGGACCTTAATTTAGTGAATATCGTCTTCTTCTTCTTCTTCTTCTTCTTCTTCTTCTTCTTCTTCATTTGCTTTTGGCTGCTCCAGGTTAGGGGTTGCCACAGAGGATCAACCATCTCCATTTCTTCCTGTCCTCTGCATCTTCCTCCTTCAACCCCACTGCCTGCATGTCCTCTTTTCTTCCTTTCGCGCTCCATCCTCAACATCGTTCTCCCATTATCCTCATCTCCCCTCTGTCCAAACCAACAATCTTGCTTCTCTAACTTTGTCTCCAAAACATCAACCTGAGCTGTCCCACTAATACTCTCATTTCTAATCATGTCTATCTTTGTCACTCCCAGCAAAAATC
This sequence comes from Hepsetus odoe, assembly GCA_017165825.1. Taxonomy (NCBI): domain Eukaryota; kingdom Metazoa; phylum Chordata; class Actinopteri; order Characiformes; family Hepsetidae; genus Hepsetus; species Hepsetus odoe. Next base: position 26,756,186 of record CM029366.1, on the reverse strand, counting down.
TCTGCATCTTTAACTCACGGCCTGTGTTGAGTAACTTCTTCCAAATCTTATAGCGCAGCTGGTCTCATTACCGTTCTGTAAACCTTAGCTTTCACGCTTGCTGGTACCCATTTGTCACAGATCCCTCCTGCCATTCATCTCCAACCATACTCCCTGCTACCTAACCACTCCACTTTCCTGCCTTTCGTTCACACTCATGTATTCTGTCTTTGTCTTACTCACTTTCATTCCTCTCCTCTCTAGAGTATATCTCCAAGAGTGCAAGACACTTTCCAGAAAAACAACACTTGAATGAACTTAATCTGTTGATGCTATACAACCTGCAGAGTCATAGTGAAATGAAATTTAATTATGGGATTACTCAGGCCAGTGCGCATAGAAAAATGCTCTAACTTTGAATGGGATATGGTTAGTAAATGGGAGAGAACTTTATCTAAGGGTTATCACATTTTCATTTTACCATCTAAATGGTTTTGAAGACTGTCAGTCAAACAGCATCATGCAGGAGAATTGAACTCTACCCAGGCTGTAGAGTTTAGGATTAAGGGGTGGATAGAATCACATATACTTTGACACATAGTAGGTCCTATATTCCCAGCATCCCCACACTGCTTGGGAGAGCATAGCTCAGACCAATTTTTATAATTATATGACAAAAATGCCCTGCACAACACTGCAAAAATCTTTGCTGAGCTGAAAAATGGCAAGCATGCTCAGGTTGGCCCCAAAAGGCACTTCAAGAGTCTCCTTGAAGTGCTTTAGATTTGATCTGGCAAATCCATAGCTCAAGACCAAGTTTCCTGGTAAAGAAAGTCAAGAAAAGTGCAGCCCTCTGGGAGAGCAGGAGGGGCTCCAGCGCTATGTTAGCTAGGCAGCAGCGATAAACTGCCAAGGAAGTACTTGTGGAGGCACCTCAGAGCTCTACATCCTCCCTGATGTGTCCAATGTGCCACAGAGAATTCCAGACTCACTTTAATTTGTTCCAGCCATATCGCATCCACCAAAACCGGACTAAATGAGACATTTGATAGATAAACAAGAAGAATTAATCTTGGGGAGTTCTCTGCCATGTTGTGGGTGTGATAGATTGATTTTTTTGCCCTTTGCTGGAAATAATTACATCCAAGAACATGATTAGAGGCCTCATGCATATTCAGTAATATTATGTGTATGTATGTATATATATATATATATATATGCAAAAAGTGTGAAAAAAACAGGTGTGGAAAAAATGCTGTAAACAAAGAATGCTTTCAGAAATGGTATGATATTATTTTCATCAACGTAAAAAATGCAGTGAATCAGACGAAAGAGAAATCTAAATCAAATCAATATTTGGTGTGACCACCCTTTGCCTTCAAAACAGCATCAGTTTCTTACAAATTTTATGAAGGAACTCGGCTGGTAGGTTTTTTTCCAAAGACTGTGAACGGCGCCGTGTGACATTGATGATCATCAGCACTTTGGTAAAACTGGTTGATGCCACGACTATATTACTACAGAGATCTGACTGTGCAGAGTGTACCTGAAGAACTGATTGCTGGTTTGAAAAAACAGCAATAACACCAAATATTGATTGATTAATTTTCTTTTAAAAAAAAATCAGCATGACATTCTTTTAAGGGGTTTGTATCATAGAAAACATGGATTTCCTCCCTTTTAATGTAGTAAACAATGTTAGCAGGTTTTTAAAAAGTATCATCCATAGTTATAGTATGCACTATAAAATGTGTATGTGTATATATATATATATATATATATATATATATATATATATATATATATATATATATATACACATACACATTTTATAGTGCATACTATAACTATGGATGATACTTTTTAAAAACCTGCTAACATTGTTTACTACATTAAAAGGGAGGAAATCCATGTTTTCTATGATACAAACCCCTTAAAAGAATGTCATGCTGATTTTTTTTTAAGGGTGGTTAATTCAATGCATGTTCTCTGTTGGCATGCTTTCCTGCCTCTTCCAAGCCTCCTCTTATCTAAACAGAGGAGCTCAGAGTGTCCAGGAAAGCTACTGTAGCTGTTAGAAAATGCGTCAGTCTTTTACTTCAGGGTCTGTAATCAGCAGCACTCCAGCTCAGCCTTGCGACAGAAAACCAAAGGCAATTTAACAGCGCAGACAAGCCCCATGCATCTTTAAAAGCCTGAATTAAAGAAGCAGGAAATGCCTGTGTAATTGTTGGCCAAGAGCACTACTACTGGCGACAAAAAAGTGCCACTGAGTGTGTTATGGTGCAAAAAAGATGAGGAAAAACAAAAAAAGCATAAATCTTATCATATTGATCTTGTGGCGGAGGGGGGAGACAACCAGCTCACATGCTCCACTTTTTTTCATCACTTTGTCAAACACACACACACACACACACACACACACACACACACACACACAAACAAACACACGTACATGCGCATGCACACACACACACACACACACTTCTCATCTTCAAGTCGCAGCACGCCCACACACACTCGGCTGGCTCTCAGTGCCTTTAGAGAAATCCGTTTGGATTAAGAGAGGCATCACAGAGGGGTTTTCTGGGCCTTGGAGGTGTCGGAGGTGCAGGCAGTTGCGGAGCACTGTGCTGCTGACACGCTGTACCTCCAGCCGTTCATGCCTTGTAAAAATTCAAGCTGCCTTCCTCTGATGGCCCGGGCCCCTCTGGGACAGAAGGCTCTAACTGGCTCCATGTGCCAAGTAAAGCTCTGGAGAAATTTGTCATACCACAATGTGTTTGAGTGTTTTCATTACACAGGTTTGGCAGGCTTACTTCTCTTACAGAGTTTACACGTCCCCTTCTCTCCCTTTCTCTTTCTGCAGAAGGGAGTACAGTTTTCATTCATACAAAGTGTCTGTAGACTGTGTAAATAATGAGATAAGACCTTTACTCAAACTAAGAATGAACAATATGTACAGAAGTTTGAAACCTGCCGTATCCTTTGTTTTTTGTTAGAAAACATTTGATGGTAAATGTAGGCATTGAAGTATCACAGCTATTGCTATGTTTCTATATGCTCAAATTTAGTGAATTTAGTGGTTTAGCTCCATCATCCAATCACATTCAAGTAGAGCTTCAGCACGGACTGCAGTCGGAACAGTCGACAGTGACAACTTACATGCAGTGTTTCTTATAAAGCAAATGAAAGCACATTAGCGATATTGATATATTCAGATTGTGGGATTGCCATTAAAAAAAGATCATTATCATAATAATAATATCGCTTTTAACAAATTAGAGTGGCAAAAAACAAACATTCTTTACTTAAGTAGAGGTACCGATACTTATACTTTAGTAAGTAAAAAGTATTCAAAGTGTAAAAGTATAAAAAGAAGCTTTGCAGGATGTTTCAATTCGCTGTATCTGTCCAAAGCCAACTGAACCTCATGCCATATTAAAATAATTCCTAGATTATTAAGCCACAATAGCTTTAACTACAATAAAAACTTCGTACTGAAAGTATAATTTCTCCTATCTACAAATTTTTTCCTCACAGTCACTATGTTAAATACATGCCTGTTCTCCATGGTAAAGGCTCCCTTTCTTCCCTGTTTCCTCTTTTACATCATTACGCTATTATATCTTGTTATGACTGCCAGGCATAAACTGTAGTGATGGATACATCAAGAATTTTTTTTTCTGTTTGTTATGTTTCCCTCCATTTAGGCTAAAATTAGTCTTGTTCTTATAAGGATGTACAATTGTTCCAAAATAATGGATAACTCCTCTAAGATTCATTAAAAAGGATAAAGGAAAAGATAAACCTCTGCACACAATATATTGTAAAGCCATATTTCTGCACAGTGTTTATACACATTGGTTAAGTACCGCAGTGACTAATGTTTCAGTGTTATTTAACCTCAAATGATGCACTTGAGATAAGAACTGTCCAATGTATGATTAGCGCTTGGAATGATATTGATGAGCCATTTCCTTTGAGAATGAAAATATTGAATGAATATGATGGGAAATCACTTGAACATTTGGTGAAGTCAGATAAAAACAAAGGAGTAGAGCTAACAGCTGTGTTTAAAAGTGATCAGTAATCAGTGAGAATACTTGGAAAAAGGGTTCAGTGGAGCAAGGGAGAAAGGTCATGCGGTTTATGGGTCCAATGATGTGGGGTTGTTTCAGTTGGTCAGGTCTAGGGTCAGCAACATTATGAGCTGACCACCTAAATGAAAGTGAAATGTTTTGTCATTGTGAAACACAGATTGACCACCAGACCTTATCCCTTTCGGAATCTTTGAGAAGACTTTATGCATCCCATCATAAACACATGAAAGTGAAAGTGACAACCCTTGTCATTGTGAAACACAGCACAGCACAACACCCATAAACACACAGCAGGGAGCAGCTATTGAAAGTGCCCGGGGAGCAGTGATGGGGACGGTACCTTGCTCAAGGGTACCTCAGGGCAACCTACTCGTGAAGGAATTGAATCCACAATATTCCGATCTGGGGCAACTCCCTGACCACTAGGCCACCGCTGCCACGCATATCCCTAACCCTAAGGATGAAATAAAGGTGACGTTAAGGTGACATAAGCTTTTCAAAACAATACCATTATGAATGTGGGCCACAATCAAAGTTAAAAAAAAAATTTCATGAGTATGTAACTTTTTTTGGCCAGGCATTGCATACAGCATAACAAATGATCACTCTCCGTATATAAGCATCAAGAATTTTTTTTGTGCAGTGAATTAAATGTGCATATACTGCAGCCACAATTCAATCATGTTCTTTGGTTTTGAGCCTCAAACCACAAGATCTTTTCAGCAATCAAAGGATAATTGTTCTTTTGAATATGATTCAGGAAGCAAAGCTTGGAGGCATTTGTCTCTGATCCAAACAGACGCTTTCTTAGATGAGGCATTACCATCTGAATCTTACCCTGAAATGTCGACTGTGAACCATTATGGTGTAGAAACCCCAAGAAAGGACGGATATACGAATTACACAATCGTTATGTTACATACATACACACACACAGACACACATCCATGCTAAAATGACCAGACTGCCGTAGAACATTCTCCATTTAACTTGTCATTCAAAAGTTTGGGCACATCTCAGTTTCTTCTGGAAATGTTTTCCACTTCTCCATCTCATTCAGATTCATATTGTATCCAGGGTATAAAGAGCAGGTTGGTCTAAATAATTTGGCAGTATTGTCTTTACTGCAATATTGTTAAAAGCACATAGTGAAATTCTTTTGCCCCAAAGGTGGTTTAAACATCTAAAAGATGTTTAAGTTCTGTGTAAGGTTAAGTACTAAGTTACTGGTTTGAACTGGCATAAAACTTTTGTTAGTTGTTTCTTATTTTTCTGCAGTTTTCAAATTGACATATGGCAAACTCTTAACAATATCTGACTGAAAAAAAGGAAAAAAGCATTATTTCTGATTGCACATATGTTCAAGAAAAATGTTTTGAATGCTTTGGTTCAACAATTAAATTTGATGGACAGAGCGTGCCAGGTAGTTAAATGTTGCACAAAAACCTACAACTGGAAATACACGCATTCTAATTTTACTTTATGATTATATTATTCTTTTTTTACAAACTTTCAGAATGTCCATTGGCAAGCCAGCTCACTTTGTATTTACCTTGTTACTCACCTTGGCAAGTAACCTTAGAGCATTATGTTTGCTAAATGTTATGTTATGCTAAACCTAAAATAAAGAAATAAAGAAATAAAGAACTTTATTACCATATCAATTACCATATTAGAAACTGAGATTAAAAATGTGATTTACTTTTTCTGTCTACCATGTGGAACCGTTATAAAACAACGAACATCACATAGACATTTAGTACTGTTGCCTCCTAAATTTTTATTAATAAACATCACATTAACAAACATTACTTGCTTGCACCACCCTTCTGGTCTTCGTAACAAACATTACAAATACTAAGATTAGCCACTACCACCCACGGTTTAATAAACATCACAACAAACATTATTCACTGCCCCCTCTATAGGTCAGTCAGTCAGTCATTTTCTGCCGCTTGTCCCGAGCGGGGTCGCGGGGGAGTGCTGGAGTCCATCCCACAGGGTGAAGGATGGGGGACACACCCTGGACAGGTCGCCACCCCATCGCAGGGAGGAGTGGGACGGAGATGGCACCTTGCTCAAGGGTACCTCAGGGCAACCTATTGGGAAGGGGTTCAAACCCCCAATCCTCCAATCATGTGGCCAACGCACGAACCACTGGGCCACCACTGCCCCCTCTATAGGTGAGTTGAAAATTGAAATATTAGCAAATCTCTCCTGCTTGATGATTTTCCTTTCAGGTCAAAACCAGAAACACTTTTTTTTTGGCCAAATGTATAATTCACACAGGAATTGGCAATGATACTAGGTTAGTCAGGAGATGAGGTGAGTTGCTCCTGGTCCCAGTGAAGCTGAAAACTGTGGCTAGATGAAAGTTTTCTGATCAGCAGGCAAGCTGGGTGATATGGGCCCACCACTGTCTTATATGCTCGCTTCCAAGCTCTGGCATCATGCAAAACACCAAAGTCCTGAACCCTTTGCAGAAGGCTTTCAAGGCTGTCTTTGGTATAGAGCGAGGATGCAGAATAACCCCATGGTGATAGCAGAGATACTTTGAATGGGGGCCCTGTTGAATTAGGTGCTAAAGGTGCAGTATTTGGTCTATATGGGTCAATGGGTTCCAACCTGCCCCCGTTGCTTCTTGTTGGTCATCTGCAACTGCATTAGGTCTGGGGGAAGTCCAAGTGTTATAGAATGTGGTGAAAATATAGGTTGACATCATCATCCACTGAGCATTTGGCCCTTTTGTTTAAACTGAGGGTCATGAAAAAGAAACACTTCATGATTACAGATGTCAGGGCGACAGGACTGCAGTTATTCAGGCATGTAATTCTGTCCTTCTTTAGAGCAAGGGTTTTGTAGCTGCTTTGAAATAGTTTGGAGCTCAACATTTAAAGATGGACTGATTTAAAATGCATGAGAACATTAGTGCGAGCTGGTGGTTGCAGTGCCTTGCGCAGATGGGGGAACACCCTCTCAGGGCTTTCCCTGAGTTCAGCCATGCGAAAATCATCTTTGTTAAGGTAAAATAGAAGAAAGGAAAGGAAAGAGGAAGGCGGCCATTTCAAAACAGACAGCTCTAGTGTGTTGAACATACAGTGTCAGTGGTTGTTGATCTTAGGGCTTCAGAGGCTCACAGTCAGTGAACTGTGTGCAGTTCTGTAAGTAACATCCACATAAATCCCAGCACCCAAGCTTTCCCAGTAGAACATTACCCAGGTGATCGCAACGCATGACTCCTTCCCAAAGTCCATTCTGGTGCCGTCTCTCACTCAGGTAAGTGAAATACAGAGCCTACCACATGATGTAAAAATAGATGGATTTGACAACCCAGTTTGCATTGTTCTTCCATGCCTTCTGTATGTTTATGATGTTTACTGTAGTTTTCAATATCAGACAGGGGTCAGAATGGTCACTCTAGCCAGTATACGCACATGCATCTCCCTGAACAGCAAGGTGCAATGAGCTATGTTTTGACACCTTTCTCTAAAAGCAAGCAATCACTTTTGCAGCAATGTGTGCGATATTAGCTTCTCTTTGGGTTTGAGCCAGACCAGACAGGCTAGCTTTCGCTTCCCACAAACACTAATCAGCCTCAGGCACCAAAGCAAGGCAGTAATCTTGAATAAGTCTGCTTAAAAAATGTTACTTTAGAACTTCTGTGCTGGTAGATGCTACATGTAAGATGACCCACTGCAGTAACTGATTATTTAAATTGTTTCTGGCTTGGCATTTTTGCACTTTTACTGAAGTTGTCTATACTTTTATTTTTACATAAGCTATTATTTCACTGACGTAGCAGCAGTTTTACTTCAGTATGGATTTAGGTTGCTCAGCCCACCTATGTCAATGAGGACTTCTCAAATGAACCAGCTTCTGACTGTCAATACAGCCTACTCGGGTGCTTGTTTTGCTCAGATGATGGAACCCCAGGAGAAAGAGATCAGCTACATCCTTCTGTTCTTTCATATTGCAATCAATTGAACAACCAACACACATTTCTTGTAGATAAAAGATGGGTCCTGCTCTTTGATCAAAACACTCTTGCAAAAGCATTTAGACACCAGCTATCCACCCTCTCCACTGTCCTCTGAATAGCGCGAGCCTACAGGGCACACTGTCAAGAGTGCTGCAAAAGACTCTTAAGTTGCTCTCACATCACAGGAGATTTTGGATTTGCCAAGGCAGATGCCAAGAACCATCATCAGTGACAACCACTGTCGCAGAATCATTTGCAATATGACAAGAGCCTCTTGTGCATCCACAAACAATCCGCCATGATTCGTTGTGTACCAGAACAATCCAAAGTAGCCTCTCCGTCACATCGCTTCCCCAGACGCTAGCTATTGAATTATGATTATTCTGTGCTGCAGTTCTCTGTTTCTTTCTTTTGCTAGAGGGGAAGTGGACTATACTTCTTGTCTGCAATTGCTGTGTATGATCTAATCATTAAATTTGTAAAACAAAGATTATTTGCTTAGGAAACCAGTAATGTGATCTACCAATCAAAAAAGATGAAAGAAAACACTCACAAAAAGCTTGAAATTAAATCCATTGTACAAGTGAACAAAATTTCATGCGTGAATCTACTAAAAAGCAATCACAGATCAATCTCATACTGCTCTTCGCATGTTTGTTCATTCCTATTAGATACCAGATACTATGAGCATGCTCTGAACTGTGGAAAGGGGAGAGAGAGAGTGAGAGAGAGAGAGAGAGAAAGAGTGAGAGAGAGAGAGAGAGGGAGCTAGGCAGCTGAAAGCAGAGATATCCAGCCCTTTAATCCTCCAGTAACCACAGGGCTTTTGTAAGGGCTGCGCAATCACAGCACTGATGCTGCTGTCTGCTATCTAACAGCAGTGAATATGAGGGATGCATGGAAACAACATTCCAGCTTGCTGACCAGCTACATTATAAAATTCTACTATGGTCTGTTCATTTTTACAGCGTTCTTAAAAGTAAAGATGTCAGAAAGGATTTTTTTGAACTGATGCCATAGAACAGAAGTCCTATTTTCTGTTACTGGAGTACCACTGCCCTAGATCGTGCAATATTTCAAATGAAAGTTCTTCTATGAACTGTTTTTTATACATGAGATGTTGGAGATAGTTTGAACTCCCAGTTGAGAATCTTTTTAAGGAGTGTATAGAGCTATCGAGCTATGTGTACTATCACACATTTAAAAGATTACCATTGCTCTCTGCTGTCCTGTGAAGGTGTTGTAAGTAGTCAACTAAAAAATATTACCCATTGCTACCATCGAAACGGGTGATGGGCTAATATGAAATTAACAAACATCACTCATCACTATCCTTCGAAAGAGGTTTTCACCAAGAAGGATTTTCCAGTTAACCAGATAATACGTGGCAAAAGTTGAGGACTTTCCAAAAGAAATTTCCCCCAGCCATTATTTGAATAACCTGAAAAGTCTTCTTATAAGAGTATTCCTCAGGTTTTTTTAAATATCAGATAAACATACACTACTCCATGCTACCCTCCAAAGCTGTTACTGACAAATGAACATCACTCACCAACTAAGGCTGTTAAAGCAAGAAAGTTGATGTATAATAGCAAGAAACTAAGAATTATGAATTATGAAGACACAGCCTTTTTGTTGTGACCTAAATATATCATCGTAGAACCTTAATCTTCAAGGCAATCACTTAATTAATAATTTTTTTTTAAATCAGAAAACCATCTTGATCTAAAAACAACATTTTCTTCTCTGACTAGAGATCGTTATTCTCCAAATATGCTCCAGAGGAGCCAGCACTCTCTCCCTGGACTTAAAACTGAGAATGTTCTTGCAGCATCACAAACAAAGCAATTGGGGAGATGTCAGAGATTGTGCTTTGACTCAGCCATTCATGGAGGCATTTTTTGAAGATCTTATATCACATTAGTCATCATCAACAATGTCAGTGGGGATTTAGGCAGATCCGTGGGTGTGTGTTGACTCATGCATGGCTGGGTTTGTTAGTGGGAACACTATCCCTTGGAGGCTGTCTTTGGGCTGTGTTCTGTCTTAGGTACCTGAGCAATGTAGTCAGCTACAGCCACGCAGCTTTTTATTCTGCCTTTGAAGACACACAATGAACACCTTAGGGAATTAAAAAATTAGCTGTGCACACCTTATAAAGCAACAATAAAAACGAGAAGGACATTTGCAAGGGAGCAGAGCTCTTGTTGTCCAATTTTGCAACATTACACGACCTCAGTAAAACAGCCAGGAACAACAGATAAACACGCTCCTTAATCCCCGAAACTAGCAGGCAAATGACAACAAATACCTGCCTATGCTGCTTAGACCTTAATGGAAAACAGGGGAATGTTTTCGTTTGCTGTAATGTCAATCTGCGTTCTTTACAATGCTGTGAACACACCGATAAGGAGGGAATCTTTTCTATGCAAGCTCCAGACTCCATAGTGAATAAAAGGGTTTACCAAGCAGCAGGGAGTGGGCTCTGGTTCTGCATCAGTTCTCTCCGATAAATATTACATCTCTCCTTAGAGACAAACACTGCTAGAGGATGTGTTACCCAGTTATGCTTGCGTTCCATTTTTATCATGAGTGAACATTACTTCGGACTGCTAATGTTCTCTTCTGTGTGACCCCAGCATGTTTTTTCCCTTGTGCTATAGTTAATCGACAGCATTGTGCAAAACGAATCGTTTTCATTACAGGAACATACATCCACCGCCATCTGCACTTGTTCGTTTTATTCCACTTAATGTTTTTTGTTTTTTTTCATTTTGCACTTTTCAAATGAATGCTGTGGGCTAAGCCGTGCCACAGGCAGGTGAGTAGGGGCTTGTCACACTACTATAAGCTATAAGCCATAATAATGGAAATAAACCAATACAGACCAAGCATATGTGTCTTTAATTGAATTTCATTTCCTTACTGTTTATGTCCATTCAGCAATCTGTGGCATTCTACCCAATGTAAAACAAAGGTATAATAAATGAAATTCCCTGTGTGTCACTAAAGCGTGGATTGTATTTTCTCTCTATACACAGCAGACCATTGTATTGGCTTTAATTAACGGAGCGAACGAAGACAGTGCATTTAATCAATGTTAGTTATTCAAGAATCTCCAGCGAGGCAACAATAATGATTTCCTGGTGAGTCTAGCAATTGCCTTATAAAATTAAGCAATTTATTCTTTCGTGGTAGTATGATGAATCTTTTCCATGCCAGAATCCCCGGGCTATGCACAGAAGGCCAGCTAGCAGAAAACAAGTAGGCTACTTATAAATATACACAAAAAAAAAAAATTAAAAAATTCAATTCGCAGACATTTAGTGAACTGTGAAGCTACGGTTAGATGCATATGCTTAGAAGCAACGAGGTATAAATCAGCTTCTGAGCATCACCTGCAGCGTCTCTGTGTATGCGAAACCAGAGGTTGGCAGCTCTCCTGCTCAGTCTGCTGCTGCAGTGCAGGAAAGGCTGCTGCGAATACTGGAGGATGCCATCATCTTCCAGCAAATCTACCCAAGAAAGCCCTGCATCCTCCTTCTTGGAACTCACCGCATACTGATTGGCTACAGCCAGAGGTGCGTTGCTATGTGACAGCTGTACACAGCCGGGCGGTCAAGTGCTGACCATGGATGAATGCGGTGCTGAAAGGCTCAGTGTCTGAAAGGAAACCCACTAGAGACAGCGGGAATCAATTAAAGATTATCATCTCTCCTCCTGTACAGTGGATTTGATAAGTTTTATGCAGCTAGTGCAGGGAAGATGGTGCCCAACCCAGGGCTTCAGACATGAAGCAGCTTTGTGGAATTGCGACTTAACCAGTTTCTCCAGCAGGCAGCAGAGTAGTCCAAGTCTTTCTGAAAGGATCAGGCACCACCATTTTTTTCTTCTCTCTCTCTCTCTCTCTCTCTCTCTCTCTCTCTCTCTCTCTCTCTCTCTCTCTCACACACACAATCTTTTTCTCACTCTCCCTGTCTGCCTCACAACCCACCACCCCCTCCCCTGCTCCTACTTTTACGGAGCTTTGGAAGAAGGGTGTTTTGCCAGTGGGGAAATAGCTAGGATTTCTTACTTGTGCATTTCTTTATACCGGCTCCTTTCTTCAAGGCATGGCGGTTCAGCTTGCAGTTGAAATTGTTCTCCCAGAATTCAGCAAACCAGATGTTCCTCCTGTTGTTTTCCAGTGTTCGGCTGATGAAGTAACGATCAAACCCTGGGAGCAGATCGATGAGATAAGTGTCACTTTAATGCACTCTGTCAAAATCTCAGGTCACAACCACTGAGTTTTAGAGGACACAGGCCAACACAATGCGACTGAAGCTTTCTCCAAACAATATGCTTCATTAAGGCTCTCTCAAACAAATAGAATACTGTTGCATTGTTGCATTGTTGAAGAATACAATGGATCTTAATCTGGTTTCACCATCAAAGGTAAACGTATCTATTCTAATTGTATGTTCATTAAATATTACAATAAAGCACTTTATTTGGATGGTTGATTGTAGGTCTTCAATTAACATTCAAATACATTTCTACTAAACACATCTTAACTTTAAGTTCAATATAAAATATTCAATCTAACCAAAACATATCTTTAACCCAGATCTAAAATTATAATCTATTCATATTCCAAAACCTAACCCTAATATTATTGATAATCCATGAGATTTCACCAGAGAATTCAATCATTTTTAGAATATCTGTATAAACACTAAAAGAAAAAAAACCTTGGAACCTGTACATTATTGCACACTTAATTTACAAACATACTCCTTGAAAGCATGGATTCCCAAAACTGGTCCTGGAACTCATGCAGTGCAAATCCACATTAACAAAGGAAGCGGTTGGTAATTAGGCAGGAAAATGGTAAAATGTATAGAGCAGGACCAGGGTTGGGAGCCACTGAAATTATGTAGTTTTGCTCCATTTGTTGCACTTTCATTTTTAATAGTGGATGTAAATTTCCCTTACCTTTAATAGACTGGCGTTTAGGAAGGATAGTGACTGCTCCCTCAGCCATCTCTTCTTGATGGAGCACTGGCGATATCTTAGAACCCCAGCTATCTGAGCCCACCCACAAGAAGTGACCGGTCAGATTGACCTTCTTCGCTGCTTGCAGTAGCCTCCTGAAAGAGAGTAGAATGAACAGGTATAGTTTTTCTATAATTCTATTTTTTATTATAATTATTGTTCTTATTTTGGAGAAAATACTCTTTTCTCATGCTTTGGTGAAACTCCACTTAGTGTAATTGCAAATCAATGTATTATTGACTGTTTTGTATTGAACGGGGTTAACAATGAACTGTGCATGCTCTGTCACGCAAAAGGGCCTCTGATGCCAAATTTAGTCAAACCCCATCTAGATGAAAAAGCACCTCGCTGAGCCAACATTAGTCAGTTGCTAATCTCTCAGGACAGCATTCGTCAGTAATGCATGTGAAATATCACTGTCATTTGTGATTAAAAAAGTCTTTCCCACAAATGAAGTTCAAATCCAGAGCACAATGTGTCTAGAGATGTTCAATATGGCATGTTTTCCATCTTCAGAAGTTTGTATTCAGCATATAGTGACAGATTGAACATGACTGCCTTTCAAATCAAAAACGTTTCACTCTAAATGGCAGGCCACTAGATCTAATGCATGTAAGTGAAAGAATTTAGTCACGTCCTGTTACAACATCTGGGTCATAATGGGTCTGATTAGGAGTTCCAGGTGCAGCACTCAGAACTCAAGGGTTTTAAACATTCCCAAGTGAAAAATTAGGCAAGGACTAGCATAATTCTGAAGGAGGGATTTTTTTTTTTCTTCTGCTCTGTCTTGAGAGTAGATTGATGACATTATAAAAGCACTATAAAGATATAGTAAACAAGCTAAATAAAACCTTGTTGTTAGAACTCACCTTATATCATCCTCATTAGCAAAAATAATGACCACTCTGGCATTTGGGTTTTCTCCCAGCCGGAAAATGATCTTGTCAAACTCTCCAAGTTTGGGCTCACGGGGGATTTTGACTGACTGGTAGATGCACACACCCCCTGCAAACAAAGGATAAAAGCAGATATTTAATGGTATCTATAAGAAATAATTTAAATACTCCTTAAATATGCATGTTCTTAAGTTGTTTTTGGATATATGGTTTGAGGAAAGATAGAGCATATGGAGATTTGGAAGTTCTTTCATCTTTAAAAACACATTAAGTAAAAGAGAATTATCCACTGAGTGGCTCTATATGGCCATGGTTCTCAAACTGAAGTCTGTAATGTGTAGCTAACGGGTGCCTGATTTCATTTTTGTTTTGTTTTTTTACATGATTGACATGATGACATGATTTTTCCATCCATCCATCCATCCATCCATCCATTATCTGAGCCATTTTCATAACCAGGGCTTTGTGGGGAGTCTATCCAAATGTGGAGGCAGAGAAACGTGATCAGTTCACACAGTCTGTATTAGATTTGATGAGGTGGTGTACACAACAAGAATAAGTATTGCCACATTTTAATTACTTTGTGATAATTTTTCTTAATAATAATAATTTTTAGCAAATGTTTTTTATAATATATATATATATATATATATATATATATATATATATATATATATATATATATATATATATATATAATCATATACACAGTTTGCACTTCATTTCATCTAGTTAAGTTGGACAAATGATCCTCTATTTGCAATGAAACATGAGGTTAATCACTATGCTCAGAATAGAAAAAAAACAGATTTTGATTAAATAACTGATTTTTTTTTTACACTTGTGACATCAAAATACGGGCATCTGCTTTTTCTAATAATATAACCAGCACAGCCAGTTATTTAAACAGATATATATAATTGCCTTGGATTTTCAGAAGTTGGTATGTGGGGCTCCATTCAAGGGGTCCTTGGTTGAAAATGTGTGAGGACCACTGCAAACCACGAGATGAATTGTGACAAAACCACAAGTTGTTCTTTTAGCCTCATATGTTGTTAGGAAAGCACAATATCCATTATTGTTAACCTAAGTCTTTATTATGATCTTCATTTATCATGAGGCTAATTTCAAGACTGCAATGCTTTTAACAGACATCATTGTACATTCTTGAGCTAATTCACCTTTAAACTTCAGCTCTGGCACACTCTTGTTAGAGACATCAACTTTTCCTCTCCTTAACAGGGAATAGGAAATCCAAAAGTAAATTAACAGTGCAATCATCTCATAAAAGCGGTCAAATTAAAAGAACAAAGAGATGAAAAGAAAGACGTCTTATTTCTCCTTCATCCTCTTGAGCCTTCAGTGGATTTTGCTTTTCCTTACATTATTCTCCAAAGTGCACCACATACTGATTTCAGTTGATTTTATATGGTAACTTAGAAAACAGTCTAGCAAAAAGGTACTGCAAATGGTGCCTGTGCTGTATATGTGGCTGCTGCAATAAAGGCCTGGAGGAACATACTAGTCTCTCCAGAGATCTCATGCTCTATCAGAACTTAATTGCTTTGCCCAGAAACCTCAATTTACTAATGTATTGCTCCACTGGGCTTCTTAATTGTAACGCATTCTATGCTGTTTTGTCATCAGGTATGTCAGTATGTTTGCTTATCTTGCATTGTAGCTAATGGGATTTAAAGGCTCTTTACTAAGTAACCTGTCCCAGCCATGTCTACACATACAGTACATAAAGTCAAGTCTAGTCAAGCAGGCTTTTATTGTCTTTTCAACCATGTACAAATACACAGTGAAAAAACACTCCTCATGGACCAAGACAAAAACAAGAACAATGCAAGACAAAAAAAAGTTCAGACAGGAAAACATATAGTACTCTCTGCAGTGGATTAGAAAGCACAGAATTAATGTGATCACAATATGCACTTACAGTTCATCTATAATTAGTGTTTAGTTGAATAATGCTGTAGTCATTCTCATAAATTGTAATGGAAATCTTTTAGACAGAACTCTTAATTTGTGCCTGGTTTTAAGAGCTGGAGAAAATTCAATGGCAAAACTAGCCAGTCGCATAACCTTCAGTGAATTGAAATGAATCTTCAATTAAGTGCACTCAATATTATATATATATATATATATTTTTTTTTTTTTCAGATTTAACCATGTTAAATCTGGAATGACCTCTTCATTCCATTTATATGAGAAATGGGCCAATAGAAATAGTTCAATCAATAGTTCAGTCCAATAGACCAATAGACCGACTGGAACAGTCCAAAATGACTCGGAATAAAAGCATTGAACTTAGAATTTAAACCATTTTTATTTTGTTACATTGAACAATAGTTCAGATTATTTAATTTAGAGATAATATGGTCCTTAAAAGTGAGTTATTCATTTTTCATAACCAACATAAAACGTCATTTTTAACAGAAAGGAGCTCAACCAAAAAGGGAGCACCTTACATCCCTGACAAGAACACACACACTTATATTTCAGTATTGCTAAGATACATGTCCAACTATCACAGAAATAGTGCTTGTTACATACACAGAGAGGAAGCACTGCTCACCGACATGCTGATAAGATGGTCTGACCATTTTAGGCTGAGCTGAAATGAGCAATTTATTATTAATTTGTTTGAATTTATTGAATAGACTGTGTTGATGGGAATACAGAGAGAGATGCAGAGTGATCACACTAAAGGCTGTGTGAAGGCTGTGTGCTATCTGAATATTGCTAATTTCTTTCAGGCTGTTTTAGCTTTTAGAGAGAAAAAGAAAAATGATGTTTGAGGCATACTTCTATTATTACATAATAATAGAAGTATAATAATATAATAATATAATATAATAATAATAGCTTTATTGTTAATATACCTAATGACAAAGTTAAACTGATGGCAAGTTAGAAAGAATGGTGTTTAGTTATAGGAGGACTAAGGGTGGGCTTAAAGCCCTGTAATTCATATAAACCCCTAACCAATCATACCATTCACAATGCAATATCTTGTCGATATGACAAGCTCATGTAAATGTACTGCTGATTCGGTGTGCGGATATTTAATAGCTTGATTTTAAAATAATATGTTGAAATGGGGGCAGCGGTGGCCTAGCGGTTAGGGAGTTGGCTGCATGATCGGAGAATCGGGAGTTCGAACCCCTTCCCGATAGGTTGCCCTGAGGTGCCCTTGAGCAAGGTGCCGTCCCCGGGCGCTTTCAATAGCTGCCCACTGCTGCACGGTGCATGGGTTAAATGCAGCGGTCGTTGTGGTTCATTGTCTGCTGTGCTTTGACCTCGCAATGACAAGGGTTGCCACTTTCACTTTCACTCATATGCGATGATGCACTAGCTAATCCCAGCTATCAAAATCCTTCAGCCCGGCAAAAGAACAGCAAATGGACCACAATACCACAAAAGTGCACAAAATAGGAGATTTAAGAGCAGATTACATTGTAGAATATCTCACAGAAAAGGAAGAGGAAGATAAATGAAAATAGAAAGATGGAGAAGGACCTGACAGACCACCAAATCACCATCTGAAAAACAGCAGTCAAATCTTTCATCTCTGAAAGGAAATCAAGCTCCTCTCTTAGATAATAGATAATAGATAATATTTAAATATAGATAATTATTATTATCTAATTATCTAACTAAGTTAGAATAGGAAACAAATGTACCTAAAAAAAAACAAGAAGAAACCTTAATGAAAGAATGGAAGCTGTAATAAAACAAATAGTGGACTAAAATGATTAATTATTCTAATATATAATTTTCTGCCAAATGTATCCTCTTTGCTTTTGCAAGAGATGCTGCAGAATATCTATAATTTCCTGCTAAATGTATGCTATTTGCTTTATTCATTTTTCTCACACTAAAATATGAACAACATAATGGCCGGACCAGATGTTTGACTGACTTTTTTATTTTTGAGCAGAATGTATTTTTTATTCTTCAGACTTGCTGTAAAATGCTGAATAAAGTTGACACTTTTAAGAGTCTTAGTAATGTTAAACACTCTTAGTAATGTTAAAGTCATGCTGGATATGTTGTCATTTGTCCTTTAGGTGGACGAACACGTTGTTTTGACAAACAGCCAGTAATCCTGGGTCAGCTTGATGACGTCTTCCTTCAGCTTGGGCCAACTTTCAGACAGTTCATTTGTTCCTGTGCTAAAGAGAGAGCATTCTTCAAGGCTTTGACCTGTCCTTGTTGAGAGAAGAGCACTGCTCAGTGTCAGAGGTGTTAATTAGAGGAAAAACTCTCAAAGGCACCATATGGGACACGAGCAGCAGGACTCTCACAGACATACGCAGGGCACTGCATATGCTCTCCTGTAGCAGAGGGCAATTTAGATGACTGATGAACTCCTTTTTTCACAGGTAAATGAGTGAAAGGAACATTTAAAAACTGTGGAGAAAGTCCAGCTATGACTCATCATCCCTAAGTCCATTTTACTTGAAAAACATCTCTTGAACTCCAGTCTAATATATGTGTTGCTAAATAAATACACAGCGTCAGTACATTTTTCTGTACAGTGCGCAAAATTGCATCATCAGAAAAGATGTTCTGCATCACTTCCCTTTTGTATGTTGCAATGCACTGCAGTGTTATTCAAGCATGCAATACATAACGTGTTTCTGCAGGTAAAACAGGTAGAAAATTCAGCATGTGTAAACAGTGGATGTTTTATATATATATATATGTGTGTGTGTGTGTGTGGGTGTGTGTGTGTGTGTAAATAAATTATATATATATATATGTATGTATTTATTGTATGTATTTATTGTATGTATGTATTGTATGTATTTATTTATTTGTTTATTTATTTATATATAATCAACCATGTTTAATGACTTAAATGCAGAAGAATGCTATTGTAGACTGCTAGTGGGACTGCTGAAAAAAAACAACACACAAGGCTGATGCAAATGCTCAATCACTAGTGGAATAATAGTAACACAACCCCATTGTTAGAATGCATTCACTTATTCCACTTGCTTGCCTCTGTTTTGTGAAAAATAAAATTCACTGGGTTACCATTTAAACTTAATGGCCTTACCCTGCACATTGTAATGGGCACCTATACAGACAAGCTAAAGTCTTAAGAGTGAGAAATTCTGAGCATACCACACATGGTGATTTACTCAGAAATATGGTGGTTTTATACCAGCGCATAAATGTAAAATAAATAATGTAAGGTTCAGGCTTTCTTCCTGACAGTGCCATAAAGCAGACAGAAGGATTTACTAGAGTGTTTTCCAGACATAACCCTCACATTGCTTGTGATGACATTAATGACTTAATGGGCCATCTGCAATCAATGGACCCAGAAGATTAAAGGAAAAGACAGTTGTACTTATACAGATGTCAGCATTATCATTTTCAGTCATCCAATTAACAAATATTTCACTTAGTGAGCATAAAATCGAGTGTGTTGTGTCTTCATCCATTAGCTTCTTTAAAATAAAAATGCCATAAAGTTATATATATAAGAACTTATGTATAGGTTTATGGCATTTTTATTTTTAGCTATTTATTGATCCATTTTTCTGATCAGTAAGTATTCAGCAGTTCAGAAATCACTAGCCTTAAATTAAAAACAAGTAAAACTACATTTTGACTTTATGGGTGTTTTTTTAACTTTCATATTGAATCTTAGTATTCACAATGTCCATCCAATAACTATTTTAATTTAACCATCAGCAGACCCAGTACAGAGACTTTCTTTACAGACACCAAACTGAACGGAAAATATTCAGACCTTTATTAATATTTCTTATGTACTATAAGAAAAATATACCAGCACATCTCCATTTCTTTACAATACAATCTCTGATTGCTCATTTTTAAGCAAACTAGGTCTCTCATTGGCTGCCAGGAACATACATATAAATAATAATCACTTAAAAAAGTCCTTTAACTGGAGCTGAACAGCACTGTTAACAGTTACTGGCTTGAAATAGTTCACGCTGTTCTGCCTTGCAAAAACAAGTGCATCTGCATGAATTAAAAAAATGAATAATTTGCAAAAACAATCGTTTATAAAAGTGTCGTCTATTCTTCAACAGACTGAATGTTTGTCAGATTGAAAGGGTCATTATGTGAAGCTATGCTGAAATGCTTAGATTTGTTAGTTGTGTTATATTTTTCACAAGAGTTAATTAATTGAACTATTTATAACTCCAGACTTTACAGGCAGAAAGTTCATATCTGAGTAGAAAACTGGAATCAATTATTAAAAAGGTGTGTGATGTGACACTAATCACAAGAATGACTTTAAGACTGACTTAAAGACATTTTAAGTTCACATTAAATTGTAGTAAACAAATAAAAAAAAAATTTTTTAAATGCAACTGTGTTTTACCTTCTTTAAATGGGACTTATGTTTTTGCTGTTGTTCATCATTCACTGTGACTTGATGGAGAAATCTACAACAAAAGGAACTTACATAATCTGCAGTAGAGTGGCGAGCAATAAATGCTTAAATAAATAAATAATTGCAAACAGTGTTATGTAAAGGAACAATCACAGCGAAACAAAGAGAAACAGCAAGCTGACAAACAGCAGCTTCTTCAAATGTCTGCCGTTGCCCTTTTTTTGAAGATTTTTTTATTGCTTTCTTTTTTTTTTATTTTACAGGCAGCAGAAATGGCAAGCCCTGAGTCAACGTGACACAATGTCAGAACCTTATCCTCAGATTTGTGCCAGAGTCAATTATCCTTGCTAGGCACACTGTGAGAAAAGTCAAAGTGAGGAAACTCACAAAGCATCCATGACTTCAAAGGATTCCGCAAAACATCTTCAATAACACTTAAAGAGTCAATGCTCTCAGATGAATTTCGATTTGAAAGTTTCGGAGCTGTACTTAAAGAGTGACTTTCACTTTAGGCAAGGAAGCATATGTATTATTCCAGGCATTTCTGAAGCAGAAAAATGTTTGTTTGTTGGCTTTGCCGAAGCAGCGACTCGGAGTTGGACTTTTCGTGTCTCAGTGTGGGTTTACTGAAGTTAGCCTGGAAGATAGACAAACAATGCCACTTTTCCAAGAACCCCAGCTGACTCCAACATCATGAAGAACACAAGACTTTCATAAAGTCAACTAGAGTCAAAAACTCTTTGCATTCAAATAATTATGTGTGTCAATCTTCCATGGCAACTTCCGAATTCATGCTGGAACTGCAAGCAGAATGAATTATACAGACGCTGCTTTATTTTGCAGGAAGTAATCTTTTGATTGGTTGGCTGGTTTCATAAACTGCATATATCCTGTCGAAGCTAACTCTGTCTGCTGTATTTCACATGAACTATTTTCAGATTCTAATCAAGTACAAACAATTGCATCGGCATTGGCAATATGAAAGGCTTTAGCACTGTTTGGGCCATATTACTACTGCTTACTCTTACCGCCCCCAGATGAGTAACCCCAGACCTGATTAGATATAACAGTGCCTCGAAGGCTTCAATTAGGATTTCTGTGTGGAATCAATTATGGCTGGCAAGTCTTGTTTTTCCGAAATTTCAGATGTATGTATGCTGAATGTGACGTGACTGTGATGCTGTATTATTGAAGCACGCGGGGTTTTGAGATTCCTCATCAGTCAGTTGCGTTCCACGTAGGCTCCACAGAGCTACTGGCCAACCGTCTCCCTCTTTGTGATGAAAGTTGTAGGCAGTCACGTTTCAAAAGTCACCAAATCAATCCAGCTGTTTCAGACATTTGGCACTTGAAGGTCTCTCAGCAGTAGATGCATTTGAAATTTGGTCCATTATTTCAACGCTGAGACAATTGAAAATTGTACAGAATACAGAAATACTTTCCCCACTATATTTCTTTTGGTCGGTGAAGTTATACAATTGAATTTGAGGATAAACAGAAGTTCAGAGGAGACTGTTTTGGTGCAAATGCTTAAAGGAAGATGGTACTCCACCTGTTAAACCTACATTAACAGATTCGTTCGCAGAAATGTCAGAAATTCATGACATCAGCAATTCAAACAGCTATAAAAAGAAAAGGTTTTCTTTTTATGATCTTTGAAATGTTTTGAATCAAAAAATTCCTTATCCTAAATAGTGTATGGCTTTGAAGGAACTGCTGTTAAGTGATCAGAGGTCAGCAGACCTATCACTCACTCCATTTCACATCAGCAAACTGAAAGAAAAAAAAAACCCAGAGATTTCCTCAATGTATGTTAGCTGCCGAAAGAAATCATGTTGTACTTCTGGTGTATTACTTTAACCATGCAATATTTAGTAGATCAAGCTCTTGTGTGAATAGAGATGCTCCACTGTCACTGCCGTGCACACTGCTTTCTGGAACACACATCCTTAGCATGTGCTTTGGAGCTCTGCCTTTTTCTCTATTATTCATTTGGTGGTTTCAGTGAATTATTGAGACTCCTTCCTTAATCAAGTGCCAATGCCAAACATGACACACTACGATTCATTCAATGCTGTGACATTATTGACCAAATTAAGGGCTGATTCAGCGAAGCAAAATATAAAGAAGCTGGCAGTCATCATGCTAACATGATTTTCAAAAAGTCCTGAGTGAGGTTAGGGGCCGAGCTAGGGGTGCAGAGATGTCACTATATATTATAGTCAAGCATCATATTACACATCCATTGAGGAGCAATGCTGATCATGTTAAAATTTATATCAATAGAGCTTGGAAGGACAAGCTTCATGAACCAGGAGGTCCAAATCCTCCTTGAGCTAAGGCTTGTTGACTCTAGGTCTCCATAGGTCTCTCTCTCTCTCTCTCTCACTCACTCTCTCTCTCTCTCTCACTCTCTCTCACACACACACACACACACACACACACACACACACACACACACACACACACAGCTTCTAGGGCAGATGTGCAAACACCCCTGTGGCTTGAGCGAAGGCTATTAGGAGCGAGCGGAGTGCTGCAGTGAAACTCATGGTTATTCATATCACGGCCCTTAAGTCTCACACCGTCCATCTACATCCCCCCAACACAGCTGTGGGACCAGTCTGGACATGACCACAGCTACAGAATAGAAAAGAGTTGCTTGGAATGTGTGTACTTGCACTGTTTGTCCTCCAGGCACAAGTTGAATCTGGTGTTTTGGGAAACAATTACATTCCTCAATGTGCCTTTTCTAAAACTGTAGTAAACACATTGCTAGGTATGGAATCTTATAGGGTCTGTATAATGGAAAGCTAGGATATGTTTACCTTAATTAAATTTCCCAAATTGTTCTAAACACTTTCATTTTGAGCAACCCACAAAGAAATGCTTCCTCTACAATTAACTCAGTGCAGCAGCAGGCAGCCATATTCCAGCGAACAGGGAACCGTGCTGGGGACAGTACCTTGCTCAAGGGTACCAAAGGGTAAAATCGAACCCACAATCGTCTGACCATGCAGTCAAGTGTCCAACCTCTAGGCCACCCCTGCCCAGTCTGTCTTTTGAATGAAGCACAACACAAGGCAGCCAATCAGAACACTGGACATTTTCATCAATACATAAATTAACAGGTAAAATGCACAATTATAATTTCATTACAGCAGAACCTGTCAAGAGGTAGGACATATTAGGCAGTAAGTGAGACATTCAAAAGTCGATGTGATAAAAGCAATCAAAATGGCAAGTGTAAGGGTCTGAGCGGCTATTACAAGGGCCAAATTGTGATGATCAGACTTCTGGGACAGAGCATCTCCAAAACATAGGTCTTCTGTTCCTGGAATGCAGCGGTAAGTATTTACTAAACAAGGGGTACAAGAAAGGAAACTGTTGAACCAGCAACAGGGTGATTCGTGTCAGTAGACTCACTGATAGGGGAGCAAAGTGCAGCCTGTGGGGTCCAGTACCACAGCAGAGCTACTGTAGCAAAAATGAATGTTGGCTGTGAAAAAACAGTTTCAAATACACGGTGCATCACAGGTTGCTTTGTAATGGGCTGCAAAGCTGCTGACAGATTAGAGTATGTTTACTGACCCCTTACCCACTCCCAAAAGCACCGACAATGTTAATATAAGACCAGAACTGGACCATGAACAAGTTAGACAGTATAATGCTGTGGGCAATGTTCTGCTCAGATTTCTTTGGTCCTGGCATTTTTATTTGGATGTTACTTTTACACGGACCACCAACCTTAACATTGTTGCAGACTAAGGATGCCCCTTCATGGCAACATTATTCTCTAATTGCAGTGGCTTAACTGAGCAGGACAATGTGCCTTATTCCACTGTAAAAATAGTTCAGGAATGGCTTGAGGGACGTCACGAGGTGTTGACTTGACCCCCGAATTTCCCAGGTCACACTCTAGTTAAGCATTTGTGACATATGCTGGACAAGAGTCTCATGGAGACCCAATCTAGAGAACTGGAGGATCTGCTGCTAACATGTTGGTGCAGATATAAAAGCGCACCCTCAGAGTTCTTATGTTTTCAATGCTTTGAGGGTTTAGAGCTGTTTCAAAAGTACAAGGGGGATCTAGGTTTTAGACAATAAGTGTATCAGTGTTGCTGCAGCAGAAATAGAAGGATTAAACCTAGAACAAAAAGTGTGGTCAGTTATGAATAATGTCCATGTAAACATGAATTATGAATTATAATAAGAAAAATGTGGGATTAAAAGTAGAGTAAGAAAGGTTTGCTTCTTAGAGAAAATATCAGGGTAGAATAACACAAGGTGATAGAGCTATTGTTCTGTGCCCTGAAGTGTTATGGAGGTTGTTCTTAATCAACACCCAGCAAAATATCTCTGGATAATAGTAAGCCTGGGTAAATCATAATGTGGGCTATATTTGCTTATATATGCATTGGTTTAAAGAAAGTAAATACAGCCTTTGGGATATGAGCTTGTCTGTTTGCTTTTTCTCATTCTTGTTTTCTATGGCTGTAAGGATTCACGGTGAATTTGCTGCAAAAAGAGATACTTATTAATTCAGCTCTTCATAAATTGTAGTTTCATTTCATGGTTTTTAAATATTTCCTGTGCTCCAAATTGAGTGTGTTTCTCATTGGTGAATGTAATTTGATATGAAATCAAATTTGCACCCTGCGCTCACACACTCAGCAGAGGAACACAATGACTGGAGACAGTTATCTTATTATTTTACTAACAACTGCATTAACGTATTCATCTGACACATTTACAATTCCTATCATTCAAGATAATGTTGGCTGGCTATTCCAAAATATTCCAAAGAGATTCAGCTGAGCATCCCTCACAAATACACAAGCAAATATGTGCTTCTTTGCCATTTAAATAATCTGAAGAATACATCAGGCACTATATACACTCTTAAAGAACTACTTTTGGTTTCCTATAGAATGTTTCTATGGGTGGCTCTTTTAAGGAACAAACTAAAAGTATTATCCATGGTTATTAAACACATGCTGCCATGTTCTTTAGTAACCAAACAGGGAGTAAATGCTAAAAAGAGATAGGAATGATTTTCTATACAAGATGTCTTTGCAGTGAAATTCAATTAGACCTTTCCTTTTTTCCTTAAGCTTATTTTACTGAGCAGATGCTTTTATCCAAGGCAACAGATCACTGTAATTTAAAGTAACATGCGATATTATAGTAATCAAAAACCATCATCGATTTTAGTGCATCCAAAGGCACAACAGCACATCATATTCCAAATCTCTTAAATTCACTTATTACTATTATGGAGACTTTAACTGATACACTTTAATTATATGTTTTATCCAGAAATGACAGCGGGCTGGGAAGTGAAGGGCCTTTCACAGGTCACCCTTCCCATTAGGCACCACCCTGTGGAGAGGTCAGATCCTGCCTCAGTACATGTTGGGGAGACAGCTGTTCACTCATTTTGAAAGAGCCAGAGAGCTGAGAGGGTACACATAAGGGAGCAACAAGGCTCTCAGCTCCTGAAACCTTGACTAGAGTGGGTTTCATTTTCAGAAGAAAAGCTGCATATTCTACCAAAACATGTGCATCGGTTCATAGCTGGTGTAATTAAATATGATGCAACACAGCATGATTTCTGATAAGGTTCATCTGGTTGAGCAAGTTTAAAAAATGAAATATTAAATAAATTAAAATCCCAACTGAGCCAATGCTGTTTTTACTTCACTTCCTGAGGTTTCATTGCTGAGGGGCAATGTAAACTTGTTCTAATGGTTTACATAATCCTATAATGGCATGACGTCCTAACTTTAGTGCTGTGTTTGTTGGTGGAATTTTAGATCCTAAGTTACTTGAACCATCAGAACTGCCTCTAGGCTAGATTGTAGTTTTGCTCTTATCTCTAGTAGAGAGTCTTCTCCAGCAAAAGGCAAATGCACTCTACCCCATTACACTTGAAAAAAGCATGTTTACAGTATGCTTAACACGAGGTGGGATCCTGCTATTCCAGTCACATAGGACTGTGACAAGAGATAGAGCCAAACCAACACTTCCTTTGACCAATGGTGCCAAACATCTTCCAGCTTGTCAATCAAACTCAATTCAAAGCCTGTGCTTAGAGAGACATATGGCCTTGGAGGCTTGCAAGGGTACAACAGCAGCAAATCAATCACAGCACTCAGAATTCCTCACAGAGCCACAGTCTTTCAGGAACATTTCAAGCTTCATTTCTTGCAAAAGTGTTTGGATATAGGTAGGGAGAGAAAGACAAAAAAGCAAAACACAGCTCATGTTTGATGTTTGGAATCTCATCTTTCAGTCATGGGTTGTCTTCATCAAAGGAACATCTAATTGAAGGAGCATGTAATTAAGAGATAGCAGAGGTTATCTACAGCAGCAGGGCTGGGGGCATTTGAAATGGGCTGAGCAAACACATTAGTGCAATTACTTCAATTAGACTGATTCTTACCGTCCTCGCGGGACTTCTGGATGAAGGCGTCGACTCCGCTCTCTCCGTAATTCCCTTCAGAAGCAACAGTGGAAACATAGTTCCAGCCCATGTGCCGCACTATGTCCACCATGGCCTGGGCCTGGTATGTGTCAGGGGGAACCACTCGAGAGAAGAAATCGTATCGAGTGTTGTCACTCAGCTCAGGCGCTGTTGAGGCGTAGCTCACCTGGGGGATCTGTGGTGGGAAACAGACAACACAACCTCACTTTGGGTCTTAAGTACACAATTCCTTTGAACCCTGCTGAGCCCCAGCCTGTACCCCTGACAGATTACAACACATCTCATCATGACACAAACTACATTTCCCACAGAGCTCGCTCTATAGTGAGCTGCGTGTGATCTCCTGAAGACCACAGGAGGTAAGAGAGTCCATTTGGAAGTAATGTATGTGCGTCAGGTTGCTGACACACAGGTCAACAGCAGCTATCAAAATGTTGCAGGAAGCATCCTCCAGCAGAATTATTTTTTAGCTTTATATATTTATATATAAGCAACAGAAATTCTTGTAAAATTTGCTTTAAAAGACATGTTACACCACTATTGTGCAAAACGTGCAGAGAATTATGTTTAAGGTGGAGGATGGTACTTGGCATTTTTACCCCATCTCGCCCTTAAGATGAGCCTGAGGAAAAGGTTACACCTGCCTATCATACCAGCGTTTAAGCAGCACATCCAAAATGGCAACATTATTTCACACTGCCATGACGTAGTTCTTCTCACCACAATGTGCAAAAGCACAGGCTATGCAAAGCAGATGTCTGCACAGCAACCGAAGATTGAGGATGTGCTTCAATATGCAGTTGCAAATTCTGTCAGGGCCAATATCTTCTTGTATTACTCACAAAAGTGAAAAACAGCTCACATGAACTTAGGCACTGAATGTGACATGCGACAGATGGATGTGTGGCATAAAGAATAATGGAGATTTGGCCAAGATACCACTGTGGCCACTTTCTGTGAGTTTTCCAGATGAATTGCCATTTTATCTGAGTGTAGACTGGACAAAACAAACAGTAGAGTGTTAGGGTTATATTTAATCAAGATCAAAGGTTCATTTTGACTTTGTAAGTGAAGCCTTTCCGAGTGGGTGTAAACTAGTGTTTCATAGACATGCTAAACAACTAAGATTTCTTTACAGTGGTGGTAACAGGAACCGTGGGCTGTCATGTCTACAATGCAAATAATCCATCTCTGAAGACGAGAATTGAATAAATAAACCCTTAAATATCCCTAAATGACAGAACAATCAAAGTATACAACTGGTTTCTATTGTAATTTGTCTGAATTTCACTTTTTTCTGTTTTCAAGTCTGAAAACAAATAAATCTAATAATATCTATTGATGTGTTTATTTTTTGACAACATGGAAGGGTATTAGCTGTATCAACAAATATAGTAGAAAATAAGAAAATAATTGTTGATTTTCTTTTTCTGAACATTGTAGAGATTTGGAATCCTGGCTATAGATCTACGGAAAGCCCAGTTTGCCCAATTAGGATTCTGGTCAACACTTCTTATTACAGCAATACAGACTGCTAGTTAAGTTAAAGCAAAACAGAATCATAAAATAATGAAGACATTTCAAATATACCAAAAGCTTGGTGATAACTTAAGAATGCACATAAGTGCAGAGAAACAGTCTTAAACAAAAGAGGGTGAGCAACAGCATAGAGACCTCCTGTGTATTTTATGTACCCAGAAAAGAGCAGAGGCTAATAAAAGAAATGGGCAAGGCTATAGCCCATAGCCCAGGTGTAGTGGGGCTGTTTTTAAAGGCATTAAATTCCAGTCGCCACTACTGTGAACAATACTGGCTCAGTAAGATTCCCTATACTGGAGCGCTAGAGTCAGTCCATCAGTCCATCCTGAACAGCTTTGTTTACATCCTAACAATTCCATTATGCAGAATAAAAATCTATGCAATTCCACTTTAAATCTCTGGCTTTGCATACATTTTCTCACTGTCACACATTCACTCACAAGATGGCATCCACTTTAAATTTCTAAATGTCATCATGTGTCAGTCACCTAGTTCATTCTACCTGTTTGTAATGTTTACCTGTGAAGGAAAAGACATCAAAAACATTTCTATGTATCTCGCAACCCTCTGCCAGCCTCTGAGGAGTTTCTTGATGAAGGTGTGGAAGGTTACAGCTGTTGATTCATCTTGCAAAGCGTGCTATTTTAGGATTTCATATCAGGCTTCCCGTTCGCCTGAAGGGCACATAATGATAACAGTAGTAGTTTCCGATAAATATTTCTTGCCATGTGCAAAGCCTTTAATGTGCATGTGTTTGCATAAATGCATTCAATTATGGCATCCTGTGGCTTGAAAAAATTGTCCACACTTTTTATGGGTTGTATTATTTTTACAGGAACAACCTGGATGCATGGAGTATATAACAGTTGTACAGGCCCAGTCCTCACAGCTCTCTTAAAAGCATCGAACTGTACTTGATGAAAAATGCGGCACTCATGTAAGCTTTCTAAGTGCATACTATGGTGAGCTCACAGTTCACAGCTGGGGCTGGTGGCTGCTTGCAGGCATGGAGAGGCTTGTGGATAAACTAATTTGAAACAAATATCCCTCTTCCATATCTAACAGTGTTTCTCAACTGTTATCAGCTGTTGTTTACTCTGATAGGAGATGCAATTTTCACATCTGTTACTGTCAAGCTAAGTGGAGCAGCAAATGGCTGAGCTGCAAGAATAGAATGACAAAAAAAAAAAAAAACTGCGTAATTATTGAACGAAACAGATTGGTCCTATGGCAGGAACATGCATTAGCCTGGTGAATGTGTTAAAGAAAACCATTTGAATACAATTCCATGAGCCCAGGACAATTTCCATTGTAATATTAACAAATTAGGGGGAAATATGGATTGGAAAAGAGCAAAAGCCTGATTTTATATTAAGAAAGAACACATTTGTTGAATACATGGTTTCAGGCTGTGGTTAAAACAGCTCAACAAATCCAAAAAAAAAAAAGTTTCACATTGTCCTGTAATGTTAGCTCCCTGTCTGCTAATTTTAGGCCGCTTCTGAGCCTCATCAAGCTCTGGGCCATAGCTGGTTAAAGAGCCATACTGCACAGCCAAAAGAGGTGTGTTCACAATGCTGACGACCCCCATCTGGCGTCCGCAGAGGCATCCGGAGACTGAGTCGCTCCGACTTCAAGCTGTGAAGCAATGAAATTGATCTGTCAGTTTAATGGGCGAGCAGCACTGAGATACACGGTGAGTGACAGAAAGCGAGACATTTCTCTGTGCCATCAGCTGATGTATCTCTAGAGTCTGCCATTTATGTCGACGCAGAAGGATAGATTGTACATTTGGGTGCTAAAAACCAAGCAACTTCAATCTTGCCTCAAGTTGTTGCCTTTTTGCAGCATTCAGATTTAAACTGCTCATTCAGCTTCTACGAGCTGTACAAACAACAGCCGTGTAGACATTAAAACCGTTCTTTATTTGTGGGTGTGAGGGAGCCTTTTACAATTCAGAATTGTTTGCTATATAATGTATGGTCAGAGTATCAAGCCCATAGCTGGGGGGAGGAACAGAAACAAAATAAGCTGGATGCTTTGCTTAGTTGCCATATTGTGTGACTCTGTTTTACAGTTCAAGGCACCAGAGCCTCTTCAGATTATGTGATGTTTGCCCTATACTGCATGGACAAAGCCTCAGCCCCCACAGCTGGGGAATAAAACCCAAATAGAACCAAACAAAACAACCTAAATGCATTGTGTTTTTGGTGTATTATGTAAGCCTGTCAAGCAATGGAGTGAGTCTGGCACAGATGCCTTTTTGGCATATTTTTTAAAGGCAGTGTCAGATTTATAGCTGGAGAAATCCAAAATAAGGTAGATGCATTGTATAACATTGCCTTGCAGTTCAAGGCAACCAAACAAACAAAAAGTGCAAGCTGGTTGATTATGTAATTCTCTCACGCACTGGAATCAGCCTAGCACTGGAATATTTTTGGCATAAACTATATGTGCAGTATCAACCTTATAGCTGGGGAAAATCCAAAACAAGGTAGATGCATTGTATGACATTGTCACACAGTTCAAAGCAATGATACTTTTTCAAATAATAAGCTGTCTATACTATAAAGCCAAAGTAGTAACCAAAATCAGGAGAACAAAAACAAAAATGAGAACAAAATAAGATTCACTAAGTGTTTGGTGTACAGTATGCAAGTACATATTGCACAGCATTGGAGCGTTTGTGAATTAAACATTCCTTGCCATCACTAAGTGGAAGGTTTCAATAGATACCTTTATAATATTCTCATCATTCAAACTTGACCTTTGAAGATTTAGCAGTCCATTGCACCCTGGGAATGGCATATAGTCATGCTTATCTCATTCAGTATCTTTGGTCTCTAGGGGAGATTGTCATCATGCAGCAACGTTATAGCATTTTCATCTCTCCTGGAGCGAGTTTTTTTTATGGGGAGTGGAGGCTCAGGTCTGTGAATCAAATTAATATCTGAATCATATTCCAGGCTCAGCTCTTTCTGCTTGACCAAACAGATCCTTCAAATGGACAAGACTAGACTAGAATGTGGAGTCTTTGCTGGTCACCTTACAGATGAAGAGCAGGACTTTGTTCTGTGGTAGGTGTGATGAATCTCTTAGCCAGCACTGGTGATCAGGGGTACTATGTAGGGGTTATGCAGGGCAAGGAAGGAAGGTAAGTCTTTGTCAGTTCATTATCTCCTCCAAGCCGCATAGCTCTTGTTTGGGGCCAGCAGCTGGAGAGGAGCTTATCCTGTGTTGGGGTTAAAGCCAGGTTTGGATATAATCACCATGGGGGGGCTTCAGCCATCCAAGCAGCCTAGACAAAATTCAGCTCCAGCTATCGATTTGTTTGTCACACTACTGTGTAAGACAGATAACAATCATTACTTGGCAGGGGATGCACCTGATATTTTGATCAGTTCCGTTGTAGCTGTAGTTCTACTACAGAAAATGGGTAAACGCCTTATGGTAATTATTCATTCATCAAAGACGCTGGCTTGATTCTGCTTGCTTGTACTTTTTTCTTCTAAAACCCTAGCAAAAGATGAGATAATAGGACCACAGGGGCTCGATATTTACATTACGAAAGCAAACGCTGAAGTGCGGTTGCAAATTTTTGCATATTACCCGACAAACTTTTGCCCTCTTTGCCCACTTATTTCTTTTCTAAAATCTTAATCCAAACGGGTCTGGTCTATGCTAGAGTATGCTAATCAACATTGTCAGAGGGAACCATTTCATCATCTACAAAGACAGCGCTGAGAGCCTGTTGAGAAAGCTGAGGCTGCAAAGTCAGTTTTGTGTAATGCATTAATGGGTTCCTGCTGGAATTTAGAAGATCAACAGATGCTGTGATACGGTGTCGCAGAAATGGCGTGTGTGAGTGTGTATTTGTGTGGAGTGTCATTGTCTCAGAAAAAGAGAAAAATGTTTTCCTGCAGAAAGCACATTTTCACACTTTAAGAAAGCTAATAAAATAATGACAGGTAATAAAATAAAAACCTCACAGTCAACTGATGCAATCCTGGCCAATAAAAGTCAAGTGGTTTTGTTCATTTGTCATTGTTGAGAAGGTAATGTGCTTTACAGCCAGGACATACAGATGTACTGAGCAATAGCATTAGACGCATCCATGCAGATAAACCTCAGATATAATAATAGCCAGAGACCACTTACATAACGTTTGCGATAAACATCGAAAGAAAGCGGCAGTGACGCCTCCCTTGTATCTTCTTCAGACATTTAATGGAGAAAAGCCTCAATTATAGATGCTTGTGAGGAACATTAATTATTCAAAGTAGCCTCAATGGCAAGGACCTCTCAATGGCGATTGAGGGTGAAATATTGGCAAGGGAAAATACCACCTGCTTAATTATGGTGATTAGCTCAGGGGGCCATCTCGACTCCCCTCTACAATCTATCCTTATTTGTCTATTTCACTGCTAATCATGACACCACAGATGGAGAATTCATGGAGAGATTTTAACAGGTATACCTGTTGCTGCTTTCCTATCATTGCTAAACTTCACAGAAAAAGGACACAGAATGTATTGTAATTAATAATTACAGCCTTCTGATCCCAGCTGGACCCCAATTATGCATAAGCACAGCAAAGAGACCAAAAATATTATGAGGAAAAAGTAGAGCCGTTGAACATGTGTGTAGTTCGCTCTGTCTTTGCTTTAGCAGTGTTGAACATTTCTCAGAAGGATGCTAATTCTTGTAACAGGTGAACCTTGCACCTTGCATGGTGTTAGTATTAAGATTGTTTTGTATGTAAAGCAGCAGTTCCCACTTGTTAGAAAATTTGCATACATTTGTTTTCATATTCATTTTTTTCCATAGTGCATGCTAGACTTCAAGTGGATCCTGGGAGTTTAACAGTGCCGCTCCTGTTAATTGGCAATAAGTAAATAGCATCAGCGTTACACTAAACTTTAACAATGTTTGGCATTTTTATTGTTCTACTATACAATGTGAAGCTGTAAACGTCACTGTCAGAATTATAAAACACCAGAATAGGTGACTATGATTTTCATAATTCACAAAACTTCAGAATTTTTTGGTTGAATTTTCATGGCCAAAATGTAAACTTAATAGTGGAGCTATAAACGGTACATATTTTTATCAACACTGGTTTTCCAAGATGTGCCAAAGCCCGTTTGGGGGTCCGAGAAAAGAGTCAAAAGGTCAAAGTATACAAGAAGATAAGTGGTTTGAAAATGTAGATTTGAAAATACACACATAATATCACCATATACACTGTAAAAAAAAAATAAAAAATAGGATTTCACATTTTAAGTAAAGCTGAGTAGCACAGGTCAACAAGAATATCTTTAACAAGTAATAACAGCGTCAAACCTGTGTGTCAGGTGTAAAACGCTTACTCAGACCCAGATCACACACCTCAACAATGATAACTGACAACTTGTCACAATATGGCAGGTTAAATCAAGAACTGCCATAAACAACACCTCCACTGATAAAACTGCCTCCATCCTTTCGACACAAAATTTGGTTTGTCTGCAAATTATGTGTCGCAAGAAGACCTAATAGAAAGTGCAAATATAACATTTGCTGTATCTACATTTCTAAATTAATGTGAATAACCTTTTATTCTTTACTTGCTCTAAATATATAAAATCATTAAAAACATAGATCCTGTCTTTTTGACTGCTTTTGTATTTGTGATTATAATGAAGAGAGAGATCAGCATTAACCAAAATCCAAATATTCTTATCTAGGCTTCGTACATAGGTTTAAATAAAAACCTGTCTTGCTTTGTTCCCAGGAGTTAATGAAATTCAGCATGACTGCCAGATAATGTTTGAAGGGTTATGTCGATGGTTTCTATGTTCATCTATGCAAAAATGAACAATGCTTCACCACCACAGACATCCGTTTCAGACAACACCAGGACTGGTGTTCACAAAGCAGTCATAAGGAGAATTGATCTATTGACTTTTGGTGTATATAAGCACCAACAGCTTCCCAGTTCGAATATTTACATTTGTTTCTTTTATTCCCAGTAGCTGATTTTACAATATTTGAAAAGCAAGGCTCATTCCTGCCTGTCCTACCTTAAAAATTCAATTAATGAGATTTCAACAGCAACAACAATTACGACAGTCAACAGCAACAGCCCTACATTTTCAGACAACCATTTCAGCACAAACCATTTGTGCAGTTTTATCCAGCTATCAGCCCAGTCACCACTCATCATTTTGGTCTGAGGGAAAACTCAGCTTCTAAATTAATGGAGCTGCTCTATTCCCTTTGCCGAAACCAGTATCCATATTTTCACAAGATTTGTTTTGTGTCTCCCCTAACCACCAAACCTCAGGACAAGTAATTAAGTCTGGTGCCACCACAGAAACAATACAAATTTCCTCTCCTGTGATGCAGGGTAACGGAGCAATCATCATCATTCATACACACTCAAACCTCTGTTGACATTTACCAAACAAAAAGAGGAGGACTGACCAGCATTGTGAGTTTGTCCTGCTGTTCACGCCGCTCTCTGTCAAAGCCTTTATTTGGACAAAGCCTTGATTGCTTTGCTGGCAACTTCTCTTGTGCTGTCCGCATCCTCCTTCAGCTAGATTTATTATTCATTCATCTATCAAACGATGGAGGCACCACAATATTTCCAGCACAAAGGGGATACTCTAAAATGATACCCTGAAATCACGAAGGGTTTTGATTGTGTGAAAAGATGTAAAACAGAGGCAAACTCAGAAAAAGATTAAAAAAGAGAGAGAGACAGAGAGAGACAGCAGCCATAAGGGGGGAAAAAAATGCTTTACAGTGTGGACACGCACACACACACACACACACACACACACACACACACTATTTATGACATTTAATATAAGACAACTCAAACCAGGGTTAGATTAAAGACCGTGCATAGAAATAGAACCGTTGTTTAGATGTTAAGGTTGGGTCCGGGGTTAAAGAAAATATAATACATTTTAATAAACATAATGAATAAATATATAAAGCTGAATTTTAGTCATATAAAAAAAACAACAGGAAAGCATCCATCCATCCATTTTCTGCCGCTTGTCCCAAATGGGGTTGCCGGGGTGTGCTGGTGTCCAACCCAGCGCACACAGGGCGAGGACGGGGGGACGCACCCTGGACAGGTCGCCAGCCCATCGCAGGGAGGAGCGGGACGGGGACGGCACCTTGCTCAAGAGTACCTCAGGGCAACCCATTGCGAAGGGGTTCAAACACCAGGTTCTCCGATCATGTGGCCCACACCCTAACCACTAGGCCACCACTGCCCCAACATGAAAGCAATGGATCAGAAAAAGGAAGCATTATTAAAAAAAAAGAACAAGAAAGACAAAAACGATGTGCTAAATAATTGGAATTAAATCTGAGGAAATGAACTTTCATTATAAACTATTAAAAAGGTTTCACCGCGCAATAAAGCTTACATATATACAACAATTAAAAGTGCACACTTTCACTGAAATTCCAAAAGCTTTTATCACAGATTGAACTTTCTATGCATTTCATTGCATTTCCTTGAAGATAAAATAAGCCTCTATGAGAGTAACGCCTAATAAAACTTTTCTTTTTGTCACAAACCATTCATTTAAAAACAATATTTATTGTATGCTCCGTACCCATTTCTCCAGAACTAATCTGCTGTTTATGTGGGTAAATGAATTTCATCATGCTGACACTGTAAACTTCATGCCAAGGAGAGATCCATGTAGCTTTTCCAGCATTTCTGGGTGGTTTATCAACTCATGTCAAAGAATGGCTTTTTCTCCCTCAAACTATAACACTGGTTACAAGCCACTGAGAACGGAAAGCAATTTCTTTCCAGAACTTTGGATTTCCATAAGCTCATTAGTGATCATGTTCCTGCTACGGATCACCAGAGTTGGGGCAAGTCATTATTATGCCACAACAGGGCTATGCTGTTTAAATAAGAATATGTTAATTAATAATGCCTTTGTGTGCACACTCATTCAAATTCATGCAGCATATGAACGCTAAAATCTAGTTATATGCAAAATGAGAATGGAAACAGGAAAATTACTCACTGGTGAACCTGTTTTCCTCCTAATAACATTAATTATTATTTTTTTTAAACCTCAACTTGTCTCATTATTGTTCTGCATGAGGTACTCATCTTAGTAATGTGTAAAGATGTTTTTGTACTCTATCGTGGTAAAGTGTCTGACCTTATCTGTGTGTAAAATAGCAGGCTTGGTACAGATTATAGAATGCAGGTCTTCTGAACAGCCTCAGTTTTTAGTCTGTAAGACAAAAGAGAGAATGTAGAGTTCGCAGAGTATTTTTTTCTCCCCTACAAAAAGGAAATACATCACCACCTCAGTGATGCTGTTGTCATGGCATTGGCTCTGATCTTTGATTTGTCTGTGATTTCACAGACAGCAAATTTGGAGGGCTTCTCTCTCTCTCTCTCTCTCTCTCTCTCTCTCTCTCTCTCTCTCTCTCTCTCTCTCTCTCTTTCGCTCTCTCTCTCTGTCTCTCTCTCTCTCTCTCTCTCTCTCTCTGTCTGTCTCTCTCTCTCTCCCTCTTGAGAGGCAGTGCTTTTTGCTCTACAAGCTCAGGAAAAGCTTTGAATCCATTAAGATTTCATGAAGTACATTTCCTGCTCAAAATATCAAAGGCCTCCTGGTAATCATAGCATTGATCAACAGATGCATATGGTCAAGTCATACTCTGCTAATCTAGACAAAATTACAGTAAATGGGGCCATGATAGACACACATTATATTAGTCCAGTAGGAAAAAATGGACAGTAGTCCTAAAAAAACAAAAGCCTGATAACACAGCGTTGCATAAAGAAGCAAAAATTAAAAATGAAATGAAATGAAATACTTCACAGCACCATTGGATGGTATTATGGATTGTGGTGTCAAGTTGCCTTTATTTTTCCAAAGCAAGCATGTAAAGGCAATTAGTGTAAGGTTCTGTGTTTAAAAAATGTATATTGAGTCATAGATGCATCATAGTTCAAAGCTTGACCTCACCACACTTCTGCATAAAGCGCTGTATGAGTTTACAAGTGTTCTCTGCCACTGCACCAGAAAAGGTTTATAGTAATGTCGTTATGTAAGATTATGTGCGTATGTATCCCATCTACAGAAGCAGCATGTAAAGCAAGCATATTCCCAATCTCTTGTTTAAAAATGTTCAAATAAAAGCAAGAAGGTCCACGGTTGGATGCCCAGGTAAGCTTGCATGTTCTCCCTGTGTCTGTGTGGGTTACCTCCGGGAACTCCGGTTACCTTCCAACCATCCAAAGACATGCACGTTAGGAGGATTGGAGATGCTAAGTTGACCCCTGGGTGTGATTGTGTGTGTGTTTGTGTGTCTACATGATGAACTGACGACCTGTCCAGGGTGTTTCCCCGTCTTTCGCCTGTGAGAGCTGTGATAGACTCCCAACACCGCCTGTGACCCTAATCATGGTCAGCGATTAAGAAACTGATTGAGTAAATTAAATCCTAACTTGAAAATGTAAAGAATCTAATTTTTATACTATACTACATTATTACATATAGATTTTTTGGTGACAAGTTTATAGTGAGTTTTAGTTAGTAAACTCATACCATTTTTCAAGAGGAATGGCAATATTCTGCTTTTTTTTAAGAAAAAAAAAAGAAGGTAAACTGAGAGAAACATAATAAGTGATACCAGTACAGCCACACTTCTGCTCCTCTCTAAAATCTCATATTTGCTCTGCTGCTATCAGTGCAAAGAGAAAGAGAGCGGGTGAAAGGGGAGGACAGGATGGTGTGGAGGTAGGTTGAAAGGAGCTGTCAAAGCTGTCAGGAGAAAGGCAGTGTCAGAACAAAACCTTGTATCTCAAAAAAGTCTACTTTTTTGGATGTTAAGGTAAAAAAAAAGATTTTTTCTGATATTAACCTTATTATTGGTCAGTTGGTTAAGATTTTGATACAGTGTAAATGGTAGTTGGCATGTCAAAAAATGCATATAGTGATTAAGATTTTTTTTCCAGTGATGACTAGAAGATGAGAAACAGCCACAAAAGTCATTATTCTAAATATCATGGAGAGATTCAGATGCTGATGTTACTCTCAATATCTACATTTCTATAACTACACGCTGCTACCACTTAACTGATTTCCAGTGAAACACTAGTTCAGTACCAGTGATTCATTTTTCAGTGCCTGAAAAAAACAAAATATATAACTCCATTTTGCCAATCCGAAAACCAACTAGTAACAGATGTTTCCTCGCAGCTAACGCTGTTCCCAAAGCTTTTATTTATCATGTTTCCTCTCAGAAAGACACAAATATTCACACAAGTAGCCACACACACCTGAGCTGCCTCACTTTTTTTTTTCTTATGTGCATCTAGAAAGTCTAAAGAAGATTCCTCAGGAGATTAGAAAGATCATCTTTCATGCTGAGGGACAGTCTAAGAAAAATAACTGAAAAAAAAGCTCATAATGAATAAAATATGTGGAAAAAATGGAATCCCTCAGACCTAGTAGACCGTCAAAACTGTCACGTACACATAAACAGCACTTAAAGCTTCCATCTTTCAGAAAGAGGAGAAAATCTGGCTCTGCTTTTCCCTTTTCTTACAGATCTCAATCAAATCCACACCTTCTCTCCATGCTTCCACTGTGAGAAGACATCTCAACTCTGTGAAGACATCTCTACTATAAAAGGATGTGAAGCTGTTGCTGAGAAAATGAAAAAAGACAAAAACGAAGATCATTTGTACAGAATGCTGAAATCAGAAATGTGCGACATGGAAGAATTACTACACTACAGGTTTACGTGTAAATCTAGATTTGGGATTAACATAGCATATCATGGCATGCAGAAAATGCAGACAGCTTGGAGACTGAACTTTGTACTGGACTGAGCATGAAAGACTAAAAAATATCCCTGCAGAAACGATGGAAGCAATGATTCTTGAAAAAGAATGCAAGTCAAACAATAAAGGCAAAGGGAGGAAGCAATAAAACAGCTGAGTCAGCCTAGAGGTTAGGGACTAAGCCCCAGGATCGAAAGGTTGTGGGATTGAATCCCCATCACTGCTACCGGGGCGCTTTAAATAGCTGCCCCCTGCTGTGCGGGTGAAAAGCAGAGGTTGAATCTTTCTGTGCTTCACTGTGTGCTGTGCTGTGTTTCACAATGAAAAAAAACAGTCACTTTCACTTTCAATAAATAAACTGGTTAATATTAATTTAAAAGTTTAAAGAATTTTTGAGACTTTTTAAGAAGAAATTCTGTTAATGTATTATATTTTGCTTTTTTGTTCTTGATGCTGAAAATGAGTCATTTCATCAATTTGCATTTGAGTCAGTCATCAGTCAGTCATCAGTCAGTCATTTTCTGGGCTGCTTGTCCTAATTAGGGTCACAGGGGGGTGCTGGAGTCCATCCCAGCTCACTCAGGGCAAAGGACAGGGACACACCCTGGACAGGTCACCAGCCCATCGCAGGGAGGAGCGAGCTGAAAGGGACAGCACCTTGCTCAAGGGTACCTCAGGGCAACCCACCAGGAAGGGGTTTGAACCCACAATCTTCCAGGGCCAACTCCCTAACCACTAGGCCACCGCTGCCCAATTTGCATTTGATTAGACATTAATAAAATAGGAGGACAGTCTTTTGCACGGTTCAAAATCACACACTATTTGACAAACGACACTATTGATGACATCATTTAAATAATGACATTATTGATGATTTACAATGTTTCGAATGATCGCTTATCTTATCCAGTTTACAATTAATTATTTTGTGGCATTTTACTGTGTAGAAACTGACCAGACAAGGAAAAATGACCAATATTGAAGAGAATATAATTTGATCAACCCTTTTCAAAAGATGTTTTTTTTTTGTACAGTCCTTGACTACAAGTCCGTAAGAGTTGGCTGTGCCTTGCATTTCATGCCCTAATGCAATTTCTCATTACGCTTTCAAAGCCCTGAAACACTGAGTGCAGCATGAAGCACCTCTGAAAAGGAAAAGAACAATAAAAGAGGAGAGTGTTAGCAGATTGTAAAGAAATCTGATAACACCACCCACAACAGAGTGGTCAGTACTTCCTGTTCCATGGCCTGCAACAATTGATTTGTCTCTCAGGTTGCCATTTCAATTAGATACAGTACAGGGTCTCCCAGCACAGCATGCTTCTCCTTCAGTGTTGCATGCCACACTGAAACCATGATCTGTTGACCCAGGCAGAAAATTATATAATTCACTAAATTAGGAAATCCAAGATTTCCTGTGAGCTAATGGCTACAGTTTTAATGTTACCACTCATTGCTAAGGGGGCCTAAAGATTAGGTCAAAGGTGTGTAGGTGTGTACTGTATATGCACTTTCATTTCCAGGTGCTCTTCTAACCAAACAAATGTAGTCACCACTGACAGAAGACCTGCTGTGAATCCTATTAGATTACCAAGCTTGACCTCTGTTCTTGTCCTTTTACTATCACAAAACCTTTACAATGTTAAATGTTCTCATCCTGTCACTGTCACCACCAGGACAGGCGAGTAGTACGGTCTATCTTTTAAGCTGGGAAAAGTGTACAATATGAATATGAAAGTAACAGTACGCATGCCTCAGTGATAATCCGGGCTTAATCTGAATCGATCTCTCCACAGTGTGTTTTTTCACAGCTACTTTTGCGAGGTCGTACAGGCTTTACAGAAAGCTGGCAAAGATCCCATTTAAGCTAATGGCACTTTGTAGTGATCTTAATTCTGAGATGCTGGATGACATTGAATTTCCTGCTTAAAACACCTAACAAATCTATAAGCAGTCAGTGCAACAAGCACACAAAAAAGCATCATTTGAAATTAGAGTCTTCATTTTTGTATGGCAGGTGCTCATAAAGAACTGGAATTAGAGCATGCACATATTAAAATTTAGAATTAAATTGCCTTTTTGGGGCTGGGGAAAGGGTTTTCCCATTTATTTGTGTTCAGTTTCTCACTTTCACCTAACCAGTCACAAAAGACACTACCAGCACTGGGAAGGGGGCAGTCTTGTTTGTATTTCATGAGCCTCAACATTGTAAATGCAATTAAGGAGCAATGTTTAAGAGAGTCATTGACCTTACAAACAAAAGTGGGCTTGTACTGCCCACTTACCATCCTGATATTGGAGGAGTGGAAGAGCATGTAGAGTTTTATAGATTATCAACAAGGAAATAAAAATATGTCACTGGATGAAGAAAAAGACAAAATAGAGGAAAAAAATCATTTAATGCACTCTGACATCACAGGGAGGAATGGGAACAGGGAGAATGCAGTAAAGCAAGAACAGACAAGACTGCATCTACAGCAAGAGTTATGGATTTGACAGACATTGTGAAATTCTGTCATTCGCCATGAAAAATGTTTCTGCCATTCGCTATGAAAAGGTCCCACATGAATTAATTATATTACATCAACAAAATTATTGCCAAAAGGCCATTTCATTCTCGGGGGAAACTGAGTTGGGGAAACTTGCGCATTGGAATCACGTAAATTCAAGGCACTAAATGTTTCATCACTCAGTAAACATAATTTGCATAATATCTAAAACCAGTACTTCATTCAAATGTAATGTTGTCCAGTAAAGCAATTGGTCTAATATATTTTTAGGTCTTGACAAGACTTGCTTCAGCTTTGGCAACATGTGATATGTGAGCGAAAAATGGAGAGGACAAAGGTCGGATGTGTTCCCATCAAATGGCTTGAGTAATCTACCAGGAGTCAGGGAAACATTAGACGACAAGGCTGCACAGTGACTGTGGCTGAACACTGTATCAGCCCTCGGCTTCTTGAAAGAGAGCGTTAGCTTTGGGGTGGAGGAGGAGAATGGAGCAGAACTATCAGCGTTATGGGAAATGAACTTTACTTGTGAGTCGTGTCCGCTAAGACCGTCGGTGAGTCTTTAATGCAGAATGGTCAGATCACACTCGGGCTAGCAGAAAAGTCCGATTTCTGATTCTTATCAACATTTTGGTCACTCAGTCAGTCAGTAGGGCCAAGAACTGAATTTGGCATCTGTAGACTGACATGCAAATGGACTGAGGACAAATGGGAATGGAAGTTTTCAAAGAAATTAGTTTAAAAACAATGCTACAAGAATATTCCCACATCAGACACAATGATATATGCCACAAAACTAGGACTGTCATCTATTCATGATTTTCCTGGACCACCTTTAATTGTTCTGTAAAATAGATACAGACTTTCTGGGAATTTCTGGGCCTCTGATTTCATTAAAGTCATTGTTTCTGTGTGTCTTCTCATTTAAAGTGACCCCTTTGGTATTCACAACAAAAAAAAAAGAAGAAGAAGAAGAAGACGACGACTACAGACTATTTAATACTACATCACCCCCAGTTATTTCATTAAATAAACAAGAATATCACAGGCTCGAGCTGATGACCCTCATGGTCAGCATTTAGGACAATGAAAAGAAGAATAAAACTCCTATTTCAGTTCAGTGACTATCCTGTCCTGTGGCTCATTATTGTCAAAGTCTGCAAGAAACTGCTTATAAAAGTGTGTTATTGATAAAAATCACTGGGTGGAAGCACTTAAACATTAAATTGTAAAAGTCATGTAAAAAGTACAACCAGAAGTAATTTTAGAAAGTGAAATGAATTGCTCCATAGTAAACGTTTGCCTGAAACCTGCCTGACTCACAGAGAATTATATCATGCATTTGCAGTAGGAGTGTAACTCTTGAAACTTGTGATGCAAAGAAAATATATAACATTTCAGCTACCCTGCAGTCACTGTGCTCTGCTTTTATCTGCTATTTCCAGTTGTAATCGACACATATTGCATCACAGCTTAAAGTATCTTTACTTCTGTATGGGCCCAGGTACAAATAACCAGCCGGTGAAATCGACAAAATTCTAAAGTCTAAGTGGTGTATCTCTGTTGGCAGTGTCTGAGGTTAAGGGTATGCTAAGGCAGATCCACATTTCTTTCTTTTTTTAATGCAGGTAAATTTTTAAGGTCTAAGGATGAGGTCTGTTCAAGCTTATAGTGCGGCACAAATCAATACAGACAGGCCTAAATACAGTACATTAATCCTCAACACATGAAGTCCCAGCCAATTTTCACACCAGACAAATCTAAAATGTAAGCCAGAAATGTTTCGTCCAACATGTCAGGCGAAGTCTTTGCTGCCGTAACTCAAACTTGAGTAAGTTTTGCTCTAATCTTAAGAGTTTATATGGAAATGGGAAAAGTTTCCTACTTGGTGGATGCATATTTTAGAATCCTGAAATGCTATCTTCCCTGATGAGACGAAAGCAGGCTTCAACTGAATGCCTCCCGGGAGAACCACAAAGAAGTAAGCAAACTTAGTAGAGCTGCAGAGTCAATGGATAGATCACAACAGGAGATAGCATCCAATAAGCTTTGAGGGGTACTGAGATCAATCAGGGTCCATTTACCAGACTCCTGCTGAGTCCCCACAAAGATAGTGGCAGGCACCTCTGCCTATGGAACAGAACACATATTGGACTGAACCGATACTCTCTCCAACCTGACTCCTA
The DNA here is from genome assembly GCA_017165825.1 of Hepsetus odoe. Classification (NCBI taxonomy): domain Eukaryota; kingdom Metazoa; phylum Chordata; class Actinopteri; order Characiformes; family Hepsetidae; genus Hepsetus; species Hepsetus odoe. Next base: position 26,712,260 of record CM029366.1, on the reverse strand, counting down.
GCTGCAATTCTTGACATTTTTCTCCATTCCCAACAATAGGGTGACTATTTGATTATTTCCCAATTCACCAGCCTCTAAAGAAGGAGGCAACACAATTGAGATGAACCTTTAGCTTATGCATGTCGGCCTCATGCATTTTTCATGTAGAAAAGCTTTGTTGAAAAACACAGTCTGTATCGCAGCTCTGTCCCACCTATCTTATGATATATGTTTCATTCAGTAGAACCAACAGCATTCTGTCCAGATAAAGAACACGAGAAGAGAAGAAGCTTGAAAGAATAGAAAAGAGTCAGTCAAGAATGCTGAATTCAAAAGAATGAGTCAGAAATCAACAGCATTCTTCTTAAGAGCATCAGACATTGCCCTTCAAAATGTATTTTTCGAACAGTGCTATGGACAAAAAGTACAGTCGCCTGCAATTCTGTAAGTACTGTTAAACATGGGAATGCAAAAATTAGGCATGATTCAAAAGAAGGAACCAAGCATAGACAACAGTGAAACATGGACTCTGAAGTGGAATTTCCCCATTAGCGATGGACCTCAGTCAGATAACATCCACTGACAAGTTGAAAAGGGCTTAAATTGGTTTCATTTTGCAAATCTTTACACTCCTTTTGAAGCACGATATCCCATGTTTTACAGTCTTTTGGCCTTGATTCAAACTTAAAGGCTTCAAATCTTGTAATACACAAAATCAAAGCAACACAATGTGAGGAACATGAAAGGAGGGGCAACTAATCCACCACATCTTTTGTTGGGACTGATCATCAAAAGCCTCAATAGACACACATCAGAAACACAATTAAGTGCTCCAGTCCTTCTCTGACAGTTTGATTATCATCACACAATCATGATCACTCAAGATTTTCTGTGATGAAAAGAGCAGCCTGATAGTGGAGAACAATGATTGTACGCCACAACTTGCTTCACAAGAAACAGATGCTCATTCTACTCTTCATCACTTCACAAAGGCTTGTTCATTTGGAAAGATTAGTGAGGAATAATCTATGGTAAATCTAGTGTATTATGCAGCCATGGCAGGAGTGAGGGGATCTGCTTCTTTTGCAAGCCTGCTGGAGTGCCAGGAGCATTGTGATTGATGAAACCAGCTAACATGTGTTTTGGGATCAGAAAGTGTTGTTTTGTCAAAGTCGGTTGATGCCCTTGTGAGTAAGGAGACATGCAATCTGATAACTAAAAAAAAAAAAAGAATCTGGTTTAGCCAATAGATCTTTTTCATAAAATGTGAGCGGAAACAAGGTGTGTATACACACACACATACACACACACACACATATATATATATATATATATACACACACACACACATTTTTATATATATATATATATATATATATATATATATATATATACAGAAATATAAATAATGATTGTTTATTTTTATCAATTTACAAAATGCAAAGTGAGCGAACAAAAGAAAAACATAAATTAAATCAATATTTGATGTTACTACCTTTTGCCTTCAAACCAGCATCAGTTCTTCTAGTCAGGGATTTTGTAGGATTATAGTCGGTGTACGATCAACCAGTTTTACCAAACAGGTACTGGTGATCATCAATGTCACACGGAGGTTGAAACACAGTCATGTTTGGAACAACCTACCAGCCGAGCTCCTGAAGGCAAAGGCTGGTCACACCAAATATTGATTTGATTTCGATTTCTCATTTGTTCATTCACTGCATTTTGTTGATTGATGAAAATAAATGATTAACACTTCCAACTTTTGCACAGTACTGTATATATATTTACTTCTATAGCCTATATAGAACCTCAATATTTGGGGCTGTCCTTTGGATGAACCCTCAAAGCAGAAAGGAACTGGTTTACAATGATCCTCATGCAAGAACCCAATTTGTTATTGAATGTGTAAACTGGACTCTTAAGGGCTGTTGACTGTTTGGTCGAGCAGAAGGTATACAGGCTTAAGAAGGTCTGAAAAACACTGTCCTGCTGTTTAATGTACAACACAGCAATCAGACATGACCTGCCACGTCCAGAGGGTCAACCTTCACCTCATCTCTCTATTCTGCCTTTCCTGTCACCAGTGCACAATGTGAATATTGCAATAAAAATGATGCACTGTGGGAAGAGTGAACTGAAGTTTTTAAATTGAACCTTATACATCACGTTTCTGAAAGAGAGTAACATATTCTTATAACATATTCTTTAAAAATTATGCAAGTAAGGTTTTCTTTCCAACATTGCAAAACTCTTTTGTTGATAGTATGATGTAAAAACTCTGAATCTAAATAAGGCAATAATCAGATTTCACTCAAAATATAAGCAAAATGCACATCAGTTCATCAGTAACCCCACACATGAATAACTGCTAGTGCAGATGTAGTGTTTAGCATTCATCAAGTCACATAATCAAATCATTTCAAATATTAAAACTTTTTTAAATAGTGTTTTAATAGCAGTTGTATCTTTTGAGTTGGTTGAGGTGCTGATCCAAGCTCCTCTCTGTGTGGTTAGATTTGCACAGATGTAGATTATATAGCAGATCGCGAAATGACCCGATGAGGACGTTAAAATCTTAGCATCTTTATCAGCCTTGGAATCAGATAATGGCTTTAATCTGACAATTCATAGTAAGCTGTCCAATTATGATGACCAATTTGGTAAGAGCTGAAATCAGATAATGACTATATTATTAGTGTGCATGTAATTGCACTCTGTGATTGACTGCCATAATCTCAGATTATTGCTCTCTTACTTGTCTGAGTATGCCTGAAACAAAACGGGTGAGTTGTCCAAACGCAGTTAAAATGCTATCCTGAGCTAAATTACACTGCTGATAGGGACTAGGGGATGGTCTATTGGAAATTCTTTTTAGTGGAGCTCTAGACTTAATTTGTGTCTGGGAAAACAGCCCAATACATACTAAGCAAGTGGCTTTTGGCTTAGTTTGTCTGTGAATACACTCAGCACCTGTACATAACAGCTAATTACTGAGATATAAACTATCCCTTGCTTTTTTATCATTTTAGTGTGAGACGTGATTTATAAAGCATCCACAAACAAGGACAGGGTAACTATTTGGCAAATGTGCAGGCTTGATATGTCCAATCTGAAGCGTGTTAGTGCAGGAGGTTAGGCAGTGTGCAGGAACAGCTCTGTGGAAGGCTGAGGGCACCCGCTGGCTGAAAGAACGAGACTCAGGAGGATCATTTGGAAGCGCCTCATCATTCACACGGCCCCACGCTTGTGGCTAATGGTTCCTCCTCCAGCCCACTGCCCAGGCCCCAGCTCTAGGATAACTCCACACAAAATTGGACACTGCTCAGAAGGGAGCAGCTAGCAAGCTACAATTACGAGTCCCTGCAGGCCCGATGGCCCACGACTACATGTACAATACATTTGCCTATATTTCTCAAGGGAACTTGTGCACACTTCCTTAACCCCATTTTTGTGGATCAGTGGTGCCTGTGTTAACCCTTTTAATAGATGGAAATGGAAGACATGCTGCAAATACATTGCCAAAAGACAAATATGCAATGTATTCTTTAACTGAAGTCCTGTTTTTTTATTCCTGTTTTTAATGTAGCCTTAGACATTTTTACTGAAATGACTCCAATGTGCTTTTGGCAAAAATCCCATTCGGCTAATTAGGTACTGTGGCTTACACAGAGGTAAAAAACAAGTTACAGTTATAAGTAGTAAGTAGGTCATGTCTTGACACCCAGGAGATTACAGGCAAGTCTAAAGTTGAGTCTTGAGTCCTAAATATCCAGCCTTAAACAGCTTAGTAAGCATTCTTTAGTAAACCTACTGCCATTATAGTAGAAAACAAAAAGATGGTGACAAAGCCTATTTAACTGAACCATGTTGGTCATAAATGTTAAATTAAAAGTAAAATAATTACTATTTTTATTGCTTTTCAAATAGTGAAAACTATGGAACTACAATATCCAACAACAGTGTTTCCAGACACAATAAATAAGCGATTATAACATTATATATAAAAAATGCATGTAAAGAAATTCTGTAACAGTTTAAGATATTAAGTCGTGAGTCACAATAAGGGACACAGTCTCTCGATTGGTGTCACTCTCTTGCTCAGTCTGGCAGCAGTGGCCTAGTGGTTAGGGACTATGCCCCAGGAGTGGAAAGGTGTGGGTTTGAATCCCAGACCAGTCGGTTGCCCTGAGGTACTCTTGAGTAAGTTACCGTCCCCATCACTTCTCCCTGAGTTCTAGATATGGCTGCCTCTGTACGGCTGCACATTGTGTAAGGGTTAAATGCAGAGGAGTCATTTCGTTGTGTGCTTTGCTGTGTTTCCCAGTGGCAAATAGTCACTTTCACTTCACATCAGTGTCCCTCTCACTCAAATACAATCTCCAGGATATTGCATGTAGATGTATTGAATATAATATTGCTCTGTATTGTATTATACTGTGTATAGTATGTGGGAAAAGTACCATAAGTTCCACGAGAGCTGAGATAGCTGATGTTGCCCATGAGCACTTCTTTACTCACAGAAGACTAATTTCTCTGTTCTTTAATACTGACTGCTGGTGTAAACCAGCTTTTTTGATTATATTTCTGTTACTGTCATTGAAGGGTGTACATTGCATTACTGAAATAGATACTGTGCTTTAGATAAATGATGTTTTATCTGGTCAAAAGCATCACAGAGCATATATTTGCATTATTAGTTTGAGTGTGCATGAATATGAGAATTTATATTCGGGGTGGCGGTGGTCTAGTGGTAGGGTACTTGCCTATGGGTACTTGCCTATGGACCTATGGCTCAAGAGGTCCCAGGTTTGATTCCCACCTCTAACACTACCTCCCTGAGCAAGACCCTTATCCCTGAGTTGCTCCAGGGGGACTGTCCCTGTAATTAGGACATGTAAGTCGCTCTGGATAAGAGCATCTGCTAAATGCTGTAAATGTAAATTAAAGAAGAGTATAGCCTGAGATAAAGATGTAAAGTTGCTGTAGATAAGTAGCATAGAGCTATTATGCAGCAAAATCTGAGTCTGCTGTTAGTTTTTACCATAATGTGGGACATCTCTGACATGACGTAACGGGAGCAATTTAAACCAATAGCTCTATGTTTTATAATAATCATAAACATACATCTTGGCAGAGTCCATTTTTCATTTGATCGGTTTGTTAGAAAACAAAAATCTTCCTATCTGGTGATCGCAGCTACTTAAGAAGGTGCGTACGGGTGGAGTCTGAACTGACCAGTTACTTTTAGAGACGAACAGAGACAGAGTGTCAAATGCTGATTTTTATCAGACATCTCTTGTGTCTCTCTATACCTCATTCGGTAGCGCATCCACATGCAGCAGAAAGAGGGTCCAGTTTCAGACATGTGCAATCACAGGATAATGCACTGTAACATGAGCCAAGCTCGTCCAGGCCTCTCCTCATCCATTTGGCTGGACGAAGGGCAGCCAGGCATGAGGTTCTCTAGACAATCGATCCATTTAATATCCCATACGCTTTAAATGCATTTCTAGAATCCACCTCAATATCTCGGAACACTAGGGCTTGGTGAATGAAAACAACGACAAAGCAGAAGCAAAAAAGAAACATAGTCAATTTGTCATGCTGTATGGAGCACTGGTAGACTTTGCATTTGGCATTAAGTGTGATATGGGTATTTGGGTTGTAAATAAATGTAGATGGAATAGATTGATTGTTTATTTTTTACATGTCAGGAGCCTGAGGTTAAGTATGAAAATCGATTTATTAAAAAAAAGTGTACATGATCAGGTGGGTTAAATATGCACCTCTTGTCTGCTCAGTGTGCTTTCTTAAAAGCCCTCAAACACAACATTGGTTTTGCTTTAACAATCTGAATAACCTTTCTATGTAAACATGTAGGTATTTCAGGGATCATGAATAATTAAAGCACAATAAATCTGCTTGCCTAAGGGGAGTGGAGACCATGTGTGCCATTACAATAGTGTCATAAATTCTCCACAGCATGCACAGTAATTCCAAGTGTTGCTATCTCAAAATTACATTTGTCCATTTACATCCATATAATAGCCCAACATAATGTATGGCAAACAGATGATGGTAGGGCAAAACCTCCCAGTAATGCCACATACTCTCACCCCGTTTTTACGACGTGGCATTTAAAAAAATGCAGCTTTACTCCTTTACTCTCATGACACAACTTTAGTAGGCAATTAATTTGGCCAAACTGGAAGAGCTGCGCTTTCCACACTGTGCTACTTAAAGCCTTTGTTCTCACAAACATGCCACTGACTTTCACCGTAGCTTTGTGAGATGGCACGCTGTTGAGGCTAATTAATCCGGGCAGAATCAATCATCCAATTCAAAAAACCTGAAAATATAAGGCTAAATCTACACTTAGGAAACTGCCTGATAAGTAATTAATTAAGAAATGTAAAATATAAATGCTCAGCAGTTGGTTTAACCCCTCTGAGAACCTGGTAAGAAATCAGGAAAAGCCCAAAGTCCAAGTTTTGTTGCAAAGGAAAATCTTGGCCACCTGCAAAGGTGCTATTACACAGTTCATTGGTCTATATGCCCAAGAGCGACATATTAAATCAGAGACAAGTCCACACTGAATCAATATCTTCCAGTATTGCATCCTTAGTTTCTCTTGCAGAGAATGCACTGGCCAAGCGCAACGTGTAATTAGTTGCTAAAGGCGTCATGGCAACATTTAATTTTCATGGCCATGCCCTTCAGGAACCATCATGATTTATCTCTTTAATTCCCGCATTACTCATGGCAGCTGTATGTTTTATGCCTTCAACATGCAGTGCTTTGCCTAATTATTGAGACTGTGAAATGTATTATTTTGCTTTATGCTGTGTTAGTCTGAACTGATGAAAACACAGAGTATAACTTTTTGTCAATTCTGATATATCCAAAAAAACACCCCAAATAAAATCACAAAATAGTAGCACTTTTATGCTCAGCCTATGTTAGTTAATGTGAGCGTTAATACAAGAATATCAGTATCCCTTATCTGTAGTCATTCAGGCATACCTGGTTTCTCACTTTGAAGACGACATGCATGATGTGACGCTTGAAAAAGTATATGTTAGAAATTCAGTCAGTGCAATGCTGAATGTTGTCGTTGTTTTTGTGGTCAGAAATGAATGACTGATGAGTGCAGTAGAGGGTAAGTGACAAAATGTTCAAAATGTTTATGGCATTTTGCTGTGATGGGCAAAATGTATACCTGGTGCAACTTGCAATAAAAACAAAAGACACAACTGCAGCTCTTCAGCAGATAACAGATCTGCAGGGATGAACAACTAAAGTTACAGCAAAACAACTAAAGCAGAACAGCGGCATCCGATGTGCACTGAAACATCTTGTCGGCCTATTTGCAAGAAAATGAATGCAGACACTCTGGCTGGCGCTTCGCTAGACAATGACCCAAAACACGCTGCCACTCAAGGAGTTTGTCACTGGAGGAAAGCACAACATTTTGGGCGGCACGGGTCAAAGTCTCAGAAGGAATTAAATCAGGCATGCATTTCATTGGTTGGAAAAATCATAAACCTTTCAAAACAAACACAACCGTAATGGCTGCAGCAAAAACTTGGCCAAGCATATCAGTGTTGATGTCTTGTGCAGATGATGTTAATAAATCATAGTTGTCACAGTAATCCCAATAATGACTAGCTAATGCTACTTCAGTAAAAGGATGCCATTATTCATCTTCTTGAAGTTATATTATTTAAGTAATAGAACCCAATCCCAAACTAGAGGTGGTTAACATTCACCTCATACACACAGACACACAACCTCAGCTGGTGTATTCTTCATGATTCATAAAACTATAAAACTATACTTAAAATACAAAATGTGTTAAAAAGTATCAGACCATGAGACATTTGTCATTATGCCCAAGAATGATATCAAACGTGGGGCAGCGGTGACCTAGTGGTTAGGGAGTTGCCCCCGCATCGGAAGATTGTGGGTTTGATTCCCTCACCGGTAGGTTGCCCTGAGGTACCCTTGAGCAAGGTACCGTCCCCGTCACTGCTCCCCGGGCACTTTCAATAGCTGCACGGTGTTTGCATGGGTTAAATGCAGAGATCCAATTTCATTGTGGTTCACTGTGTGCTGTGCTGTGACCTCGCAATGACAAGGGTTGTCACTTTCACTTAAAAAACTATCACAAATTTGTGCGTGCAAATTTTATATGTGTGTGAGGCTGCTCTCCACATTTATTCTGTACAGTTTACACACATACACACTTGACATTAAAAGTGTTAATAGTTGTTTTGTTCATTTTTGATGGAAGGAAAGTAAAAGCTGCATTTGAGAGTTGTTTCCATTTTGAATGAAGGTTTAACTGCTGCTTGATTTTGCATTTCACATAGCCTGTGGGCTGAGCTTTTGGCTTAGTCATGGTGGAGTTCATTGCCAACAAACAGCCTTTCCAAGGTTCAGGCACAATTCTACTCATGCAGCCTTCCTCTTTATTCTAATGCTTACAGATTCATTTTGTGTGCTAATTTCCCCACTTATGGAGAATTCTTTTATTTATTTATTATTTTTTTTGTAGGCCAGATGAAGCTTTAAAATGGTTTGGCAATACCATGCTAATGATTCAAATAGTGAATGGTTGTAAAAAAAAAAAAAATGAATAACTGAATAAGTTAATGAATAAGTTTTGAATAAGTTTTAATCTATAAATGATGACATCTTTAACAAGCAATATGATAGAACTATTACTTTTATCAACCATCAGTGTTATAGCAAGGATAATATATAAAAAAAAAACCCACAAAATTTATCACAGAATTACTGTTATAGTATAATATACTGTTATTTTACAATTCATTCTAATCACATGCATAGCAAAAGAGAGAGAGAGTACTATTTTTCTAGGGCTCCAGGAATTATAGTTTGTCACCAACAGAGAGATCTGATTTCTTCACAATATCTCACCCAATCCTTAACCAGCTTCCATAAACAGTACATAAACAGTCGTGATGTTTGTTTCTCCCCTCTTATTCATCATGCCATAATATAATATCCTTTAATATCTGCTTTCAAGCTGCAACATGACATTTATTTGTTATTTATTGTTTTAAAACCTCTAATTGGCAGTGTGACATGAACAAAAGCTAAAATCATTTGCTGATTGGAGGACCACTTTCCTGTAAAAGCATTAGAACAAATAAAAATATACAAATTACACAAAGTATTTTTTTTCATGGAACGCAATTTTTGTATAGGAGGGAGGTTGTAATACACTTACAGTGGGTCCATAAGACTCTAATCAGCCTACTCAACCCATTACATGTTATGCATTATAAAGACCTGGTCATTAAACATGACTTGGTCATTGTCCCTTTAGGAGGAGTGAGAGCCACCCAAGCAGACGGTACGTCCCTCAGCTATGACACACTGTGATGTCAAGGTATATAGCAGCCCCTTTCTCTGGATCCATTTCCCCTGTGTAACCTTTTTCATCTATTAATTACTTTGAATTAATAGATGAAAAAGGGCAAACTATCGACATCAAGTGTGGCCTCTTCTAAGGCCCTGTACTTATTTCTATAGTCAGGATGTTAAAACTCAAATGAAAAGAAGCGCTTAGAGAAGATTCACATTGAAAGTAGAAGTTAATGCAGCATCTAGCTTCACATGAGAGAGGAATGGGGAGTAGAAAAAACATAAGAACACAGAAAGAAAGAAAGAAAGAAAGAAAGAAAGAAAGAAAGAAAGAAAGAAAGAAATGCCCATGTAATTTGCTCGTTTACTCGCTCCTGTTATTTCTCTAACAAGTTCTCAAGGCATGTCATTCCATCCATTAGCATTTACTGTAATTCAAACATAAATGTTTGTTATATTGCATATTTTGAAATTGAAATGAATAAATAATGTATATTCATGCTGCTGGTATGAAAGATTTGTTTGGAAAAGGCTATCATGGATGAGTTGCATTATGAATAAGAGGGAGTCAAATAGACTTCAGGTCTGTGTTTGCAGTGTTGATTAAACTGATGGATGTTAAGAAATTGGATCTTTCTGTGAGTCGTCTGTGAACAGCTGTGTTCCCCAATGTGTTTGACCAACCGTTTCCTTACATTTTTCGTTTTCTTCAGATCCAGATATAACTTCGTGTTGTTAACTATACCTGACCACTTTCCCACCTGACTTTACACCACAGAACTGAACAGATGTTTTTGTAAAGACATATAAAGATATATAAATGACCTATGTTCTGATTGGCTTCTCTGTAATATGTATTCTCTGGAGAACAAATGGCATTGCATTATGGGAAGAAGGAAAGCCAGCAGTCTGATGCCCTGGGCACTGGTATGACGGGAACCCTTAGTCCTGTGTTTATATGGATGGTACATTAATGTCAACCTAATTCAATGCATGTGCGGTAAAAGTAAAGGAGTTTTTATTATTATTGTTGTTGTTGTTGTTGTTGTTGTTTTGTTTTGTTATTTGAAATCATTAGAGTGTTTTAAGTGCTCCTCTTTCTATGATTCTGATAATATATAAGATTATACATTATGCAGATATTCAGTACTTTTTACAAATGTATTTTTGTTTTGAAAATCTTAGCACCACAGATTTTTTAATTATTGGCTGGTCCATCCACAACATTAAATAGATTACGGTCGTTTACGGTGGTTGTTGTTAAAGCCCTTTGTTTCTTCATCTGACTATTCTTCCTCGCCTCTGCTGCAGTGACTGGCAGAGAGATCAACACGGAGACAGGTAATGTTTTTAGTGAGCCCATGCGTCCATCCCTTTTTGGATGTTATGAGGCCATTACTATTTTGCACTGATGCACACTAATGCTCGGAAACAAAAGAGTCCCTCCACTGTCAAGATCTATTCAGTTAATGAACACTTCCGCCTGAGTGAGCTCCTTTAAGAGCCACTCTAAATAAGAGCACAGCACACAGGCGTCCTCTAGTGCTGCCTGACTCGACAGATTGGGGAGTTCAGATTTTGCCCCCTTCTCCACTACATATGAGAATATGTCACTACAGATCAACGCTCAGCAAGATGTAATATTTTATCTTCTTATCAGAAAGGAGCATGCCAACATGGCTGAAAGTGCTTGGTGTGACAGTATGGTATTCATATGGAGAACTCAGCTGAAAAAGAGTGTATTTGGACAGAGATCTGTGCTGGGTCATTTGTCTCCAGAGAGATCTAAGAGATGAAGTGTTATGAGAGTGGCACAGGAGGCCTTCAAAACACCCATCGCACTAAACAAAGAGATGATTTGTGCAGACCTGGCCAATTTGCTGACCTTCCAAAGAAACTCTGGGCCAGTGTGATGAACAAAGATTCAGCCGAATATGTTCAAACAAGCAGAGAACTACATAAAGTATACTTCATGTTGGGCCAAAACCATTTTTCACTCATGGGTAAAAGTAGCAAACATATATCACAATACTTTAAGATATTTGGTGATATTTACTTTTCTGGTTGAAACACAGTAGACTAGCAATACATTAATGCTATATTTTGTTCCAAAATGTGCTAAATGTATCAATTTACACTGAAACAACAGTAGAACAGTAGAATAGTAGAATAAAAAATTAGCACAGTAATAGAATAATTCGGTCACATAAATTTATATCATTACATTCACGAATATACAAATATTAAAACATTCCAGTTTTGCTAAAACCTTTCTTTTTCTATAAAGTAGTTAAAGCCAGACAATGCAATCAGCCTCTTCCACAGAGGTCTTGTCTGTCAGTTGCTTCGAGTTCTGTTTCTACCATCTGACTTTATACTCATTCAAAGGCTTCCCATCCCTGCTAAATCCGCCTTGCCCCTCCTGAGTCATTTGATAGCTTGCCAGAACCTCTTTGAGGTCACGTGAAAGTTTTTCTCTTTGGCCTCCCCCAACTCTTCCATAACTTGAATTTTTGCTTTCATGACTGCCATCGTGTAGCCTTTTGGCCTCCCAGTAATTCTCAGCCAATACTGCAGTCCCTCAAGCTAAAGAAGCCTTCAGGCTCCTCTTTCTCTCTTGGGACCTGTCTGGCCACAGCTCAAGGCTGCTGCTTCAGCAGTGGAAGCTTTGAACATGGTCCATTCAGATTCTATGCCCCCAACCTCCCTCAGGATGAGGGAGAAGCTCTTCTGGAAGGATCGTCTACCAGGAATTCCCAGTTCATCCCCTTTATCCAGGTTTGCTAGGTCTGTCCTGCAGCCTCCCCTCTTTTCCTGACCCAACTCACCATCAGTTAATGATCACTTGGAAGGTATACACTTCTTTTGACCATCGTTTCCTGAACATTAGGCTGCAGGTGTGACCACATGACTAAAAAGACTTTCATCGACCACTGGCCTAAGGAGCTCTGGTACCACAAACACTTATTAGCTATCTTAGGCTCTACCATGATGTTTGGTTGAGGTTGGTCAACAGAAACCCTACAACAAAACACCAACAGGTCCTCTCAGTCCTCCCAATCAAAGTCCTCAGATGGCACTAGGACACTCCCCAGTGCCCCTAACTCTGAACTGCAATCTGGTGCATATACTGTCATGACAGTAAGAGTGTCCCCTCCTCTGCAAGCTGAAGTCCCACTGAGGTGGCCCTTTTGGTCCCTGGTACAAACTCTAACACAGTCTGGCATTACCAAGTAACAACACATCTGCCTGCTGCCTCTCACCCAAAAAAAAACTCTGGTGAGCAATCAAATTCATCCTCCATCCAGGAATGTACTGTGCGTAGAAGTGAGACGGACTATATCTAGTTTGTAACGCTCAACCTCCCACACAAACTCCAGCTCCTTTTCTCTCCTGAGAGATGACATTCTGTGAACCAAAAGCCAGTTTCTGTTTCAGTTTTCCTCCCAGGTCTGGCTCCAGGAGAGGGCCCAGGTATCTTTATTTTCAGTGAGAAGTTATTGTTCACATGAGACCCAAATGCTGTGACTAGGTTGCCTTTAGAGGTATGTCATTAGGATACTCCTATCCTTTAGATAGGAAACATCAGTATACTATTGTTAAATGTTAAGATTCAACTCTACACCATGCCCAACTCCAGTACTTTTATTTCAACATTTTATCTTCAAAAAGGAACCTATACCCCTTTGCTTTGAGCAAGTAAATGTAAAGTACCTGGAAACTCATTTAGGGAACACAGTTCGAACATTTCTTTCACATGTAAGCTTAACCGTTCATCCATGTTTTAAAAATGCATCAATAAAATTTACTGAAATTATGACATTACTTCTTAATAAATTATGTGATGACACCCAATAAGCTATGGCTTTATGTTCCATTTTTACAAGTAAAATATTGACTGATGTTATTACAAGCTCTGTATAATAACAACAATCTGTCTTTGTATAGCTTGCAGGTATTCATATTCTAGAAATACTGATAAAAACCTCTGAAAAGAGAACTGCAACACAATAACACAGCCATATTGCTCCCCCGTCCTCATCAAACCAATTAGATTTTACCTTCATTTCAATGAACTACTCAAGGAGAGCATGCTGGTCAATGCCAAAGATAGCAATCCATGTCTGCCATCAACAGAGAATATGATTTATGATGTTACATACAAACCTTAGCAGCCATGTATGGACAGTGGAATAACACATCATAGTTATTCATCAGTGGCAGAACAGAGAGAATATAAAAAGCTTTCATAAGGCAGCAGATTGCTGCTGGCGCGCTTGCCATCGAACACACTTGACAGTGTAAACAGATTTGTCGGCCAGCTTGGCTATCACCTCTCAACTAATGGGGTTGAAGAGAAATGGGCACATGGCGCAGATATTGAGCAGGAGTGTTAATCTTGATTCAGCTGTCATTTCCCCAATGAGGTGTTAAATCAATACAGATATGGTGCCCCAGTCCTACACTTCACTTCTAAGGATCAAGTAGAAGAAAGGCAGGGCATTAATGAGGAGTGTGTACTCCACTTGCAGGAGCTTTCTGAGTGAAGACAAATTGTTCAGGCTTTTTATTCAGTCATCTCAGTCATGGGGAGTTTGTTGGAGGCAAATCATGTTACCCCATCCCACAGCAGTGCTCCATCCTTTTTCTTAAGCAGGGTGAGTTCTTAGTGAACCCAATCACTCTCATGTGGCAGCATTCAGCAGGGCACAGCACACCCCTTCTTTTATAAATTTCTCATGGCAAGTTGGCATTTCTTTGCAATAACAATAGCCAGTTCTGCTATAAACCTGTCAAACTAGACCTAGAGTGTGAGTGCAAAGCAGAAAGTTCAGCATTTTCACTTCCAGTCAGCTTTACATACTGTACTTAAAAGAACTTTAAGCCACTTTTTCAGCACTCTCATCAAAGTCACCTCAGGTTTCAGTGTTGCGCATTCGTGTCCCGGAAGCAGAAATTCTCATCATCACAAACTGGATGAATTTGCTCTCTGGTACATTTGCATTGACCTTATTTCGAAACACCTGAAGACTTTTTAGAGCTTTGTGAGAAGAAATTACATTCCTTTATCCATTCGGAACAGGGCAAGAAAAGCTGGTAGCACTTTACCAGTCACATAAAAGATTCATGGATCATTAATCGCTGTTAACGAAACCAATATATTAGTTTGCCTCCTTAAAACACAATAGCATGTAACAACAGCAAGGGACCAGATGTACAAATGAAATTCATTGCAACAGATTGTAAGTATCATTATGGAAAGCAATTAACCTGCCTTTTACTATCAGACCCCCTCTTGCATTTATCTTTTTATAGATGCTTCTTTATAGGTCACTTCACTACGAGAATTTGTTAGAACTACAGTGGGTAAGGACTGGGAGTTTTGGAGCTACTAATTTTACTCACTGTCCACTCTGACTGTGTGGACTCACATGACCCAGGATGAATATTCACCTCTCAAATGAATGACTCAGGCTGTCCAGCCTCATAGAGCAGGTATAGAACTTTTTATTAGGAGCATAATAGATTTTGCCTTTGAAGCACGATGAATTACAACAAAGGGAACCAAGTCGAAAGCTTTGAGCAATTAGTACTTTGATTCGCTACTTTGAAAGAAATTCTTGGCCTCAATCAAAAAAGCAGGAAATAATAAATTCAGTAATTTCCATAAAGACCAGAAATTCCATCATATTGGTATTATTTTTTTTTTTATAGTTTTATAAATCATGATTGTAAAAGGTAATAAAATGCATGGGCTTTATATATAAAGACTGTCGACCACAAGTTAAAGTGAAAAGTGAAAATGACTAATTGTTAATGACATTACATACAGTGCACCATAATGGACCCATCCACCCATGAGTGGCAGTAAACAGCCATACATCCAGCTCCAAGGGAGCAGTTTAAGAGGACAGTGCTTTGCTCAAGGGTACTTTGGGGGACCTACTGGTCTGGAACTCAAACTCACAACCTTCTGAACTTGGGGTCAATCCTCTAACCACTAAGCCACCACTGCCCCAGGATATGCAGGCAATGCAGGCTGATCATTGCAATCAGCTCCTTTTTATTTCATAATCTTTGTCTTCATACCAATATGATACTGCCTGCATTGGTAATTATAGGTTTTTTTGTCTTTTCAACACTAGGAAATGAAACTGAAAGGATTGTGAAGAGAAACACATGGGCCGAGACGAATTGAGAATTGACCACCACACTGAGCTGTAAAGATTGGACGTAAGTCAGATCTAATCTCAGTCTAACAGGGCAATTTCGCTGCTTGGCCTGACAATTGTATCAGAGAAATGCAGAAAACAGGAGGAAGCACTCCAATTAGTTGAGTGAGCTTTGCTTCCAGGTACTACAGACAAACTTCTATTTGTCCAGTAGCAAGACTGTAGTCTAAGGTCTAGGTTTAGTCTTGTGTTTGTACAAACCAATTTATTAACATTATATATGATATGATCTACATGCAGAGACCAGTGTTTTGTACGAGTCATAGTGGAGCAATAGCAATGGTTATAATTCATAGCAATATTGCAATAGCAATAGCAATTGTACCAATGTAAAGGCCTATATCATAGGAAACCTAGGTGGGCTAAAGAGATAAAGGTCATCATATTTAATGTGTAGACACACACACACGCACACACACACACACGTATATATATTGTTAGTGACTAGGACCAAGGACTAGAAGGTTGCGGATTCGTTAAATTCTGGACCACTGGGTTTTCCCAGAAGGAAAAGTAAGTCCCCATCCCCATGAGTAAAGTACAGTCCCCATCACTGCTCCCCGGGTACTAGGTCTGGCTGTCCACCACTGCACATGTGTATGGGGTTGAAATACAGTAAAGGCATTTCATTGTGGTTCACTGTGTGCTGTGCTCACCATGACAAATTGTCACTTGCATTTTCACTTCACTTTTTAAATGCAGTAGAGACCAGTCACCACAAAGATATAAAGCACTGCGTGAAAATCTTTTGTACACACAAACTAGAAAGAATTTTAATTCATTAAGATCTGCATGCAGTGTTCAGCAGCAAACTAAGCACTTCACATTAATAACTGGATATTCAAGTAGTTTTGTCAACTGGTAAAAGCCCCATCATCAGTCATAAGAAGAAAAGAGGAAGCCCTTTCCAATCTGAATTCTAAAAGTGCTGCACTAATATTTCAGGACTAATGTTCATGGTGGTTCAAATATGAACATCACAATTTGTTTTCTGAATGAGTTCATCATTTGTAACTCTTGACAATTCAACTGCATTAGACCTGTAATACCGGAATCACTTAAAATACTAAATTCCTGTTGCAATGGCCCTGAATCAATTATCCTTTCATTACAAACACAATCAGCTATGTTATGTGCTAGAAGGAAATCTGTCATCATTTAGGCAGCTAAAGTCTTCATGTGATGTCTGTCAAGCACACCCAATATGCTACATTCATGCTGTGTTCAAAAGCACTACTACGTTTGGCTAAGCTTGCAAAAGAAGATTGCTGGGTGCAAGTGGGCTGTCAGAAGCAGTTTTTTAATCACTGCAGAACAAAAAAGTCCAGACTAACTTCTGGAGCATGCTGACTCTCATCTCATCTCTTCTTTCTAATGGAGCTAGGAGATTCCATGATGTCTGTATGACAGAGCAGGAACACTGTCTTTAGTTCAGTTGAGTTTAATTTGACAGGAAAAATGTAGAGATACATCTGAGAATTTCCTGTACCTCTGAAGTACATTCACATGGACGGCATTTAGCAGACATTCTTATCCAGAGCCACATCCGTCTCCCTGGAGTAACTTGGGGTTTAGGGTTCAGCAACCCTAGAGCTGGAGGTGACATTCAATCTTGTAACCGCTTGGTCTATAGGTGAGTAGCCTATCACTTAACCACCGCATTTAATAGCAGGAGAAAAGATCTGACTTTTAATAAACCAAATAACCAAAGAGATAAATAAATGACTAAAATTAAAAGAGGAAAGACAGTAGAATTAAACTGTACATAGGCCTTAATTAAATATTTTCTAAATGCATTCATATTTGCCTATTTTCTAATTTCCAACAACTGCAATGTAGACTGTCCTATATAGATTGAAAGTGTCCTTTCTTCTTCTTCTTTCAGCTGCTCCTGTTTAGGGGTCTGTTTCCATTTGTTCCTGTTCTCCCTCTTCCTCCTGCACACTGACCACCTGCATGTCCTCACCCACCACATCCATAAACCTCCTCTTTAGTCTTTCTCTTCTCCTCTTTCCTGGCAGCTCCATCTTCAACATCCTCCACCCAATATAATCCTTGTCTCTCCTCTGGACATGTCCAAACCAACGCAACCTTGCTTCTCTAACTTTGTCTCCAAAACGTCCAACCTGATCTGTCCCTCTAATATACTCATTTCTAATCCTGTCCATCCTCGTCACACCCAACGAAAATCTCAGCATCTTTAACTCTGACACCTCCAGCTCTGCCTCCTGTCTTTTCATAAGTGCCACCGTCTCCAACCCATACAACATAGCTGGTCTCACTACTGTCCTGTAAACCTTCCCTTTTACTCATTCTGGTACTCAGCTGTCACAAATCACTCCAGCCACTCTTCTCCACCCATTTCAACCTGCCTGCACTCTCTTCTGAACCTCTCTTCCACACTCGCCGTTACTCTGAACTGTTGATCCCATTTAAGTGTCCTTTGGTGTTTTAAATACTTGTATTTATTTATTTATTTATTTATTTCCCTAAAGAACATTAAAGTCTCATTAATTGCTTTAAAATGTGCTCTTTAAAAAGTGCTTTTTAAAAATCTGAAATGCCAGATGGCAGAGTGGGTAGCGATGTCACCTCACTACAAGAAGGTTGGAGAAGATAATAGAACCTTTTTATGTTGTGTGGGGGTTCTACACACTTTTTCTTTTATTCTATTCTATCAATCTTCTATTGTGAAAAAGCAAATGGAACTCAAACTATTTTTTTCAGCTTTACTCCAAGAATTCTTTGATTGGTGTCTTTTGAATGAGCTTGGACAAGTACAAGGGTAGAACTCGCGCACTTTTATGTACCAACCAATAATTTTAACCCTTAACTGAATATAGTTTCATGGGACTGAAAACATGAGAATGAGAATGCGGTCCCACGGCACCATCCACCTTAATAAATAAATAAATAGATTAAAATTTTTTTTAAAAAGCATAGATTATTTTCATTTGGGAGCCTTCGGGAATATCAGTCACAAACTAAAGATACAGCCACACAAAGAGCAAATATAGGTCAACTGCTTTGCTTCAAATCATGCAGTTTTGCTAGAGTTCTTTACTACATTTCAGTGGATTTCATTTGGGGGGTGGTGGGACAGTTTCACTCTTATGCTGTTCCTGGGGTTTGAAGAACTCTGAGTCGATCTCTGCCCCCCCTTAGGCAGGAAGGAATGAGCGGCTTTGCAACTTCAAAAAATCTTCAAAGAATTCTAGCAGATCTGTTGGAAAGACTTTGCTGGAGTCCACACATAAACAGGCTGCACTAAAAGAGGTAAAATGAAGGGTGGGGGCTCATAGGTGTCAGCTAGGTGTCAGCAAATAAAAAAAAAATCACTTCTTCCACTCCCACTAAAATACTCACCTAGAGCTGAACCAATATGACATTTATATAACAGCAAGAATGCACTAAACTCTCTGCTTTCCAGAGATAAGTGTCATTTTTGTCCTCTTAAAAGCTTAAAATGACTTGAGTTAGCTGTTTAAAAATATCTCATCAATTGAATTATTATTTGCAATTTTATTTGAAAAGAATAATCATAGTCGAATGACAGGTTAAGTTTCTAGGTCCCTTAAACTAAGGCACTCAGTTGAGTCCATAGAATTCAGTGATGGCTGCATCAGAAAGTGACAGGCTCTCGCTGTTTATTAAGCGCCAAAGTTAAATTGCTTTGCTCCAAACAATTATCATTCCAAGCCATACCAGCTTTCATACTGACACTTGTATAAACCAGCCATCACTATCAGCTCTGATCCATCGTAATTGTCATGGTACACACATTTAAACCATTACTGTTCTGAGCAATTTCACTGATCCATGCAAAACCTCTGCAACACATCAAGTCATTCATGTTAACCTTCCAAACAAAACTACATAATGAGTCAAACCAGCTCATTCTGAGCTGTTTTGTTTGCAGAAACATGTTTGGAGTATCAAACAACACTTCAGAGTAAAATATTGAAGTCCTAGTTAACTACTACTGGCCAGCTACCACAGAAATGACTCTGTTCAGGGGTTGATTTGCATTAAAACATCATTGTCCCAATTTACAGCAATGACAAACCATTTCCCTTTGCCCTGCAAAGATCATATTTACCTCCATATGTGTTTGACATGTGCATAGGAAGTGGTTTTTGATATTCAGAATGTACCAAAATGAATGTTAAAGGCCAAATAGTAATGTTAATAGTTTTCCCAGTAGCTCTGGAATAAATAAATGCTTGACTAAGTAGTGGAAATAATACCTTTGAAAAATGAGCTTTTCTACATCTTCTCAACGCAGAGTCATCACCAATATGTATATATAGGTCACTAACAAAAGTAAAACTGCTACAGAGTGCTGGGAACCCCACGGCCAAAACACAGAAGATTCTAAGTTTGTCCACAGTGCATTAATTGAGGTTCATCAAGGACTGATGCAACATATATATAACATCTGCATCTTATTGACTCATCTCATAGTTATCTCACATTTTATGCTCTCTTTTTCATTTTTCAGCCCTTGGACTTGGAACTCGTTCTGTTTCTTTGTCTCTTCTGATGCTAGGATGTTCACTGTTAGTTCATTTATTTATATATTTATCTGGATGAATAAAGTGAAACAACAGTTGGTGGTGGTGGTGGTCTAGTGGTAGGATACTTGGCTCTATGGCTCAAAAGGTCCCAGGTTCAAATCCCACCTCTAGCACTACCACCACTGGGTCCCTGAGCAAGACCCTTAACCTTGAGTGTCTCCAGGGGGACTGTCCCTGTAATTAGGACATGGAAGTCGCTCTGGATAAGAGTGTCTGCTAAATGCTGTAAATGTAAATGTTATACTTGACATTGTCTTTTTTCAGAAATCCTACTCTTCTAAACTCCAAAAAGATTAATAATATGATTAACAAATAAATAACTAGAAAATAAATGGTCATTCTTGCTTCGGGGTTGCCTCTTGGTAGACGGACTTTGTCTATTTTTTTTTCTTTTAAGTATGTACATCTGGCACTGCAGGAAGAAACCGTAATATTGTCCCAGTCTGTTTATATTTATACAAGATCGCAGCCTATAAACCACAATGTGCTTTGAAAGAACAGTTTTAATTGCTGTCTATTTAATAAAATGATTATTATGTAAGACTATAAGTATAGGGGGCAGTGGTGGCCAAGTGGTTCGGGCGTTGGCCGCATGATCGGAGGATCGGGGGTTCGAACCCCTTCCCAATGGGTTGCCCTGAGATACCCTTGAGCGAGGTGCCGTCCCCGTCACGCTCCTCCCTGCGATGGGCTGGCGACCTGTCCAGGGTGTGTCCCCTGTCCTTCGCCCTGTGTTTGTGGGTTGGACTCCAGCACTCCCCCGCAACCCCATTTGGGACAAGCGGCAGAAAATGACTGACTGACTATAAGTATATCTAACGTAATGGTAAAAAACAAAAAAAAGCTGCATGTTGTTTACTAGTTTGACTGACTCCAACTGTACAATACTATAACAGTCTTGATCCTCCTTACATTTTTATTTGTATATTTGAGGAACTGTTTTGTTTTTGTTTTTGTTTTTTTATTGATATTAAAGCTTGCAAGAATTATACAAACTCTTATTTTCTCATGCTTCCATTTTGCAAAGTATAATGTTTAGAACGGACTCTTAAAAATGCAGAGATGTGAAGTGAGTCAGTCATACAGAAATCGAGAGGAAGCCCCGCAGAGGACTAAGTGTTAGTGACTTGTTATTCCGACCCACTTGACTAACTGTAGCCTACCGAAGTTTTCTATTACTCATAAGTGAATATTTAAACAAGCAAAGTGAGAAGTAGAATAACCACTCTTCATCTCCGGCAAGACCCTGCAAGGTTTCAAGGTCAAAGGAAGAAGCATTGCCGAAGTGAACGCAAGCCCACTCAGGGTGTAAAATGTGCACTCAACAGTGAAAGATTCCTCTTGTCCCCACTGACCGTGAGGTTAACAGCAGTGTAAGTAGACTGAGCACAGATGTCTCTCTTAAACAAATACTAGTGGTCAACTACACTTACAAAGTGCTTAGATGGAGGAAAAAAAGGGAAAGAAAGACAGCATTGATTCGGCATTGCCTCTTATTGACTGAATAAATGTACTGCTCTGATTGTAAAGTCAGTCAAAGCTGATTATAAAGTCAGTCAAAGGCACCTTGACAAGTGCTTGGACTGTCCCACTCAAGGAAATACTGCGTATAAGCTCCTTAAGATAATCACATAAAGTAATAAGGTCGGAAACCCTTATTTCCCCTTGTTTGACAAAATGAGTGAAGAAACAGTCGTTAGGCTTTTGCTTAAGTGCGTTATCTAATTCAGCATGTCTTGTGACTGAGGACCCACACTTCTGCATTGAACTCTGTGCATAAATATGGCAGAATTTGAGCACAACAGAAAGAATATGAAGAAAACTACAAATAAACTCTCTAATCAATATTACCCCAGAAAATGAGGGCTTCCATCGTTTATTTATGAAACTTCATACCCGGCCCAGTTGTGTGATTTATCACTTTCTCCTAAGCCATCCATGCTGGGAGGCATATGCATTATAGCACTATTGATGGCATGCCAGAACGTAAGAATATTACAGGCTTTTTTCATTATTTCTAAGAAAGAGGAGTTGTTTAGTGACACTCCTCAGTGCGAGCAGAAGCGACACAGTCGCAGCATTTTAATTATGGCAAGGAGAATGAAAAGAGCGCTAAATATTGCGCACATCCAAAATCCTCCGTGAACTGTAACAGAAATTTAGTGGGCAATCACAGAGCCTGCATTTCAGTAAGACATAAAGAGACGAGCTGGAGGAGGACATGGCCGTAAACTTTATTAGTGCTTTAAGTTTGACTGAGGGCCTGTGCCAGACGAGATGAATAATGAAAGCATCGCAGCGTGCCTCTTCCCTAAAATGTATTAGCCTTCTTTCTCAGCAGCCTCTTTCTGTGGTCATGATTTTTGATGAGTTCAACACATAGGAGTGGGAGAGCTGCAGTTCAGAGGCCCCCAGCTGCTGTTACATAACCACCGATGTTGAAATATTAATCAGCCAAAGCTCCGGACGCCTGTCCACATGAAGCTAGGTGCTGAGCAGCCAGCTTTTCCATCAGCCTCCTCGGTGGCATGCAGGTGGCACGCCTACCACGGTTGGGTGTGTGTGTACATGCGGGTGTGTGTGTGTGCACATGTTTATGTGAGTGTGACCAGACCTTCTGCTGGTGTGCATTTGTTATCATTCTCTGAGATGTTTCCATATTTGTATGGAGGAATGGCTGAATGTGATGAAGCTGCATTAAACCCACTCAGGCTGTCTGGAAGTAAAGTGCATTTCGCTGATGTGCAAATCCACCGTCTGTCCTCTACAAAAAACCACAGTGTAGTTCCTTAAATGGAACGTGGCAAGACAGCAGCCCTTTTCACAGTTTCACTGTTTAATCCACACAAAGGCCGTTGCATTCTTTTAGTCTAATGGCCTACAGGACGTTTTTCAAATCAAACCGGCACACAATTAATACACCTCCCCCCTTTCTTGTAAGTTCTTTGATGTGTAGTGACTGGGTCAGGGCTGAAGCCATTCTCTAAGTGGATTGTAAAAGTGGTACATTAACTCCGACTCTGCACTTGCAGTGCCATTCCAGGCCTCCAGTCACAAAAGCCCCCCAAACAGGGAGGAGAGTGTTTGGGAACGATAAGCATGGGATGGGTGGCACGGTGATGATTAGAAAAAAATGTTATTGAGGAAGAACTGAGTCATTTATTTTCAGTGATAGGCAGTGGTGGGAATAGCACTCAAATCCTTGACTGGAATGAAGTCAAGAACGACTCTGAAGGAAAATTATTCAGTCAAATGAAATTAAAAGAGAAAGTGACCCTTCATTTTCAATAAAGTGCCAGAGTTCAAATGAAATGAAGTATCAAGAAGTATGCATGTTCGTTACACGGCTTAGCATGTTGATGTCACCTTGGCAGCTGTCGTAATTAAGTAGCCATGCTGGCAAAACAAACAGCCAGAACCCATTTCAGAGAAAGATGGTTTTGCTACGTTCAGTCAAATTAAAAAGTCGTGTGCTGGGATGTGGTAAATGAAAAGCATACAATAAAATCTCTCCGACAGGGCACATTATAATTCTTATTACTGTGGCTATAACACATCTCAAATTGTGCCTTAAGCTGATTTTTCATCAGCCGTAATTAACATGAGTCTATTTTTTAGAAACGTCCAATTTGGTGAATGTGTGCCACTTACTGTGAAATTGTAAAAAGAATTCAAATGGGAACAGGTGGACCAAAGGAGACCTCTAAGGGTTCATTAAGATCTGGTGATTTTACAGGATGATGAGTTCTCACAGTGAGATAATTACAAATATTCTGTACTAAAATGTGTGAGGATGAATTAGAATATTGAGGTCAGGTCTGTCAGACAAACCTCCTTAATCGCTTCAGTTACTTCATGGGTAGCTTTACTTGATCAGGCTGCAGAAGAGGGACTTCATCTAGAAGTCAAATAGATCAAGCCGAGATTCAACTTGCAAAATAAGACTGAGAATCTACACAGACTCCAAAAAAACTCTGTCTATCAAGTGTAACCCCACTCACAGATACAACGAATGCATTAAAGCCCCATTCTAGTAGGCAGCAATTTCAGTTTTACACCTCAGCCCCTGCTTGTTGCATAGAAACAGATATTTTGACCACAGAAAACAGAATCACATACAGATCTGCACAACATACTATTACACCCCCTACAGTGTATATGTATTGGTATGAGGAGCACACCCAATATCCTTGTTACATCTCTCAACCTCTCTGCCTACTTTCCCTCAGCAATGGTAGTGTTTTAGCTGTGAGCTTTAAATGTGCTTATCGCAGCATTTATGCCTAAGGCCTGTCATCTCCACCACAATGCCAGTACATTCCCCCCTGCCTGTGATCTGTCTTTGATCACACCTCTCCTTCTGATGAATGGCACTGCGTCGCTGAGTAAATATCCATTTAACGGTGAGCAGCTGTCTCTGGGTAGCCCAGGCTGGGGAGCGAGTGCAGATCAAGAGCGCTGACTCTAGGCCAGCAGGAGATAGCATTAGCCGTTAAGGAGAGATTCGTCCATTATTCATAGACCTGTACTGTGAACAGGTGACTTTCTGATCCTCGACTGCAAACAAAATTGGTTATGTAACTAAGCAGAGCTCCATTGAAAATGTGCAAGGAAGCAATGATTTTTTTCTTGTACTCTGGAGGGAGGTTGGGGTTGGTGCTGGTAAACTTGATGACATATGTGGTTTCAGAAGGATTTTTAAAGGTTTTTAAAGATTTCAAACATTTCTGGCAAGCCTAATGGAAAAAAGTGAAAGTGACTATTTGTCATTGTGAAACACAGCGAAATGCTTCCTCTGCATTTCACCAATAAACAAACGCAGCAGGGGGCAGCTACTTAAAGTGCCTGGGGCGCAATCTTGGGGAGGGCACCTTGCTCAAGGGTACCTCAGGGCAACCTACTGGTCTGGGATTCAAACCCACGCCATTCTGAGCCTGGGGCCTCGTCCCTAACCACTAGGCCACTGCTGCCCCGCTATGGAAAGTGCAGATAGATCTTTTTCTGTCTACACAATGGCATCAACAATGTAGCTTACTAACTCACTCACTCATTTTCAGCGCATCACAGGGTAGATTATTAATCTTGCTCCAAATTTCTTTGAGAATAAATATCCAAATCTGAAAGCAAGCTGAAGATGAAATCACATGCTATAGTAACTCACCTCTCAAACTGGTTAATACCATTTTAACTTTCTAGTTAATCCTGAAATTCTGTTGAATCCCCAGTTGAAACTTAATACATGCTGAGACAAATAAATGATTTGTTTCTGAAGAAGAAAGGCTTTTGGGATGGTTTTCACACTCTCCCTTTTTGTCATCAGTATCTGTTTTTTTTTCTGCATTGTCTGAATCCATTGCTCATTTGCACATTTCTATTTTCCCCCTCAAGTGTTCATCAAAACAGTGCTGTTTAACATGCATCAAACTGAAATATTACCCTTCATAACAAAGAGCACCCATGTTGGGAAAATGCTGGATCTTGGAAAATGGAAAAGCCACATGATCATTCAAAAGGCTTGAAATGATGAAGTATCAAGAGAACATTTAAAAAAAAAACATTTTAAAATGGAGATGAAATTATGCGGCAAAATTAAAAGCTAAAAAATTATTGAGAGACACTTGTTAATTTTGAATTAATTAATTCAAATAAATGGCATTATGTTAGCGTGAGCTGGTGGACTAGCACAGAATCCATGGTTGCATTCTGTCATTAGCCAATCACAGCACAGCATACACAGAGAAAGTGTAAATTTGGAAAAAATGGCTTTAAATTATATTTCACCCTTGCTTACTGCTCATGGGGAAACTCTTTCTAAAAAGGTCCATCGACTGCCTCACAACACACTACATTAAACAAACTAATTGTTCATGTTGTCATGAATAAAAACACTGATGCTCATTTTATCAGATACAATTCTTAGATTTACAATTTTAGTTTACAATTTTAAGGATTATTGTAAACTAAGTGCTTAAAATGTATGAATGTTCCAGGCACAGCAGCAGTGATGGGGCTTTTACACACTGGGTTACACTGATGAATGGAGCAAATAATTGTGCAAGAGCAAATGAGCAGCAGTATTTAAGTGAAAGACCACAATATGCCACTTGTTTCTGATAAGAATAAGTATGAATGTTTGATTTACTGTTTCCCTCATTTTGTACGTACTATATAGTTTTTCAAGATTTAAACCATTTGCTGTTCAGTTTTTAAAGTTAGCAAGCATTGTATTTTACTTAAACTTGATCATTAAAGATAATTCATCCCGTGCGTGCTGGTCGAAACTGAATTGGAAGGTGTGTTGCAAAATGTGTAGCACATTTTTTCTCACTTATGTACTTATGTCTTACACCAACCCTCATTTATGGAAAACCTTGTTGCTGCAAAACAATTATTTCCTGCCAGTCAAACAGTGATATTAGGTAGGTTAAAGTGAAGAAAATAAATGTTTTACAGTAACAGGCTGCAGAGTGCCTAGAAATTTGAAGGTGTTGAGATAAATGGGTCCCAAGCACTCAGTATTCAGAATCACCTGTCTAGTAATAAACGGCCTGATCACCTGTAATCATCTGCACCTGTTTCTTCACTGCTTCATGCCTTTAGTTAGGTGCCTCTAGGTATCTGTCCTTCAGGAAGTCTGGGGAGCTATTGCTTAATAATATATATAATAATATATATAATATATATAATAATATATATATAATATATATAATAATATATATTATTATATATATGTTTGTGTTTGTGTGTGTGCGTGTGTTTAGGATGGATATACTGATTTTAATGCCATTAAATATCAAAATGTAAAACTTAACCTAAACAGCATGTGAAAGTGACAACCCTTGTCATTGTGAAACGCAGCACAGCACAACTAAATTAAGCCTCTGCATTTCACCCATACACACGTGCAGCAGAGGGCAGCTATTGAAAGTGCCTGGGGAGCAGTGATGGGAATGGTACCTTGCTCAAGGGTACCTCAGGGCAACCTACTGGTAAGGGCTTTGAACCCACAATCTTCCAAACCTGTGGCCAACTCCCTAACCACTGCTGCCGCATGTGTGTGCTGTATTTAAGCAGAGGGATTATAATTAATGTATGTAATTTAATAATGATATATAATGTGCTATTCATGTACAGTTAAGAATTGCATTAGCTTAGTAATTATGAAGTTATGACAACCTGCCACTGACTGGCTGAAATGAGCAAATGAAGCATTCAATTACAATGCAATTAGGATGTGATAACAATGTAAAGGTAATGAATGTACCCTGGAGTTTTATTCTTGCAGCCTTCAAGCCCCTAAAATGATCAAGTCAGTTTAAGGTGCATATCAGCATGACCTCAGCATGGGGCTTACCTTAAACAGGCGGAGGATGTTAGCAACCATGATGGACACTGAGCTAGATGAGGCGCCAATCACTCCTACAACTCTCTCCGGCTTGGTAATGATGGGGGACCCGCCTCCCTGACACTTCACATCTGTCCCGTCCTTCTCTATGAGAGCCTGGACAAAAGTGAGAGACTGCTCAAGAGCGTGAGTGTCCCGCGAGCAGGTGTCCAGAATACGGGCCCCCAGAGTGATGTTGGGGAGCAGCTCATGATCGTTGTTGATGCGATCCAGAGCAAAGAGCATGGCTTCCAAACGATGAATCCCCTTCTCCTTCTTCAGCTCCCCACAGGGCTTTCCATTGTGGCCACGTGCATGCACTGGAAACAGCCCTCCAAGAGAGATGTCACCATCGATGCGAATGGAGTTCAGATGTGTATGTCCTGGGCCTTTAAGTTTTACAGCCAATGTAACCAAGAAGAGACTGAGAAGAATCAGCAAACACAAACTAAAACGAATGGTCTGCTCACCCATGTTGACCAAGGTAGGGAGAGATTACTGGTTTCGTTTGTAAATCAGAAAAGTCTTTCTGTTATTAACGCTGATCAATAGACGAGCCCTTAGAAGTAGCAGTGTCTTTTAAGGTTCATTTTTAGATCAATCAACTTGAAATGCGCCTAAGCCAGGTAGATCTTCCAGTACACGTTTTGTCACAACTGTCTTTCTCCATCCACATTGATACTTCTCAAATGAGCCTCGGGATTAACCACATCATTGATCCACAGGATTTTCAGTCCCTTTTTTTTCCAAAGGAGATGAACAGAGGTCGGGCTTTGAGGCCGAAGAGCTTTTTCCATCAATGACTCGTTCCCTAGAGGGAAAAAAAAAAAGGTAGAAAAACAGGTCAAAGGAAAGTAAGCAAGTCAGATGTTCATCTACTGCTATGGCCACTGCAGAATTTTAACTTCACCCCTTCAGTGTTCATTCACAGCTTCTCACTGAAAACAGTTTTTTTTTTTCTCTCTCTCTTTTTCTCTCACACATCCCCTCCCTCTCTGTGTATCTTGAATTTAAAAGGTTGCTATGGGCTCCCAAGGTCGGAAGGAATGAGTGTAAGCTCCTGCATGTCTCTTTTCAACATTCTGAATGAAGGACCTGCATTCTGATGAACCGCTGCTATGCTATGTGTTGTAATTTTGTGTTTGGCAGCACACTTTAATTCTTGACCATCACAAAAGACAATCTCTCAAGGAGAAAATAAACTTTAGTGATAGGAAATTCCTCCACCTTAGATACAGGCTTTATTCTAGTTTTTAGTCGTATGTTATAATACTGAAGCTGATTCATTTACCCCAGTTGTTTAAATATGTTAACCTAAAGCTATTGTTAAACAGTCCATTGAAGCTGAAACTGTACACGAGTTCTTACATGAAAATAATTGCAATGAAAGATTGTTATGAACGAAAACAGGCTAGTATGCATTTAAATAAATATATGAACTACTATGCCATGCCTTGCTGGGAAAATCCACTGGAAAGCAGAGATAAGATCTTAATAGGATAGAGTGATGAAAAAGACATAAGAGAAAGTACAGGCACAAAAATCAATATCTGCATCTTAAGTGCAAAAATGAAAAAAATAGCTAAATGTTAAGGTCTAAGAGGAGGGGAAAGTGCAGAGGGAAAAAAGGACAAGCCTCAAGGCGTACACCTGTGGTTTTTATTCTCATTTGAAAACTGCTGAAAGAGAAAAAAAAGACAGTTTATCAAAAGTTAAGAGCAAAAAATAAAAAGAAATCTCCATGCTGCCTTTGGAGGGTCTAGCTTTAAAGCCGCACACTTAGAAGCACCTCAGAGAATATCAATGAAGAAAAACAGATGGAAAAGAAGCAAAAGTGGGCTATCAATACAAATTGCATGCTGGTTCATCAAGTGGAAGCGTTTGTAGCCATACCACCATTGGAGTGAATGGAATTTTCAACACATTTGAAAGTCTGCAGAAAACCCGTCTCCGCGCTCTCAGGTGAACTGCATTGCCATTCATGTGCAAACATCACATTCACATCTCAGCAGAAATGGGCCATTTGTACACAAGACGCTTGTACAAGAAACAAACCTTGCAACCAATGTGTTACACTGCCTATCGAAGGTTCCCCCTCCAAATGTTAAACTTTCATCAATGGTTCCATTAAAAACTTGGAAAACTTATTTGAACTTTACATTTTGTGAAAGCTCATAGATAGAAAGAGTCAAATCTGCCAAAAAAGTAGGAGCCCTAACTTATTATCTAGACTGCGCTTTCTAATATTTACAAAGATCTGAAATTTCCACTATAATATTGCATTTACATTTGCGGCATTCAGCAGACGCTCTTATCCAGTGCGACTACCATGTCCTAATTACAGGGACAGTCCCCCTGGAGACACTCAGGGTTAAGGGTCTTGCTCAAAGACCCAGTGGTGGTGGTGCCAGAGGTGTGATTCAAATCTGGGACCTCTTGATCTAGAGGCAATTACCCTACCACTAGACCACCACCACCCCATTTGCCTTCAACAAATCCTTCCACTGGTGATAGCATTCACATAATTCAACAATACCCTTCATGCATGTGTTCTGCAACACAGCTCTGTGTAATATCTGCTTCTAACCCATTAAGACACAGAATTCTATGCCAAGAGGGGAAACCAAGATGGTGGAAAACCCACTGCAATAATTTATCTCAAACAAACAAACAAGCAAAAACAAACTCAACAAAGAAAATCCAACAGTGTTTCTGAAGGAAATAGTCAGAGCATGTGTGTTCAGTAAGAGCTGAAAAGCTCTACTGAGAAAGTGTTCACATACTGTAAATATGGCACACGGCTGAAATGAAATCCTATAGGAATTTTGAGGAGACTGCTTATAATAATAATCTAGTAGTGTTTTTAATTAAAACCTCCAGATAAATTGCATTATGTAAATTAAGTGTTTTTACGGAAAGAGGCAGCTTTTTAGCTTGAAAGATATTTTAGATGTTTTATACGTTTAGTCACGAAAATGGCCTTCAGACTCACACACGTCCAAGTGCGGCTGATGAAGTCGTGCCACTTCCTTTTCAGAATTAGAAAAGCAAGAACAAGTTAATTTTGGCTCAAAGTAAGGCAGTTTAATGAAAACACTTAGTTTACTTCACAGATTCCAGGGATGAATCAAACAGAAACGGGTGAAGATCAGCAACGGGGGAAGATGAGCTTCAGCCCTCTGAAGGAACTGTGTTGTTACTGAAGCTCCAATGTCAGAAACACTTAAATACTAATGATGGTGCACTTTCACAAACAAAACACTTTTTATGCTCTTAAGAAACTTTATTATCATTAGAAGAATATTAAAAAAAAGATTAAGAAAAATGTTCTCAAGCTTAAAATCCTTCACATAATGAAAAGGTTCTAATGTTCCTTAAACTGAAGTAGAAGCTCTATGGGTAGGTCCTTCTAGGTTTTAAAGGTTCTTTAGGAAATTCAGAGTGGTTCTTTTTTAGCATCGCTCAAATAAACTCACTCCCTTAATTTATGTACATGTTTATGTTGCACAGATCCAAACTTTTACATCATCCTTACATCCTGAAAATCATGAGGACCACACACATACACAAACAGAGAGAGAGAGAGAGAGAGAGAGAGAGAGAGAGAGAGAGAGAGAGAGAGAGACATCCCTGTTTAACAGCATTTAAAAATTTGAAATGAATGCTTGGGCATCTGGTTTGAACACCGCATCGTATCCTGGAACTGAACTAAACTAGTGTCAACTAGGTCAGCCAATTCCAGGCAGCATTAACATGTTCTTGAATTTATCTAACTATAGACCTGAAGAAGATCAAAAAGCAGGAAAATTGGTTCAAAGTCACAATGTACTTTTTTACTGAAAACCATTCCAGGCTGCCCATGACGATCTCTTCCCTGATGGCTCTTTTATTTATACAATATTTTTATGTTATATATTTTTGAAACACCAAGGATGAGCAACTGGAACTGGATGGCCATCTTTCAAGAGTTTTGAGGTTTTTTCTATTCTAAATGTGAAATCACTAAAAGTTGATTGAACTAATCTGTCATGCACTATTTATTTTTACAGGGCTAAACAAATCTGCTGAAGCCTTGTTTGGATGCGTTTCATCCACCACCACGTCCTCTAAACGTAGGCGTTTGGCCCCAGCTATGAGCCATGCTTTATTTGTATAAATTGGAATGCATTTTTAATCCATTTTTTTGAGAAACAAGTGGGCAAAACAGTTAAAGCAATAATGAAATTTGCATGGCCTTCATTAAAGAACGTTTGCTGTGAGAGTGAAAGGGTCAGATTTTCATTCGGCATGCACATGCAGGCCTTCATAATGCATAAACATGACTCTGTAAATGAATTGCTCTCACCTGCAGCTGTACAACAGGGATTGCTTGGGTTAGTTTATTTTCAGATCTTGTTTAAACTATAAATGATTTCAATCCCTACAGTGATAATGCACTGCTTTTTAATAAATAAAAGCAAATCATGGTGCATAACTATCACTGCTTTCAGTTCCTACATGAACATAGTATGGCAAGCCATTTTACTCACTCACTTTGCTATCACATGGCAAAAGATAGGGAAACACCCTAGACAGGTCACTAGTCCATCATAGGGTAGACATACAAACACACTCACACAAACCTACAAGGAATTTAGCATTTCCAGTTTGCCTGACATGCATGTCTTTGGATGGAGGGAGGAAACCAGAGCTCCCAGAGAAAACCCACACGGATACGAGGAGAATATGCAAACTCCACACAGAAAGAACCCGGACCGTCCCGCCTACGTAATTAACCCAGGACTTTCTCACTCTGAGGGGACAGTGCTACCCACTACGCCACCTTCCCGCCCCAAGTCATTTTAGCCTTTCATAAACGTTTTATTGATTTCAGAAACTAAATTTGAATGAATTCGGGCAGCGGTGGCCTAGTGGTGAGGGAGTTGCCCCCGCATCGGAAGATTGTGGGTTCGATTCCCTCACAAGTAGGTTGCCCTGAGGTACCCTTGAGCAAGGTAGCATCCCTGTCACTGCTCCCCGGGCGTTTTCAATAGCTGCCCACTGCTGCATGGTGTTTGAGTGCATGGGTTAAATGCAGAGGTCCAATTTCGTTGTGTTTCTCTGTGCTGTGACCTCGCAATGACAAGGGTTTTCACTTTCACCTTTCATAAGCTTGTCATTGATACTTGAAAAAATTTTATTTGGTACATAAAAATATAATTGACTTTGAAACTTCAAATACATTTTTTATTTATTTTATTGATAATTATACTTTTTCTAATTGAGATCGTAATTCCAAGTCACCATGCTGGGGTGGTGGTCTAGTGGTAGGGTACTTGCCTATGGACCTCTGAATCAAAAGATCCCAGGTTCAAATCCCACCTCTAGCACTACCACCACTAGGTTCCTCAGTAAGAGCCTTAACCCCGAGTTGCTCCAGGGGGACTGTCCCTGTAATTAGGATGTGGAAGTTGGATAAGAAGTCTGGATAAGACCATCTGCTAAATGCTGTAAATGTAACGCCACTAAACTTCCCCATGCTTTTATTTTCGGAGCTTCTTTTGAACTAAAAAGCAAGCAGAATAAAATGAGCTATATTTCCCATTCAAACTGGTTGATCCCAACTCTGCTTCAGCCTGTTTCTTCTCTCCACTTTCCCACCTCCTGTTCTATTAGTGTAATACAGAGCACCGGCATGCTTCACCTCTAGCATAGTGGTACTTCAAAGAATTACAACCTAGTCTCTGAAGTACCTGTGAAATGCTTTTTCAACACTGCAAAATGTGCTTTGATATAAGAGTGACCTATGAGGAAATCCTCCCTCTGGGAATGAACAGTTGCAATAAGAGGTCACACTTGGCTTTTTTAGGGATACATGAGCAAATCACCTTTTGTCCACAACCACAGAAATATAAGAGTGTATGTGAGCTGTGCTTTCTGATTTTTGTAGAACCAGTAACCTTTATTATACAAAGAAAACCAGCTGAATCCAAATCTGTCTTTCACAGACATATAATATTTGGAATAAAAACAGGCTGATTTACAGGCCTACGTACAGGGCTCCCTTTAAAACAAGTGAAACATATAGAGACATATGGAGTCATTCATAATTTATTTAAAAAGGTGGCCTTGTATTTACAGAGATATTTGAAATATATGCACCCTATTTTTCACTGATAAACAGTTTTGTTGGCACGCATATAAACTCAACAATATTTTTCATGACAATTTCTCTAAGGATCATGGTTGGAAATTTGGAGAACAACAAACTGCCTCCAAAACTTTAATTAGAAGCCACCTCAATGCCAACTAACTATTTGGAAGACGTGCCAGTAGAGCAATTCTTCTTTCATTGAATCACAAATGTAAGCTCCTAGACATTAACCTTGTCTGGAATTGGGTTTTATTTACTGAAATATAGCTTCTTGGTAGCAGAGATAATCCTCAAGCTCTGAGGATGCTATTAACAGTATCTATGATTAACTGCAGTATTGTAGACAACAGAATTTACGTTAAAAACTTTTTAAATTCAACTTCCTTTTTTATTTTTCAGTGAAATACATCAAAATACAACCTCTGCTTTTTTCCCACATGCAGCAGGGGGCAGCTTTTTAAAGCGCCCGGGGAGCAGTGATGGGAACATTACATTGCTTAAGGGTACCTCATGGCAACCTACTGGTCTGGGATTCAAACTCTGGACCTTCCTATCTTAAGGCATTTTCCCTTACCATTAGGGCACCGCTGCCCCCACACACTTTGAATACATTGTCCCCCAAAGGACACATACTAAACATCTCAAACGCATGGACTAAAGCAATACATACATCTCATGCTCTGCCAAATGCCAGACATGCCATATATCCATCATTGTGCACATAAAAGCCACCTGATGCAACTGTGAATATCATAACATAAACTCTACTCTATACCCATTATAACACATTCCCATAGTCACCAAGAGTTTAAAAACAGGCTGTAAAGTGGACAGATGTTTAATGTGCATATAGTAGAGGGGACAAAGCTTTCATCAAAGCAAGCCCTCTTGTTTGCAAGTGTCCTACATCTGAATCCACAAGGGACCAGAGTGCAGAACAGTGTCGTGGATGTTCTGGGTCATAACATGCACTTTCCTCCTTACGGCTGTAGAAATAAGATCCAATAAATTTGGGACAGGAAGACTAATTATTTAAGTGCCTGTAAGGGAATTTTTAATGGTATTCTAAATTTTGGGACAGAAAGTATACTGAACAGGGTATAGTGGAGAGGAGGAGGTTGCACTGGCATTTCTATTTTAGGATATAAATGAGACTCTTTGCTGGCATTATTTTAAATGACCATGTGAGGTTGATTTAAGCTGGGGTTATTTTCTACAGGTGTGACAAGGTATTTGGAAGCCCTGACATACCTTTACTCTCTACCCATTAATGCTGGTTGGGCTGTGGGGATAATCATATGCTGTGGGATTGCAGTTTTTCTGTTGTTGAATCATCGACAGTCCATGTTATGAATGCAGGTATGTGCTTTGAAAGGCAATCGTTACAGCTTTACATCTTTAGATGTAGCATAAAAACATGAGGGGCTGATTGGATGTCTGCAAATGCAACTTAAAAACAAAAAGTTTAAGTAGGAGCAGCTACAATAAAGTTTAAATTAGTTTGCATTTAAAAATTCAAGTCTTCGTTTTATGTTTGTCTTCTGCATGCTGATAGAGTACATTGTGGAAAGACATGTGCCACAGTCCTGTAGAATATGGACACCTGTAGTATTAGTATGAGGATTTAGGAGAGTTGTTGATCATTTGTACTACTGTTGAAAGATGAATATGAGCAGGAACTTTACCTGAACTTTCTGCTGGTGTGCTAAATGTGCTAAATGCAGAACTTAAATTAATGAGAAAAAGGGCAATTAAAGTGCCAACAAAAGTTCAGTGGATGGAGATTTTTGGACTTTAAAGTGGGCCCTAATGTCAATGTTCCCCAACAGTGGGAAACAAGAGACAGGCCACAGCGCAGACTCCCTTTATGTCCATGTGCAAACTGTAAGGGATCCACAAAGTATCGGGAGGGAGACATTTAAAAGAGCAGCTTAGCAAAAAAATGTATTGTCCTCATTTACACTTCTTCTTCATGATCCAATTTTGCTCTTTTCGTTTTAACCAGAGTTTAGTCTAAGTCTAAGTCTAACATTGCATTACATGTAATTCATTTATGAGATACTCTAATCCAGAGCTAATTACAATTCCAAACTACAGGGACAGTGCTCTGGAGCAACCTGGGGTTAAGCTCCAGGATTTTGCTGAGGAACCCAATGGTAAAAGTGCTGGAGTTGGGATTTGAACCTGCGCCAGCTTGGTTCACAGGCAAGTATCCTACCACTAGACTACCACAACACAACAGTCATCCAAATTTAACTTCAATCTGCTCATAACCCATCCGGCAATGTGATTTTTGACACCATGCTCTACATTCAGCTGTGATACTGAATAAAACTTCAATGTGTAGCCAAATGCCTTGTTAGTTGATTTGGTCTGCTTTCACCAATCACTTCTGGAGTAGGAGTGCTGAGGCAATGACTGTCATAAATATGGAGGAATCTGATGGCAAATACAATGTGAATACCAGTCCTGATGTTGTCTGAAAAATATGCTTCTAAATATAAATTTGCACTCCAAACAAGCTGCAAGCTTTTTTCCAGATGTGTTGCAGATTGTAGAGACTTCAGGAAAAGCAGAGCATTACAGCACTCAGGTTTTTGCACAGGTTTTATACATTTAAGCATTTATTCCTTGCCAGTCCAAACAGGCAGGCACTGTTTTATATGAGACTCGCTCTTGTTCAGGGTTCAACTATAAGAGCTTGTTAAAGGCTGAGAAGAATAAAATATATTTTGTCTTTCCCTCACTCGGGAGCAATTTGAGGTCCGCCAAAGATTTTGAATGGTGTTAAAAGCATTTCATAGGTCATACATGGCCTGGTTGACAAAGAAAGCGCAAATGACTGTGTCATTAGCATAAAAGTGCAATCTACAGAGAGGATCCAATTTCATTAATGTACAAGGTGAACAATCCTGGACTCAATATGGAGCTCTGCAGGACTCCATTAGTGACCTCTAAGAACTTCGATTGTAAGCCACCACAAGCTTTACACCGATTTCTATCAGAGATGCGCTTCTGAAACCACTTACATACTGTATGAAGCAAAAACAAGAGAACACCATTCAAATCATCTACTGTGTTAAACACTGTGAAAAGACTGATAGAGAAAGGATAGATTAGTTAAGAGAGCATATAAAACCTCATTAAGCACAAATGAGATGCAATTATCACACTATAAAAGTTATATGCTTGTTACAATCTGAAAATTTAAAAATGAGCTGGACAGCTTCTGCCTATATGAAACATGAGCTTTGCTATATGCTACACAGACATTCACTAAAAGATAGCAAATCCAATGTTAGGATTCAGAAGACAATCAATGGCTTGGCTCTCTGACTCCAAAGGTCTCCAAAAGAGTCACTCCAACCTCCAAACTCCATTCCAACTCCTGCTGCACTTTTTGGGGCTCAGGATTGCATGGATGGTTGACAGGACTGTGAACAGAAAACATCCTTTACTGTGTCCAGGGCAGCATTATCTCTGCCTTGACCTCACCCCTGCCTTTTGGTTTTTCTTTGGTTCAGCTTAGCTGCCTTTACTCTCCTTTTCTCCTTTTCTCTCCTGCATCCTCACTGTCCTTGTCCTCCCGCCAACTGCAATATGGCAGAGATGTTACCAAGCTATTAAAAACTATTAAATAACATGACAAAATCACAGCAAACAAGCAGGAAAATACTTTTAAGTAAATGATAACGCAGTTTGATGGGTGGTGTTGGAGGA
This sequence comes from Hepsetus odoe, assembly GCA_017165825.1. Lineage (NCBI taxonomy): Eukaryota > Metazoa > Chordata > Actinopteri > Characiformes > Hepsetidae > Hepsetus > Hepsetus odoe. Next base: position 26,674,838 of record CM029366.1, on the reverse strand, counting down.
AATACTGTATGAATAACATGGCCAGATGGAAACAAAAGCTGTATCTGACTAGACAGGCATGGCTGCAGGGAACTGAGGCATTTCTGCCAAAGAAAAAAAAACGTGTGTGTGATATAGCCAGCGTACTGCGTCAAGCTGAAAAGACAACTTTTGTGCAAATACTACATGTACACTCTCAAAGAGAAACCAGGAAGAAAGCCATGAAAAAATCCTCCATTTTTAAGATCATATCTACTGATAACCATTTAACTGAGTACAACACTCCTTTCCTAATGATGTAAGAACTGACCTTCACCACAGCTTTTTTTTTTTTGCATGTAACAGAGAAAGACAAAACATCAAAAAAAATTTAAAAATAATAAAAAAAAACATAAACAGTGTTTTTAGCTGATACATAAGTAGGTTTTGCAAATAAATCAATGTGATCAATGTGAAACTTCTTGAACATGATCCCATCAGCTACAGTTACACTTTTACACTTTTTTCCAAATAACAGCATATACACACACAGCATGTACACAAATTTATATATTTATTTTTCTAAAGGATTCTTTGTTTACAGCATTTTTCCAGAGCTGCCTAAAACTTTTGCACAGTACTGTATATATATATATATATATATATATATATATATATATATATATATATATATATATATATATATACTACAATTATACAATTACAGTCCATTGCAGGGTGTTTTATTCCTAATTGTATAAATATAGTGAACTAAAATGTAAAACAATATGCTATAATTATTTATTTAGATATAATAATTTTTTATTTATTTATTTATTTTTTTAAATCCCAATTGAGAATTGGGAGTCACCCAATTTGTACTGACAGTACTGAGAAGTACTGAGAAGATGTAAAACTTGCGTTCATGTCTCTTCTGCTGTGAGATGAAGAAACTGTATCGTCTCTGTATCGGAAATGTTTTATTTTTCTTCTTAAAATGCTTAATACCTAACAATGTTCAATACAATTCATGACTAAGGCTGCTGTTTTTAGCAAAAAAATTCCTCAGTAAACAACATGGGGTCTAAAGGTTCCATCATAATATGACAGATAACTATGTAAGAAATGAGTCTGCAGGTTTTAGAGTAAGATTGACAGCATCTGACTATGTGACACCTTGGGGCTGTGATCTAGACATTTACCAAATAGTGCCAAATTGTGATATTAGTATTCAGGGGGTGGTTAATCAAGCCCACAAGGTTTTGGCCTTCTGAGTTGGTAATGGCTATAATAATAAGCACGGATGGGTACTATCATCATTATTCATTTTGGATTACAGCATATCTACATTCTTATTTCGGAGTAACGAGAGGAGATTGCATTGGATATTCTCATTGGTTCTGTGTGTTGCTAAAGGGAACTTCGTCTCTGTAAGAGCCTCATGAATCTCGGCTAATGTGAATATTATTGTTCTTCATATCTTATCATACATCTCGTGTAGCCTTGAGTATACTCTACTGCTCCAAGGCTTTAGATTTGGCAATTACAAATAGTGATAATTAGATCATTATCTACTTCTCACAATGCAATTGATTATATATGCACAAGTAAAGCTCTTCTTCCTGAGTTTCTATACGCAAAATCCTTACAGCACAGAAAAAGTGAGAAGTGTCTGATACCAGCAAACTAAAGGAGTGAACTCCTGCCTCAAAGGCATGCTTTTTATGTATTTATTTATTTATTTTTTGTGGAGTGTCTCTCTGTCATGGAACAGGACCGTTCTAAAATGCTGCAGATCCATTCTCGAATAGGCAGAGGAAATCTGCTTGCCGTGCCTACACCTGTCATCGGCAGGTTTTTTTTAAACACGTCTCTTTTTCTCAGCTTCTATGAGCGTGTAGAGCTGACACCATTCAGTCAGTTGGCAGTAATTGATCTTAAAGAAACAATCTCCCTCCTATCTCAGTAGACTGGAGAAGAAGCCCAGGACACAGTAGAAACTGGTGAAGTGATGGAGGAGCTCACAGTCTGAAAGAAGCACAATAGTGAGCACAGTGGAGGAGACATGATCCTTTGAATCTGCTCTGTACTTTGAGTGGAAAAGTAATTTGCTCCTTTTCATTCAGTGGGAAGTCAGTTACATCAATGCAGAGTGAGTGAGGAGGCTGAGGTCATACCTGTTCCACATTTCTAAGCCTAACTACAGGCCACAAAACCCATGGCGGGGTGTGTGAGACCTGTTATTTACTCGTGGCACAAAATAAATAAGCGAAATAATGAAAAAGTGAGCATGAAACTGGAACTGGCTTCTAAAGGGTCTAAATCACCTGAAAATATTTTTTAGAGCAGTGGTTCCTAACCACCGGGGCGCGGACCGGTATCGGTCCATAGGTCATTTGATACCGGGCAGCACAGAAATACTGACTAAAAATATTTTAATGATTATCAGAGCTTAAAAGACTTTTTTGAGAAAAAAATGCTTGTCTCGGTCATGTGATACAGTACATCAAAAATTAAGCCCAGAAGCTCGCAAAAATGAGTAAAAAACAAACGGATTTTTTTGCATTTTAAGCTGTTTTTATGCCGGCCCATGAAAATATTGTTTTACATGAAACCTGAAACGAGACCTGTTTTAGAGGATCTAGTTAAACCCACTGGCTTTTGATAAAAATAAAAATAAAAAAATAGAAAAAACAGACATTTCCTTCTTCACATAAAGAAATGGTACATTCTGCATAGGTAACGCACAAACACACACACACACACACACACACACACACACACACACACACATATATACATAAGAAGTCTTGAAGTCTTGAAATGACTTGCATGGTAAATAAGGCAGCATGTCAGGGCCCTGATGCTCTGTGAGCTCTAGCGGGTCAAGAGGGACTGAGTCTCTAAAAAGATGAACAGACCATGACATTTCCTGAAATGGGACTGACTTTTTTCCCTCCACCATCAAATAAGCCAGCCTACCCAACAAGGTATCGACTTCGGATCTCCACATACAACTGAAATTAGCTTTGGGAACAAGAGAGCATGTCAGACTATATCGTTAAAGTCTGTGTTCTTTGAAGCTCCCTCGCCATTTGGAGTAAATATCGCACAATACGTTTGTGACCCAAACAAGAAAATGTCAGCATCACAAACAGATGGCTTGTTCACTCAGCTGTCAATCTAGCCTTGCTTACAGGGGACGAGGTGTTAACAGATAAACAAATCAGATCTCTCTCCTCTGTAAAATACATAAACTTTTCCTATTTGCATACATGTTGCCGTCAGAAAAAGAAATCGCCACAATGTAATATAACGCTATATAATGCTTTAAAACATTTAACATTCTTTGTCATTGCTGACAAGGTGTAAAGCACAGATGGTGTTTTCAAAGTATGTGTAAAAATTTGGAGTTATTAGGTTTTGCTACAACACCACCGTTATCAGTTATGTAGTCAATCAGTCAATTTGAAACGCAACAAATTACAACCTCTGCTTTTCCTCCATACACATATGCAGCAGAGGGCAGCTATTGAAAGTACCTAGGGAGCAGTGATGGGGATGGTACCTTGCTCAGGGGTACCTATGGGCAACCACTGTTAGGATTTAAGCCCAGAACCTTCCGATCCTGGGGCCAATTCCCTAAAACGCCAGGCCACCACTGCTCCAACAGTACATATTGTGTAGATATAATGAAGTAGTAATTATATATGTAAAATCCCATGTAAAGAACGGGACAGGACAAAGCGGGACTATTTTTGTGGGTCTTTTATTTGTCGACTGCACTCACACACACAGTATTAAAGTGAAAGTGAAAAAAGGGAAAGTGACAACCCTTGTCATTGTGAGGTCAAAGCACAGCAAACCCCAACGAAATTGGACCTCTGCATTTAACCCATGCAGACTGTCACCTGTGTTGTGTTTTGGGCACGCCAGAGGGCGCTCTCTATCACGTATAAGGTATGTCACAGGAGGTGTTTTGGGTACGCTAGAGGGCGCTCTGTTCTGACTGAGCACACCTGAGCCCCTGCAGGTAGGTGTGCATCATTGGGGCTGACTATTTAAGCCCCGATGAGTCAGAACAGAGCGTGGCTCATTAGGTAGGTTAAGCCTATGCGTAACGGGTGGTGTTTGTGTCTGTACCTTAGTGTTTAACTTGGTATATGTAACTTAGTCCATGTTCCTTAGTCTCTAGGGTTAGACTGCAGTTCCCCAGTTCTAGGGTTTCAGGTTTAGAACTGCAGTCCCCCGTTCCTTGTTTGTGTAAGTGTGACTAATAAAAGTATGTTCCTGACTCCTGGCTCCGAGCTGACGTCCCTCCAGTACCCCGCCACCGTTAGAGAAATGAGCCGCCAAAACCGGGACGCCAGGAGCCAAGAGGAGGGTCTGGAGGAGATAGAGCGAGCACTGGAGGTCCTGATTGAGGATCTCTGAGCAGCGCTGCCACCTTGGCAGCTGGGGCAATGCGAGCGGAGCAGTGAAGTGCAAAGAGTAACCGCCACGGAGATCTCGCGATGCCTGGACATGCTGGATCGCTCAATCCAGCTCGCCCCCTCACTGGAGTTCAGTGTACGGCTGAGGGAGTGCTGGCGACTGAAGAGGGCGGCTCGGGCCCTGGCAGAGGCAATGTTATCGGGGCGACCCCTCGCGGAAGTGGCTTCGTTTACGCCCCTTTTTGAACCGAACCCCGCTCTCCACCAACCGCAAACACGGGATACCCGCCTCCTTCACCAATCACTGCGGTCTTTCCGCGGTGACAGCGCTGTGCGCCAACCACAGCGGTCCGTCCGCGGAGGCCCCGCCCTGTGCACCACGCGGTCGGAAGGGGAGAACTCAGCGAGGCCAAAGAAAAAAAAGGCGCGCTGGCAAGGAAGAGGCTTCGCTCGCGCCTCGTTCTTTTCCTGCTCCCGACCAAGCACAACGCTGGAAATCGGTGGAACTCGCTGCATTTACCAATCACAGCATCCCATTCGCGAGGACAGCGGAACCCGCTGCATTCACCAATCACAGCGCCCAGCACCAATCACAATGCTCCATCAGCGAAGGCGGTGCCAAACCAGGAAGCTACGGTAAGGAAGGCTCTCTGCACAGTTAATAGAGACGTTTTGATAGAGAAGTCTCCCGGCTCAACGGAGCCATTTCAGGCAGGAGTATTAACTGCAAGAGTTCAGGAGTTAGAACACGATCTACAGGAATCTCCGAAGGTCTGGCTGTCTGTTCTGGGTGCAGAGAGACAAAACAAAAACATGGTAGTCGAGCAGCTCCAGGAAATGGAGGCGGAGCTTCTCACCAAGCAGCAAGAAATCCGTACACAAAGACTGAATCTGGCCGCCTTGCAAAGGAAGTGTAAAAAATTAGAGGAGGACAACGCATCTCTTCAGGCCGTGACACACCAGCTGCAGGTGAGTCACCAATCTCAATTACGTTCCCTACAGGAGGAGAGGGCTTCAGTAAAGGGGGAACTTCAGGAGAAGCAGGCTTGGCACCCTGAATTTGAGAACACAACCAGAGTGAGTAGCAGCCACAAAGTAGAAAAAGACACTTCCGGCAACCGGGGAGGTTGACCAGGAGGGCCCTTTGCAGCAGCGAGAGGGGCAACATGGAGTCGACCCCCAAGCCCAGCACTACGAACCAGTCTGCTGCACCGAGGAAGAGGAAAGCTCGGGCACAGAGGAAAATCGAGCATGAGGCTGCAGTAACCCTTCAGGCGCAGGTAAGGAAACACATAAACAGAAAGTACAACCTGAGGCTACGATGGGCAGCCAAGACTGTTCAGCGATATTATAGAGCTAACCAGAGTATGAGGCAAGAAATTAGGTCTTTGAAGGAGAAAAAAGGGGCTGTCGTTGTTCTACAAGCTGCATTCCGAGGGAGGAAGACCAGACAGACTCAAACTGAAGCACCAGGCTGCCACGGTTATACAAGGGGCTTACAGGGCACACTGTGCTCGGGCACAATACTCATACATCAAACAGACTGTTGTTGCAATCCAGCTGAGGTATCGTTCCACACGTGAAGCCAGAAAACAGAGAGGAGTTTTTGACATTGCGCTCCGCTGCAATGTTCCTGCAAGCCTGCTTCAGAGGTCAGAGGGTCAGAAAGGCTGTGATCCTGCACCATCAGGCCGCTTCCCTGATTCAGGCTGCGTTCAGAAGACACAGGGAGGTAGTAAAGTACCAAGCCATAAGGAGGTCAGCCATCTTCATTCAAAGATATTTTAGGTCCTACATCAGGGGCAAAAGCGAACATGAAAGATTTCAGGTGTTGAGAAAGTCAGCGATACGCTTCCAGGCAGCTTTTAGAGGTTATTTAGTGCAAAAAAATGTTAATGCTATGAACAAAGCTGCTGTCATCATTCAGGCTGTTGGGAGAGTGCACCAGCGGGGATCTGTCTTCAAGAGGCCGCGCTGGGCAACAGGTGGTCGTCAGAGGAGGTTCGGAAGGTGGAGACCGGGACTTCAACAAGGACAGAGGTGTCAAAGGTGTAAACATGCTGCGATGTGCTTGCAGAAGTCAGTCAGAGAGGAGCTGGTGAGGGATCGGGCCGTGTGGCACAGAGAGGCGAGGACAATCCAGTCCCACCTCGGAGGTGAGCAGATCAGCTGCAGTAATGTTCGGTTTGCTGAACAGGAGGAGTTGCTGACGGGACTCTACCAGCAGCTGACCGAAAGAGCCTCCATGCCACAGGTGAACGCCACGGTCTCGAAGGACCGGAGGAAGGAAAAAGAGGAGACTTTGGCTCAAGTAAAAGGTGAGCGTCACAGAAGGAACAGTCAATTCAGAGAGGGCAGAGAGGTCCTTCGATTCGAGATACACGCTGTGATGGTTTCCCAAAGAAAGGGACTGAGGAGAATACAGGAACAGAGAAACCAGATCGTAGGCCAGATAACACGGAGAGTTGAGACTCCAACCACTCGGGAGAAGCTGGAGGCTAAAATAGCCACAATGGAGGGGCAATTGCATCAGTGCCGGACAGAGCTGAGACGGGTGCAGGACCACAACATCGCTCTGCAGGCTGACCTGAGAGAGGCCCGTTGTGAGGCCAGCAAGCTCACCAAGCTAGAAAACCAGGTCAGAGGTATGGAAGGTAAATTGGCCCTCATCGAATCTCTACTCACTTCTCCGACACCAGTGCCTGCTGGAACCCAGAGGGCAAAAGCCGAAACAGAGCATCCGGAGAACAGTCCAGCGGAGAAACGGCTAACGAATGCAGAGGGAGCAGCTGCCATCAGACCCCCTAGCATCGGTTCGCCCCCACAATTCAGCAAACCCAGAACAAGGTGACGTTTGGAGGAAGCCAAGGAGAACTCCTCAGAGTGAAACCAGAAGCTGGGACACTGCGTCGCCGGGCCCCAAGCGACCAGGAAGTATGACCCAGACAAGTAAAAGGGCAAAAGACACCAGCACGAATCAGTTCAGGGAGATGGACAAGAACTTCGGCACCAGAGATTCGGGGAGAAGCGACGCGCGGAACCCGACTGACAGGGGTTGTAAGCAGAGTTTAGACTCATTGAAAAAGACTTCCTCTGTGAACCCTGTAACGTCTCTGTGTAGCTCCCTTTCAGGTCCTGTCGAGTCCAGGCGTTCCGTGGAGTCAGGCAAAGCCTCCAGGGACTTTAGAGCCGAGTTCAGGCACCAGGCAAAAGGATGGACCGAACTGCTGGGATTCCCCTCACCACCGCCAGCTGCCTGACATGGCTGGTCGGGGGCCCTTTTTATGTTTTTGTTGTGGACCTGACCATGTGTCCCCACAAGAGGCTTCTGTTATGTAGTCTTGTTGTTTTGGCATCCCCCCTGGGTTTCGGCTATGTTCTAGCGCTTTGGGAGCCGCGCCTTTGGGGGGGGGTTCTGTCACAGGTGGGGTGTTTTGGGCACGCCAGAGGGTGCTCTCTATCACGTATAAGGTATGTCACAGGAGGTGTTTTGGGTACGCTAGAGGGCGCTCTGTTCTGACTGAGCACACCTGAGCCCCTGCAGGCAGGTGTGCATCATTGGGGCTGACTATTTAAGCCCCGATGAGTCAGAACAGAGCGCGGCTCATTAGGTAGGTTAAGCCTATGCGTAACGGGTGGTGTTTGTGTCTGTACCTTAGTGTTTAACTTGGTATATGTAACTTAGTCCATGTTCCTTAGTCTCTAGGGTTAGACTGCAGTTCCCCAGTTCTAGGGTTTCAGGTTTAGAACTGCAGTCCCCCGTTCCTTGTTTGTGTAAGTGTGACTAATAAAAGTATGTTCCTGACTCCTGGCTCCGAGCTGACGTCCCTCCGGTACCCCGCCACCGTTACACAGACACAGTGCAGCAGTGGGTAGTTATTGAAAGCACCCGGGGAGCAGTGACGGGGATGGTACCTTGCTCAAAGGTACCTCAGGGCAACCTGAGTGAGGGAATCGACCAACAATCTTCCAATGCTAGGGCAACTCCCTAACCACTAGGCCACCGCTGCCCAATTAATTACTCAAACATTGTCTGCCCAAAACAAAACTCCTTTTTACTTCCAGTGCACGCAGACAAAAGTAGTGGCTGAAAAGAAAACAGAAATTCTATAAAAAATAAACACAGTGCTAAAGCCACTTTCAGGCAATAAGTACATCACTTAAGTAACATATTTAACAATCTAAATACACCTTTAAAGCATTTCAGTCACTTTTATAGTCCGTTATAACCGAGAAAGTCATCAGACTCACTCTCCCTCTGGAGATGCTCTTTTGGACACGCCCACTTTGGACTGAGCACAGCGTTCAGTCTCCTGTCAGTGAACAGAGGCCCAGCCTGTAAACCTAGCCTAAAACCAGTCAGTATGTGCAGATAAACTGTTCTGCACTGCCGTATTTCACCCAGGTTTACTGCAGGAGTAAATACTGTCTCTTTAGCTTAAGCTCTCTAAAGTATTTGGGCTAACTAAACCGCAAAACTCGCTAGCATAACCGAACCCTGCATTAGCAGCTAAGCTAAGCTAAACTCTCGTTTAAAACTAAATAAAGCACTTCTCCTAATTCTTTCTTTATTTCTACTCACGCTGTTTCTCTCAGCGTGGGGTGTGGCGAATAGGGGGTGGTGTACACGCTCTGTAAATCTACTAAAATTAGCGACCTTACAAGTCACTCAGTCATTTTCTGGGCCGCTTGTCCTAATTAGGGTCTCGGGTTGTGGAGTCCATCCACCGTCCTAATTCGGGTCTTGCGGTGGGGGGACTGGAGTCCATCCCAGCTCACACAGGGTGAAGGACGGGGACAGACCCTGGACAGGTCGCCAGCCTATCGCAGACCTTACAAGTCATCGATGCTAAATTTATTCGCTGGGCTGAGTTGGTCATAATTGACCCTCGTGAGCCTTGTAGCTAAACAGCTCTTAAAGTGAAAGTGACTACGTGTCATTGTGAAACACAGCACACCAATGTTTGTCACCCTTACTCACATGTCCAGTGGGCAGCCATATCTAGCACCGGGGAGCAGTGGTGGGGACAATACCTTGCTCAAGGGTACCCCAAGGAAATCTACTGGCATGGGATTCGAACCCATGGCCTTCTGTTACAGGGGCCTGGGACCACTAGGCCCCAAAGAGACAGTTTCACCTCAAAGAGAACCTGTTTCTACAGCAGGAACTCCACGAACACATGCAGTGCTATCGTTTCCATAGAATACATGCATTTATCCCCACTCATAGTTCACCAGGTTACATATATGTTGTTTTGCTGATTAGCTGGACCAAATGTCTTTGGAGCAAGGAGATTAATAAAGGTATCCAGTGGCGGGGCTAAATTATTATTTTTTTCACTAAATTGTGTCTTGATGATTGTACAGATCCAATTTACAAATGACAAATGACACCTTTTCTAAAGTGTATTAATACACACCTTGCAAATTGCTTTCCAGTCTAAAACAGTTAAAATGGCTTCTTGAATCTTGAGAAGCAGAGATTCGGCCAACTTTTGGGAGTCATTAGAGGTCAAGAAGCAGGGAACATTCTTCAGATTTCTGCAAAAAACCTTATACTGATAAAAAGTGATACTTTAGTATGTTGTTTGAGTTTCTGCCACTTTCTGTTTAATGCGTGTTTATTTTTTAACATATTGAGGGGCTAATAAAATGTGTCATGAGTCATACAGTGACACAGTGAGCTAAAGGTAAAGCCGTTAGACAGAGGGGGAAATGATGTGTGCTGTGAAATGCACAATGAATGTGACTGTGGTATTTTAAATAAATAAATAATTAATTAAATGAACAAGTTCAAAAGAAAATTCATGTTTGAATATGATAGCTGATGCAAGGAAATCTTCAAAACAAACTTAGTTTAAAAAGAAGAGAAATGGAACTGGGTTTTCATAGGGTTTATGTCCAGTCAATGCATTTAGGGAACAATCAGCTTTGTACAAAAAAAAAAGGAAACTGCATCAAAAATGGAGTCTTTCTCACAGCAGCAGGGATAGGCAATTGCTATTCACCACATGGCTGAGCACCGTCTCTATCTGCTGTGATAAGACCGCCTACCTCTTACATACCAAAAAATTGCAAAAATGTTCAAAGGTTCAGTCAACAATTTAAATAGCAGCTGTTTACATGCACACAAAGATGTGAAATGAGCCTCGGTATTTGATATTTGTGGTATAATCAGTCAGTAATGGCTGAAAATTTCACTGAGGGTTTGCTATTCTTTACTAGTCAAAGCACATTTGAAAGTGAACCTCAATGCCAGTCAGGGATAAAGACAGACAAAATGCCTCTCGATTAAACAAATGATCAAGAAAGTTCTGTTTATTAGAGAGAAGATACTTGCTACATCAGTGCAGTCTAGCCTGAAGGCACGGAAGTGTCTGAAAACTACCCACCACTGCCAATATCTATCTTGTTTTACCTTCCACTTTATATAATAATTGTACCATAAAGTCTTGCATATAGACTCCCTCTCATGTAATTGTTCGGTCTAGTTTACTCATCACTGCTCTTGCATGTCTCTTTATGTTTCTTACTCTGGGACCTTTTTAGACTCATAGTGATATTCAGAGTCTAATATTAGAAGGCAGCTGTAAAATGGCACAATAGCTGTGAGACATCTGCTTATGTGCAAATGAGCAGAGAAATGTTGTCACACATTTTTTGAGCAGATGACAGCACTAAGTAATAAACCAATAGAAAAGAACATCATGCGTGGTAACTAGAAGTGGGTGAATTCAGAGTCTCTTACAAATATCACAATATTATTGCTATAAATCTTTAAGTTCTTTTCAGCTGCATTTCAGATGACAATTTATAGGGCACTGGATAACATTGTGCATCACTACTTTAACAACCCCTTTATATCATTTTTTTTAAATTAATGGTTTATTAATGGGCAAATTATATCGTTTTAACCCTTTAAAAGGCTTATAAATGATTTAATATTAGTTATTATATAGGTTGCATAGAAATACTATTTCTGAGTGAAAGTGTTAAAATTGGTGCAGTGGTTAAACATATTAACGGTTATAAACTCACTGTTAATGAAAACTAAAATTCTTTACAAATAAGACCATCCATTGTATGAAAGGCTTACATTTGTTTACTAATAGTTATTAATAAGGTCACATAAACGAAATATAATAGAAACAGAAATATAACAGTGCTTGCTGCTTGTTAAACAGAGACCACCTTAATTGTTAGAAATGTTGCTGATCTTGCTTTACCTTCTTCATCACACAAAGCAGGTCAGGTTTCCTTTTTTAGCTTTGTGTTGTAGCAGCTTATTGACGGGGTGTATATTACCCATTTAGCAACCATTAATAAACTATTTTTAAGTTATTTCAAATTCTATCAATTCTATTTAAACTATTATTAATTTCTTGCCACATTACAACCTTACTAACAACCTTGAGGGACTTTAAAAAGTTGTTTTTGTTTTTTTTAGAATTTAGAACCAAGCATCATCAAAAAATCAATAATCTTTTTTATTTTCAGCTAATAAACTGCCCTAATAAAAGCTTCAGGTCAAAAGCATTAGCACCAAAGCAGGAGAAATTGGTCTAAACTAATAACATAACTGATATTAGGTAGTAACATAATCAGTCTTTCTTAGCTATTGCTGCCATAATGCTTTCTTTTAAAACCTGTTACGTTTTAAGTATTAACTTGGTAAATATGAGGTACAAACACAAAACAACCAGGTAATTGGTTTTTTGAGTATTTTTTGAGTAATACAGCAAGTAATATAGCTGAATGAAGCTGCTGTGAATGCTTAAACGTTTCTGTTCTTTAACCGGGTAAGTATGAGGTGCAAACTCAAAAGTACTTTGCAATTATTTTGAGAAAAATTGTGATAAACAATTATGATGATCTTTAGAAACATGCTCAAAGTAAATTTGCAGTGCCACATTTTAGCATTCCAGATCCAACTACTAACTGGAGTAAATACCCTCCATAACTAACAGCTATTCCACAGTCAATTTCAGATTTAATGTCTAGTCATTCCTGAAACACTGCAGTGAAGTGATGTAAAGTGTAGTAAAGCTTCTCTTTTGCCTTGCTCTTCTCCTCTTCTTCAACATCCTGCTCCCACTATATTCCTTGTCTCTCCTCTGCACACGTCAATGCAATCTGGCTTCTCTGACTTTTTCTCCAAATCATCCAACCTGAGCTGTTCTTCTAATATACTCGTTTCTAATCCTGCCCAACCTTGTCACTCCCAGCACAGATTTCAGCATCTTAAACTCTAACACTTCCACCTCTGCCATCTGTCTTATCAGTGCCACCATCTCCAACCCATATAACATAGATGGTCTCACTACTGCCTTGTAAACCTTTCACACTTACTGGCATCCGCTTTTCAGAGGTCACTTTTGCCACAACACTCAGCTCGCCACCTGGTCCGAGCTGCCTGCACGCCGTCTAAAAAAATGTTTATATGGTATTTTATTAGTTTAATATGTAGAACTTGAATAGACATTTAGTGTAATATAGAGTTATCTGGTGACTCGCCATAATTTTACACAAAATAATAATGACTTGCCTACCTTCTGTTTTAGATTTTGTGTCTCAGATTTACCTATTTAATATCTAGAACTTAAGGGACTCTGAATGAAAGCATCGCCACTGCAGCTTTGTATCTCCTTACCTCATCACATGGTTTTTTTTAAGTCATCAGGGTTTGAGCAATGGGAAAATCAATGTTACAAATTGCACAGTGTTCTAATACGGTTAGTGTGGCTGTGTTATCAGTAAACAAGACGAAAAACAATGTCAGGCTGATTTCCATGAGATTGTTGTTCATTCTTCAAGAAGATCAAGACCACGTTCATTTCCAAGACTTATCGGCTGTTGGATGTTGGCAATTAACTGTACTGGTAGAGATATTAGCGGCTTGTGCCAGAGTTACTATCTTCAAGTAAATGCTGATGTTCCGAGTTAAGGCAAGTATGTCCAAAGCAGCAAGTATGATTAGAGCAGAGGTGCCTAAATTCTTCTTTTTTTTTTTTCTTGCGCAACAAGAAAAAAAGGCTCTTTGAAAGCTACACCAGCTTAAAGAATGTATGTTTTTTTTTTTTTTCCTGCACTACAACACTCAAGTGCTGTTCACTGAAACAGACTCTTATGGTTCAGAAGAAGACCCTTCGAAGCTGGCCCACTTTCTATAGCTCATTTTTCATCTTCCTACAGTTATTATCAACGTGTTTTAAAAAACCTTTACAGGCTCCATGTAGAGTGGGACACACAAATGCATCCCGTTGAATATCAAGGGAAGATAATTCCCTTTGTGAGGACAGCAAGGCATTGCTTTCATCATGCATTCACTGAACCAGTGTAAAACCACTGCACTGCGTTTTTAAAATCAGTCCTGCAGCCTGTTTTTCCTTTAGTAATTTCCTTGGATGGTGACTGATCTCTTGAATCTTACGATACCAGCAGGTCTACTTAATTTTCAAAAAGGAAGTGCCTCGATTCATAGAGCGCAGGTGTGTTTAGGAAAAAAAGTAATAATAGGTGCAAGCAATAGGCAACATCAAGTCTACGCTTCTCTTTGTCCTCCTTGCCTTTCTACTGCAGGGGCATTAGCCTGCATGTGCCCTTAGACATGAGGGAGGAGTTTGGTAACATTCCCACTCACTGTCATACAGCCATGCTCAAGAGTGTATAGGCAAACAAGACAGGCCAAACGACAGCTTTGTAATCTGAAGCTTTATGTGAGGCATATACGTTTACAGGGGAACATCTGCAATGCCATTTGTAATGGATTTCTTCATGCAAACGTGGTATCTATGTAAATAATTCACATAGGTGCCATTTTTCTAGAGCTTTATAATTAGGAACGTGATTTGTGTTTCATGTAAACATTAACATACACTAAAATTACACAGGTGCACCTGTCACCATGCTATAGGTGTACTGCCCTTGGTATATGTTCTGAATATAACTTGAAAGTCAGATAAACGCCTTCCTATCATCAGGGCTCTGAAGACCTGGTGGTAAACCTATTTAGTGATGCATCGAAAACTAAAACATACAAAAGACAAATTAACACTCTGTGAACTAAATATATAAGTACATACAGTGTGAATATATATTAACTTAATCCTTTCTCTGCATTCAGTTTCATTTTGTTACAGATACATTTTATGCATTTTAGCTTCAATATAATCTTTAGCAACGGTTGTAATAACTTATGCAATATTTACTAAAAATAACCATGTATAACCGCAGATAAAAATATCTATTTTGTCATTGTAAAACACAGAACAGAGTGAACCACAAAGAAAATCCAACCTCTGCTTTTCACCTATACACACACATGCATGAGGGGGAAGCCTTATCCAGTGCCCGTGGAGCAGTGATGGGGACAGTACTTTGCTCAAGGGTACCTCAGGGCAACCTACTGATCTGGGATTCAAACCCATAACTTTCCAATCTGGGCGCCTAGTCCTTAAACACTAGGCCACCACTGCTTCAAAAGGACTACTTTGTCATCCTGAACCACAGCACACAGTGAATCACTACAAAATCCATTATCTGCATTTAACCCATACACACTATACAGCTAGGGGAAGCCATTTCCAGCACCTGGGGAGCATTGCTGGGGATGGTACCTTGCTTAAGGGGGATTTCAGGGCAGCCTATTGATCTGGGTTTCAAAACCATGACCTTCCATTCCTGAGGCCAATCCCAGTTCCAAACCACTAGGCCACCACTGCCACTCACCCACAATTCTATCAAAAGACAAAAGGTGTATGTAGATTATATAAGAAACAACAGCCCCTCTTCACCTCCGGCTCAAAAAATTCCCAACTACAAGTCACATGACACACTTCCCTGCCTTGTGATCGCAACAAAATCCAAGAACACAAACATCAAGCATAATAAAACAACAGGAGTCATGGTAAGACATACACTGTGAATTAAACGTATTATGAAGAGATACATTGTTTGATTGTAAGCATGTATTGTCTAAATAGTGGTTGTCCTCCCTGAAGGTGCAATTTCTTAAGCACTAGCCTTATCGTTGGGAGAACATGAGATTGATCACTGGCAATGCTACAGTAAAATGGGTCCAAAAGTCTGAATGATTGCACTTGTTTTATTCTATCTGGGTGGGTAAGATGGCTTCTCCTCTTCCTCAGCCAACAGGCATCAGTTAGCTGATGTAACAGAATAGACAGTGTCTTCTCCTTCAAGCACATTGAGCTGTCCAACAACATTAGATAAGAAGCAGTTAAAAAAGATCTGGTGGAGTACATGTGTCTGAGGAGCACATGTTAGTCTTCATACTCCCAGTCTGGTAGCTTTGCAGGACACGGGGACGCCTAGCTGACTGGTGGGAATTATCCATGACAAGGTGAAAAGCATAACTGGGGGGGGGGGGGGGTCAAATTAGAATCAAAAGTGATTCTTCACATAGCTTCGATAACCCAAGCCCATCAATAACCAGTCACACTGTCATATGTATTACCAGGTTTTTATTATCAAATTACTCAGAGGCCTATTTGAACAGGGCTACTATTAGTAGGGAAGCTGCAAGTTTGCAGAATTATAGAAGGCGTCTCACTCTTAAGTTATTACTTGTCAAATTTTCTGAAAACTACAGACAGTGCAGATTTGTAGTAGATTAAAATGAGTCACACTGGTAATCAGTATAATTACACTACCTCCCTAGATAGGTTATAACTAATTCAGCTAAAATAAGGCTTTATTTGCTCCTCATCGTCCTCTTCATCTCACTGCATATGGCGGAACAATCAGCCAGTACAGCATAATCTCTAAGCACACAAACACACGCACCACCTGTTACATGACTCACATGGTCACGTTTTCCTGTAACTTGCCTATATGTGCCATGCGCTTCGCTATACATCAATTTCAGCTCAAATGTGTAAAAATATGTGAACCCACCTAAAATGCATCACTCGCAAGGCTTTTGACAGGTTATATGCTAATTTGGATAACACCGTTCCCTCTGCAATTTGTCTGAGGCCCATTTTACCATGAAGACACTGCCATAACATGATAAATGTGCTCCGAAAACATATATGAGGCATTAAAAAGGACCACTGGCCCTTCACTAAAGCAGCGGGATGTTCCCTGTCATACATCTCTAATAATGAATGCCCTCAGAGAGAGAGAGTGAGACAGAGAGAGAGAAAGAGAGTGAGCAGCACAATAAACCCAGAACGGTCTGAACTGGCAGTGCACATCCTTGTAATCAGCAACCATTCAAATTCTCTTTTCCAGAAATATAGTATTTTTCTGCCAAGGTTGTCCTTGATGTCATCCTAAGGGCTTTTCTCTTTGTAAAGACATAATAAAGCACACAGTGTTCTTCTTTTCCTCTCTGCAGCAAAGTCAAATGCACTGAAGAAGACTAAGCAGACACGTTTACACAGATTTTCCAGGTTGTTTATGTTAATGCAAATGTTTGATGAAGCACTGCCTGACCCCTTGAAAACAAAATATTTCTTTACCTTGAGCTTCTTAAATCGTATTCCTAATACAGGCTTGCACGCAAGTTCTAGTGAGCACCGGTGTTTCCTTGACAGTGCAAACATTTTTCACAATAATTTGCAAATTACAAGGAAGAAAAACCTTGTTGGGTCAGAAACACCAGAGAACATCTCAGATAACTGCAAACTGTACCTTGGAAAAAAAGGGGCTTAATGTTTGATGTGATAATTATCATGAAAAGACGAACAACATGCATTAATTAGATGCTTTAGATGTGAAATTACCAACTGTTCAGAGCGCAGTATCAAGTTTATGACAGATTCGCATTTTGTTCACAGAAGCCTACCACGTTCCCTCTGAAAGATAAAACCAAACATACAGACTAAAATTCTTAAAGGTGGCAACCGATCATTTGCTGTTTCCAGACCTAGTGCATAGGTCATTACAAAGTCAAAGTTAGTCCAGGCAGATCTCAAGTTCCAAGTCAGTACAAGCACATTTTAAGTGATTCAGTGAGTCTGTAACAAAAATGTCACATATTCTTCAGAAAATTTAACACCAGAGCTCAGAGTCAGATTACAGGTTATTTCAGGCACAGCAGAAGTACGAAGTCAGTGCAGGTGAGACTCAAGTGGACTACCAAGTCAGTACTGGGTAGACTCAAGCTGAGCCCCTTGTCAGTACTGGCAAGTCTTAACCTGACTTCCATGTCAGGACAGGCAAGTCTTAACCTGACTTCCATGTCAGGACAGGCAAGTCTCATGCTGAGTCCTTAGTAGTGAACTATGAAACCTTAAAAAGATAGCACACATTCTTTAGTAAATTGAATGCCACCTCAACAATAAACACCCAGCATGATTTTAACACTATTATATCCCATTTAATCAGGTTTCATTAAATGAAGAAAAAAAAAGTTATTCTTGCTGTTTTTAGCTATTAGCCTCTAATTAAAAGTACAGGAATGGCTATGACAGACCAAAAGAGAGGTGCAGCTAAACATAAAATAATATAATAAGCAATTTTCAAAGTACTTCAAATCAGAATCTGAAAACTTTATTGATTGCGAATAAAATTGCCTTGCTGCCTCCAAGCTTATGAATAATAAATAACAAAAGTATGTTTTAGATCCTCTGGGCTCCCAATTTTAACATAAAAAAACAGTTGTTATGGGGCCAGCATCAAATAGGTCACTGCAAAATCTTTTTTTTTTTTTCATTCTTTTTGACTACTTATTTTTTGTGAAGTCATAAAATCCATCATGTGATCATACACCTACATCTGGCTGTTAGCCCTGTCATCGGGAGAGTTTCAGCTTGATCCCCGGTGATGCAACAGCCATCCATGGACGAAAGTTAGCAACTGAAGATGCGATGGCATTCACAGGGGGCAGAAGCAAGTGTAGACTCCTCCGTACCTGCTTGGTAGCATCATGAAGGATCTGACCGTGATAAATTCAGGGAGCCAAATGTGATTGAAAATATTAAAAATAATGATGCCTCACCTTTTATATTTAGAAAGTTTTTAACGACTGCTTCACATACAACAGGCTTTGCTTTAAGTAATGCAATGCATTGAAAACAACTTGGGATAAAGATGATTATGTTCTCATTAAAAAAGGCAGCTGCTGAGGAAATGTTGCAAAGAGTAATATGATGAGCCTAATGAGAGCAAAAAAGGAAAGCAAGGTGACTGCTTTACCCTAACAGTCTAATTAAACACTTAAAATCATTTATTAAATAATCAATTTGCCGTAAAAAAAAGTAAATGTATTAAATAACATTAATCAAGGGCATTTTTGGTGCCCTATACACTGCTTGATTGTATGATTACAATTTGTATAGTATGATCTGAGCCTAATGTGTTTGATCTCATGTATTTACCTTTGGCAATCACATCATTGGCTAGTCATTGTACTTCTACCCTATGAAAATAAATAAAGGTCTGAAGGACCATGGAGAGTTATGCTATTTCATTCCAGCGATTAATATGAGTCATGCGCTTGGCATCTCAGGGGGAAAGAACCATATGTTACCTTCCCAGAGTGGTTAGAGAGTTAAACAAGGAAGACTGTGGTGGTCTGCTCTTTTAGTAATGTGGATAAAGATGAAATATCTCTCATGATATTATCACCAAATTATGCAGCAGCTCTGTCTCTTTGCGGTTGCTTGATTTCCCTTGGCTCTAAACACTGAGACGTGGTGCAGTTTGTTACCTGAAAATACAACCTCAAGACATGAGCATTCCAGCTCTCACCAATGACTCTTCTCTCTCCAACACTTTGGAAATCAGTATGTGAAAAAACCCAAGATCTCTGCATAATGAATACAAGCAAAAATAAAGCAGAACACAGCAGAGAAAAGAATACCCAGGTTTCTTCAGAGAACACAGCTTTTCAGCTGATACTTGAAAGCTCCCTAGACGAAACTGAGAATGGCAAAGACAAATAGCCAAACTCAGGCCTTCTATGGTAATCGGTTCTTCCCTAAAAGCATATGCTGTCCAGAAAGCCCCCTCATTCAGTCTCTCAATGCAGAAAACCTGGCTATTGGAGGAATCAATTAAGAATATGTGCACTGCAGAAAACATGAGAGAAAACAGGAGGAGAGCCCTGACCCACTTTCATATACTCCGGAGTAGAGATGAGAATCTGCTGGCCTGAGGGGATATATTAGTCTTTGGATGTGAGAGGAGTTATTGGCTGGCAGGTACAAAGGTGGGAGCTCTCCCGAGTCACTCCTTATTCATTACTGAATAACCACGCTGCAGAAAAAGTAGCCAAACCTTCCACACCCTGACTCTTCCTCCTGACATTGGTGTTTTCTTGACATTATTGGTCACTCCCTAAATGGAGTTTGTTTCTAGCATACTGTTTGATTTGCCTTCGGGCATATATGTTCAGCGTGGTAGGGGATGTGCAACAGCTGATCGTCCTTAATTATTACTCTTACAACTCACTTGTGTTCACGAAGCGTGGAAATGATTTCCTTCAAGAAAACCAAAAAAAAAAGTGTTTCCAAGTCGATAGAATTCTGTAACGCCCCTCCTGTCTGGAGAGGACAACCCCTTCTCTGCAAGGCTTCATCATAGCTTTCATCTCATTTCAAGAGGATTTTTGATTTATTCTCTTAGTAGAAGCCTCTGCTGTAACCTGTTGTTCAGAATGCTAGCTCATACTGAGCTCTCCTGCACAAGCAGCTTTAGTTTCCAGTCCCTGATATGAAAAGTTAAAAGCGCTACTATAAAACGGTACAGAGCAGTCATCCAGTTTAGCAACCTAGAACAACTGAATGAAAATGAAAATGTTTTTAAATTTCAATGTAGATTTAATAAATTATTATTAAAAGGTTAAACATGAGACAGGGTCATATCAGATTTCATTTATATATGAATCTTGGCAGGCATGTTTTCAAAAAGGCATCTTGGGCTTTTGTACTGTTTGTACTGTTTGTACTGTTTAATATTGTTGTGACCTCATTTTTTGTTCTCTAGTTCATTTGCATATTGAAGTGAGTCTTAATGGACACTTCTTGGTGTGGACCAAGGTGAGGTGTGAACATGTTAAGTCTCAAATCCAGCTTTGATTTAAGTCAATTCAGTTTAATTCAAATGATAAAAATATACAAAAAAATTTTCAGCAAACGGTTTGGCAATTTAACTACTAAATTATAAATACATCTAAATACTAAACACCAAATCTGAAATTTTAGGGATAATATGTTTATATTTATATCTATGTTTATATTTAATTATAAAATGGTTGTAGTACCATGACAGAACATGAAATAAACAGCAAAGTTATAAAATGTACAGCTACATGGATAACAATGAGAGGTGCAACTACAGATAAATAGAGTAAACATTTGATTACAAACTATCACAAACTACGCACTACAAGGCCACCACATAAGCATCTAATCAGAAAAACCTTCTCTTGAAGGTTCATGCCAAATTTGCTGGTTATACAGTAACCTCTCTAAAACTAGTTGCTAGACTTACACAGTGGATGGGATGTTTAATTCCTGGTAATCTAGGCATTCAGAGAAAATAAGGATCTTTGACTGCTCTTTGAAGATAGCAGGTTCCTCCAAAATGCATCTAAGCTACTATGACCTGCAATAATAAAACACTGAGAAGATGAAGTTCAAAATTCTTAATAGAAAAAAAGATCTTTTGGACAGAACCCTCTGTATAATATTTTAGATTGTCTTCGTTCATTCATTTTCTGCCACTTTTCCCGAGCAGGGTCATGCTGGAGTCCATCCCAGCTCACACAGGGCAAAGGACAGGGGACACACCCTGGACAGGTCACCAGCCCGTCGCAGGGAGGAGCGTGACAGGGACGGCACCTTGCTCAAGGGTACCTCAGGGCAACCTATTGGGAAGGGGTTAGAACCGCCGATCCTCCGACCATGCGGCCAACGCCCGAACCACTGGGCCACCACTGCCCCTGTCTTTGTTCAGTGTGCCACAATTCATCAACTTCCACCAAGGCGCGAAGGACTCAATGCAAGTCTTATGATTAAGCTTGATTGGTAGTGTTTAATTGTAAATTTGGTAATTTGGTGTAATTAACAGCTGACTTTTAATCATATTCCTCCTTTAATCCCATATGAAAGCTCTCTGACCAGCCATCAAACATTTGCTGTAAGACAGTAAAAGGGTGTTGCATGATTTTCAAAATGTTTTCTCTGTCCTTTGTCTAAATTGCATCTAGAAATTGTAGTTATGCTCAAAGGAAAGATACATTGTGTCATTTTATTTCAATTATTTCTCCAAAAAGCTCAGTGAAGGAAGCAGAGAAGCATTTTATAAAGTTTAGAATGCAAACTTTCAATCAATTCCATGTTTGTACTTTTAAGTATGGGAGAAAATAATTATATTATTTAATTGGATGACGAACTCTTGTTATGCAGACCAACTGATTTTATATTAAGAAAAAAAAATTTTTGTTTGTTTTTTGTCTAAATTTCCTGATAACAGCATGAATGTAGAATTAAACCAATCAAAATGTATAACTGTTTTTCACCAAAATTCTGAACTTTTCTGAATTGTTTCTTCTCCTGTAACCACCAATACATTTCAAAGTTAAGGGTTAATATCATATTCTTCAAAAGCCCAACAATCCTCACTGTGCAACGGTCTAAAGTTCCACACAGTAACTATTATTTATGGACGGGATGTCTGGGCATAACAGGCTGAACAGGCATGCCCTGCTTGACACAGTGACATTTCTGTAAATTTTAGTTGGTTGTCCTCTGTTGAGCGGCTAATGGAGCAGACTTTCTCTGTCATGACTGGACTGTCAGACAACTAATGATAATGTGCTTGGATGCTGGGTCTTGCTGTGCCACCTGTGGCTCAACCTCTCTGATATGAAAGGCAAAGACAAAAACATTTCCTGCACCGGCATGTGTCACCCACTGGCCTTTTCAGTCCAGCTGTCAAACAACTGCAAGACACATTTAAGACCAAAGACAGGCAGGCCACTGCCCTCAAGGCACTTCCAGCCAGAAAAACAGATCTGGCAGCATACGTGCTAGTGCCTGCCGACCGGTCAGTTTCTCATTCCTGCAGACTCCATCCTGCCAGGTAAGAGCAGCACCAGAAATCCTGAGCACTGCAATGTCAATTTCTGTTCATGCTGCTAGCCCTCTTCTCCTGGTGCATTATTCATTGAGTTACATTTTGGGAATTTTCCTCAATAAAATGCTTTTTTAACCCTTGAACTCATTCTTTTTGTCACAACTCACAAACGATCTAATTCCTTCTTATTTAAAAAAACAAAGATATTTAAATATCATATTTACAGTTTTCATATTTATACCCATACACACTGTGCAGCAGAGGGCAGCTTTTTATAGCGCCCAAGGTGCAGTGATGGGAAAGGTACCTTGCTCAAGGGTACCTCGGCAACCTACGGGTCTGGGAATCTGACCCATGACCTTTCAATCCTGGGGCCAACTCCCTATCCACTAGACCACCGCTGCTCCAATTACTAGGATAACAGAAAACCAAATACAGTTTGCATTCTTCGACTAAAGCGAGAAGTTACCATCCCCCATCCAAATTCATATTTTTAGTTTTTGCAATCATGAAAACCATTTAATTACATTTCAACCTACAGCTTTGAAGCCCCACTCTTTTACCCACTCTAAATCAATTGGGAGTATTTTAACCTGTTTTTTTCAGTATGTCATGATACAGGACAACATATAGCAGAAGTAAAGTTCACATTTCAAACTTAAATGCATACTGACTGACAGCCTGTTTAATTTCTTTAAAAGAAGAATGAAAAATTAATTGTTAAAAAGAAAGAGGGATGTTTTGGGGACATTTAAACATTCATTCATTCTCTCAACCACTTATCCCAAGTAGGGTCACAGACATTAATAACATTTATAACATTAATTTATAAATTAAATTACAGGAACATATAGGATATGGGCTCTGTATGTATATACAAAATGTTTCAGTTAAGGAACAGTGAAGCACTTTCCTCTGTGGATTTTTTAAAAAATAACTTTTTTTAGTTATGCCAGGCTGATTTCAAAAATACATTTTAAATAATTCATAAAAATCAGTTCAAAGCATGGAATGCCTCATAACCACCACATTAAAAATATGTTTGTTGCTCATATAATTAATATAACATATCATTGGCATGTAAATGCATCATTTTTTTTACACAGTCCATTGAACTGCCTGCATGTTTTACTGTGTAAATGTCTAGTCTTGTTGGATACATGCAGTATTTTTAACTGCAGAAGGAGTAGCGTGTAATGTATCGCAAAGGCCTATCTAACCTTTTCATGCCTAGTTTGTCTAAACAGATGGCACAGGTAATAGATGACAGCCCTGCTTCCCCAGCCAGCCAGTCCTCAATCACTGAACCAGTCAAGGCAATGTCGCAGCAAGATCTGTAACATTCACTACAGCACAGAACATTCATTGCTCTCCCATGGACTAACCAAATCTATCTCTCCCCTGTAGCCATCAAGCTGCAAAGACACTACAGATGGAGACAAAGCCTTTTAAAAGTATTAATTATCCGAAGTTCTGCTATAAATAGGCATGACAAATCATTATTTTCTTGGTGACCAGGGTGGGGCAGTAACAGAATACAAGTATTGGGAATACATATTTAGAATCCAGAAGTGAGCATGTGTATTCAGTTCATGTTACACTTTGAAACAGTGGTATTCAGTTACTTCTTCTTTTTTTTTTTAATATTCAGCCCAAAATCACAGAAGTAGGTAATTATTTCAAAGAAACATGCTCGTGGACTTTGCCAACATTGGGCAGCCAGTGCTAGGAGGCAAGAAGTTCAGAGATTAAATGAAATAAATGAAAAGGTATCATAGCACAGAGAGAGCAGTCCCTTCAAATTAGATTGTTTTTAAAAAAATATTCAGTCAGTTCAGTTCAGTTCAAGGTTTCATTCAGCTAAATGCGTCTCAATGCTTTGCTGTTCTACACCGGATGATATTTATACTGCTACTGAAATGTGTTTCCCATAAGCTTTTATATGTGTCTCAGTGTCTTTACCCAAAAGTCTCCCTTTTACTGAAATCATAAAAGAGAGATGGCAGTACAGCTTGAAGGTTTGTGGGAGTAAAAGTGGACTGGATAAAAATAAATAAATTCAGAGTTTTATTCTCGTAAGACATGACTTCTTCTGTATAACACATTAACTGAGGCAGCAGTAGTGTTAAAGGACTTGTCCCCCGGATCAGAAGGTCGTGGGTTTGAATCCCAAACCTGTAGGTTGACCTGAGGTACTCTTGAGCAAGATACCATGCCTGTCACTGCTCCCTGGGCATTTTTAAATAGCTGCCCCCTGCTGCATGTGTGTATGGGTTAAGAAAAAGGTTGCATTTCGCTGCGTTTCACTGTGTGCTGTGCCGTGTTGCACAATGACAGTCAATTTCACAAAGAACAAGTGTAAAAATGTTTTTTTATTTTACTTTCAATGTAACAAGTAAGTTTGGACAAGTTCTTATTTTATCTGCTTGAGTTACATGGCTTTAATTTGACAGCAGTGTTACAGTTTGGTGCAATGCTAAGGCTTCTCAGCCGTTTCATTACCTAATTTAATTATTTAGAAAAAAAATCAATAAATTAAGTAAGCAAAATATGTGCACATACCAATTAGGAAAAATGAGCCATGACAAATTGAACTTTGGATATGACTCAGTGCATTACATCCTCCTTATAAAGTAACACATGACCCAAAGTGTTTGACTATTAATTACTAGCTTGTTATTAAGGTTTATCCTCCACCATTCTTTAGTGCAGTACCTGGACTGTAGTATTTTTCTTCCCATGGCTGCTTTAGTGGATGGATGTCATTGGGAAGACACACTGCACAGACAGCCCCATTCATAACATCAGTCTAGTGTTATTTATTACTATCAGTAGCACTATTATGTAAATAGAGTGCCATTTACGACTCTTCCACATCCCATAACCATCCTGTAAACCCTTTATGGACACATCATTCACACTGTTCAGTACATGAAGGACAAAGCTGTCCACCATACCCAAGACTCTCCCTGCTCAATAAATTTCTCTCAGATTCAAATCCAATGTTTTTTCTTAGATTTTTTTTTTTGCTAATCAGAGTGCACTTGGAGCAGCATGGTGGTGCAGTGGGTGGCTGTCACCTCACAGTGAGAAGTTGCTGAGTTTGATGCCCAGGTGGGACGGTCCCAGTTCTTTCTGTGTGGAGTTTGCATGTTTTCCCAGTGCCCGCATGAGTTTCCTCCAGGAGTTCTGGTTTCCATCCACCGTGCAAAGACATGCACTTCAGGTAAACTTGAGATGCTAAATTCCTCATGTGTGTATGTGAGTGAGTGTGAGTGTGTTTGTCCGCCCTGCGATGGACTGGTGACCTGTGTAGAGTGTTTCCCTGCCTTTTGCCCTGTGAGGGCTGGGATAGGCCCCTGTGACCCTAATTAGGACAAGCAGCTAAGAAAATGAGTGAGTGAGAGTTAGTGAGTGCTCTTATCTAATGACTCAATGAGGAGTTGGAGGGCCGATCACAAAACCACTGATCTGCTGTTGACTTCTCGTTAATGGCATATTCATGGGGAGCTTAGTTAATGATCCAGAACAGAGTGAATGAAATACACAAGCTCAACTATTATGAGTTCAGCTGAGTCACTTACTGACACAGACGACATTAGTGGAGGTGGTAGAAACAAATGTTTCATTTCCCTTGCCCATAATATCACTTTAATATGTCCTGCACTGTGTGTTTAGATTTGACCTCTACGTGTCGGGCTGCAACAGATACACTTACATAATGCTTTAATGGCTATAAAGTTAGTTTTAATTCTGTTCTGGGAATTATTCATTTCATCTCAGCTGCCACACATGGTTCAGATGGAACCAGTAAAAAAAACACCTGTGCTAGTAAAAGTATATCATATAGTATAGTATGGTGCTATACAATGCATAGTACAGGCTTTAAAACAAAGTTTCCTCAATGGTCTTGACTTAGATATAAAGTTCTAAGAAAACTTTATTTCTGTAGAAATCTGTGCATTAAGTTGAGGCGTGAACAAATCTATGGATCTATACAGACATCCCTTCATATTAAAAAATAATGCATTGCCATGTTTTACTAATGACTGAGACTGAGATATTTATCTAGAACGTCTTTGAGGTCTTATTAAGTTGGCTAGGCTCAGTGGTTAGGCTCAGTTGTTTTGTTTGTAAGAATGATTACGATATGGCTATAACTTATTTTACTTTCTTCATTTATTAAGCTGTGGCTCTTATTACTTATTTATCATGCTGATAAATGATGTCTTAATGCGTTTAAGCATGTTTCTCATTCTCATACATGTATGGCTTTATTGTCTTGCTTGTATGACTTAGCCTTCCTAAGTTGTGGCAATGACTTAATTGTCTCCTTAAAGTTGTAAAGTCACAGCCACAAAGCTATTATGATTTACTTTTCTTGTTTTCACACCTTGCTAAGTTGCAGCCTTGGATTAATTATCATTTTATTTTTTTACACCTTGTAAAATCAGTGTTTATGAGTTATTATATCTGTCTATGTCTTTCATAGGCTTTACTATGTCTTGGCTTAATTATTATGATTGAATTTTCTTGTTCACAGACCTTGATAATGTGACCCTCCTAAAATTTGTATACATTGTTTCCTTTTTTTATACTTTCTATTTTGACCTGAGGGGTCTGAAGCACTTACATCACATATATTTAAAGATGGCATACATCTCTCTCTGTTTCTTTTATTAAATCAGTGGAATGGCTTCACAACACTCGATCTGAAAGATGTATTTTCCACTTTACAAATGTTCCACCAGTTCCTCTGGTTTGCTTTCAAAGGTTTTTGTTTTTTTTCCACTGTTATTCAGGCTTGCTTCTACTCCCCATACATTCATAAAGAAAGCAAAGGCTGCTCTGATTCCCTTCAAGGTGGCAGGACTCAGAATCACCAATTACATAGATGACTGGCTGCAGCGAGCATCAGAGAGTATGAGAGCATTTGCAGATTCTCCTCTCCCACAGCCGCAAAACAAGGCTCCGCCATCAATTATACAGATCCCACTCACCCCTGTGCAGTGGACTGTTTTGCTGATTTTTGAGTGGGTTAGTCACATTTCTTTGTGATTGTCTCTTGTCAGGACCTGCCTCCTTCCTTTATCAGCCTTTATTAGTATTTATTCTGCTGGGACTGTTCGGATTTAAGTGAAGTGAAAGTGACTACATGTCATTGTGAAACAGCAAAGCACACAGTGAACCACAACAAAATAACCTCTGCTTTTCACCCACACACATAGTGCAGAAGGAGGCAGCTATTTAAAGCACCAAGGGAGCAGTGATGGGGACGGTACCTTGCTCAAGGGTTCCTCAAGGCAACCTACTGGTCTGGGATTCGAATCATGACCTTCTGATCCTGGAGCATAATCCCTCATCTCTAGAACACCATTGCCACACATCGGCTCGTTTGAGGATCTTTCAGAGATTGGTAGCATTCTTGCTGGATGAATACTTTAAATAGCAAACATTTTAACAGACTCCAGGGTCTCACGTCTGTCCAGCAGCCTTGCTTTTTATTCCTGTTTATATATTCAGGATAGAAAAGTTTGTCCTGATGAAGTTCTTAGCACAAAGGTATACAATTTGTTCCAGAAACACAGTTGGCCCAGTTTTGTTTTGTACCAGCTCCCGACATACAAATTAGCATTTTACAGCACCTGGATATCCGTCTTGGAGCCACAGGGAGCTGGGACGAACCAAAATTGTGGGCTTCCTCCGAGTACAGAGAACTGATGTGATTACCTGTGCTATGAAGAAAACATAAGGTGACCTGTTAGAGGGCAGTCTCCTTTTAAGTCTTACTGTCTGAATTTTTAAGGTACATACACCAGTTAATGACTTAAATCATACTGATTTACATTCTGTCATTTTCATTGGCTATTAGATCAGGTGATCCCACTGTAAACTGTACATTTTTATACCTTGGGTATATGGCTCTATGTAGAAAGACTTCATTGACATAGAACCTTTGCATTATGTGGATGTTCTTTAATCTTTAAAGACTTTAACTTTAAAGTTTTTGCTTTGAAAATAACATTGAAATGATCTTTCAAGATGCAAAAATGTTTCCTCTAGGGTAATTTTTCAAAAAAACCTTTTTTGCCTCCTTTTTTTTTAAAAAACATTGTCGAATACCAACTGAAGCCCATCTGTTGCTGCGCACACATTGTCAGCTGGATTACTGCCTAACAGCCAGGTCTCAGAATAAAAAGAAAATTCAGTTGCTTCACTCTAAGAGGAGCCATTACTTCAGCATTTATCAAGCTTGCGTTGGAATTTCCACATGACACTAATCTGACCAGAGTTGAGTGAAAAATCTGTTTCTTTTGCAAAGGTAGACATAATACGGTCAAATGAAAGGTTTGGTAAGCTTTGCATAAACAAAAGATGGAAATCAGCTTTTATTGTCACTGAAATTATAAAAACATGACTGGTGTCCATTTTGTGCTGAATGAAGATGGATGCCAGATGGTTATATGACATATTTAAAGAATGGATGCTGAGATGATGTAATGAGAGCGCACTCAATAATGAATGAATAAAAACAAATAAAAAACTGAAAAAAAAAACTTTTTCTTTCAAACGGATGAGAATGAGGGACACAGGCAAATGGAATATTTGCAAATCTTGATTTACAGCTTTATCTTTTTCAGGTTTTTGTTTCCATAAACTACAACCAACCCAGCCACTAGGGATGCACAAGCCAGTGTATTTCTTCGTGCCGGTCCCAAGCCCGGGTAAATGGGGAGGGTTTCGTCAGGAAGGGCATCCGGTGTAAAACTTTGCCAAGTCAATATGCGGACAACGATACAGAATTCCATACCGGATCGGTCGAGGCCCGGGTTAACAACGACCGCCATCAGTGCTGTTAGCCTACAGGGTGCTGGTGGAAATTGGACTACTGTTGGCCAAAGAAGAAGAAGAAGAGGAGGAAGGAAAGTCCAGAGGGAGAAGGAGAGAAAGAAGGAGAGGAGAGTAGAAGTGAGGGTAGGGACTTTGAATGTTGGCAGCATGACTGGTAAAGGTAGAGAATTAGCTGATATGATGGAGAGAAGGAAGGTTGACATTTTGTGTGTGCAAGAGACTAGATGGAAGGGTAGTAAGGCCAGGTGTATTGGAGGGGGGTTTAAACTGTTCTACCATGGTGTGGATAGAAGGAGGAATGGAGTAGGTGTTATCCTGAAGGAAGAGTATGTGGAGAGTGTTTTGGAAGTGAAGAGGGTGTCAGGGAGGGTGATGAGTTTGAAGCTGGAAGTTGAAGGTGTGATAATGAATGTTGTTAGTGCTTATGCTCCACAAGTTGGTTGTAAGAGGAAAGAGAAGGAAAAATTCTGGAGTGAGTTAGATGAAGTAATAGAGAGTGTACCCAGGGGAGAGAGAGTGATGATTGGTGCAGATTTTAATGGTCATGTTGGTGAAGGGAACAGAGGTGATGAGGAGGTGATGGGTAGGCATGGTGTCAAGGAGAGGAATGCTGAAGGTCAGATGGTTGTTGATTTTGCAAAAAGGATGGAAATGGCTGTAGTTAATACTTATTTTAAGAAGAGGGAGGAGCACAGGGTGACGTATAAGAGTGGAGGAAGATGCTCACAGGTGGATTATATTCTTTGCAGGAGGGTCAGTTTGAAACAGATCAGAGACTGCAAAGTAGTGACAGGGGAGAGTGTAGCTAAACAGCATAGGATGGTGGTCTGTAGGATGACCTTGGAGGTCAAGAAGAGGAGGAAAGTGAGGGCAGAGTCGAGGATCAAGTGGTGGAAGCTGAAGGAGGAGGACTGCAAGGTGGAATTCAGGCAGGAGTTAACATGGGCACTGGGAGGTGTCGAAGAGCTACCGGATTGCTGGGAAACTACTGCAGAAGTGATCAGGCAGACGGCTAGAAATGTACTTGGTGTGACATCCGGAAGGAAGAAAGAGGAGAAGGAAACCTGGTGGTGGAACCAAGAAGTCCAGGAGTGTATTCAAAAGAAGAGAGAGGCAAAGAAGACATGGGACATACAGAGAGATGAAGAAAGTAGACAGGTGTACAAGGAGATGAACCGCAGGGTGAAGAAAGCAGTGGTGAAGGCCAAAGATAAGGTGTTTGGTGAATTGTATGAGAGGTTGGACAGTAAAGAGGGAGAAAAGGACCTTTACCGATTGGCTAGACAGAGAGACAGATCTGGGAAAGATGTGCTACAGGTCAGGACGATTAAAGATAGAAATGGTAACGTACTCACAGGTGAACAGAGCGTGTTGAGCAGATGGAAGGAATACTTTGAGGAGCTGATGAATGAAGAAAATGTGAGAGAGAGAAGACTGGATGATGTGAGAAGAGTTCACCAGGAAGTGCAGCAAATAAACAAGATGGAAGTAAGGGCAGCGATGAAGAGGATGAAGAATGGAAAGGCTGTTGGACCGGATGACATACCAGTGGAAGCATGGAGATGTTTAGGGGAGATGGCAGTTGAGTTTCTGACCAGATTGTTTAACACAATCTTGGCAAGTGAGAAGATGCCTGAGGAGTGGAGACGAAGTGTACTGGTACCGATCTTCAAGAATAAGGGTGATGCACAGAGCTGTAGTAACTATAGAGGGATAAAGTTGATCAGCCACACCATGAAGTTATGGGAAAGAGTAGTGGAAGCTAGGTTAAGAAAAGAGGTGAGGATCAGTGAACAGCAGTATGGTTTTATGCCGAGAAAGAGCACCACAGATGCAATGTTTGCTCTGAGGGTGTTGATGGAGAAGTACAGAGAAGGTCAGAAGGAGCTGCATTGTGCCTTTGTGGATTTGGAGAAAGCATATGACAGGGTGCCTAGAGAGGAGTTGTGGTTTTGTATGAGGAAGTCTGGTGTTACAGAGAAGTATGTGAGAGTAGTTCAGGATATGTATGAGGGCAGTGTAACAGTGGTGAGATCTGCAGTGGGAGTGACGGATGCATTTAAAGTAGAGGTTGGATTACATCAAGGATCAGCACTGAGCCCGTTCTTGTTTGCAGTAGTAATGGACAGGTTGACGGACGAGGTTAGACAGGAGTCTCCGTGGACGATGATGTTTGCTGATGATATTGTGATCTGTAGTGAGAGTAGGGAGCAGCTTGAGGAGAACCTGGAGAGATGGAGATATGCTCTGGAGAGGAGAGGAATGAAAGTGAGTAGGGCAAAGACAGAATACATGAGTGTGAATGAAAGGGAGGAAAGTGGAGTGGTTAGGATGCAGGGAGTGGAGGTAACAAAGGTGGAGGAGTTTAAATACTTGGGATCAACAGTTCAGTGTAACGGCGAGTGTGGAAGAGAGGTGAAGAAGAGAGTGCAGGCTGGTTGGAATGGGTGGAGAAGAGTGGCTGGAGTGATTTGTGACAGACGCGTACCAGCTAGAGTAAAAGGGAAGGTTTACAGGACAGTAGTGAGACCAGCTATGTTGTATGGGTTGGAGACGGTGGCACTGACGAAAAGGCAGGAGGCGGAGCTGGAGGTGTCAGAGTTAAAGATGCTGAGATTTTCGTTGGGTGTGACGAGGTTGGACAGGATTAGAAATGAGTATATTAGAGGGACAGCTCAGGTTAGACGTCTTGGAGACAAAGTTAGAGAAGCAAGGTTGCGTTGGTTTGGACATGTGCAGAGGAGAGACGATGATTATATTGGAAGGAGGATGTTGAGGATGGAGCTGCCAGGAAAGAGGAGAAGAGGAAGACCAAAGAGGAGGTTTATGGACGTGGTGAGAGAGGACATGCAGGTGGTCGGGTTGAAGCAGGAAGATGCAAAAGACAGGAAGAAATGGAGACAGTTGATCCGCTGTGGCGACCCCTAAACGGGAGCAGCCGAAAGAAAAAGAAGAAGAAGTTTCCATAAACTACAACCAGGCCCTGCTTCCAGCCTACCCCTACCTCCCAAATAGTGAGCAATGTAAGCAACAACTGTGACAAAATGACTATATTTGTTGGAAAGAACATGTTTTTATGTATGATTTGGACTTGCTACTTCCTGCCATCATTTGTCGCTGTTCTGCTGTTGTGTAAACATTACTGCATTAAATGACACGAGCAAACTTTTCTTTATTATATCTAATTTATTTTTTATGTATACTATTCCATCTTTAAATTCTGCACAATTTGTTTGTTCAAAGACATTTTTAGTTTTTATTCCATTTTTATGAGTATATGCCACCAGAGAAGCAAAGACAATGAAACAATACTTCCCACTACTTCCCAATACTTCTCATTTTCACTCCTTTCTTCTTTCATTGTACAGTTTGTCCATAGTTGTCTCTGCAGTCAATGGTTCGGAAAGTTCCTCCTGTAATATACCAAGTCTACACCATTCAATTGCTGTAATATTAAGCCACCTTCTCCTGCCATCCAAGTAATTTTGGGTCAGCGACGATCTTCTGCTGTTCCCTTTCCATTGATGGATTTGGTAGAAGGTGAGAAATTGTACATGGCAAGCAGAGGATAACTCCACCTGCACCATTGAGCAGGTTCCAATTCTGATGATTTGTAGTTCTAAATTCAAAAACCCATTGATTTTGAGATGAAGCTTTTTGTTAGCTCACACAGAATGGTGTACAGCAGAGCCTAATTAAGTGAATGAGACAGAAAGAACAGTTTTGATGAAGAAAAGAAGGGTATCAGTGCTCCTTAGAGAGTCCATCATGAGGGGTCACGCTAAAACAAGCTGCAATAATGAGTCTATGCTGTTATGCCCCTCAGTCCACTCCCAGTTCAGTCAACCAACACTGATTACAGGACTGGACAGGCTTAGTTATAATGGAGTTTCAAGATGAAATGAGTATTTCTCCACACTGCTATGCAGAGCTGTGCTTTTGCCTTTGTCCTTTAGCTAATCTCCATTTCATGAATCTCAGCCATCTCTAATCTGTATGGTCTTTCTAAATATATGAACCGCAGTCAATAGTGATGACAGCCCTTACAGTCTTACTCATTGATTTATCTATACATGAGCTTCCGCTGTCAGTCAGGATTAAAGAATTTATAACTTATCAAAGTCCCCCACAGAGATCACTCCTTTGTCATACAGAGGCAGATAAAATAAGCAAACAAGAATATTTGGCAATTGTTTCTACCAGGCTCTCACAACGCTCCTGATTGTCAGATCCCTTATGTAGAAGAAGCAATATTATGAGATGCATTAAACTGTCCGCAAAGCATCTGTCAACATTGTTTCAGGAGTTGAAAAATGTGTCTTAATAGTAAACATTTGGCAGAATTAAAGTGGTGCCTTAAAGTTCAGACATGATCATATTCTTTAAAAAAGTGCTATTAATACAGCAGTAGCTAAAAGTTTTGAGAATGACACAAATGATTTGCACAAAGTTTGCTGCCTCAGTTTTTATGATGGCAATTTGCATAAACTCCAGGATGTTATGAAGAGTGATCAGATGAATTGTAATTATTTGCAAAGTCCCTCTTTGCCAGGAAAATTAACTTAATCCCCCCCCAACAAAAAAAAACATTTAAACTGCATTTCAACCACAACAGGACCTGCTGACATCATTTCAGTGATCCTCTTATTGACACAGGTGAGAGTGTTGAGGAGGACAAAGCTGGAGATCACTCTGTCATACTGACTGAGTAAGAATAACAGAGTGGATGCTTTAAAAGGTGCTTGAAATCATTGTTCCTCTTCTTTTATTCATGGTTAACTGCAAGGAAACACGCACAGTCACCATTGCTTTGCACAAAAAGGGCTTCATAGAAAAGGATTTCGCTGCTGGTAAGATTACACATTAATCAAATTTATTGGATCATAAAGAACTTTAAGAAGACAGGTTCAGTTGTGAAGAGGCTTCAGGGTGCCCCAGAAGCAAGCACCAGGACCTTCTCCTAAAGTGGATTCAACCATGGGACTGGGGCACCACCAGTGCAGAGCTTGCTCAGCAATGGCAGCAGGCAGGTGTGAGTTCATCTGCACGCACAGTGAGGAGAAAACTTTTGGAGGATTGCCTGGTGTCAAGAAGGGCAGCAAAGAAGCCACTTATCTCCAAGAAAAACAGCAGGGACAGACTGATATTCCACAAAAGGTACAGGGATTTGGACTACTGAGGACTGGGGTAAAGTCATTTTCTCTGATGAATCCCCTTTCCGATTGTTTGGGGCATCTAGAAAAATGATTGTCCAGAGAAGAAAAGGTGAGCACTACCATCTCTCCTGTGTCGTGCCAACAATAAAGAACAACACAGCCATAAATAAAGAATGGTACCAAAACACCCTCTGAGAGCACCTTCTCCCAACCTTCCAAGAACAGTTTGGTGAACTTATGAAATGCTTGTAATTATGCTTCAGTTACCATAGAAACATCAGACAAAAGATCTAAAAACACTGAAGCAGCAAACTTTGTGAAAACCAATTTAGGTAAGTAATTTAGTAACCTAGCTCAGTAATTTATTGAGGAAAATTATCCAGTATTGCAAATTAGCAGTTGATTTAAATGTCAAATTAAAGTCAGTGTTTGAAGTCAATAGGATGACAACCAAGCAGAAGTGGTGCCCTGATTTATTTTAGGAACAGGAATCTAACAATTCATCACCACAAATATTTTACATAGTTTAAAAAACAAGTTCATAACAAGCAATGGAGTTTTCTGAGAACTTCAGAGAGCTGTTGATCCTCATTTGGTGGAACAGTTTCCAAAAATATCCCAAAAGAATTTGGATTCCATCAATTCACAGTCTGACAGACTGTACAAATGGAGAAATTTAAGACCACTTTTACCTGGCTGAGAAGTGGCATGTAATAGTCACAAAGGCACCCAGCATAACCTGAACAATAAATTCTGAATTAGTTCAAACTAAATGAAAATCTAAGGAAATCTGTCTATCACCTGAATTTAAGAGAAAGTGGGTCATGCAGCAAGACAATAACCCTAAAAACAAAAGTCTTTATACAAAAGAATGGTTAACGAAGAAGAAATCTAATGTTTAGGAAGTCACAAATGTCCTGAAGTGATGAGTTCATAAACATATATATTATAATACATGCTAGCCTTATGTCAGGTGTCCAGACATGGCAGAGCTTTGTCAATGCCATGTCCCTGCATCTTCTGTAGCTGACATGAACAGGTCACTTGAGAAGTTGGATACAGTACTTGGGCTTATCTGATATCAAAATGCACAGAAAAAAAATGGCTAAAAATATTTCAAAACTCTCAGGTCTAAAGTCACTCTTACCTGCTCTTTCACTGTAATTTAATCATTAAACTGCAGATAATAGTGAGAAAATACTCATTAAAATGAGCCAGCAGAGGGTTACAAACCAAAGGGATCTGCTAGTTTCCGAATCGATCCAAAATCTTCAAAAATGAAAGAACAAAAAAGTTTTGACTATTTTATAAGGATTGATTGAGTTAATCAGGCCTCTTTTCCTTTCCAATCAAATCCCTTCTCAGGTTTGTGCTTTTATGCTGTTAAGAGGAATTACCACCTTTTGGAGACGACCTTAATTTCAAACCCTTTTCTCATGCAGGCATGTTTTGCAGCTTTGATTTAAAAGCACTGACGCGTGTCCATTTTTTATCTGCAACAAATGGATGTTTGACTCTTTTGCAGGTTTGGAACATACTGAGATCTGTCTCTTTCAGTCTGCCTTCATAACTGTGTTCCATTAACCTTTGCCTTCTGCGTTCTCATTATTTTCTCTGCTAGACGTCACAGTTTTTCACTTAATCAGTTTCTAATTAAAAGGTAGGTCTAGTGCCACTTCTGGGTTTCATTTCAGCAGGAAACCTACATGGGTTTGAATGTTATGTGTAATAAAGGTCTAATCAGTGGACTCAATAGCTAGATAAATGCATTCGGTCCAATTTAACATCTGGAGTGAAACTCCCCCCTTGTGAATATGAATCTACAGCTCTACCATTTGCATCTCTAACCTAACCCTTTTAATGGGATCTGCCTGAGGAAAAAAAAATAAAATCTGTGTCAGGACGAAAGACGTTCTCCAAGAGAAAAGAGAGAAAAACTCAGAAAGCTACCCTGAGCCCAGGTTGCCATGGGAGCCCAGTAAGAGTTGTAATGATGATACATTTTTATGTAGTAAAATTAATAATGTCAGAAACTTTGTTAATATTGTAAATTGGTAATTCCATTGTGTAATCTTGGTAGATTTTAATTAGCCTTCATTTTCCCTCCCCTGCATCTGTGGGTTGTGTGATAAGCTGTGTGAGGTTTAGTGTCCCACAGAATGTTACAAGACTAAAGTAAGTCAAACTGCCTATGATTTAAATGGGGATCTGAGAAAGTAATAGGATAAAGGCTGGGCACCTTGAAAAAATACCAACCAAGAAAATTAAGTGAGAGAGCTTAGTGTTTATGGCCCTAAAACACTATTGTACACATGATATGAGCATCGATTTGAGACTATGAACCCAGAGACAACGCCACATGAGAGTACTTTTCTGTGTTCTGACTGCTAAAATGGAGAG
This sequence comes from Hepsetus odoe, assembly GCA_017165825.1. Lineage (NCBI taxonomy): Eukaryota > Metazoa > Chordata > Actinopteri > Characiformes > Hepsetidae > Hepsetus > Hepsetus odoe. The sequence goes on along the minus strand of CM029366.1, from coordinate 26,637,991 downwards.
TCTATTCACAAAATCTATATCTATTCTGAACGTGAACTCCAGAAATTTGACTTTCATAACAAAATCTAATCAATGACCCTAGAGTATGAAAGGTGTGGAGGTGATTTGACACACTGCTGTAAACAAGGCAGACACTGAATGTAATCAGGGGCATGTGTGTGAGATGGGTGTCAGGGAGGATGTAGTGCAACGAAGCTAAAATATTTTACTCAAAGCAATTACTTTTACATTTCTCAAGTGGAATTTTGCTGTAAGCTATTTTATATCTTTGCCTTTATGGATCACTGTTTTCTGATCAGAAATTAAATCATTAATTAAATTATAATAATAATAATAGCGAACAAATGACTACAAGCCAGATAGGTCAGATTCTAAACCTTGTTTGGTTGCTCAAATAGTACAAAAGGTAAAAAGCTGCAGATGGACATTAATATGAACATTGTCATTCAGTATATATCGAGAATAAGATACAGCTAAGTGTCACACAGCAATGTTAATGCAGAAACCTGCCAAAAATGATCAGTGTTAAAATAGAGCTTGTACAGCGAGAAGGTCCTGGGTTCAATGTAGGTGTGTGTGTGTGTGTGTGCGTGCGTGCGTGCGTGTGTGCGTGCGTGTGTGTGTGTGTGTGTGTGTGTGTGTGTGTGTGTGTGTGTGTGTGTGTGTGTGTGTGTGTGTGTGTGTGTGTGTGTGTTTATGGGGTTGTATGGCTCTGCTGCTCTGCAATGGACTGGTGATCTGTCCAGGGTGTTTCCTGGTCTTTGGCCCTCTGAAAGCTGGGATCGGCTCCTGCACACCCCACGACCCTAATTAAAACAAGAATTTTACAGAAGCAAAAACATTCTCTGCTTTTAATGTTCATCTAAGGATAACACTGAGATGTTTTTCCAAGTTAATCTGGAACATGTCTATTGATTCATATTCATGCAAAGGGAGCTGCTGTTCTCAGATGATGAAAAAATGAAAAAATAAATAAATACATTGGAGTGATGATAAACAGGCTAACTATGATAAAGAACATGTAGGTAATTCCAAACTGAGTGTGTAAATTTGCTTCTGTGTATTCATTATATGCCACCATGTCTCAGCATCAAAGTGTGCCAGTTTTGCTTGTGAACAGCATGACAGGTTAGAGGCATAACTCACTTTTTATTTGAGCTGCTGCAGCATACACATCGTAATTATTTGCCGGTTGAGGAATGCAGTATTGGGGTTATGGATCACAATATTCACCCTTGGTTGTCATGGAGATGGTGGGCATAGCATTGCAGACATGATGGAAAATCATCAGACAGAAGGTCATCAAATGCTGATATTCTCTTTTCATAAAGGTCAATATTTGATGACCCCTGTATTAATGAAGCCCTAAATTGATTAAATGATCAAAAAGATTAAATGGTAGTGTTGATAGTGTCATTTGCAGGATGGTTTATCACATTTTAACAGTAAAAGTATAATATATCGGAGATGTACAGGCAAAGAATTCCTAGCTGAAATTAGATCAGAGATTTGAAGTTTTTTTTTGTTTTTTTTTTGTGCATTTCCTTTCTCATGTAACTAACTAGAAGCCCTTTGAAAAGTGTGAAGAATCTCTTTTTCTTTAATGTGTCAGCAGGAGTCCACAAAAATCTATTGATTTTCTTTTTCCCTGTGTGTCAGGTATTTCGTTTCCTATTCAAGTATGAAGCTTCTGTTCCCACGAGTGGCAATGGAGAGAAAAAATGGCAATAGTTTATTAAATCACATTTACAATTGTGTGTTGAAAACCAGTTCTCAGGCCATTTGGTGCAAATGCCAAAGGATCCATTTCCAGCATTTTAAATGCAATCAGCATTTAATTTGCTTGACTCTATTCATTTTAATGGTGAAATTAATTCAAAATCATCACCACCATTAACTGGCCACAATATTCCTGAAACACAAAATATAAAACATAAAAAACAATGTTTTTGTTCAACATTCAACAACTAGCACTTATCAGCACTTTTCTGCCACCTTCCCGAAGGTGTTTGCATGCAGGTTCATATTTAATCTAGAAAATGAACCAAACCAAGGTCTTTACAGGCACTATTTTAAAAAAATGTTAATTCATAGTCCTGCTAAGTCTGATTTTATAATCATACTTTCACTGATTTCTCTTTCATGACACACTGCAGTTTATTCACATTTACATTTATGGCATTTAGCCGACGCTCTTATCCAGAGTGACTTCCATGTCCAAATTACAGGGACAGTTCCCCTAGAGACACTCAGGGTTAAGGGTCTTGCTCAGGGACCCAGTGGTGGTAGTGCCAGAGGTGGGATTTGAACCTGGAACCTCTTGAGCCATAGATCCATAGGCAAGTATCCTACCACTAGACCCCCACCACCCCGTTTAAAATATATATATTTTTTTTTTCCTGTTTCTACCAGTACTTAAATACCTATCTATGTTGATTTTAGACAGAATGTATGACATGAGGGACATTTCTTTTGTTCCACAAGTTTTTTCACATCTGTTTGTTATGGTTCACAAAAAGCTGTGTTTTCTGACTGAATGAAGACCACAAAATGTTGCAATAGTTCTGTATGTGAGCCATTAGAGCAATCTGTTTACATGTTAAGATTTTTCTTAAATAGTCTGGCCAATATCTTCCGGAACCACGTTTTTTTATTGTGTCATGGTTCAATTAACTAAGACTTTAGTTGGACCATAACAATCAAACTACTGTTTGCATCTCCATGGCTTAGATAGACCAGTCATATATATATAAATATATATATATATATAAAATACACTTTTTGTGACTTTAAATTGAAAGCTGATATATACTGTATCTCATAAAAGTGAGTGCACCCCTCACATTTTTGTAAATATTTTATTATATCTTTCCATGGGACAAGACTGAAGATATGACACTTTGATACAATGTAAAGTAGTCAGTATACAGCTTGTATAACAGTGTAAATTTGCTTTCCCCTCAAAATAAGACAAAGCCATTAATGTCTAAACCACTGACAACAAAAGTGAGTGCACCCTTAGGTGAAAAATGTCCACATTGTGCCCAAAATGTCAATATTTTGTTGTGGCCACCATTATTTTCCAGCACTGCCTTAACTCTCTTGGGCAAGGAGATCACTAAAGCTTCACAGGTTGCCACTGGAATCCTCTTCCACTCCTTCATGAAGACATCACAGAACTGGTGGATGTTGGAGACCTTGCACTCCTCCACCTTCTGTTTGAGGAAGCCCCACAGATGGGTCAATAGGGTTTAGGTCTGGAGACATGCTTGGCCAGTCCAGCACCTTTACCCTCAGTTTCTAGCAAGGCAGCGGTCGTCTTGAAGGTGTGTTTTGGGTCATTATCATGTTGGAATACTGCCCTGTGGCCCAGTTTCTGAAGGGAGGGAGTCTCTGCTTCAGTTTGTCACAGTACATGTTGGCTTTCATGGTTCCCTCAAGGAACTGTAGTTCTCCAGTACCGGCAGCACTCATGCAGCCCCAAACCATGACACTCCCACCACCATGCTTGACTGTAGCCAAGACACACTTGTCTTTGTACTCCTCACCTGGTTGCCACCACACACACTTGACACCATCTGAACCAAATAAGTTCATCTTGGTCTCATCAGACCACAGGACATGGTTCCAGTAATCCATGTCCTTAGTCTGCTTTATTCAGCAAACTGTTTGCAGGCTTTCTTGTTCATCATCTTTAGAAAAGGCTTCCTTCTGGGACGACAGCCATGCAGACCAATCTGATGCAGTGTGCGATGTATGGTCTGAGCACTGACAGGCTGACCCCCCTCCCCTTCAGCCTCTGCAGCTGGCAGCACTCATACGTCTATTTTCAAAAGACAACCTCCGGATATGACGCTGAACACATGCACTCAACTTCTGTGGTGGACCATGGCGAGGCCTGTTCTGATTGGATTCTGTCCTGTTAAACCGCTGTATGGTCCTGGCCACCGTGCTGCATCTCAGTTTCTTTGCCATGAGGTGCCATATTGAACTTCCAGAGACCTTGACAGCATGAGAGAGTGTGAGAGTGAAAACACCAAATTTAACACACCTGCTCCTCATTCATTCCTGAGACCGTGTAACACTAATGAGTCACATGACACCGGAGAGGGAAAATGGCTAATTGGGCACAATGTGGACATTTTTCACTTAGGGGTGTACTCACGTTTGTTGCCAGTGGTTTAGACATTAATGGCTGTGTGTTAAGTTATTTTGAAGGGACGGCAAATTTACACTGTTATACAAGCTGTACACCGACTACTTTACATTGAGTCATATCTTCAGTCTTGTCCCATGGAAAGATATAATAAAATATCTACAAAAATGTCAGGGGTGTACTAACTTTTGTGAGATACTGTATACATGTGTCCTCTGTTCTGACTGGCTGCCCTGTGGACAAGAACCTTTTGTGACATTACTAAAACAATGACTACAAAATGTAGTTGTATGACCTGGGGAGTAAACTGTAGTTTTTGAAACTTGTTTAATTAAACAAGGCATAAAATGGCACTATAGTGGCACTGTAGTTCTAAAGATGCTGAGGTTTTCATTGGGTGTGACGAGGATGGACAGGATTAGAAATGTGTATTTTAGAGGAACAGCAAAGTTAGTGAAGCAAAGTTGCGTTGGTTTGGACATGTGCAGAGGAGAGACAAGGATTATACTGGGAGGATGTTGAAAATGGAGCTGCCATGAAAAAGGAAAAGAGGAAGACCACAGAAGTGAGTTATGGATGTGGTGACAGAGGACATGCAGGTGGTTGGTTTGAAGGAGAAAAATGCAGAGGACCGGAAGAAATGGAAAAGGATGATCCGCTGTGGCAACCCTTAAACAGGAGCAGTCAAAAGAAGAAGTTGCGCTATAGTTCTATTACTTTCCCAAATTAAACTATGTGAATGTTTCCCTTCAGCCATTAAATTGTCATTCTCTATCCCAGACACAGACTTTTCACTTAATTTTGTAGTCACTGAGTATTCTTCAGAAGGTCGGGTGAAGTTTAGGGATGCTCAGCTGTGCATAACCTGATGTCTGGTATGAAAGATTTATACCTGCACTATTTTATTCTGAGGTTAATAGGTATTGTACTGTTATGTGCTTGTTTATTTGTTTGGTCTTGTTTTGTTTTGTTTGTGTATAAGTGAAAATTTTGGTGTAGTTTTGTGTACCACTCTTGCAGCTGTGAGTGCTATTAAAGTCGACAGTGAAAGTCTGCCCTGCAGACCTCGGTATATAAGCACACTGGTGCTGTCAAAAGGATACACAGACACTGTGTATTTACTCAAGCAACATCTTTTGAGGGAACAAATAGAAAAGGCTCTGTTTTTAGATTTGCTGCGCAAAATGTTATACGGCCTTGTAAATTATAACAAGGCTGAAGCTGGGATTAACAAACTATTAATCCATACATTTACCTGAAATAGTGGTGAGGCTACATATATTGAATATAGAGTAATATTCTTTTAGTTGCTTCAAAATCAGAACCCTACAGTTTCCTAATAAAACTAAGAATGAAATCAAGGTATTGCAGTACAAATGTGTTTTTTAGATTTTTGATTAGGCCTTAAGGAGACACTGAGGGTTTCCCCCAAAGGTTTACCTGGGAAACAAGATGCAATGGGTGTTTTGTACCAAGTACTAATGATGTTGTGTTCTTATTGCCAGTAAGTGTTGTATAATGATGACATATACATCCAGGCCATTAAATTCCAACCCCTGCTATCTGGGATAATTTGGTTAAATGCTACTTTTGACTTTTTTCTCATGAATAAGCTAATCAAATCCCTAACAAACATTTGTAGGATATTCTTAAATAAAACAAATCCAGCTTGAAACTGCTTTTTTCATTTCATCAGGAAGTTGTTTTAAAAAAAAAGTCCTTTAGCAAGAAGTTTCAATTTAAATAACTGCTTACTTAAAAACTGTTTCCAGGAAAATTACAGGTTTATTTGATTAGCAATGCGTCCTCAACACATAATGCTTTCACCTTGGAATTAGAAAAGTGGTGATGTTTAATTATTACAATCTTGGAAAATCAAATGTTTAAACTGTTTGAATTATCCGTTTGCCAAGTAAGGCCGGTCAATAGGGGTAAGTCCATTTAGCTTCAGTCTCTGTAGGTCCCTCCCCATGAGTGCCCTATGAATTGAGCTGGGCTCGCTCCATTTAAATAGAGCTACAGGCCACAAGATAAAGCTCCCTTGGGAAGCCTCTGTGTGTCAAAGCCTCCTCCACACGACTGCCCAGGCCTGCCAGCCTTTTCAATCCCTGTTTTAATCTCCTTTACTCCCTGGCTCTTAGTACAGAGCATAGCCCCAGAGGAAACCCACAGTTGAGCTGCATAGTGAGAGGTGTAACCCGGAACATCGTCACCTTGTCTAGGGCAATGGCTTTAAAATGGGAAAGGTCTTGAGCCCTCTGAGGATGTTTGAACTGACCAGTGCACCTGACAAGACTGTCCAGATCAGGGTTGCTTTACAGGATTTTGTAACAATTTGACGTTTGTAAAAAAAATTATAAGTTCATGTGTTCTTAAGAAAAAAGAAAACAAAGAAGGGGAAGAAATAAAATTGTTCAGTCTCCCCCAAAGTGGAGGCTAGTTTTAAATGTATTCTGTATATGATAAATGAGCTAAAAAAGGTTAGCTGGAGCTATTGATCTAGAGAGGTGCAGCATAATGTCCTTTCACTAAAAATACTCAGCCAAGCTAAAAATGTTTTAGAAATCAAGACTGTCTTCAGTGCCCCTGCATATGGCCCAAGGCTTTGGCAATGCCCCTGTCTTCTTATAGGAAGGCGGCACGTGACTACTGCCTTCTCCTCACATCAGCGCATGGCATGCAGATCATTTGTGACAGAGAATCTCCTGTCCTACACTACGACCGCCCACACAGGGCCTGTTCTTCGAACCCTCCAAGGCCACAGAAGGTCAGACGATTGCTCCCTCTGCAGCCCTGCATGTGACGGCCTCCGTTCCGCTCCAGTTCCCCAGCCATGCAGGGTCTTGCTCACTTGTACAAGGGTTTTGCTGTAATGTTGGTTGACATACTGACAAGTAGGTGACTGCTAGGAGGCTGCAGAGGGGAGTGGAGAGAGCAGTCACTTGCAGGACCTTTCACGGTCTTGGAGAAAGACACAGGAAAAGCATGGCACTAGACACAGTCCAAATAGCTGATAAAGGATCACAGGGACAAGAGCAAAATCAGATTCCTGGAATGTCGCTGATTTCCCAGGCCACCGCAGATGAATCACAAAGCCTGAAGTGAGGTGCCTGCATGAAAGTGGCAGGGGAGTTATTAAAAACTACAGCTGATGAGATTGGAAGTGAATTCTATGCTCAACTATCAGCCTCTTTCACAAATAATGTGACTCATTCAACACCAGTCCTGCTACTTCTGTGCAGAGGTGAGTTCTAACTCTGATCTTGTTTTGTGCTCACCATCCATAGGCTAACATCTACGAGTATAGCTGGCTTTCTTTATTGAGTATGTGCCAGCCAAGCTGGGCTTCAATAAAGAGTAAACTAATGGAATTACTATTAAACCTTCTTTATATGAGGTTTTTAAACATCAAAAAGGTTATATTTGCACATCTTATTTACAAGAACATGTCATTTAAGACCAACAGAGGCCTAATGCACCAAATAACTATTTATGTTCTTGGCTATAGAGCATTTGGTTTATGAAGATAAAGGCTCTCAAAACTGAGTGGAATACATTGTTAAATCATGTCAAAGGGCCAGTGATATAGGAAAAAAGACTTTTGGTTCCCTAAAAACTTTTAATAGTGAGAAGTGACTACAGAACAGCACACAATGAACTACAGCAAAATGTTTTCTCTGCATTAAAACCCATACACACTGTGCAGCCCGGGCATCCATATTCAGTGCCCGAGAAGCAGTGATGGGGATGGTACCCTACTCCAGGGTCTTCCAGGGTACTTGAACCAACAACCTTCTAATTATGGTGCCTAGTTTACAGCCAGTGAGTTTCAAATATGTTTTTGAAGGAAGCCATAAGTAAACCTTTGACAATAAAAGCAAATAATAATAATAATAATAATACAGAATAAAGAAAATCCCGGAACCATATTATTGCTAACACTGTGTGCTGAAAAGCTGACAGGTCTGAATGTGTAAATTACATGCTGGCCTTCCCATCTGCTGAATGAATATCCTTTGCTGGAGGGCTCATTTTGGCTCCTCTGATTGGAGCTATTATGGTTTGGATCCTTCCAGAGTGGGTGGATCTTATTTGAGTGCCATACCGCTATATCACTAGAAGCCCACACTAGAGCTTGTGAGTATGGCAGTAGCCAGAAGGGCAAGAGAACAACGTCTCAGTTCTCAAGCTGAACATTCTAACTGCTCGCACACAAACCTACGCCATACTTCATGAAATACAGGTTCTGTTCCAGTACTGTTAATATCCAGAGCCGCATGGATGAGAAAGTCCATATGAGAAAGTCATATAAGGATGTTATAAGTTCATCATTATAGCTCAAATTCTCAGTGCTAAAGAACAATGTCCACTTTATATTCACAATACAATTTATATCATATTTATATAATAAAATAATGCATTCCTAATTGCTTTTTCCATAATTCATTGGATCCTATCTTTATTGAGGTAATGCTTGCAATGTCAAAATGGGCAGATCTAAACAGACAATTTACAATGCTCTTTACGAGAGCACTGTTGCTTGCTTATTACAATAATTGTATGAGCTATATTCTCAGGGAGAAATAAAAGCAAGACCTAGTGCAAGCCTGCTGTTTTGCAGAGTACCTTTGTTGCAATTTTTTAGTTGTTTTGTGGAGGACCCAATATGGTGCTCAAGACAAACCATTGATACTGACAATGTAACGCAGAGTTAACAAAACAAGTCTGGAGAGCAATTTCATATTAATCTCAAAACATCTTTATCACATGGCTAACTGTTGCTGAACACATGGTCAGCCCTATGACATATTTCTCCCTTCTCCCATGGTACACTTACCATGACCACGTGGGGCAGTGGTGTCCTAGTGGTTAGGGAGTTGGCCACATGATTGGAAGATTGTGGGTTCAAACCCCTTCCCAGTAGGTTGCCCTGAGGTACCCTTGAGCAAGGTACCGTCCCTGTCACTGCTCCCTGGGCGCTTTCATAGCTGCCCACTGCTGTACGGTGTTTGTGTGCATGGGTTAAATGCAGAGGTTGAATTTTGTTGTGGTTCACTGTGTGCTGTGCTGTGACCTCGCAATGACAAGAATAGTCACTTTCACTTTTTTCACTTCTCACACAGAATTGAGCTGATCTCATTTGAGCTGAATTGATCCTATTCTTTTTGCTATTTTTTTTCTTGGGATCAATGTACACCGTGATGTTTTTTTGTTGTTGTTGCTGTTTTTGTTTTTTCTTACTTGATGCAACAAGTTCCATTGTAAGAGAATCCAAGTGATGAATGTGGCGAGTTTGCTCAAAACCCTAGGAAGCAAAGAGCCTAAGGCCATTTATTCGAAGAGGAAATCACATCATTGGCTTGGCACACATGGGAGTGTGCCAACCCAAGTCACCGACGAGCTATTGGAATGCATGATGTTAAGTAGATTGAAAGAATGTGTTCTTTCATGGACCAAGATGGTGCTTTTCATTAATCTCGGAGCTCAACCTTCCCCCGCAACACAACATGAGCATCCCCCGCGGGAAAGACAATGAGAGAACACCCACATAGCACAGCCAAGAGCCGAGAGAGCTTTCAAACAGCCCTCATTTTCCAACATATGCTTTGCATGGCTATGTATGTGTGCTTGTGTGTGTGTGTGTGTGTGTCTAATATCCTTAGGAAATTTACCATTTTGCCATTATCAGTTGATGCTGTATGGCCTGCAGAGCTGCATACCAAAATAAATAAGGCCAGGTCTCTTCCTGAAGCAGAATGTACCCAAGTTAATCGCAGAGATACTCTTGCTTGTGATGGAATGGATTTGCTCAGCATTAGAATATTCATTTTCAATGCAGATTGTGCTTTAAATGTGCTTTAGATATGTAAGGCCAGCATCACAGAGCAGATTATCAACTGGCAGTTTGTACCGTGACATCAAAGAAGATCCTGTTGGTGAGAAAATGAGCATGCACATTAGATGGAACCATGCCTACTGTGTTCTGCAAAAACCAAACAGACCTTCTGCTCGGCTGTATCTGGACACCTGTGGAGCGTGCTCAGGTGTAACAACAGCTGTGCTTTCGGCCCAGGCTTACCTCCAGAGTGGGCGGCTCCTGCTGCGCACGACTCACGTGCCTCTGGAGGAGATCAGAGAGAGAGCCCGCGAGCTGCTCTTTCTGCATAGCCACAGATAAACAAGGACAGAGCGGAGACAACTCTGGAACAATGAGACCATACTTCTGGATGCCCCAGAAATCCTTCTCTGCTGCTCAGAAATGGCAGCATGCAGAAAGACAGACAACAAGGGGGTCTTCTGTCCCGCTGCCTTCCCGCTGATGGTGGGAATGGCCTGTGACTTGATCCAGTCAGATCTACAGGGGGTCACCCAATCACAGCAAAGCATTAGATAAATCTAAACCTGTGGGGTCTCCCTTCACCAAAGTGAATTCATCCACACAGGCATATTTGCTTCAGCCAAGAGAAGACGCAGACTTTCATTAAATCCCAGCAGTCTTTCCCTTCTCCCAGAACTATGACAATTAACATGCTTCGCCATGCTGCCCACGGAGCATTGTGCAACCCTCTCCCTGGGTTGCAGCCCATGCATTATTAATTGGGGCCTCTCATGGTAAATAATTACATCTCATTATCAAATCCTGAGACTCCACTGTGGAGTCACGTCCTCTGTCTCTCTGTAATGAGCTCGAGAGTTGGCCTGTTATGCATTGTTAGAGCCGCTTGAGTGAGGCACGGCTCCTCCCTGACTTTTAGAGGCTGAGAGAGTGTGACAAAGCACACCTCTCTGTACTGAACTCCCCTCCTTTAAACACGTGGTATTGAGTTCAAGGACTGAATTGTCTCAGCCATGGTCAGCTCACCAACATAGTCTTTCATAGTTCTGGTTGCAAGTTTGGAAAGACTTTATTGAACTTTGGTATAAATGCTGCTCAAGTAAAGGAAAAAATGAAGTACACAGCTCAAGATATGGTAGAATGGGTAGAATCTATAGATGCTCCATCCCAAAGAATACATTCCTTTATTGCTTTTGTAAGGTTGGAGAGCACTATCCTCAAAACATCCTCGCCAGCTACAGTTCTATAACAAAACAAAGTGAAATATATGCTTATGCTTTAGATGCCATCTGTTAGTGAGTTCTCTTTTGGATCTATTTTGTCCCATAATGCGCAATTGCCGGATTAGCATAACAATTTTTGGATGTTCTAAGACACTAATCTTTTTCCATTATACACAATGGAAGGCTGTGATGGAATAAGGTCTTAGCCAGAAAACTTGTTCCATATCTGCTGACATGGAAATCCTGAAATTTCTAGGGTAAGTGATGGCTGAATGAGATGCTTTTCATGAGGCAAAAAGAAAAACTGTTCTTTTGCAAATCAAATGTTTTTTGTATTAATGAGTTTCCCTTTTAAATAGTTAGTTAATAGTTAAAGAGTTAAGCCTTTTTCAGACCCTGCAGTCTTGAGACTTAACGTAACCACATGACAGCCACTTCCTTTTTATTTTTTCTCTTTCCATGAATCCAGTGTTGCCTTTCATGTTATATTATTAGTATGCTATATAGGTTGGAGATGGTGGCACTGACGAAAAGATAGGAGGCAGAGCTGGAGTTGTCAGAGTTAAAGATGGTGAGATTTTCATTGGGTGTGATGCAGATGGACAGGATTAAAAATGAGTATATTAAAGGGACAGCTCAGGTTAGACGATTTTGAAGACAAAGTTAGAGAAGCAAGGTTGTGTTGGTCTGGACAAGTCCAGAGGTGAGATGATGATTATATTGAGAGAAGGATGCTGAGGATGGGACTGCCAGGCAAGAGGAAGACCAAAGAGGAGATTTATGGATGTGGTGACAGAGGACATGCAGGCAGTTGGTTTGAAGGAGGAAGATGCCGAGGACAGGAAGAAATGGAGATGGTTGATCCACTGTGGCAACTCCTATTGGAGCAGCCTAAAAAAGAAGGAAGGATGGTAAATCTATATTTTTATTTCCATTAAACCCAATATGTGGTGACAAGCATTCAAATTTTTTTAAAGTGAAAGTGACTACCCTTGTCATTGTGAAACACAGCACAGCACAACACAACAAAATTCAGCTTCTGCATTTCACCCATACACACGTGCAGCAGGGGCAGCTATTGAAAGCACCCGGGAAGCAGTGACTGGAACTGTACCTTGCTCAAGGGTACCTCAGGGTAACCTACTGATGAGGGAATCGAACAATCTTCTGATCCGGGGCCGACTCCCTAACCGCAAGGCCACCGCTGCCCGTGTCTCATATAAATGCTATAAAGGGTGGTGGTGGTCTAGTGGTAGGGTACTTGCCTACGGACCTCTGGATCAAGAAGTCCCAAGTTCGAATCCCACCTCTGGCACCACCACCACCACCACTGGGTCCCTGAGCAAGACCCTTAACCCTGAGTTGCTCCAGGGGGGACTGTCCCTGTAATTAGGACATGGAAGTCGCTCTGGATAAGAGTGTCTGCTAAATGCCGTAAATGTAAATGTATAAACACAAGCAGTACGAAATTTCATCAGTCAGAATACCATAATCACCAAAATACCTTCATTTTGTGTTTGTCATTTGTTTCTGATAGTTCATATTTCATCAGGTTTGCGAGAGGTCACAAGGGGACAGGGGTCACAAGAGGACAGATGTAGTTTTGTCCCCTTTTTTTGCCCACCTATTCTCTCTCTGTTTCTCCTAGTCGAAGTGTATGCAGTTAGGCTGTTCACTGCAGCTTCTCATTAGAATGAATGAATTTATTATCAACATCTTGTAAAACTTGTCCTCCTTCCCTCCACCCACTTCAAAAGAGTGCATTAGTGGGAGTGGCACGGACAGGGCAATTACACGTTCCATTCCTGGCTCATTCGGTCCTGTAGCTCATCCTCAGATTCGCTAGACCTGCCTTCTGCACACCCATGAGACTCTGCCTCCGCCTTATTGCTTTCATAAGAACAAAGGGAAGGCACAAAAACAGTGCCATGTATAACTTATCACATGCTTCATTTATTAATCATGGTCAGTCCGTTCCTTTTTGGTCACAGGCATGTTGAGTGGAGCACGGTGAAATCCCTCACAAAGCAGTTTTATATAAAAGAGCCTTGGAAGTGCACTTGTTGCACTTTGAATGAATGAGTTATGTTGAGCTGTGGCATCGGAATAGGTAAATCTGGACTTTTCTTACATTTCAGACATAAATCTCTTATTTTGATTAATATGGTATGGAATACCTGTAGTTTGTATTAACTCACAGCATATAGAGCCTCGCACAGCTGCTGATACTTAGCCAGTCACTCCAAAATGCAGCACTATTCTTTACAGTTATACACTATAGATGAAGTGCATAATGTGAGGCACGGAGCCTCTGATGCTATTGGCAGGGGTGCCAGGACAGTGTGAGTCTGGCTTCAAGTGCGGAAGAGCCTATGTCATGAGCATGATGCTAGTGGGCTCGCTTAATGTGCTCATTTCACACTCCATTTAACAGGAGGCACTCTTAGGGGGGACACGCCGACTGCGGTGACGTAGGGAATCTCTCAGCATGCATGAGGATCTGCCCTGGAGGAACCCAGAATAGACGGGCTCCCCACTGGCAAAGCTGGCAGATTTCAGATTTGATAATTACTATAGATCTGTTTGACAACTTTTAAACTTTTCCATTTCTCTTCTTCTTATCAGGTAGTTCACCTTGAGTCATGATGACACACGAAGCTGCCTTTAAGACGGATCATGTAAAGCTCCATTGTATTGTCCTGATACAAATGCATTTGGTCTTACACTCGTTTGACATACTGGCAGACCATGATCTTGTTATCTAGAGCTACTAAAGAAGAAGGATCTGGGTTTAGGCCTGGCATGAGTGCACACATTCACATGATCCTTCCTCTTCTTTGTCACTTTCTATTGAGCAAGGGCAAAGATGAACAAGCTTGTGGTCTCCTAAACCTTAATTTATCTTGAAATAAAAGAGTTCAATGTACAATTAATCACTACATAACAAAACCCAAATTCTTTGGACTAAAATCTCTGAAACACTTTGAAATTGTTGACCAGTTGTGCAAATGAGTGATGAAACCAAGTGTAAGAAGTGGACTTTTGTTTTTTATTTGTGGCTTAGCAAATAGTGTAAACATAGTAGTTACATGTTTAGACTACCACCATCTGTGTCTGGCAACTGGTCACGGTAAGGTAAGGTTTTCTAACAAAAAAATAACAGATATTGATTTGACAGAATGTACAGTCTGTGGTTTTGTATTAAATAACCTAATTTGCACCAAATAACCACTAAATAAATATCTTTTTTAAATACATGTATTGTTTGCACATCTGAGGTATTTGCATGAATACTGATACCGTCATTGCTGCTTTTCTATACAAGTACTGCAGTACAAATCTGAGTTGCACTATTTTCTACTGCCTGTCTGTTATTTGATGTCTACTACTTACAGCTAATTTATCTCTGTTTGTTATTTATTTATTTATGTATTGTTTGTATAACAATTTATACGGAAATTCATGTTGTCCTTGTGTAATGACAATAAAGGTATTCTATTCTATTCTATTCTATTCTATTCTATTCCATTCTTTTGGGAAAACACTCACTTTCATGCAGTCAATAGATTGTAACACTGCAAATACTGTCTATTCTGAATTGGTTCCAGAAAAGAAATAAAAAGTTCAATTACATAAACATCAGTTTAACTAATACATTCATATGAAGGCTATAAGCCATATTTGAGCCTGCACTGCTTTTATAATAAAAATCAACCAATCAAAGTAGAAGTGTTTTATATGTCATAATCTTAAAGGCATATTAGCAACAACAGTCTGAATCTTTGGGATAAACTGAGGTCCTGTAAAATGTTTTGTTTCCTAAAATAACACAATGTATATATTCTATATAACTTTCCATAGAACAAAACTGTGTCAAAGTAAAGAACCATTTACAAAATTCTCTTTTTCAAAAGTGCAAAAACGCTGCTGTCGCTGAATGACTCTGCGTGAATCCGAAAGCTCGTTTTTTTCAAATGTGTTTCTAATTTCCATCTGCTGCTTTGTGGCATCAATGAAGACATGATCACAACTAGACAATCACAAGCATCTGAAGTGCAATGAATGAAACATTCTCCCTCATTCGCACCCTTGCCACTTCTTCACTGTAAGACCATCTGACTAATGGTTGTATTCTCAACGTTCATTGCTGAGAGTTTCCAAATATGCCTTTGTTTGTCAAGCTCGTTGTGAATCAAACACAGCACTGCGGTCCTACAAACAAAAATCAGCGGCTAGAGGAGCGCGTAGGCCAGGCCGGCAAACAAAGCACCTGTTTTACATTCTGAAGCCAGCACAGATCCGACCCTAATGAGTTGGCTCGGCCTGGAGAAACGGACAATACCCTGCAACTATCCCACCGCGAGCAATGACTCTGAAATGAGCCAAGGCAGAGTGAAAGCCAGAAGCTGGATATCAAGTCCTCCATTTTATTCAACCTGTTCAGCTTCAGCATATGAGGGTTATCTACTAACACAGGGATGTTAATAATAATAAAAAAGTGAAGCTTGAAATCACTGAGCTCATAGTTTCACAGACTTTAGGTGGAGAGAGACTGAAAGTGGCTAAGACAGCAGTAGGTCTTCTCTCTCACACAGCGTCGGAGTTGTTTGGCCGGACCCTCCGCTGAGCAGATGGTCTTTGCTTGGGGGGAAGTGAGGAAGATGGGCTAGAGTAGAAGCACTCAAAAATACATACACATATCCAAACACACACATATATTTACACACACACAAACAGGCACATGCCTCACAACCGCACACACATTCACCAAGTAATGGTGGATCTCTAATGTAGAGAAATGTAATGTTAAGGGCTTTTGCAGGGTTTACATAAAACTGCAGCTTCAGCACATCAGCAGGTTTTCAGGAGAAGTGTGTGTGTGTGTGTGTGTGTGTGTGTGTGTGTGTGTGTGTGTGGGCAGGGGGTGGGGGGAGAGAGAAAGAGAAAGAGAGCATGCAAGAAAGAAGATATGGACTTAATAAATCTACGTCCAGCCTTGCCCTATGCCTCTCTATAGGGGTCTGACATGAAGAATGCATTAGTGCTGTATCTATGCTCCACGCACACACTTTCTTTCTGTACATGCCAAAGGGAATCATCTGATAACATGTATAGAAAATCTGTTTGAGAGAGCCTAAAATACAAGACTAAATGAAAACTAAATTTGGATTTATGCTTAGTCAGTCAGTTCAGATAATTAAGCTGTGATATGAGAGGAGCTTCCCCCTGGTGGCAAAGGTTTTGATCTTAAAAAAAAAAAAAATGTTCCAACAACAAACTCTTTGGTGTGCTTAGAGGCAGTATCAGTGTAACACTTGCTGTAATGCTAGATCTGACCCATCAATATATGACAAAGTGTCTCAGTTACACTGCACTGTGGTTTTGTTTAAAAAAAGAAAGCTTTATCCTTTATCCATTTTTCAGAGAGAAAAGTACCAACGAGGGTTCTTTGGGGTAATACCACAAAATAACCACTTTTGTTCTCCTAAGGATGATACTGGACAGTGGGGTGTTTTTTAAAATAAGCATTTTTGTAAATAAGAGCAGAGCCTCTGAACAAATTAAAAGAGCAAAATAATCCAATGGTTTCTGTACCGATTAATGACTCTCCAAAGAATTGTCTTATTACGCCAAGAACCATTTAGGAACTTTCATTTTCCAGATCAGTGCCAATAAATATAAAATCTACTGGAATTTCCACATGAGAGCTTTTTAATCTGGAGTTTTTACATGCATATTAATGATAGAATAACACATTTTTTAAGAGTTCACAGGCCTGTGATCTGGTAAGATATTACATCTATGGGTATGATGCTGAATACACGTCATGACATTTTTAACCAGCCCATGGTAGACAATCAACTTCAATCCAAATAATTCCAAATGTAACAGCACTGCCCATCTCATTCCAATCAGAAGAAGTAGAACAACTCATTAGCTCCCATCAAATTAGAACAAACTACAGAAGAAGTGATGCCAGCCAATCCATGATTTCGCAGACCTCCATACATCATCTACTTTTGATTGAGTGGTAAATAGAAAGCCTTTTAGCATCTGCTCTCTGTTGAGTTGATGGAATACAGTTACCATATTGAGTAATCAATAATAAATGCCAAATGTGTAGACCGTGTATGCATTAAGCATACAGAGCAAGCCAATACTCTACCAATGCAGTTAGCATGCTGGAGGATTATTTAAATTATAGATAGTGAACTCAGGCAAAAAGCGGCCAGTTAAATAAAGCAGAAATATGTTATTCTATATATGGTGAGTGCAAAAAAGAGGTGAAATATGAGTAATCTAATTTGCTTTCACCATCTGTTTTGTTCTCACCTCTCAATGCAGACAGACACTGTGATCTGTGGGAAAGAGCAGCAAATCAGAGGCAAAATAAACAGTCTTTATAAAGAGCAGGTGCTCTGAGAAAACAACCATTACAGCTAAATGTTAATGGTTCTTTTTCCTGGCCAGCCCCCCACACAATACAGTGTGATTAACCTCAAGCATAAACCTTGTTCAAAAAAACCAGCTGCTCTAAATTTAAAGTACATGGAGTGGAGCTGCAGGCCGTGACAACTGGATGGTGAAACAATGCACAGCTGCAGGCTATCAGTACCAGCAATTGCCCAAAAGTCCTTCAGATTAACACCCACAATCACATCAAGAAGCTAGAAAAAAATAAATCATAGCTTCATACAATTACTGGCCATCTTTCATGGTGGATAACTGTATGACATTTGTGCTACCACATACTGTAAGTGTCAGTGTGGCATTATAGAAAGGTCAGAAAGAACATACTTCAATGTTGAATGTGGCTCCAAACGAGCCCACATACTTTGCTTCTTCACTTTGACATCTGCCAAACTGAACGACATCTTTATAGCCTAGGATTTCTTCTTTCTTGACCTACCTTACCAGGGGAGGCAATATAACCAAGTAAAATCTGAGTTCGTTTCCTCTTTTATTTATTCATCATTGAAACATTTGCATTCTTATTGTCTTCTGGTCATTTACATCATTTTAAACCTAAATATGACAATCTACATTTTCATTTGGCAGCTTTCCAATAGTCTTGCTTCATAGCCTACACATGAGTATGGAACTGTAATCAAGATGAAACCCAACAATTCCCAGAACCTCAGCCGTCAAGGTTTGTCCCAGTCCAACATCCAGATTATGCTGGTAGGCTTTCAGAGGTACATGACGTATCAGTGGTGGGTTATATCATGAGATAAAATTCTAAGTTTACAAGCCAACTTCTGTGGTCCAGAATCTCTTGCCTGGGCAAGATTACAACATCACACAGCTCTGTTTCACTATGTGCCAATTATAATGGCTCAAAGAGAGACCTGTTGTTAGCCATGGATGAATATTGTGGAAAGACCTTAAACTTAAATAAACAGGTAAAGCACTTTACCATTTGTCAGTGATTAATTACAACTAAATTCATTCCCTTTTTTTCCCCTAAGCAGAAAAACCCTCTTATTATCCCTTCTAATTACTGCCCAGTTAAACAATGTTCTCATTCAGCACTATGCAGGAACCTTCCCTCTCAAAGGCTTTTTGTGTTTGGCACAGGCATCCTATCATTTATCCAGAGAAAATAATCCATAATTTCTGTAAAATATGATTATGCTTTCTAGAGTCATCATAAAAATTCTGTTCATCTTACATTTTTCAAATCATATCTATGTATTTCAAAGTTGACCCATTTCCCACTTACCGTATCTGCTGCTCGTGTCCTGCGTATTGACAAAGATCTCCTGTGTCCTCAGCTAGACCCAGGCGAAAGGGGATTATTTGGTGTCTTGCTGATCAGACGAGGTGTGCTGGATGTGAGAGAGGTGAGCTCCAGCATCGCGACAGAGAAATTTAGCAGGAATCTCCCGCATCAGGACCCGAGGGAAGAGGAGACGGCTGTTGCGCTGTCCAGCCGGAGTGGTGCTGAAACGCTCTCCATCTCCCAGCGCTCCCTTCACTCACTCATTACAGCCGCATTGTACAGCCTACACCAGAGCGACTGGACTTAAGGGCAGCCAGTGAGGATGATGGACCAGTGCAGCTCACACAGCCGAGTGGAAATGGGGGGTTGCGCTTCTCAGTCGATGAATGCAGTGCTTTCAACGCCCACAAGCTCTGCCTGATCATTAACGCAACGCAGCCAATGCGAAAGTACTGTGGTTAGAGCAAGGGCTTCTTGGAGACCACAATCAAACATCTACCCATTCACCACATTCAGCCTAAACCGATGGACTCTTGAAGGTTTCAAACAGTCTTAATAGATCCCTTTTGTAATGGTTTTGGTAGATCTCAAACCTGCATTAATCCCACCTCTGCTTTCTGCTGGACGCCAGCATTAGACAGGCCAAAGTACATTTCTTGGACAGGATAGTTTATTCGGTCTGATCAGCACAGCTGACCATTTCCGAACTTCAAAGTTTTAAAATAAATAGCAGGTTTCAGAGCAAGTTCTGAATATGTATGTAAGGGAAATACTGTTTCAGAATAAGCCGATGGATTTCAGAAGGGCAGGCATCACGTTTCATAACTGGTTTCAGTTCTGAAGATGATTTTAAAGTCTGAAATGCTCTGAGGTGTAGGCGTGTTCCTGCACAGTCCTCTGAGAACCGGCTGCAGGCCAACCGCGGTGGACTGCAGCGCCATGCTGACACCTAGCGGTGCAATACCTGCACGTGCATATCTACCCATCATTTCATTCCTGAGTAGAAAACTCTTGTTGTAATTATGACTTACATTAACATTTTTTGGAACATCAATGAATTTGTGTCATTACAAAAAATACTGCAAAATCATATAAGGTGCATAATATTCTATCATTAAACTTATCTACATGTGAATAAATCTGCTGTCAAGTAAGATTATTCTTTAACACCATTTCTTATCCAGGGATCATCCATAATAAATGTTATGTTATTCACAGTATTGTGCAAAGGTCTTCAGCCACACTTTTTTGTTGTTGTTGTTGTTGAATGAGAAAATGAGACAATAGGTAGAAGGATTTATTGCACCATATATTATTTATTGCAAATATATACATATATACTGGACATACCATAAAGTTTGAATAATTATAAACAGCTTTAAAGTAAATATTTGATATGAGCATTGTAATTCTTTTGCACAGCCTAATATCCCTAAGGTGGTCTTTCTTGTCATTTCTTTAGGTTGTCTTCAGAAATAGTTCTCCAGGCTTCTTGAAGGACATTCCAAAGCTCTTTGAATGTTGCCTCCTTTTTGGTCTGTTCCCAAGGTGATTCCACAACTGCCTCTGCCTCTGAAACTGGTCAGTAACATGGACTGGACTGAAAGTGAGAGCTAAAAGTCTCTGCAGGATGCATAGAGACACAGTCCTCAAACATATGTTAAAAATAAATGAAAACCTTACCTTTTGGAAGCAAATTATGTAGAAATAAGGGTAGAAGAATTAAGACTTAATACTTAATTACACTTGCACAGTATTGCATCTTTATACATAATGCTTACATATAATGTTGTATAGTGTGTATTGATTGCTGCAGCTATTTTTGCAGTTATTTATTTTGGTCTCTTTCTGACCTCAGTCTTTTGGCCTTTGCACGTTTTCATCACCTGCTGCTAAATACAGTATCTGACTTAATGTTTTCACACTATAATACTGTATGCACACAGTAATAGCAGTTTCAACATTGTAGTACTCTATTAACACTCAGTAGTGACTGCTCTGTTCTGGCTGCATTGTCCTTAGTTCTGTCCTTTTGCACAGCATGAAGTACTGTTCACATTTGTGTTGTTATATGCTATCTTCTGCTGTCACTGTTTACTGTGTATATGGTGAAAATGACAATAAAGCCTATTTGACTTGATTAAAAGCACTGGCAGGTGAAGTGATTAGCACTGATTATCTTGTTACATCTGTCAAGGGTGGAAAAAATTAGGCAACAGTCAGTTCTCTTGATAGAGAAATACAGCTACATACAAAGGTTACTGAAGCAGAAACTGCTTAATAAGTTAATACTGGCTATTATAAAAGGTTCACAGCTCAAGGACTAGCCACAGACCAGTCAGAGAGCCCATGCTGACCTCTGTCCACTGCCAAAAGTAGCTGTATGAGAACATCAGAACTGGATCATTGGGCAATAGAAGAAGAAAAAAACAGAAAAGACATGTTTTTAACAGTATGAGGACAGCAAGGTGAGTGTGTGTGTTGCTTACCAGTGGAAGAGATGTCACTGGGTTTTCGCATTTATGTGGATTTTACACTGACGTACCACCTAGCTAAACATCGTAGCAGGCCATTCATGGCAAGGTATTTTCTAATGGCAGTGACCTCTATCAGCAGGCTGATGTGCAGGATGATCTACCACACTGCAAACATTGTCAACACTCAAGTCATCAAGGCATTATAAGTAAGCTACTTAAAAACCCAGTAAAGTTTCTAAATTTAACTTTTAGTTTTCTTTGTTCTACTCATCTGTTGGACAATTTCTTTCATTGTGATAACAGTCTGAAGACTCCATCTCCAATAAGCTACTTAGTTTCCTAGATGGTCATGGTAGATTTACATTAATTAGCTAATGACAAAAAATCCAAAACTGTTTTTGAAAATGATGCTTTGCTAATCTTTAAAGAGAGCCAAATTCTAGAGACTCTGCAGCACTGTGGTAGGATACAAGTGATTCTTGTAATTTCCATCAAACAAATGTGTAAGTAATGTAGTTGAGGGTATTAAAGGGATGCTGAAATGGCATTGAACAATTTGCAGTCAGTGTTCAGTGAAATATTCTTTTAAAAAAAATGTTTGCAAATATGAGATTTTGGAGACCCATTGAAACATAAACAATCTCCACACAATGGTTATTCAACAATTAAAAGATATTAATTGAAGCTGAGAACCCATTAGGGAACCTTTTTTTTTAACAGAGTCTGAGCCCTTAGGTTGAATTTTGAAACTCAGCTAAATCCATTGACTTAAAGTAAGAGAAAGCCCAGCACACTAGGATAACACACACCAATATTTCAGTGCTTTGAGACTTTGCTACACATTCACTAAAAGCAAGCAATTTCCAGGAACCTGTAGTGCAAAGGCAGAAGATTAGGAATATGACAGAATCCAATACAGTGGGACTATTTTCTTTTCCAGGGAAAATGTTATAAACAACACCTAACCACATTCAGCTCACAATATGCAGAGCACGTAACCTTTTATTCACTCGGTGGTGACTTGATTATATAAATCCTGCTTCAAGGTTCATAGTAATCAGTTGAGTAAATGGACTGAAGAGGCTGCATATTTTTATGAAAATGTGCAACATGGCATTTTTGCAGTGCTGTCTGGCAACTGCCATGAAAAATAGACTTCAGTCCTATTTTTGTGCACCGTCGCGTGATGCTGAGTGAATGCCACATCCCAAGTGCTCTGCAAAATTAAGGAGAAGCTTCTATTTTTATACTTTTATCACTTGGAAAAAGCTGTGGACATCATGTTCTGTCAGTGCATACATTATTATAGTTTTGAGATGAAAAATGAGCTAACCTTTCCATTTAAACTGCACACAAATCTCTTTATTCACTTTTAAAGACATGTTGCCATTAAACCTAAATCCAATACAATTTTTTAAAGCTTGGCATAGCTGTCAACACACTGACAACTTGCACTATGTGTCTGTTAAATAAGTGATGCTTTGAAGAACTACCTAAAGCAAGATTACAAGATTACTGCGAATTGCCTACTAAAATGTTGAGAGAGAGAGAGAGAGAGAGAGAGAGAGAGAGAGAGAGAGAGAGAGAGAAAGAGACAGAGAGAGAGAGAAAGAGAGAGAGAGAGAGAGGCAGAAATACAGAAATATTTTAAGAAGAGGTGGAACCGCTTGATTAACAATGAAATGGCACATGAAGATTCAAAGGTGAAATAAAGTTTTCAAAAGTTAAAATTCATTCAGATCAGGTCAGCTTCTCTGCTCAATCTCATTTCTCTCCTCTGTTCGGGGCAGCGGTGGCCTAATGGTTAGGGACTAGGCCCCAGGATCAGAAACTCTTGGGTTCACATCCCAAATCAGTAGGTTGCTCTGAGATACCCTTGAGCAATTTATTGTCCCCATCACCGCTCTCCGGGCATGGTGTGTACGGGTTAAATGCAGAGGATGCATTTCATTGTTTCACGCTGTGCTGTGTGCTAGTAATGACATATAGATACTTTCACTTCACATTCTGTGTGACTATAAAACACTAATTCTGTTTAAACTAAAGATGGTTGAGATAATTGAACAAAAATAAATATACAGTAGACTAAATGGATAACATCAATTCAATAACTATGGATTTTATGTTTTTTTATTTGTACATTTAACCATTTCCCTGTTTTTTTCCCTGTTTCAGTCCAGTTGCTACCAACAAATAGCTGGTTTAGTTCCATAATCTTTCATTAAGTAAAATTTCATTTTTTCATTCAAATTTCAACAACAAATCAAACGTTCTGATAACTACGTTACATTCATATACAAATATAAACAGCTGCTGCTATTTATTAATTCAATGTATGAACAAAGCTATACTGCTAAAGCCATTCTCTTACAGTGCTTTTGCATTGAAATTATTGAATACTTATTTACTTACAAATACTTACTAAAT
Organism: Hepsetus odoe; assembly: GCA_017165825.1. NCBI lineage: Eukaryota > Metazoa > Chordata > Actinopteri > Characiformes > Hepsetidae > Hepsetus > Hepsetus odoe. The sequence continues at coordinate 26,614,149 of CM029366.1, read as the reverse complement.
TTTTGTCATTTTTGAAATCATCAAAACCTGCATCACACATAAGGAGGTTAATTCAGAGCACACTGAGTCAATTCCTTTCTTCATGCTAGTAAAGAGAAGGTCATTTTACATCTCTTGCTTGAACATAGTCTTTCTCAGTGCAACAGTAAATTCAAACATACTAAATTTCACTGAAACTATGAGACATGACTGCACATTGCTGAAGAATAATTAAAGCAATGTTAGACATTAAAGCACTGGCCATGCTGAGTTCTCCATTACTGCCAAAGCTGTGCTTTGACCAGTTTAGACCCGGCCTTTGTAATATGACCGATATAAAACCCCATGGGAGGCAGAAAGAAACCCCTGGAAGGAGGAGGAGTTTTACTCATTTAATTAATCAAGTTTTAACTCTGACACCGCAGGAGGCAGCATTGCTTATTCAATTAGACAATTCATCCATTCATCACTCCAGCAATCCATTCCTCCATCAATCTATCAATCTATCCATTCATCCAAGCATTATTTAAGCATGTCATTAAAAGACAGAAAGAAAGGGAAAAAAGGGTGCGTGTGTTATCTATCTATCTATCTATCTATCTATCTATCTATCTGACAAAAAGTTATATGGGTTTTTTTCACAGATATCTTCTAGGAAAAAAAAGAAAGCTTGACAAAGGCTCTTACATTAGCCAGACACATACTTAAGTCAATCATCTTATCTCTTTATATATCTGATATCAGATTTTTGCTGCGTTGGCAAGAATCCATGGCAACTGGCAGCACTTCCAGATGCAAGACCCTGAATCCAGCTAACATCCAGTAAAGGATAATTTACTCTTGAGCGTTTCTCACCCCCACCCACACCCCTTTCAAGACTAGTTTGTGTTTTGCTCCTCTCAGCGTTTTAGCCTTCTCTTCAGTAAGAGTGGGTGAATGTCCGACTCTTTACTGAGGTCTGGAGTTGGAAAGAGTGGGGAACAATAGGTCAGGGCCTGATTTGTAGGACCTGGCTTTGCAGCAGAAGAGTTAATAGCCACTCTGGCATCCAGCAGCTGCATTGCTCTGTTAGCCAAGCTGCATTAGCATAACACAGAACATCGCCTGACACCACTGTGACAACAGACCCTTCACACCAGGGACCCGCTGCTGGGCAGCTGGCTGCAACCCCATTCTTATTCAGTAAACTCTCATCCTTTCTCAGTTTTAAATAAGTCTGAGACAGTCCATTAAGTCTGATGATCTCCTCCTTTTTCTAAGGAAATGTTGTTTCACAGGATTAACCTATCACAAGCTTTAGAAAAGTATAACTGAAGGTTAGTAGAATGCAAAAAAATTTACTTCCTGTTTTAAAAACTATGTGATGTTTCTCTAAAGTGACTTTTCTTGTCATTGTGAAACACATCACACAGTGAGGCACAAAAAAATTACACCTCTGCATTTTACCCATACACACACCATGCAGCAGGGGGCAGCTATTGAAAGCATGCAGGGAGCAATGGCGGGGATGGTATCTTGCTCAAGGGTACCTCAGGGCAACCTACTGGTCTGGGATTCAAACCCATGACCTTCTGAATCTTGGGCCTAGTCCCTAACCACTAGGCCACTACTGCTCCATTAATAGGTAACATATATCTAATATATATAAACTTGTTGCAGATATTATCAGTCCTGTCACTGCTAATTGGGTTGTCTTTTCTGGATAAAAGCATAGACCTTACAGCATAAAAGGTTGCCATTATTTCTACAATGAATCTCCTGATTAAAAATAGGGGTAAGAATACTCTCCAAACCTAGCAAGTGGTGGTGACAACAATATAAAATAATATATTTTAGTAAAATCAATATTATTTTCATTTCTAATTTGTTAAAATTCCTGTGTGTTAAAATTACTTTGTCCTCTTAAGAACTGACATCATACTCGTTTCATATCAATTCACCCATAACATTATATTATGAATATTATGAAGGCCCTCTTCAGGTCACTAAAAAGACCTCTGACCCATCAAGATCTGTACTTTACAAGACACCTGAAGGTTTGCTGCAGTATCTGCAGTACCAAGTCCTGGAAGTTAATTGTGAGGTGGCTACTTCATAGATCTGACTAATTTGTCCAGCACATTCCACAGATGCTAAATCAGATTGATATATGGGAAATTTGGAGGCCAAGTGGAGACTTTGAACTCTTTGTCATGCTCCCTGAAGTGAACAGCATTGACTATTCCCTCATAATGGTAGCTGTCAAAAGATTGTATATTAGGCAGCAAGTGAACAGTCAGCTCTTGAAGTTGATGTGTTTAAAGCAGGCAAATTGGACAAGCATGAGCATCTGAGTGACTTTGACGGGGGTGTAATTGTAGGTCAGGGCATCTAAAAAAAAGTCCCCAGTCAGACCCCAGTCAGTCAGGATCAGTAGCAGCACCTCCAAAACCATCACGCTTGAGCATAGGAGCCCCTCAGGGCTGTATGCTCAGCCCTCTGCTGTTCACACTGATGACCCACGACTGTGCAGCCAAGCACAGCTCAAACCACATCATCAGATTTGCTGATGATACAACTGTGGTGGGTCTGATCAGTGGTGGTGATGAGGCTGCTTACAGAGAGGAGATAGAACAGCTGACGGACTGGTGTAGAATCAACAGCCTGTCTCTGAACGTCGACAAGACTAAAGAGATGGTTGTTGACTTCAGAAGACCACATCGGGACCACGCTCCAATGTATATCAACACCTCACCTGTGGAGATGGTCCAGAGCACCAAGTTTCTTGGTGTTCACTTAACAGACAACCTCACGTGGACCCTCAACACCAACTCCATCACAAAGAAAGCCCAGCAGCGCCTCTATTTCCTATGAAGACTAAGGAAAGCCCATCTTCCATCACACATCCTCACCATCTTCTACAGGGGAACCATCGAGAGCATCCTGAGCAGGTGCATTACTACCTGGTACAGGAACTGCAACGTCTCAGACTGCAAATCCCTACAACGGGTAATGAGAACAGCTGAGAAGATCATCTGTGTCTCTCTGCCTCCTGTTCAGGACATTTTCACCAACGGCTGCATCCGCAAAGCAACCAGCATTGTGGATGATGATGATGAAGGTATTGTCTGTGATGAATGTACTGTTTGTGATGAATGTACCTTCTGTTGTGCTGTCTGTTGTCTGCACTTGTTGCCTTGTCTTGTCTTATGTTGTGTCTTGTGTCTTATGTTGTCTTTTGTCTTAGGGCAGCGGTGGCCTAGTGGTTAGGGCGTCAGCCACATGCTCGGAGGATCGGGGGTTCGAACCCCTTCCCAGTAGGTTACCCTGAGGTACCCTTGAGATAGGTGCCGTCCCCATCACTGCTCCCCGGGTGCTTTCAATAGCAGCCCACTGCTGCACATGTGTGTATGGGTGAAATGCAGAGAATGAATTTCCCATTTGTGGGATTATAAATAAAGGATTGTTATTATTATGTTGTGTATGTGTAGCACCAGGGCCCTGGAGGAACGTTATTTTGTTTCACTGTGTACTGTATATATGGCTGAAATGACAATAAAATCCTACTTGACTTGACTTGACTAGAGATGGGGAGTATACTGGTACACAGTACAACTTTGAGCTCTGAGCACATGTATCACAAATGGGTGAACCTAAAAGAACCTAACAGAATTGCCTGGGGACTTTGGCAACTAATAAGAAATGTTGGCAACTCTTTACTGTAGATTTTGTCCTGAAAATCTAGGAAGACAAACAAGACATTCTCTCTCTCTCACACTCACCACTCGATTTATACCCAGTGGGGAGGGGACACAAAGGGGAAGGGTTAAAGTAAGCAGTAAGGGGAGGAGGTGTGTGGGGAATGGGGCAGCTGGGGGTGGGGTGCATAAAGAAACCAGAGCACACAATCATTGCTTTATTCTCCCAGTGCCACTCTGAGGAAACCTCATACACACCCTAGCATTTCAAAATCACATGAATTTAGGATGGAAATGATAATGCAGTTAAATGCGAGAAGCTCCTGCAGCCTTCTGGCACTGGCTTCAGTCATCTGTATCGCCTTTTTCCAAGGTGAGGCACTTTTGTTTCTTCTAGACATTACTTTGGTCGTGGGACCATGCTGTGAAAGAAAGGCAGCTGGTGTCGTATAGGTGAACTGAGGCTGCATTCAAAAGTTATTTTCAGTCTCTCAAAACTGTTACATGTTTTGGAGCACTCTTGTTATGTCTAGTATGCTCTATACAGTTATCAGTCTTTCAGAAACTAAAATGCATTCTTTCGTAAATCAGTTGCTTAATAAAGATCTTACTATCATGAATCAAAAAAATAAGTTCTTTGATATAGGACAACCGTGTTACGGTTTCCTAAAGATATTTGTCAGTGGAAATTAAATCATATGTAAAGAACCTTTTGAAAGTTTTAAAAGGACCCCCATATAAAGTAAAAGTTGTAGTAAAAGTTCGATCTAGGTTTTTCCTAAAAACATACATAAACGCTGAGGACTATTTAGGATCCTTTATTCTAGATTATGTCTGCTTATGTGTACAGCACACATGCCCAACTGGTGGTTATACTGGGGTGTGGATGTGGGTGTGTATACTTCCAAACTACTATAAAGCTTTAGCAAAACACAGCAACATGTGCTCAAGTTTCTAAAGCACTCAAATCACCCTCTCTTCTGAGAACAGTTGTGGCATAACCATTGTTCCAAAAGGTTTAGAGCCTAAAGGGTTGTGTTTTTGTATGAATATGTTCTATATAATTATTCATTTTTTTGACAAAATATATTCTCAAAAATGTAGCCAAGTTATCTTCAACTGAAACTTATAGTCATGCTTTACCACTTTTCAGAGGAATGTTTCTCATTTGGGTTCTCCCCCTCTGGCTGGACCACATTATGATGTAATCTGAGAGCAGATACTCAGAGTATGAAAGAGCGTCAATTTCCCAGTCAGTCTCTGAGTAAACAGGGTATTGAACTGCAGTGGCGTATTGGCCCTAGTGCCATAGTGGGTTGGAGAATAAAATGGTTTCATCAACTAGTGAAGTTATTCCAACTAAACCAATGGTTGGAGAAAACTGCAAACAAGAGATGTAGATTGTTAGGAATTCTCAGGACTTGACAGTCAATATCTTCTCATATAAACCTAAAAGTGACCAAGCACCAGGTGGCACCTCCACAACATTAATCATTTCTCTAAAACAGAGGTTTCCAGGGCTTTTCACAATGCCTTTCAGCCAGTCCCCAAATAAGTTCTTCTCCTGCTCTTAAGCACCTGACATTTGTTCACCTAACAGCATCACAGCCCAATATTAGCCTACTGCTGTCCTGAATAAGTTTGGGAATCTATGTCCTGTAAACATGCAGGTATTGTACAGAGAAATGACTCGCTTCATAGCAGCAGCTGCTACTGTTTCGCTGTGTATGTATGTATGATTTAGCACTGCATCTAAATATGTTGTATTTTCATACTTTTGAACCTCAGACATAAAATCTTATCATTATTTTTAGCATTAATGAAACTAGCTGGACTAGCTGAAAATGATTCATGTAGTCCTTGAATAGTCCTTACAAATCAATAAAAACAATATCAAATAACGCACCAAGTCTGAAGAAGTATTTGCATACTCATTCTCACTTGGATAGCAACAGGAACTTGGCTCAATAAGCCAGTAAACGAAGATTTCACATTTTTAATTCCCTTCTGTATTCACTGCTGTCTGACTAAGCAGACATCCTGCTAGACTGTCCATACATCTTATCACATCTTATCACTCTTTTGAATGCTGCAAGCCTTGACCTTAGTGTCCTTAATGCTGGATACACAATGCGACATTGAGCTTTCTCAGATGAAAGATAACCTCTCTGAAGCAAACTTTATGATATTTTAAGATGCTGCTCTAAAACAGCAGTCCTATGTTGATGATGATTATTAAAGATGATTATTATCAAGACCTTCCAACCAAAGACGACCTGAGACAAAATTCTGAAAGTGTCAGAAATTCAGGACGACCACTTGACAATGTGACTGCAGTTAAGCCCTATGTCTGCTAATCCACCAATTAGAATGCATAAAAGGATACACTAATCAAGGCTTGATTCTTTCTTCACTGTTGACCACTGTTGCGGTACACATGGTAACACATGGAAAAAAAAAAATATATATATATATATATATATATATATATATATATACAGTACTGTGCAAAAGTTTTAGGCAGGTGTGAAAAAATGCTGTAAACAAAGAATGCTTTCAAACATAGAAGTGTTAATCATTTATTTTCATCAATAAACAAAAGGCAGTGAATGAACAAAAGAGAAATCTAAATCTAATCAATATTTGGTGTGACCACCCTTTGCCTTCAAAACAGCATCAGTACTTCTAGGTACACCTGCACACAGTTTTTGAAGGAACTCGGCTGGTAGGTTGTTCCAGACATCTTGGAGAACTAACACAGATCTTCTGTGGATGTAGCTTCCTCACATCCTTCTGTCTCTTCATGTAATCCAGACACACTGGATGATGTTGAGATCAGGGCTCTGTGGGGGCCAGAAGAACTGATGCTGGTTTGAAGGCAAAAGGTAGTAACACCAAATATTGATTTGATTTGGATTTTTCTTTTGTTCGCTCACTTTGCATTTTGTAAACTGATAAAAATAAACAATCATTATTTATATTTCTGAAAGCGTTCTTTGCTTACAGCATTTTTTCACACCTGCCTAAAACTTTTGCACAGTACTGTATATATATAAGTTTAAAATGACATTTGTAATGAAGATCGCTGTAACTACTGTGCTCAGTACATTTATCTCACCTTCAGTTACAAATCTATTGTAAAATGTCTAATGTTACTATCAACACTCAACAAAAAACTAAGTATATTTTCTTCACATGGCTTTCAGTGCTCCTTTTGTTCTGAACACACCATGTCATTGCTTCAGTGGTTATCATGCACAGCACATTTACAGCAAAATATACATCCATTTCCCCCTACAATGGTGAAACACAGATTGAACTGTTTTGGCTGAGGTCCCATTTTGCTGCCATTAATGCCTATGGGGGAGGGAAATTCTTTTGATAATGGTGGTTTGGCAGGGAGTGAAATTTGGGTTGTTCAGAAAGAGCCTGATTAGAAACATAAGATGCAGGCTTCTCTCCCTGTCTGCAGCTCTCTCTCCTGGGGTGGAAACAGCATAGAGTCAACCTTCTTTTTACCAAAATGGGACAGACACAGTGGATGGGTCGTAGGTCTCCCTCAGTCATGGTGGCCACATCCCACTCTTTCATTAAACATTTTTCTCTTGAATTCCATTACTCTTCAGGGATCTCCAACTTTAGAAACCAGCGAAAGCTCACACTATGAAACAGAACAGAATAACAGATAGAAATAATATTCTATGCAATGCATCAGTTTGCATTACCTCAGAGGTTCTGGCATGAGGGAGTCAATTTGCAATTTGATTTTTTCACAAAAACCTAGACGAATAAAATGTTCTTTCCTAAAATTGATCATCCCAGTTTGTGTGTGAGACAAATGCAAATATAGGCAAAGGAATGTAGAATTCTTTCAGTTTTTTAACATACAACATTACCATTCCTACACTCTCTCACACCCTGTTCTCCTTGACTAAGCACCAATCTGGCGGAACCTTGTAGGAGGAAGCAATGGTCTGATCTGTAACATATACAGTACTGACATGAAAGGCACATAATTTAGGCTCTGTTTATGTTCACTGCTCTATCCTCGCTGTCTGCTTTATGGTTGCAACATAACTTATACTGCCATTACTGGGAAAATCTGATCCAGGCTCACATGTTAAAAATATGCTTGAAACTGTGGACATCTTAAAGAAAAACATACACCACGGAACATCCAGCAACTGAACTTGACTAACTTTTTCATCACAATCATTTTGACATGGCCACTTATTTATTCACAATCATTTTGATGGGACCAACGTTTAACCTCTTATTAGAATTTAACAGGCTTTTTTATGTGTTTCCATAGGTAGATATATGTAAATGCTATGTAGGTGAATTTTGTTCTGCTTGGCTGCTCTGCGATGTGTTTCTTTAAAAAGCATCTGGATTAAAACACTCCTTATACTTTCAAAAGGAATGCATAAGGCTTAACGGCTTATCAGTAGGTGGATATGTAAAAACCTTGTATTTTTGCCATTACAAAAATAAAAAAATAACAAAGTACAGTATGTGTTTCAAAGTTCCCTCTTTTTGTATGATACTGTTCTTTCAAAATGGCTATAACCATTAGAGCATTTTTTTATTTTAACAAATAAAAACACCCCATCGCATTTTGAGAGAGCAACTGCAAAAAAATGAATACATTATAGTATAATGTTATAATTGTAGTATAATGTTATAATGTTTACATCTTTTAAAATTCTATGGATGTTCACTGAGCAGGCAGTGCATGAGGATGTGGACCTCAGTCATTACAGGGCTTAGTTGTGCAGTCAATGGTACATTTTAATACACAGTGTCAATTCAGCCCTTATAGACCATGCTCTCTCTATGTGCTCATCTTTCTGCTGAACGGTGGGAAAGAAGTACCTCATTCAGAATGTTTTATTTATTTATTCCCTTATATATTTTTGTTCCTCTTCCTCCACTTTCATCATGATGAAAGGGCCTCTCCCCTGAACAAAGTGTGGGTGTAATCAGAAGCAAAGCAATTTGGATGAGATGAAGGAGGCTCACAAGAGCACAAGCTCAGATTCAGCATGCCTTAATAACACAGATGAATTCACCCAGTATAAATTCTCAGGATGTAACAAGAGCTTTTAGCTGCAGATGCTATTCTCACAGTGGAGTAAAGCTTTAATCTGGCCTTGAATCTAAATACAGCCTGATAAAATATCCAAATTCTCCCACCATCTAACAGACACTTATACACTTATACACTGTCACTTATAGCATAGCAACCATGTCATCTAGATTAATTCATAAATAAATTATAACACACATTTAAAAATAATAGTTACATTCAATTGCATGCAAACATCTTTTTCTTTAATTAGTCAATTTAAACACAATTTTTTAACAAGATTCCATACTTTTTTGTAATGAAAATCTCCACACTGGATACTGTTTATCCTTATGCTGGCCTACTGGACTGTGTTACCAACCACATGAATGATAACATTGTTTAATACCATAAAAGATGGGAGGAAGGATGCACTGGGGAGAAAATGAAAACATCAGAAAACATGTTCACTAAAATGGAAGCCTGAATGAAAAATCTGAATGCAGAAATGATGTCTGGATCTTGCTGAAACCAACGCGTGAAATTACATCCTGAAGAATCGTGATAAATATTTGGAGCTGTACTATGGAGCTGAGTTATGGAATGCTGCTTGGCGGTATGAGAGTTGTAAAATCCCCATCCCTCAGCCTTGCATCTCTAGGATTAGCGGGTCAGCCCCTCCTTCACTTCCTTTTTTTCCTCCCGTTTCCTTTTGCACATTCCCTCTGCCTAAGGGCCAGAGGGAATCCATTCTATCCCCTTTCCTTAGGCATTCCTGGGCTGTCCTGTCAGGCATTCCACAACAGGGAATTCTCTTGGGATTTAAGGAGGTCTGAGCAAAGAGAAGAAATTATGGTGGTGACTTTTGACTCAATAGATCTAGTTGATCTAGCTGAGCTGAAAAGTTGCACAAAGAAACCAAAGCAGGGGTGAATGACTATAACATCTGGAAAGGGAGGGCTTAAGAGGTCCCTGAGGTGGTGAAGTATATGAATGTAAGGGAGTGGTTTGGGGTTTTGTGGGCTGGGTTTTTTTTTTAATATACGAAGTCTCTTTCATATACACAGTGTTTGGTTTTTTTCAGAATCACTAGATATTTATATCTTTTACATAACAATGTCATAGGGGGCAGCGGTGGCCTAGTGGTTCGGGCGTTGGCCGCATGATCGGAGGATCGGGGGTTCAAACCCCTTCCCAATGGGTTACCCTAAGGTACCCTTGAGCGAGGTGCCGTCCACGTCCCGCTCCTCCCTGCGATGGGCTGGCGACCTGTCCAGGGTGCGTCGCCCTGTGTGCGCTGGGTTGGACGCCAGCACTCCCCCGTGACAAGCGGCAGATAATGGATGGATGGATAACAATGTCTATACTGCTGTAATGCTGAGGTGGTGGTCTGGACATCAGTGCAGAGCCGAGAGCTTCGTACTTAACTTAAAGCTTTAATAACATAACTGTGGGCAGAAATATAAATTATTTTAAATAAATTATTATTTTAAATAAATTATTTTATATTTTAAATAAAACTAGAAACATACAGACATATAATGACATATAATGACCGACGCTCTACTCTGATTCATTAGGGCTTGTAAGGCCAGCCCCACTGAGGCACACCTGTCACTCAATCAGCAGAGCACCCTCTACCATCATAACTGCTTATTTACACTAATGTGAAAACAACTTCCTTTGGCTTGTTAAACCATAAAAAAAATAATACATTTTGTATAATCGGGAATAACTCCTTAGCATTGTGTGCAGAAATCAATTAATCAAAGAAACTGATGAATAAAGACTGAAATGCTGAGAAATGCTGGATATGTTACATTTCTGCTGCAGCTTTTAGTTGTCTGAATCATTTCAATGACTGTAACGACATACAAAGTTCATATCATTTGAATCTTTCATGTCATTTACTACTACAGGCTGCCTGCATTAACAACAGCCCTTATCACGTCAGTGTGAATAGGTAACCATTAGTAAATGTGTTGAGGATTGTGAAATCAAAACTTTTCCAGTTTAATTTTCATGCATGTATGGTATAAAGAAACCGGGGAAACTCTAATGATGTTAACAAAGAATATATTTATTTGTGAAAAAGCTAAATGTATTCCCAAACACTACCTCTTTAAGAAGTCTGGATGAATGTTCATGTGTGAGAGACACCACCACAGAGACGCCTCAATTTCTTATCTCTCCCAATGAAAAAAAAAATAATAACAGTCTCCAATATGCTGACCTGATAAGATAATACCAGTATTGTTCTCAAACCTACCCTTCCATCTCTGCTCTTTTCCATTTTGCATTTTTCTCTAGGTCTGTTGTTTGCTTTTGTTTCTCTGCTCTCTGGACACTATGTGTGAATGACAGGACATAAAGTAGAAAGAAATGGAAAGAGAAAGGGCTGAGTGAAAGATAGAGAGGCCATCTGTGGGACAAGAGAAGAACAGGATCTTCGGGAAACGTCAGACAGAAAGAAGGGAAGTAAATCATCTGTGATTAAGCAAGAAAATGTTCTGGCCTTAAGTCAGATAAGGGTCGCTCTGGCTTGTGTGTGTGTGTGTGTGTGTGTGTGTGTGTGTGTGTGTGTGTGTATTGGAGTTGTAGCCCTTTGCTCAGTTGACAGGTACTAGCTCAGTCAATTAGAGTAAATTAGACACACTATGAAGTTGGATAGTAGCATTATTGCCACCATGAAAATGTTTGTTTCATACAGTTGCAATGGAAGCATTGCTATTTAAAGTTTTCAGTTCAAAAGATATTTTCTGAGTCAGATAGCAGGGTACCATTGATATTTTTTTAGGTTAAATATATATTTTATAAAAATAAATTGTGTATCTTTTACTTAGAATAAGGGTAAACTAATGGCCTCATTATGTTTTCTGGCCTAAAGAGAGAAATCATCGGTCTGAAGACTCAACAAGACCTTTCTGTAAGGTGTGCGGACATACTGAAGATGTTTTCTGAACTGATTCTGAGTCAGCACATTGGAGCTGCCTCTATGGAGCAGTGATGGCTTGTCACCATCACTAACCTATCAGTAGATAATAACTAATAACATAGATCAATAGCTTTCTAGCTGCATGCTGCTGCAATTAAATTGTACTTATCTCCTTATCTTAATTCTTCAAATCACTCCTTACCTCCAAAGTCTGGTACATGCAGTCATGAGCTATAAATGGAATACTCCTGAACCAAACCCCTAAAAGGCAGAACAGAAAAACAGAGCATTATTGCAGTTTGCTCACAAATTGGCACCTCATCTTGGCATCCCATCTTAACCAGTATTGTTCTTACAACCTTTAGGTGGTGCTGTTGTTCGTATGTCTGCAGTCCAAAATAAGCAGCCTTCAGGCATTAATGGGTAACCGTGTGAATGCCAAGAATTGAGTCTAAAGTTTTTCTTTTTTACATTTTTCTTTGAAAGACAAGGACTACTTAGCTCTACTAGACTTCTTGTAGCAGACACCCTTGTTATGGGAATACCCTTGAATTGTATAATTTAATAAACAGTCATTAGAATAAATGTTTAACTGACAGGTTATTATAATTTTAGTTGGCATCAGAGGCAGCATTAATCATGAATTAGTTTCAACAAAGCAAGTGACTTTTCTCAAAGTAGCTAGCACTGGAGTAAGCTTTATTTCTTTGAACGATTGCCTTAACGTTCATTCATCCATCCATCCATCCATTCATCCATGCATTCATTTGCAGCTTCCCCATCACAGCATCCATCACTCTAGGCTCAAACAAATTGACTGTTAATGATTCATAGATAGGGCAATGCAAGAACAGCAGCTAGTGAACAGAACAGAATAGAACTGTGACCACACGGAGAAACAACAGATAGAGCTCATCAGCTTGCATCAGTTTAGCACTACAAACACATAAGAACTGCTTGTGCTGGTGAGTCTAGGAATGTTAATGATATCTAACCTTAGGAGATGACTTAGGGGCAGCAAGGGCGAACGTCTAGAGAAGATGGGTGTGTCTGTGTGTCTCAACACACACTATGGCTACAGAACCCTCCAGCATGAAAATGAAACTGCCAAGAACAGACTGGCTTTGAACTGCCATAAACAGGCAACGTGATACATACAGCACCTCTCAAAAGAGTGGGACCATCATGTTACCATTAGTGTACAAAACATAGAAATTTAACTTTTTCCAGTTTCAGATAGAACAGATAGAAAACTTATTTTTAGGGTCTACCTTAGGAATAACTGCAATAATCTAGAAAAGTTTTCTATTAGAATTTGTTTGATGACAAAATTATAACACTTTTAGCCTGTAGGCTGTATTTTCTTCAGTCCACAGATCAATAGCTTGGTAGGTAGGATTGTGTGACACTAGGGCAATCAGTCATTTCATATCAAAATCAGAAGCAATGTAACTTTAGTTAGCTCCTACATTATTAAAGATGGAATAATGTAGGATCTAACTAAAAATTTGTTTGTGGAAATGAAATAATAACAAAATCTAATACAGAGCTTGTGAATTGGGAGCCTCGATCATTACATTCATCATTCAAGCCTCAAGTCAAAGAAAAGGATGTGCTTTAAAATTATTTCTAGCTTAATTTCTAAGCTTAATTTACAGCAACTATTTCCATTTTTATTAAATTTGAATTGCTGGCCAGAGAAAATCCAATATTCTCCAAATTGTCTCATTAGACAACAAATGGATGCCCAAAGTCTGGATACGTAATGCATGCTGGGTATGGGGTAAGAGAACAGCGATGAATGAAAATTTGAATATAATATAAAATCATTCATCCTTTTAACTGATGACATTGAAGTATGCAATGCTGTACTTCACAAAACTGCATGGCAAAACACATTAACCTCAAGTTTTAGGCTAGACTAACTCTGTAGCTTAAGCAGTATAAAACAGCTTTGAGCAATTATTACAAAATCTCTGAGCTATTAAACTGAAAATTTACAAATGGGATTAGGATTAAATGGTATATTTGATAATGAGATGCTTTGCAATATATTAAAGTACATAGATGTGTTTAGCCTGCCCTCTTTTGACTAAAATCAGTTACCATTTTTTATGATGTGAACCCTTTGATTAAATCCAGACACCCCTATAATACTCATCTGGGCCATCCTGAGGTTGGATAGCACAAAATAATGGTTTATTACAGGGCTTATTTGTGTATTACAGCTCTGCAATACTGTCACTGTAACAAAAACAACAAAATAGCCCTCCCATAAAGCTAAATGCACAGCTATTGGGCTGTGTATGTGGCCATCAAAATATTTGTTGTTTTTTTGTTTTTTTGTATTTGTTTGTCTGTGGTGTAATGATGCCGCAAAGATGATGCACTGTAGAGAATAGTACTGAGCTCTTCCCTGACACCTTTGCCTACATCACTGTCCACATTCTCCAACGACTATAAAACAAACAGACCACCCACACAAAGAGAGAGCGAGAGGGGGGAGAAAGTCAACAAACACAACAGTGGAGCACTGACAGGCTAATACATTAATGGCGTGTGGCATAAGGCAGTGACATAACAGTGCTTATGAATCATGAAGCTCGCAACACAGGTTTATTTGCAACACCCACTGTTCCACATATACAATGGCGTATGTACCGGGGAGAGATAGAAAAAGTTAAGGAATGCAGAGAGTATCTCGGCAAGCAGGTTGCGGCATTCTTCGCCAATCCACATCCTGTAGAATAAATAAATAAATGCTGCATAAGCCCTGGAATTCTACACAAAAAAACTCACACTAGAGGCACACCTCAGTAATCCTAAGTGAGTGTGCAAATACGGCATGCCCACACACAGACCTGCATACCACACACATTTGTTTCTGATTTAGCCAATTAATGGACAAGAAAATAAACAAGCACATATCAGCCAGCCCAGAAGGAGCACCAGAGGACCTGCACTGTACAGTGTGTGTGTGTGTGTGTGTGTGTGTGTGTGTAAATGCCTGAAGAGTGAGGTCACATTAAGAGTCGGGGGCTATTGGAAACAGGGCAGACAAGAGCAGACAAATGTGGTCTTCAAGTGTATAGAAATTCAGTGCTTTCATTAAAATAAAAAGATAACTTGTGTATTTGAATAGGCGGCTCAACTCTAATTTTTTATTGATCCATTATTGGAGCTCCTTATCCTTACCAGGGACTCAGGTGTGCTGCAGCCTATGGCAGAGCTCACAGGGTGAATTAAATCAGATTTTTCAGCATGACTTATTTGAAAAGGACAGATTTTCCGCACTTGTCTGAAGTAACTTCGAACTTGTAATGGACTTGTACGTGGTTTCAAATGTGCTTCATATTGGATCTTGATGTACAGCTGTTTGAACAAGCTGTTTTGTGTATTTTTTTTAAAGGGGGCAGCAGACCTTGACGTTAGTACATCAAAGTCAGTTTTGCACTTCACATGTTATGATTTGAAAAAGAAAACCTCAAGCTTTTAACAGTCATTCAGATAAATTGGGCATTCTGTAGTTTCACAGTGACTTTTTAGTGATTATAGTTATTACAGTACATGTCAATGTCTAAGCTTATAAATGTGACCAATTTGGCTTTGTATGCCCCTCCCTTATCAGTATGTTGTTGCTGTGGAAACCAGTGAGCAAAGACAACTACAGCCTGCCTAATCAGATTTATTCACTGAACACTAAGATCTAAACATCAGATTTAAAATAAAAATAATCTGATTTGATCCACAGTGTCTGAGTCAACCACAGTGTCAAGTATTATGGTATTTGATTAATAGATGTTGGCTTAAAGAAGTAAAGTAATGAATGCTTCCTGAACACTGATGCCATTCACTTAAAAAATAAACGACAAAATGGAAGTAGCTTATTTTGATTGTACGGTTTTGGCTCTGTTTTCTGCTCCCAAATGTATTTAAAGGAACCTTAACTAATGAATCAGAATTGCAAACACTGTTGTTGGATATAATGATCTTTATCAACAAATCACAAAAATTTGATTAATTGTCTTTAATGGTGTAAAACCAATACCAGTATACCTTTATAGATAATGTGTTGCCAAACACTTGAGTTTGGTTTTCATTGGTTATTGGATGAAACAGAAGAACTTCTCTCTAAAACAATGTATTTTGCTCTGCGTTTTAAAAAATGATTTATTTCAGTGGACTCTTTCTGGTCTACGTGAGAGACCAGATAAGACCATCTCCAGGAATTTACATCTCCGAATACAGAATTTTTCTCAGCACTGCAGAATTTAATGAACGATAAAAACTATATGAAACCTCAGGAGGGTTTGACTTAATAGAATACTGTTTGATCTTTCAAAGTCCACAGCGACTGTAAGCAACAGAGAAAAATATCAAAGCTTTAAATGATTGTACTGCAGGTTTTAAAGGAACACTGACTCATGTCTACAAAAATCTCTTTCTGAATAACAAACTTAATAATTACTAGCAAGATTCATATTGATTCATTTGTATTCTGCTTCCCCACTTACACTGAATATTAAATGAACTAACACAGAGCTTTGGCAAACTAACGATTCCAAAGATTTCTGTTCATAATAAATGTCTTTTTATGCAAAAGTTACTTGTTCATTTGTGAATGTATAATTGTAAAGGTTTATCTCTCCTTTTTCCTTGTATTAATTATGCAGATTTATGCATTTAAGTATAAGTGTTACTTCTACCAAGAACTACTTTATTTACTACTTAGGTTACACTTCTAATGTCTTGCTGACTTGCTTCATTTACCTCACTTTCATGGTGCTGTTAATCTGTTCACATTTAAAGTAATTGGTCCTTGCAGATCAAGACTATTTTAAAAAAATCCTTCCACTGGTGCCACTTGACCCCATAGCATAATTTGCCATGCTCTCTTTAAATTAGTCCTTTTTCTCACACCATGACGTACAGTCAGCCTTAACCTACAGAGCACCCCCACCAAGGAACCGTGTTGCAAATGCAAGATGTGACTCTAAATGATAACAAAACGCAATACCTTATATAGGAATTCACTGGTTGAGTGTGGAAGGTCAAGGCTAAATAAAGTTAATATTGAATTTTTAAACCTATATGTTTTAGTTTTGAGGGTTTTAAGAGGATGTCACAGAAATGACATTAATAAAATGACATTACTTTTTTTTCCTTGTTTTGATTAGATACATTTTGTAATAATTGTTTACAATATTTCATAACATTTCATAAGTTTGCTAAAAAACACACTCAAAGGATAAAGGACACTCCATATTGCACACTTTACATTCTATATCCTATTTTATTGCGAATTTACTTAAACAACACAGTAATACAAAAAGAGTTAAAGCACAACTAAAGCAGATCTTCAAACGGTTAACATTGTCAACATTAGTAATATGGAGATGATAAAATTATGTAAACTAATGTTTGCAGGTAAAAAAAAAAAAAAAAAAGAGGTTGTGAGTTTGAAATGAAAGGACCACACACTGGTTTATATAAGATATAATATAAGATGTAAGCACAATTTTCATGAGAACATTTTGATGTGAATTTTAAATACAGGTAAGCAACTTGGCTGTGCTAAAATATATAACTTGTAAAAGCATTTTTCAAAATGTACCATATTAACTAATTAATATTATTCAACACCAGGAGTGACTTGCGCAGAGGAAGCCACTAAATTTCCTCCCTTCACCGTGATCTACGGAACTGCCCCCATCATTCAGGCTGCACCTGTGCGTGGAGATGATATTCAGTCTACCCAAGGTAAGTAAGACATAGTTTATTCTGTAGAAAGTAAAGGATGAATGATATATCAGTCATTGTTCAAGCTAGGACACTTTGCCTTATGTAATGGGTACTTCCTATTACAGAATAAAAGTACATTTCAAGCACAATGGAATTTGTCCAACTAACCTGTCATTTTTCATGAGGTACTTGCATAAAGGCAGAGGTCAGTCCCAGTTGACCCATATATGTTGTATCCTTAAATCAATTTGTAGCTACTATTTTAAGGAAGAACATGCATAACCTGAATTTGTGTGTGTCTGTGTCAAAATCACAACAATGAAAATAATAGTTCATTCATTTTTATTTAATTTAATTTTGTAGATTGCATGATTGTGAAAAGTAGATGATTGTGTTGAAGAATGTTAATTAATTTTAACTTTCAAGTTAAGACAACTTGTGCACTAACTACTGGACTTCCTGTTAAGTTTGTCTTTCAATTTTTAATTCCTTAAAATCTTGATAACATGAAAAAAACAACACCCTTTCAATTTAATCTGTTTAACTTTTGCATAAAAAATAATTCCGATTTGAAGTCAATAATGCATGTAAATGTGTGAGTATAGGTGGAGATAGCCTTACATTAGGTTGATTAGATATTTGCTTATGTTCTATAAAATGTATACAATCCAATAGTACCCCCCAAAAGATGTGCATCCATAGGTGGATCAAATTCAAATATACAATTACTCATTAAGTTGAAAGTATATGGCAAGGTGTCTAGAGAGGTGTTTTTGTATGAGGATGTCTGTGAGAGAAGTATGTGAGAGTAGTACAGGATATGTATAAGTGCATTGTTACAGAGGTGAGGTCTACAGTAGGAGTGATAGAGGCATTTAAAGTAGAGGTTGAATTGCATCAAAAATCAGTGCTGAGTCCATTCTTGTTTGCAATGGTAATGCACATTGACAAATGAAGCTAGACAGTGCAATAATTTTGGCTGATCATATTGTGATCTGTAGTGAGAGTAGGGAACATCTTGAGGAGAGTTGGAGATATGCTCAAGTGAGGAGAGGAATGAAAGTGAGTTGGACAATGGATGCTGTGAGAGAGGACGTGCAGTTTGAAAGAAGGAAGATGCAGAGAACAGGAACAAATGGAGATTGTTGATCCACTGTGGCAATCCCTAACAGGTACCCGTAAGAAGGAGATTCAGTAAGTTGAAAAGGATTTTTGCTATTATTTGGCAAAGCTTGTCCAACTTTACATAGAGAATACATTCATGAGTGGAGCATGAGTTAGTCAAGTCACAGTTGAACTTCCTCACAGATAAATAACATGGGCTCAGCTCAGGAGAAAGTAAAACATTTACTGATAACAATGGAAAGCCAAAGTATAAAGAAGTAACCCAACCCTCTTTCCTTTCAGGAACCCCTAAGCCTCAAGACCAGGTTGCGGTTTGGCCCACCATGCAATTCCCAGAACAAAGCACAGCAACCCCTAGAGCTGTACAGGATCAGACCAAGTCAGTCGATGAATTCAGCACTGTGGCAAAGCCTGCAAGCCAGTGGGACACTCAAGCCCCTCAGGACATCATCACCATCCAGCCTCAAATGGTGAGAATCTAGTAACAGAGTTACCAAAAACCTTTGAACAGAAAGAAAAACTGATTCAGTCTTCAGAAAGAAGACTGCTTCCAACTGAAGGATGTTTTGAGTATATCACCAGCTCATTAAGGGATCATTAAATGTATTTTTTACCACTACCAAAATAAGGTAGATTCTCAATAGGAAAGTATTTAAGGCCATGTTAGTAACCTTATGGAAATGGAGACAGTTGATCCGCTGTGGCGACCCCTAAACGGGAGCAGCCGAAAGAAAAAGAAGAAGAAGGAGAAGTTAGTAACCTTATGAATTACTGTTCTTTTACTAATAAAAAATGTTTTCTCCAATACAAAGATTAGTCTACTACTTTCAGAGGCACTGTTGGTCTTTTTTTGTACACATTTTCTGCATTTCTTATACACATATGCTACATATTTTGGACTTACAAGTTTTGAACAATTGAAGGATTTTAATGTTATATGAGGCACGTTTCCAACATTAGTATAACACCACACTACCAAAGCCATAGTAAAACCTATTTATTCACAGAGTCCCGTGGTGTGTGTGGATGAAGCTGTAGTGAGAGGAAAAGATGCTGTTAGACTGAAGCTCAAGAACCTCTCCAGCTGTGTGAGTAACATAAAGCTCCATCACCAGTTCTGCAGAGATAACCACCACATATCTTGCTTAAAGTGCATGAGGAAAGCAAATTCACAAAAAACTGATTGAACTGGGTGAATAAGTTTTTTTCTTTTTAAAATCAACTGCACTTTGAAAAAGCCTGAACACACACACAGAGCTACTTTTTTTTTAGGAAGTAAACCATGGCAACCTCCTCCATACATATGTCTAGCCAAAAGGCTGAGAAGGTTGAGAAGATCAAGTGTAGTATCTGTTCTTATCAGTTAAATATCTGATACGTCCTCCATATGAGGACTGCATATTAAATTGATTTTTAGAACAGGGAGACGGTAAAGGAGCTTGCTCTGTCCGCTCCATGCATCGACCTGGTATTGCAGTATTTTTAGGAATGGTGCCCTTCTTGGGGCAGCGATGGCCTAGCAGTTAGGGAGTTGCCCCACATCGGAAGATTGTGGGTTCAATTCCCTCATCAGTAGGTTGCCCTGAGGTACCCTTGAGCAAGGTACTGTCCCAGTCACTGCTCCCCGGGCACTTTCAATAGCTGCCCCCTGCTGCACATGTATGTATGTATGGATGAAACGCAGAGGTTGAATTTTGTTGTGTTGTGCTGTGCTGCATTTCACAATGACAAGGGTTGTCACTTTCACTTTAAAATTCAAGCTTGCCTATTACATTGTAAATGTATTTGTAGATTGTAAATTATTTATTAAATATTAAAGGAGCCCAGAGCTAAAAATAAATATTAAAGGAAACCAGAGCTAAATATTTCATTCATTTTTATTTCATTAAACCCCGAGCTCACCAGCGGTCTGCTAGTACATCAGTGACCTTTTGTATAACAGTGGCTGTAAGAAATTGAGTAAATGCCAAGTTACTAAACATAAGCTGTATTTTTGTAGTCATTTTTAACAGCAGACATTTTCACAAAACTACAGCAAAAGTGCCCAGGGAGCAGTGATGGGGACGGTACCTTGCTTGTGGGGTCAAATCCCAGACCATTATTTTAGTTTAACCTCAGCATCAGAAGTGAATTTATACCAAGGTCTCTGGTGATGCCACAGGCATCGAAGGTCAGGAATCAAAGAGAGCATAATAGGCCATGGCAGCAACATGTAATTAGAGGACGACCTTAGTGAGTGGAATTGATCACGATAAAAAATAGAGAAAAAAATACATTTTTCTGTTTATCTTCTCTGCATTAAATATGCAGCTTTGAAAGCATTAATAATATATGCAATATTATAAGAAAGGCATATCATGACAATTTATCATAAGGGTGTCATATTGACTCATTTTCAGCTTAGAACTGCACAGGTCTTATCCAAGTTTAGTGTGCCACAAAGTGAGTTAAAACTCTGATAAGTGATAATATTAAAGTGAACGTGAAAAAAGTGAAAATATTACAAACAGATACTAAACAGTGTAACATTTCTGCAAATACTTGTGCATACACATTAGAAGATACTACATTTATGAGAGCATTACAGGCTTGTTCGAATATTTAGGCGACTATTAAGTGAAATGCCACCTCTGACTGCTGTCAAGAATAAGGTCAACTGGCCCAGCAAACAACATTAAAAACAGGAATTTTTACAAATTCCACTAAAAGGCCACTCTGCTAAGACAACCAAATGCTTTTACATGCTGATGTGTTTTCCTTCAAAAAAATCTCTTAAGTGAGTTAACAAGGAGAAGTATGTACCACATGCAACTGGGCTTGTGATGCTGGCATCAGGACAACTGCATCGTGCTTTTGCTATGCACTGATTAGATTGAGAGCATTAAGACTGTGAAGAAAGTATGCTGTGATAACCAGCACTCAGAGGAGAGCCAAATTCAAACCAATCCCAGTAGCCACTGGAAGGGATTTCAGTGATGGCTTTATTTTTCAGAGTTTCCTTATGCAGTACTAACATCCCTTTTTAAAATTGTACAAGTGCCTCTCAATTTTATGAAGGCTAGAATATGCTAAAAAGTAAAGCCTTCCCTCATTTCCACATCAAGGAAAGCACTTATGCTTGAGATGAAATGCACTTGAGTGTATAAAGTCAGTACTTTAAAATCTGAAATGGTTCTATCACTCTGCAGTGTTTAACATACTGCCAGAGACATAAAAAGTGTAATATTGCAGGCGTTTCTCTGATCTTGGCCTCTTTAAAGAAGACACCTGTTACCGAGGGGGCAAAGAGTTGGGATTAGGGTGGGTCATTCCATGTGAGGCAGCCCTGATATACAGGCTTCACATTACACTGCATTCCTATAGAGAGACTGAGAATAAATGAAAAGCCTTCAGGGCATCACAGTAATGTCACACTTTAAATGGCTAACACTGCTTGAATAGCTGTGTGACAGTATGTGTGGGTGTGTGTGCGTATGGTTCATATTACAATTGCTATATCAATCCTTTTACACCATTTGGAAGTGCCAGCTTCACTTAATATTTTTTCAGTCTATGATAAACAGACTAATAGACACAGTACTAAAGGATCTAGAATAAAATATAATATTAAATAATAAAGAAAAAAAGTAAAGATTTTCTTGCTTCCATAAGGTTTTATCATTTTTGCTTTTTTATTCATATGCAATCAGATGTTAACAAGTTGGACCATGTCTCCCCATGTCCCCTAAAAGGAGGAGAACAGAAAAAAGATTCTGAGTGTTCTAGAGCATCTCTGTGGTGATGACAGCAAACTTGAGCTTTACCAGCAAGACTACACTAATGAGATGATCTTATCCGGACAGTGCATTCAAGGTTTGAGTCCTGATTATGGATTTATCAAAACTTTATTTATCAGTACACCATCATTTTAAAAGGAGTTTAATACTGAATAATAAAGTGCCTGTTATAAGTAAACTGTTATATTGTGTTTATAAGAAGTACTTACAAAACATTAATATTTTAATACTTTTATTCATTCATTCTCTCATAAACAGAAGATGCCAAAGGAATGACAGAAAAGTTTGACAATGACAATATCAAAGATAAGGTAAGGTAACCACACACAATCACTGTTGATGTGAATTAACATGCTGTCTTGGTTACAGCTTGATGTCTCAGAACACAACATCAAGATGTTATACTGGTTATCAAATGTGCTGCAGAATATTCTTCAGTATTTTACAGCAGCAGTCCTCAGCATTTTTCATGCCAGAACCAAGATGCAGTGCTTTGTCCCACCAGCAATACAGTTTCATAAATAGTTTGGGTGCCCTGGTCAAATAACATGTTTTCTTAACGTTCTAAGTACACATCCATTGTGGAAAACACGTTTCTGTATATTTTATTCCCAGTTGCTCTTCATGTGCTGAATTGAACATATTGGAAAAATAAATACAATTCTAAATTCAGCCTGTGTGAAGGTTTTGCCATATTCGCCATCATGTGCTCTCTAACAATATGTTAAACTAATCAGTTAGATTTATCAATGAATCATACACAATTCAAAAAAATAATAATATCACAATCAGAAACTTGTGTATATAGAAAGTGTATCAACTATGGGCTTATTAAATATAAGCACTACTTATAATATGCACTACTGTGGGTGACTCAAAATCCACTTGTCCACACCCTTTGATGCATTGGTGGGTCTCAACCAACAGTTTGAAAACCAAAAAATGTTGTGTAGTATTCTTCTGTTTTTAATGAACCATACAGCCATACATTTTTTAATGGGGTAGAAAAATATGGAGGTTAACCTTTTACCAGCACATTTTCTAAATGTAGTATCTGAAGGTGGAGCTTCTAAATTCTAAAAAAACCAAAAGACAACAGATCCAATAATCATTAACGTCGAACCTCAACTAAGAAATGGACAAAGAGCGTAACTAATTGCAAACTTAACCAAGCTGACAATGAAAAGACACTTAAAACAGGCACACATACCCCTGCAAATGAAAAACACAGGCTGATTGGGCTTGTCTCTCTTGGCAAAAGGTTTACACAACTCATCCACCCATAACAGAAAGCGCAGACAGTGCAATCCACTCCCACAAGCTCAACTGCGGAGAGACGCATCCCTCTAACATTTAATTCAACCACACATGCTGAAAACCTGTTATGCCCAAAGTGCCTGAAAATACTGCACTATTATTATTATTATTGTTGTTGTTGTTGTTGTTGTTGTTGTAATTACCGTACTCTTGCCATTAGTAAAGAAAACTGAAATCTTCACTCCTTTTCTCATCTGTGTGTGTTTGTGTGTCTAGGTCGGGGTGGTGGAGGCAATGCCCATCCTGGTGAAGCAATCTCGGACGGTCCTGATCTCTGTCCTCCTCTCTGGTCTGCTTTTGGCTGCTCTGCTTATTGCTGCGTACATCTTGAAAACCCACCGCTCACAAGCCAAAGGAGTTTGCATGGTACTGTCCCAAAACTCTTCTCACAATGTGTCACCCTCATGCTTTTCTTTTTGAGTGACTTTAGAGAGTAGGTCTCTCTGAGGGTTTATTCACTATTAATAACTGAAGAAAACTGTTTAAGGAATTGTTTCATTCTACAAAGAAGAAAACCCTTCATTTATTCCAAACTTCACCATAATTTGACATTTTATTTTGCACTAAACAGAGTGCATGCCACTGAATACACATCTTTCATAGTTTTAGCAGGTTAATATAAACTGTGGTGTACATTGGATTATGGGTTAAACTGTAGTGGTTCATTTTAAATATGATGTATTAAATTTAAAACAGGGTATATACTCTATATGTTCTGCCATCCACTTAGAATGTGTTTGGAGGGAATCTGTTAAATTAGTCATGTGCATTCCTCTAGAAGCTTGTCACACGTTAAAGCTGGTTAGCTAAGAGACAGTTTTTTCCCTTCACTGTTGTTAATGACATTCTCTGCAAACAAGTGGTGGAAGCCATTCAATCACTCCTTCCTGTCTTTGGGCAGCCCCTCTCAAATTTTCGAAAAACAAACATAATTTCTGTAGAACTTTTCATGTTGTTTTGTTACTGCTGATTTTGATTCTGATCTCCTGACCTTTCCTGGGTGGGAGTTTCATCAGTCTAACTGACAACAGGTTAGGAGGGCCAATTCTATCTTTGGAGCAGCTGTGCAACTCATTCTGTTGAATGAGTGATGGCACGCCCAAGCCACTTCCGCTGTGATGTGGTATTTTATAGGCTGGTTGTTTTGAACAGTCATCTAGCAAACAGAATGCTTATGACTGAGTCTTTAACCACAGAACCCACAGAACCCTTCGACTTCAAAAAGTACACAAATCTGCCTGGTTCTTGAGGCTGGGCTTGCAACACCTACTCTGACTGAGAAAGGTGATTCACTCTTTTAGTTCACAGCCTCTGCTTTGGCAAGAACATCAAATAAAATTATCATGACTTATTCAGAGTGCAACACCATCTTAGCTTCTGTTTGGTGCTCACTGATGGATTATTGGTTAAAGCTCATTACACCATATGAAACAGATCTGGTTTTTAGTCTGATTGCTTCATGAATGGTGTAAGCTGTTGTCTATACAGTGCTGCAAAATATGTTTGCCCTATTTTTTCTAGATTTGCATATTTGCTGTGCTAAATGATTTCACTTCCGTAATTTTATTTGCTTTAGGTGGACTAACCACTTTGAAATAGGAACATTGACCTTTTATGAGAAGAAACTCCTACTTTTGTCTTTTTTGCAGTTTGATTTCCATCTGTTTTTCTTTATAATTGCCAAAGCGAGTCATTGCCACTCTCTAAGATGACAGTTTGTAGTCCAGCCACTGCTGGGAAGATTCACCACTTCTCCATCTAAAGATTATAGCTCTCACTGTGATTCACTGGAGTCCCAGTTATGAAACATTGTGGAAATATTGTGGCTTGTCAACCACCATCTATCATTATTAAACCCCCCTGCGGGACAGAATTGTTTTTTGTGATTTATGATCATAAAAGCTTAAAATCTTTTTAATTCTTAGTAAAGAGTTCAATTCAATTTTAATAATTACATTTTTTATTTAAGCAATAGGCTGAAATTATATTTTGCCTGCATTTGAACAGTAATAAAGAAAATACAATACATAATATATTAATATATATTTGTTAAAAAATAATACATAGTTTTATAACTTTTCACGTATGATATGATTTTGGAAAAAATCCATGTGCATTAAGTGAAGTGAAAGTGACTATTTGTCATTTTGTGCACACAACACAGCACACAGTGAACCACAATGAAATGCAATCTCTGCATTTAAATCATATACTAAATGTGTAGCAGTGGGCAACCATATCCAGTGCCCAAATAGCAGTGATGTGGATGGTACCTGTTTCAAGGGTACCTCAAGGGGAGCGTACTGGTCCGGCATTCAAACCCATAACCTTCCACTTATGGGGCCTAAACCTTAACTACTAGACCACTTCCACCACTGCCATTAACCAGCATCTCTCCTGTCCATCTAGGATAAAGAGTCATTCCAGGTGGATGAACAGAACCAGGGGAACACATTGCTGTCTGTGGCACCACTCCCTCCTCAAGAACCCCTTGAGAAGCCTACCAGCAATGGCGAGTCTCCAGAGTTATCACCCACCAACGGTCACTCTGCTACCCAAACACCAGTGGCTGATACTCAGATGTAAAACCTGGGTCCACCAACCTAACATCTGAGATAATGTGAAGGAACAAGGAGGTTTATCAGCCTCAAATACTCAACATAACAATCTGTAAAGAACTATCATGATGAAGATACTGGGAACAACATAAGGAGAATCATGACGACAATGTTGAAATGGTAAACTATACCTTAGACATGATGAAGTTCACAAAAATAATGAAGACTCAACTTGTACTGTGAAGACACTGACACTGGTTCAACCAGCATTTGTGTGAGACAACGAAGAAAGAATTAGCTTGAAATGCTTTTAAAACATAGATAGGCTGGAAACATCCTGAACATAATATTACCACTTTTGAAAATGACATTTCTCATTTCTTTATCTGTACCTTGACAAGATCTCTTTAATTGAATCCCCTTTTTCGTGACAGCTTTTGTCTATCAGAAGATGTTATTAGATAGATCCATGTAGGTCAATTAGCCAGGTTGTTACATTTATTGACGTAAAGAGCTCATGTCAAACTAATCAAAAAGCATATTACCAGTTTTATGAGCTATAAGAACTGAGAACTGTGTGCATACCTTGTAAAACATGTTGAAAATTATGCAATCTTGGATTACACTGCAGTATTAAGAGGAAGTCAGCATTGGAAAATCTTTTAGTCTAGGATTAGCCTTAGGTGGAGATTGGGGAAGTCTCCCCTTAAAATCTGAGGGACCCTTGAACTAGAAAACAAACACAGGAGGGAATTTTAAGTCTGTGGACAAGCCAACAACTTGCCAAAGTGAAATCAATATTCAACAGAACAACCAAAACAGACCTTATTCTTTTACCCTCAGTTAGCAAGCTTTACTGGCTGGCATTGAAGTGAAAGAAGAAGGACAACATTTCTGAAAGACTTTAAGGCACTGAGGAATGGTGGCCATCCTGAAATGAAGACTAAGCTCAGTTTCTCACTATAAGTCTCAGCCAGCTGGCATAAATGATATGTAGTGGAGGAAGGGATCAGCCAATTCATTCATTTACTTTTGAAGCAAACTGACTGCTTTTATTTACATATGCTAGATCTTTGCCATGTCTTTAGCAATAGAGGAATATCTTTAGCTGTAGAAGCTTAAGCTTAAGTAAAATTTCACAATATAATTTAACAAATGGTTACTTGGTTTTGAAGTTCTCCTTGTTCACAGAGTGCAAGAGTGCTTTGCGCTAAATCAGACAGCACTATTGTGAAAGGCAGACTTTGTCCATTATGCAAACAGTTAATTTGTGTCATTATCGTCTTTTCTACATAATCTATTTTTGTATTCTCTACTTTTTATATTGCTTATGTGTAACTGTTTGGTTGTTTCATTGAGCATCATCTAAGCCTTAGTTATGTGTTAAGAAATAAGAGGCTTTACGGTATTTTTTTCTTATGATATTGTGTGTATGTGTACCTTTTTCTATCCTCAGTATATTTCAGCTCTGTAAAAAACGCAGGTCTGTAGAGCCACAAGACTATTATAATGTCATCTCGTAGCATGGAAACAGGATCCTGGGTAAGAGCAATGCTTCTGCTGTAAGCCAAAGCTGTAATGTAAAGTTTGTTCAGAACATTTCAATGTGTAATTTTTTATAAGGGTTTGATGTCAAAAAGCTCTTTGACCATGAGGAAAACTGCCAAGTTGACAAAAGAAAGTCCCCCGATCAGTGGGCAAAAGTAAATCAATGGACTGGAAATGCACTGTACTGCTAATGCCTGCCGTATAAAACAATTCAACTGTGTTATCTGATTAGATGAAGACACATTTTATCTCTGATGTGATTAAGGGTAAACAGTGAAAAAGCTGTGCAGAAAGCTGCACTTACCTAATGCTGCAGACTTTGCTCAGAATCTCAGCTTTTTTTAATGGAAGAAATTGCTGATATTAAAGAACATTTGAAACAAAGTTCCAGCTTCTTTACTTGTATGGTGTTAAAAGCTTGTGTGTTATTGTGAATAATATAATAACATCACGGTTAAGATGATCTATATATTATATTATATTATATTATTTTATTACCCATTTAATAATTATAAATTATATAACATAATTTCATATATATTTACTATGAGGCTTTTGAATTGTTTTTCTTGCAAGACTTTTTCTACAGTTCTGTGAAATTTAATAGGTTTGCCATGTGATGTGGCCTCAGTGAGAGTTTCACTGCCAAAGCATTCACTGCATTCATTTATCACTGAGAAAAAATACAAAGAAAATTTGTCAGTGTCCTGATGGGCAATGAAAACAATTTATTTGTGGCGGGTTAATTTTATGCTCTGCCCACAAATGCCTTTCAGCATATAAATGCCTTCTGTTGTGAAGATGAACAACCTTTACTTAACATCTGTAGAGATCCCATTCAACCGAATTGTATCCCTTCCTTTTGCCTTACGAGCATGGGGATAGGTTCCAGCACCCCATGACCCTGGTAAGGATAAGTGGATACAATAATGGATGGATGGATGAATGGATGGATGGATGGATGGATTAATGGTTGGATGGGGGGATGGATGGATGGATGAAATCAGTTGTTTCACACTGTTAAGTAACAGTGACTAAGTGATCTAAAATAGAACTTCAACAAAACAATATGTTTACTTCTATATCTGTTCTGTCCCGATATGACCAGTTCAGAGTGTATTTTTGTTTTTTTGTTTTGTTTTTTTTTAAGACAAAATGCAATAAGGTCTCATTAGGTTCAACTGGATGTGTGGGCAGAGTATAGATATGTCAATTAAACCATTGATGCCACTAATATTATTTACTGCTCCCCATCGAACAACAATTGTAATGCTCCACATGCAGTTTAGCTCCTTTGTGTGTGGGGGGGGGGGGGGGGGGCGGGGGCGTGATATATATTTTTGTGATATATTCATATCCAATTCATGTTCTGTTTTTCGCTCTTTCTCTCTCTCCCTCTCTCTCTCTCTGGTTTGCCTTTCAGTCTATTATCTACAAGGATGTATTAGTATGATACTAATAAGCAAAGGGATTAACTCCCATAGATGGAACAGGCTTTGCTCTGCTCTTGGGTTAAACAGAAGAGCAAACATGCTTTGGGCAGTTTCTAATCAGAGGCAACACAGATGTTCTAAGATGTTAAAAGATTTTATTCAGCCATGGACTGTATCCAGTTTAGCCTGGAAAAAAAACCTTTTCATCATACATTTATATAAAAGGAAAGCAATGGGCCAATACGCAACCAGAGAAAATTAAAAATAGGGTTAGAAAATGGATGACAAAATAATGAGCCATAAAGTCATATAACACCCTTGGTCAAATGACATGTTTTGTAAAAATACGTACATACCCTAAGTAATCTGAAAACAAACAAAGATGGCATGCCATGCTGAATTTTGCGAACAGTTTGTGGTTATTTGCCGAGTTGGAAAAAATAAAACACAAACTATAAATATGACATTTTGCACATGCTAATTTAATGTGACACTTCAGTTTCCAAAATGTTAAATAAAAAAATAAAAAAATAAATAAAAATAAAAAAAAATATATATATATATGTATAAATATATATATGTATATGTATATGTATGTATGTATTTTTTTTTTTTTATAAATATATATAATTGTGTATTACCTTGTGAATTATTTCTAATTTTAACTAAATTTAAACTAGATCTTTTAAACAGATCCTAATGGCAGGGTCTGGACCCTGAGAGTCTGTTCTGCAAAGAAGAAAAACAAAATGAAATACTTTCCTGTGGAGATGCAAAATGAAAGTGTGAGAGAGTGAGAGAGAGAGAGAGAGAGAGAGAGAGAGAGAGAGAGAATGAAGCAAATGATGCAGTGTGAGAAGGTGGAGTTGAGATTTCCCTCCAAAAGAGACACCAGCCAATGAGTGCTGAGAAGAGCATAAGGCATAGACACTGCTACAACGGCGAATTAATCACCATATGATGGCATCAGCCAAAGTAAAGAATGATCTCAATGCCCAGGACAAATGTCTCTATTTTCAAAACATAGCTCATAATGTGAAAATAGCTTTTTTTACCAGTAAGTACCAGCCCTTGTTTTCTTAGGCAGCTAGCTGGACTTTTTTGCATTTCACTTGCTTACATCATCAGGAAACTATTTATACCAAAACAAATCCAGAGCAAACCTTAACAGCAGCTCAGACAAATACCCCATAGAAGGAAGGTATAGCTGTAGTCCCACTGAGACAGACTTTTAAGAGTTACTTTACTTATGAAATTGTAATGTGATGTCATGTTGGGAATACCTGGGATAGCCATTCCAGCACAAGTTCTTCAGAAATGAAAGGATGCACTTTTGCCCAGTAGTTAAAATAGTACACGTTTTTATCACCAAGCCCATGCTGCTCACTGACTGCCTTTTGTAAAACAATATTTTTAAACCATTTTTACCTACTTTACTAATGTATGTACATGTTTAAGTGTTACATGAGTATACATTTTGTTTGTATAGAAACTGTGGTGACAGATGAGTCATATGAGCCTTTTACATGTAAGGCCTGAACCTCACAGTGTAAAGGAAAAATAGGCATGAATGGGAGCCATATAAAGATGTTTTAGTGGCACCCAGCTGCACGGTCCACAGGCTCACGTTATGTAATTTGATATTGCAAACTCTCGAAGTCATGTCATAACTTTATTCCTTAAGGCCCAATCAGAAGGCTGCTCAGTGCTCAGCCCACACAAGATCCATAACAACAATGTCTCGTTCCCATGCCCCTAGCAGACAAGTTCCTCAGGGGGGGGAACACATTACCTCCACACATCAGGAAACTCATAAACGTCCCTTGAAGAAAACAAGGGGATGATGCTTATTAACAGGGACATAAAGTACATAGGATCATCTGTATAGAACATCTAGCTAAACTGGTAACCAAGATGCAAATGGAACATGACAATGAGAAACCAGGACAACAACTGACTTCAGGGCAACAAACACCAATGCAAGGCAGTCAATGAATGCCAATCGCAAAACATGTTTAAACATTGCAGTCCATAAATAATTTTTTATATGTATATATGTTTTTCGTCACCAGTGTTTTCCATTACAGCACCCAGCATTTCAACATGTCACTCAGACATTCCCTGAAGAATCCCTGCAGCATCAGTCACTTGCTTGCCTTGCCACTGATCTATAGACTAATAAATACGACCAAGTTAACTTACCTTCCATTTCAAGCACAACTGAATAAAAGTCTTTATGCAATATTTGTTAACCTTTTTAACTAGAAAATGAAGCCAAACTAAGGAAAGATGTATGATGACAGCCAGATAACTACCAGATAACTACTCATACTATAAAAGTTATGAGGACAGTCGGTACAGGACCGACCCTGATTTCTTTAGATTTCTTTGGTAGGAAATTAGACAAAAAGTAAAGTGATTTACTCAACATGTGCAAACATACATGTAAGTCCAGTCTATAACAGACAGTAACAGACAATAACATAATTCTAAACAACTTAAAGTAAAGATTTGGTATTACCACCGTTATTCCTCAACACAACCTGAACTCTCTTAGGCAAGCTTTCAAATCGTTTTTAAGTAGTTTTCAGGAACAGCTCTCCAGGCTTCTTGAAGGACAAAGCTCTTCTTTGGATGCTGGCTATCTTTTGTTCTGTTCTCTGTGGAGATGACCCCACACTGCTTCTGCAACAGGGGCTGGACAGAAAATGAGAGCAAAAAAACTGTAAAAGATCCTCAGAAGGCCTGGAGAACTGTTCCTCAATTATATACTTAAAAATACAATAAGATATGGCTCTTTGGAAGCAAAATATGAAGAAATGGAGAGTGACCCAAGACGTTCACACAAAACAGCAACAATAACATGTTTGTCTTCTATATGGGGGACAGAAAGAAAAGTCAACAACTATATAACTAGCGGTGGCCTAGTGGTTAGGGAGTTGGCTTTAGGATCTGAAGATTGTGGGTTCAAACCCTCTACCAGCAGGCTGCTCTGAGGTACCCTTGAGCAAGGAACCATCCCCCTTCACTGCTCCCCGGGCACTTTCATAGCTGCCCCCTGCTGCATGGGTAAAATGCAGAAGTCCATTTTTGTTGTGGTTCACTGTGGGCTGTGCTGTGCTGTGCTGTGTACTCAGAATGACAGGAATAGGCACTTTCACTTAAATATCTTAACTAACTAGGAAAGGGTCTGAGCTTCAGGCAGTGTGAACTGAAGGAGAAGGTAAAATTAGTTAGTCTTAGAAAGTGTCTTCAGAAGTGTGGAAACAGAGCCTGTTATGAAGTGATTAAAGGTGAGAGTTGAGATGCTGATGTGTGATGTGTGAACAGCTAAACACAATCAAACACTGCATTTAAAATCAAAATGCAGCATCTGTCACTGAGGTAGCTCCAATCAGCAAACCACTTACAAAACACATTCAGCTTTGTTCAGGGATTAATTGAGCAGTAAAAAAGAATAGCCATGCATTTAAACAGCCTGAAAACAACAGCCCTAAAAATATCCCTCTTTCCGAAGATGGCAGTTTCAGAGTGTCTCTTTAGGGCAGCTGATTTCACAACTAAAGTTCAGTTCACTTCTCTGGAGCCAAACCTAGTTCACATGTTCAGAAAAGTTTAAGAAAAGCCAGACCTGCCGTTTCTATCTACTAAAACCGCATTATCTCACTACACACACATACACCACACTGCAGGCTCTATAAGCCCCGTGTGAATGACACCATAGAGGTGCTCTAATTCAAAACAGATGCCTTCCCCTCCATTTTTACAACCATGGATCACGTGTAATCTACATCCTCTTCTCTACATGCCCACCGCCTTTTGACTGTAGCCAAGACATAACGTTTAGGATTTAGGGGATTTTTTGTGATTTTCCCAACTGTGAGAAACATAAACCTGGATGTACGTAAGAAGCAAATATTCTTGAAATCTTCATGAAGGTAGTAAACAGTTCTTAGAAATAATTTGGTGGGGAAGAGGAGGCCTGGGATTCATTATCTTTGGATAAACAGCGCCCCCTCGTGTGTGCAAAAAGACATTGCACAAATGGGACAGATGCAGAAAAGGGGCAACTTCACAAAGCAGGATTTCTCAGTTAGCAGGAAATGTTCAAGCATGAAATTAAAGATTGTCCAACAGGAATGTCTCTCATCTTTTTCACTGTTCGACAGGTTTGACTTTGGGCTTAAGTTTTATGACTAAACTGAGAAACCCTGCTTTATAAAACACCCACTAGGTTTCAGATTTATGCTTTCTTCGAATAACAGCAACATGCTTAAAACTAAATACAGCAAACCTGCTATTTCATCCCAGATTTCCTTTACAGATAGCATTCGCACACCAGCGAAGCTACGTCTTCTTTTATTTGTTTGTTTCTTGTGTATTAACTAGTCACCACAGGGCAGACTCTGTACCACGTGACCTCGGCCAATGTTTGTAAACACGCGTTGGTCACATGTGATTCCGATGCATCCCGCTGACCAATCAGGTGACGGGGGAGTGTCTGTGGGCGGGGCCGGCGCGTGGAAAAATCGATTGGGATCCTGAAGTGATGCGCAGAGATTCTGCTTGAGGAATGGAAAGA
Organism: Hepsetus odoe; assembly: GCA_017165825.1. Classification (NCBI taxonomy): domain Eukaryota; kingdom Metazoa; phylum Chordata; class Actinopteri; order Characiformes; family Hepsetidae; genus Hepsetus; species Hepsetus odoe. Next base: position 26,580,409 of record CM029366.1, on the reverse strand, counting down.
TCGGAGAGTGGAGAACACGCCGAGCCAGCCTCCTTCCAGGGTCCGGATCCACCTCCTCCGGGTGAGTACAGCCCTCTGAGTGTGTGTGTTCTGCTTTTAAAGCTGTGGAAACTGCTCCGTCACTGAGCGGACACGCCGCACTAACGGCACTTTCCCTCCCAGTTTTAAAGCTGTTCCAGCAGGAAGGCGGGGAGCGGGGCCCGCCTGCGGAGAGGCCGCTTCGGAGGACGGAGATGGAGCACTTTAACGGGGGATTGCGAAACCCTGAACTCCGACGGGCCTCGCGCTCCGATATGTGACTGCGTCAGAGCGTCGGAGGGGGGATGGAGCCGGAGAGACTGGCTGGGAATTTCACCTGCGTAAGAGATTCCACACACACACACACACACACACACACACACACACTCACACTCGCGTTTCCACCGTACCGCTTTATTGCGGTCGCTCTCTCCCTCATCAGGGTGTGTGTGCGACAGAGTGTGTGTGTTAGGATGCTGCACGTCAATAACATTAGCACTTTTTTTTCCACCAACATCTACAAAGATGACGCAGTTGCTCTCTTACTCGCCATATTCTTATTCATATTATTACAGATTTACTGACTTATTCACACTAACTTATTTCTTTTTCTTTTTTGTTCAAGAATTTGTAAAACGACCTTGGGCTTGAGAAATAAAATTTTTAAAAATTGATGATGATGATGATGATGATGATTAATATTGTTGTTATTCCGTTCCACCTTAAATAGTGCAGCCCCCAACGCGCCGTTTAAGGTGGACCGGGTTTTTTTAAAAGACGCGAATCATCTTTGCGTTCTCTTCTGTGTCCGAGTTGTTTTATGGTTTATCTGATAGAAGCGCATTGGCTCGTGCTGTCCGTGCAGTAAACTCCTGTGTGTGTCTCGGGACTGTGCTGTTCTGGATGGCTGTGAGTGAAGGGCCGCGCTGAGGCTCGGCGCGTGGCGCTGTCCAGCCCGGAGAGGTAAACAAACCCCGTGTGCGCTGCTCCTCGTGGCCGCTAGAGGCCGCTGTTGCGCTGTGGCCCAACCTGTTATGCAATACCGGCTCCTGCGCGCCAGTTTATTTTGTAATATTATTTACCTTTCACTCTTAATGTGCCACAGCTGGGAGAGAGGCAAACACAACGGGGGGAAGCTTTGCTGGTGGTGGGGAACCTGGACCTTTCCCTCAACACAGTCACAGCACCGTTTGTGACAAGTATCAGGCCCAGTTACGAAACAAATTAGTCTTTGAGTCAAATATTTTATGCTTGTGCAATAACAAGGAATGTAGATATGTACCTGGATTTTAATGCCCCTTCCAAATGCACATATGTATACCGATGTTGATCCTGACCATTTAATTAGATAATATCCTTATATCACTTAACCAGCTGGGAGTCATGTATAGGTCAAGAACCTTAATCTATAAGAGGATTAGACATATATCTGTCTTTATCACACACACAAACACCAGCTGATTGTAAACGCATGAGTCCTCTGACATTTTCAATATATAGTACGGTTCAAAAATAACCAGATTACTACCGGCAAGGGGTTTATACAGGAACCGGGACCTTAAACATTAAACTTTAGCAAAGTTGAAGGTTTTAAAAATAAAACTTCCCCCAAAAAAATCTTAATGTAATGACTTTTTAGGTGTATCAAATCTGCCCATGATGATGAATCTACAAAACGACTTTATGACTTTGTGTTGAGGTGTGAGGGAGCATATAGAGTAGAACGCGGCTGCACGAGACTGCGGAGAAACGGGGGTTCAACAGTTCTGCATTGCTCACAAAGCATAAACAAGTAGTCTGTTCCTTTAAGAGCTAGATGGGCATTACACAAGAGGTCCAGTGCACCAAAGCAGCAAAGCAAGAACCAAACTGATCTGCTGGACAAAAATAAAGTGTAAACAAATGTCCTCATCCACAGCTCCATCTCGTTCCCTTTCCACCCAGCCCTTTTCACCACCCTCAGTCTGACAAAGGCTTACACACACACACACACACACACACACAACCTTTCTCCTCATGACCTGGTTTTCCCTCTACAGAGAAACAACCTCTCACGGTGCTTCTCGAACAATCTGCGTGAGACAGCAGTGCCAGCACATTAAGCCAGCTATTCAGTATAAACAGAGAAAGGTCAGATTACATGGAAGTGATTCATTAACGAGACTCTGTCACACAAAGAAGCTGCTCACAGAAAATTAATTACACACCATTATGCAACATTAAAAGCTACACTCATGTTTTGTTTTTGATAGGAATACTGTATATCAAGCAGTTATTGTGCAGGATGTTTTTTTTTTTTTCAGTTGATCTATTTGGAGATTCACCAGGAAGTTTCCTGTTTTACTGAACAAGCATTATGATTGGCCATTTTATTCTCAGCGCTTAACCTGCCATTTTTTATTTTTTATTTATTTTTTGCAGTGCTGTCTAATGTGGGATTGTAACAATACGAGGTGCTCCTTTTGAACTGGGCTGCTTTAAGAAGCTGAATTCAGATGGTGCCATAGAGTGATTGGTAACATCTAGCACCATTTGAAATCAGTGTTCTTTGAGCTGCGTGGACTTCAAGACAAAACAGCAAGGCATCCAGAACACTCCTTTGGGTGTGTGTGTGTGTTTAACTGGGAGTTAGTTTACTTGTTTCTTTTTGTGAGAATGTGTTTCCAGGTTTCAAAGCTGAAAATAAATCTGATTCCTTGCTACCCAAGGCCACATTTTGTTATTATATGCACTTGGAAGTTCAGAATGAGGCGAGCTGTGCTGCCTCTTTCAAATTTTGCAGAAAGCCCTTATTTACAGGTTTCTCCAATACTGCTGGGCCAGGCATACGATTGTTTCTAGTTACTTGCAGAGTTGAAAGATGAAACCTATTTCAATAAATTTAGAAATTTAAAAGTGCAATTCCCAATCAGCAAGGGCTACAATAAAAGTTAAAGTCTGAAACAACAAGAAATAACATGAATCTGTTTAACTGCCTGTAGATTACAGACCAGTTAAAGGGAGCCAAAGAACATACCCATGAACAGGATCCCGTAACCACAGCTGACTGGCCATTTGCCACACTATGCTCAATGTTCAAGTCTCAGGTTTTAAAAAAGTGAAATTTCTGACCTTGGCCAAAACAACAGGTACTGGCTTGCAATATGGCAAAAAAAAAAGTACACTTAATAACCTAATTCTAATGAAGTTCTCAAACCGATTGGTTATTTCAGTGAAAAAAAAAATAAACAATTGGGATATTTCCATGTCAGAGAAACACTGGGGTTTAATGGGCTAATTTAAACACCTTGTCATATATATTTATTATATATCTATAAAAGACGTATGTTTTTAACACTGGAAGAACTTCTACCTGGTCCACTTTCCACGTCTTGCCCCAAATTGTCCATTTTCATTTCGCTGTTGTCTCTAAACTGTTAAACCGGCCTCCAGATCTCCTGAAATGGTCTACTCATTCTTCTTTTTAAATCTAAGACTCGTCTTTTCACCCAGTATTATTCTAATAACAGCCAGTCAGTGACCCTCTGTCTTACACTTCTATCACTTATCTTATGCACATACACATATACATGTGCTGTTATATTTATCTTATATAAAATCTTAAAATTGTATTATCAGTAGGAGTAGCAGTATCCAAAACTAAGTCTATTACTATGCTTATTAGTTTAAATTTTGTTATAGATTTTTTGTGTGAACAAATCAGTTAAAGCTTTAAAACATTTCTTTCCCTAGTTTCTTGTAGATAGTCTTGTAATAAGGCTGAAGATTTATCTTACACCATGACGAAGCACAGTTGCACTTAGTTATTGTCACCGCTAGGTGTCAGTGTTTGAACACTCAACAGTAAGACCTGTTTCATAAGTGGCCTCAGCAACAGACAAGCCTGTAATAAATGAACCCACCTCACAGCATAGATACAGTCTTACGTCACTGTTTTACTTCACTTTCTCTGTGGTCATATGTCATGCCCCAAGGCAAAGTCTGACCTATACCTAAATCTCAAACGCTCCAAATTTTATTTCAATAAGGTCAGCCTTGTATTTTTTGATGTATTGTTGAGGAATAGCTCTCCAGGTTTCCTGAAGGACAGAGTTTCTGCTTTTCATTTGATACCTTTCATCAACTTCCTGCCTTTGTCCTGTTTCAGAGGATTGTTTTTGTTGTTTCTGGTTTGTTTGTTTGTTTGTTTTTTGTTTGTTTGGGGTTTTTTTCTTGGTTAAGCCACACAGTGATCTAAGGATGAATCATTCAAGAAGAACAAAGTCAAAACTTTGGAAAGGCATGAAGTGAAGAAACAGGTGTTGATGATTCCAGAAGATCAGGCTGGTAATTGGTTGTAATTGGTAATTGGTTTACTGGTGATGCTGAATGCTGATTGGCTGGAACCAATTTATTCCTTATACAGTAAAATATTTGTTCCCATTTCTTTTAAGTTAGTCCAGTCAATATGCCGAGGTTAAGACAGTATTTTTGCAACAGCAAGGTGATTCCCTAGTAAAATACACAAACGGGCTGGCTAAAGACGTTAGATGTAAAAACTACAGGAATGTGGTTCTAATCATCAAAAACTTTGGACTAATATAGATAAGTTTGTGTTCACAGACAGACATGTCTGTAGCATAAAGCTTTACAACATTGCTCATCTGAATGAGCAATACATGAACATTACCCTCTACTGTTCAGCGTTCAGTACACAGTAAAGAATAACTCTGTGTTAATGTTGCCATGTGGAGAGGCTAGTCCAACATTTTCTGGTTCAGCATAGCTGTTGCATCTCCTGTGACTGTGATCTTTAGTAGGCAAGGCAACATCTGACCTAAGATGACCATGCCAGCTGCCAAGAAAGTGTGATATAAATTTTGACATCTTAGAGAGCCCTGAAAATAGCCTAAAGCAGTTCCTGCTGGTTGTTTTGAGTAAATGATCATACTCTGATGCAAATCTCTAATAAAACATCTATTGTATTTTAAAATTCAAACGTCCAGTTATTAAAAAAATTAATGATAGAACATTCTTCAAAATGTACGCCAACACAGGACTGAGCAGGCCTTTAGGGGTCAGTCACTAAATGGGGCATATGGATTACATAAAAAAAAAAAAGAAAATTCAAACAAGCCACAAAAGAATTGTAATAAAACAGCAAATCCTATTGTTAAAAATCTTAATGAAATTATCACATACGTGGTGTGATGAAATATACAGGAACCTTGTTTGTGAATTCACATTTTTATTTACAAGTTCTATTTAAGTTCATAATTGCATTAAATATAATGACATTAAAGAACATTTAAAGGAAGGAGGAGAATAAGAAAGAGTTCCAGGTGGAGGTATGAACAAATCACAGGTCTCACTATTATAATGAAGTGAAAGGGACTATTTGTCATTGTGAAACACAGCACAGCACACAGTGAAACAACAAAATGCTACCTCTGCCTTTAACCCATACACACCGTGCAGCAGGGGGCAACTATGTCCAGCGCCTAGGGGTACTGGGCTCAAGGGTACCTCAGGGCAAATCATTGGGCTGGGATTCAAACCCATGACCTTCTGATCGTGGGGCCACATCTCTAACCACTAGACTACTGCTGCCCAATAGGCTAAATGAGTCAGTCACAAGTAAAAAGACTCCATCTAAATCAGTCCTTATGATTCAGACTCCCAGACAGGACAATACAAACACTCGCACATTACCACATGATAGAACAGTCATGCCAATTTCTTTCAACTATATAACTTAGCTAAGGATCATGTGAACATCTCCATCCAGATCATAACTAGATCTAAACACCTTTAAGCCTTTCTGGACCAGTCTCTGGCATTGTCATCTTATAATTATTTTAACCAATTATGAGAAAAAAAAGCAATACTGATCAAAGAGCAAAAAGCAAAGTCAATTTTGCGACATTTCCTGCAAAGATCAGATGAATCTGTTACAAGGGTACAGTACAAAGCTTCTTGGCCACTCTTTTCCCATATTAAAAAAACTCACTCACGGAAGTGGAGTCCAAGGGTCATCTTTAAGAGCCTACATTTGATGGACTGTTTATAGCTGGAGGAAGACCGTATTGACCTAAGGAGTACGAGATCACCTCATCTAAATCTTAATTATGGGACATCCGCTTTGGTGTCAGCAAAAGCTAATATTTTCACACAGAAGGCAAAAATAATGACCACATTATACCAGTGCTAAAGATTATACTAAGAGTTCTAAAAGGATGATGATCCCCTCTTCCTCTGTCTATCTACCATCAGGAATAAACTACAATTAGGTAATCTTCCCAAACTGACAGTGCTGGCAATAAAAAGTCACTGCTGTTAACTGCGTATTTGAAAAAAATGTGTCTAACATTAATCTAAGTTTGATGAAAAGAAGGATGGAACATGCCAGTCCTATTGTCACGTATTTGTTCTGTCTGGCTTTTATTAGAGGCATTAAAATGGCACAAGGCAGTGGAACATATATAAGGTCAGATTAATTAGAGAATAACATTGGTTACAGAAAGTTCCTGCTCTGCTCAGTTTGTTCAAGGCAGCTGGTGCTTGTCAGACAACAGAGAGGAAATAAGAAAAGTTTCTGCACTTAAGATTTCCCATTTTCGACCCTCATAGCTATCTTCACATTTAAAAAGGCACTGGCTAAACCTTGTGCATCAAAGAAAAAAAAAGTTTGCAACCAAAGAATTTGACTTCAATAAAACTGTGCCAGAGATCACACAGAGAACCAGCAAGTAATGAATTAAACATGCACATTATAGGAACAGTTAACAAAAAAAAACTCCAAATGTACTCAAGAAATGTCCAAAGTTGGTGTTAGAACTTGGAAAGCAACACAAGCTTACAAATTCACATCAGGAAATGTCTAAAGCGTAAACTTGTTTTCAACTGCATCTTTTTTCTTTTTAAGAAAATTTCAGCAAAAAAAAAAAAAAAATTCTGAAAAAATCTGACTTACAAAAACTGCATGAATGAATCAAAACATGTAAATGAGCAAATATTGGTTCTTTAGTATACAACTGCAGCTGTGAGGTGAAAGGTGCTTACAAACACCTTTTCAATGGGCATCAAAATAGCCTAAATAATTCCTACCACAATACTTGAGTAAAACTTCTTCCAATTTCTTTAAGATATTATTTCATCTGGCATCCATCTGGTACAGATTTGTGGATGTTTTATGTCTGACTGTAAACTATAAATACTCAATTTCCTACCTACCAGAAGTGATCCAAGGATGGACAACCAGTGAATTTACAAAGTCATGAGCCCCACTGATACCTGTAAGGAGGTGCTAGCCTGCCTCAACCAATCCCTCAGAAGAGGTGTCAAAACACACACTGCATATTGCAGCATGGTTCATATGGTGCTGTATAGCCATCAGAAAGTGGTCATGGAGCAAAACAGTCTTGGTCTTGTGGATCACATTTTATTTTACATCATACAGCCTGGTGCATCTCTTATTTGTGGCAGAAAATAAGCCAGTGGAGGCTGCATGATGCTCTGGATGTTCTGCTGGGAAACTTCAGGTTCTGGCATGCATGTGTATGTTACTTTAACACATACCATCTGCCAAAACATTTTATAAGGCCAAAATGGCTGTGACCTCTTAGTAGGACAACATGCCCCGCGACCCAGCAAAAACTGTTCAAAAATGGTTTGAGGAACATGAACGCTCAAGGTGTTTATGCAGCCCCCAAATTCACCAGATCTCAATCTGAAGACAGAAGACAGTTATCTAGCGATGGAGGCCCCAATTCACAAAATGCAGGACTAGGGCCAGAAAACACCTGTTTTGACAACACAAGGGGGAACCTACACAGAATCTGGTGGCTTTAATTTTGTGGCTAATCTCAGTATCTTTGATGGAAGCAGAATTTTCCTTTAAGATGGAAAATGGGCAAAAATCAGCCATGTACATTTACAGCATTTAGCAGACGCTCTTATCCAGAGCAACTTCCATGTGCTAATTACAGGGACAGTCCCCCTGGCGCAATTCAGGGTTAAGGGTCTTGCTCAGGGGTGGGATTAGAACCTGGGATCTCTTGAGCCGTAGGTCCATAGGCAAGTATCCTACCACTGGGCCACCACCACCCTATGTAGTAAAATGAGTCAAATTTTGGGAATAATATGAGGTCTGCTCGGAAGACTGGAAAAACTCAACTGCAGGTGAAAGAGAGTTCACTGAAGCTTCTGTTCTGCTCTGTCTATTTGCATTCTTTCCTCTTTGATTCGGTCCCTAGATGACAGTGAGGTCTGTGAGCATAGCAACACACAAAAACACAGTACAGCTTACAAATGTTACAAAGTCAAAATTAAGACCTCTTTTAAAAGTAGTAACAAGTAAAAGTACTACCTTTTATGGTAGTAACAAGGCAATGCTACAGCAAGCTACACATCTCCCTGACATTTGTCAGAGTTTATTCCTTTTCAGCACCATACTGAGCGGAGGTCTTCTTCCACTGTAAAAAGCGCTGAGACAAGCAACCATGGAATAATAGACTACTGTGATTTCAGACCATTTGAGAACATTTTAGCTCAAATAAAAGCTCCTTTCTTCTCAAGGACAAGGCTGTAAATGTGGCTGAAAATACATCTGCTGGGTATCGCTGGGACAAATTGGATAATTATGTTACTATACCATTGTCATGCACTTCTTCATTACCGATACAGTTAAGCAAGGATGGGCAACAATAGGGCAACATAAGATCAGGTTATTTTTAATACACAATGTATCATATTTAGTTTCTATGATGGCCAAAAAAAAAGAGAAAAGAAATACCTTCAAGAATATTGAATGCCCTCACTTCCTGAGCTTTATCATTGATCTTTAGACAAAAATTAGGCAACCTTAAACTAAAAAAAACAAACTTTTTTTCCATTTAAATAATTTTTCTCATCAGAAAGTCCATCAGAAGAGAAAAACTAGCCTCTGCATTAACAGAATTTCTTTAACATATTATACATATTACAAACTATTTTTTGAAACCTGTTACAGAAATCTCTTTTGCTTAGAAAGTCCTGCTATCTAGCAAAATTTTAATAGATTGTTACTTAGTGTCTTCATTCATTTACACTACGCATGTGCTGACTGATGGCCTCTTTGGATGTCTATACCATTACAAAAGGATATAAATCCTCAGTCAGTATCCTGTGGCTCAAGCACAATTAAGTGCCTGCAACTGTGCAAACCTATGTACTGTTACCGTCTTTCGGCGCTTTGTGATTAAACACAGAGCAACTCAATTTCTCAGTGCAACAAATAAATAAATAAATAAATAATAAAAATGTTATATGTAACCTGCATCACGAGGTAAACCAAAGACTGATGAACCACAGATTTTTGTTAATTACTTTTGCATCAATAGTAGTAATTATGCATATATTTAAGGATGCATTAATGTCATATTAACCATGCTTAAACAAAACAGCTTTGTTATAATAAAAATCAAAATAATTTTTTTTATTATTAAAAAAGGGATTATTTACAATGTTATTCAACACACTGTTTCTCCATTATCCCTGCAAAGCATTATATTCAAAGCTCAGGGACAAACCAACTTGATTCAAGGTATAATACACAGCTTCAGTCTATAGGGTAGTTCGAACACCGCAATATCTGGATGCGCTTCACCTTCTATTTTCCATCACTGGATGCATGTCAGCTGAAATAGGTTTGCTGCAATAGTCACGGTCATCGCAAATGCATTCAGCATTACTTCAGCTCCATCATGTTTAACATAAAGTGGTAGAAGACGATGTCATGTGTCCATCTTTTAGCACTTTGCACTCTTTGTTTTTGTACACAATGTAACATTGTTGTCTTTTTGTTCAAAAATGTAAGTCCAGAGACATGGTTTGCAGTTTGCAGATCCAGAAGCATGACTCTTGGTCTGGATTGTCACTGATTTAGGCATGTAAACTTGATTTGATAAAACTAATTGCCAGGGCACTGTTGGAGGAAGTGACTAATGAACACAGGGATTTCCACAGAACTCATTCAGTATCTCAGCCTTTGGGTAAGGAATAGCTGACTTTCCTTAAAAAAAAGTGTGAATATAGAAAATGTATTACATCACATAAAAAGCATGTATAAAACACAGACATGATAGAAATATATAAATATCAAGGTGCAAAGCTAACTTCATTCAAACATTTGGCAAATTTTAGGAGGTAAAGGTGTGCATAAACATCAGTGCTCTGTCAGAATGTGCTCTCAAGGAAGGAGAAGCAGATTAGCATGCAGGAGAAGTCCTACGCATCCTGGAGTCAGAATGAGAAAAAAAGGCTTAGGCATTGTTCATAACACACATAGGTAACACAGTTAATTCAACATTCTATCACAGAAATGAGTGTTGTTAGTACTTTTACAACTGCTGAATTATGATCTAGTATTTAATGAGAAACTAAATCTAGGACAAAATTATAATATAGAAAGAGATGAAAAAATTGATTAAGATGAATGAATTGTTGGGCATTTTTTACCCTCACAGATACCTTAGATGAGTGGTAGATTTTTTCCATCTTTTTTTATTGATGGTTCTCCAGTGGCATATGACCTATGCATCAAGGTCAGATAAGAAAGTCAACATTGTAAATCTGTTTAGTTTTAATAGTTTGTGATAACTGATGCAGCTGCCATGCTGGATAACAAAAAATTTGTAAAGCCAGTACTGCAAAAAAAGTTTTAAATTTAATAACACTGCTAGCATTCCACCACATGCTTACATTCTTTTGAGATAAAGCTGTTCTTTTGTTTTCATATTTCATTAAAACCTTTATCTGCTTACTTAGTCACAGCCACTTCCCATCACTGTAACATCTTACAATAACACAGTTGAATTCCATCACATTCTTCCTCCAATGTAAATTAGTACAGCATTTTTGCATAATGCTCTGTAAATTTTATATATAAAAACCTAACTATTTTTTCCATCCAACTCAACATGATTACAGCCAAACATACTCAAAGCAATGAATTGTAAATGTCCAGTAATAATAAAGCTGCAAAGATAACCATGAAGAACCGTGATCAAATTACTCCACCACAACCACAAAAACTTTGTTACAGGGTTTAGCAGAAATCCATTTCCAACTCTACAACTGTAAAAGACAGACATCTAGCATTCTTTCATAGTATATTAAACAAACATCTTCTGGTATTTTCTAACAACCCCCTCCTTAAGCTGTTTGTTAAAATATTTCAAATTTGGACTTCCGCTCTTACTAAATATCAGGAAGAGCAAAATTGCAAAGGGCTACAGTAGTTTCCTGTCTTTCCTGTTTTTTGAAAAATAATACAATGATATTAAAAAAAAAAAAATCTATAGAAACATCTGGCTAATTTTACAATGAACAGCATACCCTGCTTGTTACTTGACTCATTTAGTAAGTAACTCTTGTATGTCTAGGGAATAAAGTTCAGAAAAGAACAAAGAAATTAGTGATTCAAGTGAAAGGAAGTAATAGGATGGTCAGTAGCACTACTTCATTCCTGAAAAACTGCAGCTCATGCATCATCACAGATTATTAAAGCCACATAATGCAAGAGATAACGTGCTTACCCTTTGCGTTTTGAGTACCGATAAACAATGACACCCACAGCAACTGTTAAAAGAAGTGAGACATTTGCTTTTAAATATTAATATAACCATTGTATTACCACACAAGGTCCAGTGACTATTTGCTGAAGGGGGGGGGGGGGCTATGCAAAAACAGGTGGTGCTAAAACTAATTGCATTGCTTTAAACATTTAAAAAAAATATATTTATTTAGGAGATTATAAACTGGAATTAAGATCTAGGAGTACAGCCTTAAAATAGTTAAGGCAAATACAGTCTTCTCTGAAACTAAACTTGTGGGGAAAAAAGTTCAAGAGTTTATACTAATGCTCATATTTTTGGGGGTTTAAAATAAGATCAGTAAATCTAAAAGAATGTTTATAATAGCAATTTAACACCAAATTATTATTATTTTTTTTTTTTTACACTTTTTTCCTGCTTTCAGCTACTTCCATTAGGTGTTGACACAGATCAGTTTTGAACAGCATCCGTGCAAATTCTCAATCGTGCATCTCTAACTTTGTCTCCAAAATGTCAAACCTGGACTGTCCCTCTAATATACTCATTTCGATTCCTGTCTATTCTCCTCAAACCCAACAAAAATCTCAGCATCTTTAGCTCTGCTATCCCAAGCTCTGCTTCTTGACTTTATCAGCACCAGTCCAACCCATATAGCATAGCTTTTCATGTTTTGAACACATTCTGAAAAGGAGAACAGGGGACTCACCTATGATGAATACTGCAATAACCACAAAGTACACCCAAATGTGGTCCCAATTCTGTACACCCAATTCTGTGGTCCCTGGAAATTATAAATCAGTGCTCAAAAGGGTCTTCCATCAAAATGGTTAACTAGAAACCGTAACTTCCCAGTGATGCTGGGGGGAAAAAAACTAACAAGACTGTTGTAAATTTAATAAAAATTACTCTTAGGCAAATGCATTAGTTGGCAGTTTGCAAAAAAAGTGAGCATTAAATTTGTTCCCTGCATCTAACTCTTCCCAGACACACCGGTAATGAACACATACACCAGGGAGTTGGAGTTGTTGGTACATGTGCCTTACCTGAGGCCAATTCAACACATGTACCACAAAAAATGATTGAATACAGTCATGTGAAAAAATTAGGATTTCCCATTAATTGAGTTCTTTATTAATAAAAATTTTCCACACACCAATGTTTAATCTTGTTTTTATTTATCTCTAGAAAAGAAAGTGATTTAATTGCAGGTAAACAAAAATAAACCTTGATTTACTAGCTCCCCCTCAGAGCTAGTGTTACCCCCTTTGGCTAAAAATAACCACAGTAAGACACTTCTTGTGGGAGACTGGTAGATGCTACATCGGTCTGAGGAAAGTTTACCTCACACTTCATTGTAAAATTCTTTACGCAGAGATAGGATTTACATTTTACAGTAGATTTTGAAAAGTATTCTTTTCTATTTACTCTTAGTTACATTACTTGAATCTCCCAGTATTGTTAAATTGAGATTAAATATCTGTGTCCAAGAATGTTACTAAAACACACAGGCTTTCATGGGATGTCCTAATTTTTCACATGACTGTAACTGTCCTGCTTAAAACAAGTAACGATAATAGCACAGTGCATCTTGAGATGGATAGGTGATTTAAATGTTATTGATGATTGATAAAGGCAAAAAGTATGGTCAATAATTTCATACAATTTTAACCTTCACAGAAACTATGACTTGAATGTTGATCTTTCAAGTTTGGTTACTGCATTAATAAATAAAAATAAATACTTTTTTTTTTTTTTTTTTTTAAAGGAGGGGGTTGGTGGTTAATAGCTTCAATATTCACCTTGTGTGTCAGATCGGGCAGCGGTGGTGTTAATGTGGATGGGATTATTAGTGACTGTGTGATTACTTGTCACATAGGCTGTTGCTTCTGTCATCTTCAAAATACTGTTTGGTGTTGTGATTTCTGTAAGCAAAGCATCATTTATTATCAGGTGACAGTACATTCAACTTGGGGTTTGTGGTTTAAGCAAATCTGTATTTTTGTGCACTGATCTGAAAGATCAGCTGTAAGAATAAAAAAAAAAAAAAAAAAAACGATAATTGCTTCTTCCAGAAATGCAGAATTACTTGTTTAAGTACAGTTACACATTGCCAGAATTAGTCATCATTTTTACTGTACTGGGTAATTTTGTAAATATGATCGCACACTCAAGCTCTCGGTCCCTCACTTATTTTTTTTTTATTATTTTTTTTTAAATTTTTTTACAGTTGAGGCCAAAATGATTAGCCCCCCAGGAATTATGGAACATTTTTCTAAACTTCTTCCCAATGTTTGCAGCATTGATGAAACTTGATATAAGCAAACATTCACCAGTGCTATTTAGTAGCTTTTGGTACATTTTGTAATATAAAACACATTTTTAGACTTGCTTTATATAAAATATAGTAAAAATGGTGGTAAAAAATATTAGCCCTGTGTGAATGTTTGGTTAATTACTATAGATGTGTTTTGAAAGCAATCAGCTTTGAAACCACAACCACACCAGTCAATTGGTTTCCTAACAGCAATCAATCAGCATAAAAAGACCCCAGGGAACAGGGCACCTGAACACATGTGAGGGACTACTGTTACTCACCATGCCAAAGACAAAGGAAATCAGTCTGGAGCTCAGAAAGTAGATAGTAGAGGCTCATGATAAGGCGGAAGGCTACGCTGCCATCTCCAAGCAATTCACAGTGTCTAGAACTGCTGTACATTGCATCATTGCCAAGGAGACAAATTCTGTAAGAAAAACCTGGCCATGGCCATAAGCGCAAGATTTCAAGAGCTCTGGAGAGGAAAATGGTCAGACATGTCAGCAAGGAGCGCCAGACATCTGCCAAGATGATTGTTGCCGACCTGGCCTCTTCTGGAGTTGATGTTTCAAGGAACACAGTCGTGAGGATTCTTCATCATGGTGGGCTTCAGGGCCATCGTCCCAGAAGGGACTTTACTCAAAGAGCGGCACATCACAGCCCAACTGCCCATTTGCCCGTGAACATTTGAAAGGTAAAGATGAGTTTTGGAAGTCTGTGCTTTGGTCTGATGAGACTAAACTGGAACTGTTTGGGCACATGGATGTTGCTTATGTTTGGCGAAGAAAGGGAGAGACCTTCAACCCTAGGAACACAGTTCCCAGAGTTAAATATGCTGGTGGGAGCATCATGCTGTGGGACTGTTTTGCAGCATCAGGCACAGGGAGCCTTGTTCAGGTGTATGGCATCATGAAAAAAGAAAATTATGTTGACATTTTGTGGGAGAATTTGCAGAAATCTGCTCGTAGTCTAGGCTTAGGTTGTCGCTGGGTAATCCAACAAGACAATGACCCAAAGCATACATCGAAATTAGTCCAACAATTCCTCAAGTATACCAAAACCAAGATCCTGGAGTGGCCCGCACAGTGGAAGAATGGGCCAGAATCCCTGAGGAGACCTGCGCCAACCTAGTAAAGAACTACTGTAACAGATTGTAGTCAGTTGTGGCTCAGAAAGGGTACACTATTGACTATTAATGGCCAGGTGGCTAATAGTTTTGGATGTCTCATTTTTGCCCTTTCTTGTTCCAACTCTGTATCAATAAAATATCCTAATTAAACTTAGTGGACATTGTTTTTTAATAGTGTATTTGTTTCCAAAATAAACACTTGTTAATGGTCATTTTCATGGAGAAATCAAGAGTGTTGTCTAATTTCATAAGGGGGGGGGGGGGGGCTAATAATTTTGGCCTCAACTGTATACTCACTTGCTCTGGAGATAATGCAGGGTTCCTTTTTCATTGCCTGGACAATAAATATTAAGCTAAAAAAAGTTCATACACACAAACAACACATTATACAGGCAAAGCTTAATGCATTCCGGATGTTCTGACCAGTCATGCTCTTCACACACAATTTTGGGAGAGCCTCCCATTGAGTATCTTTGAGACTTTCAAAGCTCAAACTCTGCTCGTATCATACATAATAACTCGCTTTGTAAATTAGCTGGCTCCCGTTAACTTTAATGTTTGGGACAAACAGCAAAAGCGCACAGCTAGCTTAACTAGCTTAGCTCCAACTCTAATGACTGTTAGCTCCATTTAATTTTTCATGACTACGTTAATTGATTTAATATCAAAATTTTCCAGAGAGGAGCTTTTAGTACTAGTAATGGTAAGTGGTTTATTATCCCAGACCTGAAATCCAGGAATGGAGGTAAAAAAAAAAATAAATAAATTTAGGCTAACCAAAAAAATTACACAAGTAATTTAATACCATAGCTTTTTTTTCTAAAATTACAAAGGTAAATTGTCTAAAGATAAAATGCAGTTTTACAGGAATCTTTGATTTTATATTGCAGTTTTCTATGCTCAGTCACTATGAAAAGAAGTAGGAGAATTTTGCCTTGAATATTTTAGGGATATTGCATAAGACGAGCTAACTGGAAAAAAGTAATTCAAATATGATTGAACGTGGACTTTAACTTAAGAAATGAAGGGAAAAGCCTTCCAGCTAAAAATCAAAATCCACTTGAATGTAAAGTAGCATATAGAATATCTGTAAATCTACACAAATGAAATGCTTGTTACTCACCTTTGCACTCAGGGAGTGGTAAACTGTATGTCCCATTTTCTTGACAAAAAATGGCTCCATTGCCTACAAGAGTGTAGTTGGGATCACAGGAGTACACAATGGTTTCGTTAAATGTGATTTCCTTGTCTGCTCCCATGCTTGGCCAGCCATTGGGAATTTCAGGAGGCTCCGAACACATTATTGCTAATAAAAAAAAGATTACAAATATTAATGATGATCCTTGCTGCAAACACACTGTATTGCAATATTTTACTAATTGGCTGTCAGCCTGTTTTTTGTTTTTTCCTTCCCCCAGCTGTTTTCTAGACAGTTTATTTTCTATAATATGAACAAAAGTAAATTAACTTAAAGTAACTATAAATGAAAATAAATTAAAGTGGGAAAAAAGTGAAAGTGACAACCCTTGTCATTGTGAAACGCAGCACAGCACAATGAAATTAAACTTCTGCGTTTTACCTATACACATGTGCAGCAGGGGGCAGCTATTGAAAGCACCCGGAAAGCAGTGACGGGGACAGTACCTTGCTCAGGGGTACCTCAGGGCAATCTACTGGTGAGGGAATTGAACCCACAATATTCAGATCCAGGGCCAACTCCCTAACCACTAGGCCACCGGTGCCCAAAATATAAAATAACTGAAACAATTAAATGCATCCTGAAATATATAGTGAATCCTGAAATAGTGATTCTAAAAATGGTCAAGTTATTATTGTCTTATATATCCCAACTACAGTTTAGGGTTTCTTACGTTTACACTTTACCCTCCCACTCCAACCAGTTGCAAGACACTGCCTATAGCTTGAGCCCTCAAGATAATATCTGCAAAAAGGAAGTACATAAAGGGTTAACATTTATAGACAAATTGTTTTGCATGTTTGTTATTAGAAATTAACTTAATTATACTTAACACTACAAAATCAGAAAATGCTCACCCCTTTTCACAAAATGGTTTGATGTGGTCTCCAAGCAATGTTCCAGTTGATATCGTATACTGCACATTGGGTGAAGGCCTAGGCTGACCACAGTCTTTCTCTGAAAGAAAGGTGAGGAAAAAAATGAAAGGATTCATAAAGGGGAAGCAAAATGATGTTATTGAACTAAAAACCATAGTTCAGTTTTCTGAGTGTTAAGATTGTTTTAAAAACTTTTGCATGGTTAAAAGAGCAGAAACATGGAATAGTTTACAAAACTATTCAAAGTGTTTCGATGCGAAACAGCTCAAAGAAGCTTACTGCCTCACATTTTATCTGGTGAGAGGAATCAAAAGACAAGTTATGCTTTCTTTGGATCTGATCACCTGCAACACCCCACACATATGGCTCTCATTGAATGGCCTAAAACAATGCGTTTTAGGGTAAATGCTTAGCTCAAAACTAACCAAACATATTCCCAGCAACAGCCAATATCTCCATAACCACTTCTAACATTTTAATCATCATGTCTCATTCCAATCTTGCACATGTCCCTAGGAGTGTTTATGCATCAGACCACAATAAGTAAGGCTATTACTTTTGCATTTCAGCTCCGTCTCACTCCACTTCCCATCCGTGCATTTGATTCTGTCTGACCCGTTGACCACCTCAAATCCATCGGCACATTCAAGGGAGATAAAAGACCCATCTGGGAAGTTATTCTTCAGAATAGCATCATCAGTTAACACCACTGAACTCGTCAGGATAGGCTTCTGGCACTCTGCTGTTCAAGACACATACAAGAAGACACAAACATACACTTTTGTAAGATTTTTGTAAGATATTTCTGTTTACTTTGATAAAACTGTAAACACTACATCCCCACCTACATTTAACCCTTCACAACACAAAAATAATCTGTCTGGTTTAAAAAGTAACATTTGGGAGGACAACTGCAGACAAATGTCCTCACTTACTGATTGTTCCGTTCTTTACGGGGCGTTGTGAGGTCCTCACAAAGAGAACAGACACACACACACACACACACACACTCACACTCACACACACACACACACACACACACACACACTCACTCACTCACTCACTCACTCACTCTCTCTCTCTCTCTCAACTCAGTCTTGAGAAATTAAATGGAGCTAGAGGTCATTACAGTCGGAGCTAAGCTACTGAAGCTAGCTGTGCTTTTCGCTGTTTGGCCCAAACACTGAAGTTAACGGGAGTCGGTTCATTTGCAAAGCGAGTCATTGTGTACGATACGAGCAGAGTTTGAGCTTTAGTCTTCCCAACCCAACAGGACTTAAAACCGACCGATAAACGACATCGAAAAAGATTATCGGGAAAAAACACCGACTCCTGAAGGGCTGAGCGACCGAGTCACGCCACTTACCGGCTCTTCCCGCAGAAACACACGCCAGAAAGACGGACAGCAGCAGCAGCGTCCACGAGCCCATCTTCACTCCCAGCGCTTTCAGTCGGAACGGCTGCAGTGGAGCAGAAGCGCAGGCGTGAAGCGACCGAAGGTTTGTTGCAGGTACCGAGCTGGCTATGACTGCAAATGTCCACATATGTTTCGATTCAGAGAAGAGCGACAGAGAGCAGCCATGAGTGTATCAGCGGTGCTGCTGGCGGTCCCCTCTCTCGCCACCTGTTGTAGAAAGTCTCCGTCCACGGACTTTAAACACCCCGACTCCTACTCGAGCAGCCCCTCCCCCTCCCCCTCCCCCTCCCGCTCCCGCGGCCCAGAGAGAGTCTCTCCTCGGTACCAGCTCCTCCCACCGCCTTTGACGTGTCCGTGGATCAGAGCCCAAACTCACACAAACTTCCATCTTCTGTGCGTGTTTTCACCTGGAATTCATTTAAAGGCTGATATCAGAGTCACAATATTCACAATATCAGTGAAACAATATCACTTTTCTATCAAAATGGGGAAAAAGTATATCATTTATATTTATTTATATATATATATATATATATATATAATTTATATCATATATTTGATATAAATAATATCAAGCAGTCAGAAAGGACTTCATATATAAATAAGCTGCTGAAACATTAGCTTTAACATTAAACTAATTAAATAGATTAGTATTTGAATTTCTAGAACTATTTCTTGGTTTGTATTTGTATGTATATATGTGTGTATATGTATATAAAGTAATTTAGCACTTTTTGTGGCAAAATAATTTTATTTTATTTATTTTTAATAAAACTGCAGTAGATGAATGCATGTTAAAGTGGGTTCTAAAGGAAAGGCAGGAAAGATGTGTGGGTGAAGGGGGTGGAGGACTAAATTTTCCCACATCTACAGCAGAAACGCATCCTTGGGAAAAGCACTTAATCCCACACCTGCCCCCCTTGGGTGCAGGTATGCAGCCCACTGCTCCTAGTGTGTGAAGTGAAAAGTGACTATTTGTCATTGTGAAAGAGTGAAAGAGCACACAGTGAGACACAACGAAACACAGCCTCTGTTTTCACCCCTACACAGTGTTCAGCATAGGGTAACTATTTAAAGCACCCGAGGAGCAGTGAAGGGGACTGTACCTGCCGATCCTGGGGCCTCCTGTGTATGTGTGTGTGTGTGTGTTTGTGTGTGCATGAATTGAATTTATTTTTCAGTGTTAAGTTTCATGAAGTCACAAAGGACGGTACGGACCTGTGATTGGACAGTTGGTTTTGATATTTTAACAGCATATTTCATCAGATATTTATAATCTCAAGAAAGGTGGGGAAACTGTTTTCCATGATATGGAATCTGAATTTTCTGGATAGCAATGATGAATGACAACGGGAAGGATGCCCAAAGCAATTTGCTTCAAGCATTAAGAATGCTGCCTGACCCAGCAGACCGAGTGCTGAAAGAATGCAAATAAAAAGAGCCAAAAAACTTCCACAACAGAGGTGAAAGGAACGCAGGTTTTCTTTCAAAATATCATTCATCAGTATTGAATGTTTGGATTTCCATTTCGAGTTTGACAGCGGGCCATGCACATTGAATGGTTTCCAAAACACAGTTGCCATAGTGAAAATAGAAGAAAATATCCCACTGTTAGTGAGATCTCTCGTATTTGGCCCTAACAATATACATATAAATGAAAAAATTCAAAGCCCAGTCTGAGGATTTCCAAAGTGTATTGCTGTGCTGGTATGTGTCATTAGTTGGGTGTTCCCTTGTTTGTGGTGGTTTTCATGACTGAATATTCTCCAGGCACAGATGGAAGCTGTTTGGAGCAGGAAACCTACCCATAGTCCAGCCCTCCCAACTTCCCCATTTTTATTAATTTCTGACTGATTCTGTCTACATCTTTGCTGCTCTTGCTTTGTTACTGAAAGAAAGACAAAGCCCAAAAGTTTTCTAAAAATGTTTATGGATGGAAAATGGGTAGCTTGTGTAGGTCTGGGACAGAACAATGTTCGAGGTAAAAGAAAAAGATACATTGAGAAAAGCAGGAACATCACAAATATGCAGTGTTTTCAGGAAGCATTTGTTATATTTCTCAACTAAAAACGTTAGTAGTAAAACCAAACACAACCTACGTAACAACCATTATTTATAATCTTAGGATTTATTAAAAGGACAAAAACTCACCAACACCATGCCATTTGTGATTCATTCAGTCATTCAATCAACCACAGAGCCAAAGGTTTTTAAAAAACCTACTTTCATTACTTCCATTTATTAGTTAAAAAAAAAAAGTGCAATTTATTTGAATGACATGGATCCCATTGTACCTGGGGTAAATCTAAAATACTGTTCCACAGTGAGAACATCATGCACTCCGTCAGACATGGTGATGGTTTTATGTTGGTTCGGGAATGCCTTGGGCATTTCAGGGCCTTGACCACTTGCCAAAATTGAAGAAACTATGAATTCAGGTCATTAGTCTATCATCTGAAGCTCAAGCACAACTGGGCTGTACAGCAGAACATCCATCCATTATCTGCCGCTTGTCCCAAACAGGGTCGCGGGGGGGTGCTGGCGTCCAACCCAGCGCACACAGGGCGAGGACGGGGGACGCACCCTGGACAGGTCGCCAGCCCATCGCAGGGAGGAGTGGGACGGGGACGGCACCTTGCTCAAGAGTACCTCAGGGCAACCTATTGGGAAGGGGTTCGAACCCCCGATCCACCGATCATGTGGCCGACACCCTAACCACTAGGCCACCGCTGCCCCTACCGCAGCAGAACAATACCAAGCATAAGAGCAAGTCCACCACTGAGAGACTGAGACAATTAACCAAGAAACATCAAAGTACATTTTTTGAATGATCTAGTCCAAGTCCTCACCTGAACCCCCATCCCCCCTCCCCTTCAACAGACTTAAAACATTTTGTAAAAAATAATTGGTCAAAATCAAGCATAACATTTAGGTCCATTTACTTTTTCACATGAGTGATATGGCTGAAGTTTTGTTAGGATTTTAAACACAAGATCATTTGAAACCTCTTGTTGACTCAGCTGGTCCTTTTTTATTTTGCATTTAATTTAAATCCGAAACAACTTCTTAGTGTTATGAATAAACTAGAATAGAGGAAGTGAAAAATAATAAATAATATCATACGCACAGCACTGAATTTGATGTTATGTTGCCAAGACAGGGTGTGCACTAAGCTGTTTTAATAGTTCCAGCCTTAGCATTTCCTCATGTTCTTGATTATGTGGTTTCTGTCACTATAGTAAATATTATGAGACACAGCAATTGAAAAGAAAATGAAAAAGGACTCACACAGAATTCATCTCTCATGACTAAATACTCAGAATTGTGTTACACCACTGCCTTGGCCATGCCTCAGCGCAAGAGATGTTTATGGAGCAAGTGACGTCATATTTAAAGAGTTCCTAGGAGTTCACTCATTAGCTGCTCCTAAGTCAGCGATCCCCACCCTACATCAGGGTCATTCGGTTTCACTGATGTCTCACACTCGATACTATTTGAGGCAGCAGACAGGTTCAGCTTTGACCTCTTGTTCACAAACTTATAAAAGCAACTCATTCTCGTTCTCCTGTCCAGAACACCAAACAGCTTGTTCATATCACAGCCTGTGGGCTAGTCTTATCTTTTGAGAAAAAATACCCCACCCAGTTTTTTTTGCTCCTGGGTGAGAGATAAAGGGTGAGTGCACAGTGCACTGCTCCCTTGGTAACAAGTACGAAGCCTGGGAGTGACCTGTAAGCAGGCAAGCCACAAACAAATAAAAACACTAAGATTAAGCTCAGTTTCTAAAACTCATAGGTTATACTAGCAAGCTGCTTTTGCTCAACTAGGTCAGAATTTCCTCCAAATGAATTTCATATAGAGGGAGTGGGGTCTATTTATGCACTCACTGATGACCCCTGGAGGTATAGAAGATAATTCTTGTTATTTACTGACCATGAATATACTTACAGAACTATTTATCATCCACAGAACTTTATACATTATAAATTTGTTAAGTTTTTTTTTATTTTGTATAGTTTATTTTTTGTTTAAGCAAAAAATTTACACATTTAATGCCCAACTACTGATTTATTGCATATTTAAAAAATGGTAAATATGAATGTGAAAAGTTACACTTAAAATAAAAGTACATTTAAAGTTTAAAAAATGCAGACATTTGCAGATGAATTGCCAGGTGTCAGTTTAGAGTTCATTAACATGTATACCTTTTTCACTTATATAACTTTGACTTTATTTCACTTTTATTTTCCGGTAAAATCAACATGTTATTGTTTTGATCAGTTGATATGCTATTTTTCCCCCCACACACAGCACCACCATAAAGTAGGTTTAAGGTTTTCATGTCCAAACTAAAAAATATAAGAAAGAAAAGCAGAACTCTCTCTTTCTTTTTCACTTTCACTTTCTTGTGACCACCAGAAAGGAAAAGTACAAAAAGAAACAAAAATAATAATAAAATTTTCATTTTCTGGCGGCTCTGCAGAGTGGGCAAAGCTGCATTGGGATAGAAAGAGCTTAGTTTAACAAATGTCCTCCTTCTCAATCTAAAATGTTTGGAAAAGTACAAAACAGGAAAAAAAAACCTTACTTTGAACTGGTGTCTCCAGACTATTCAGCGCTTCTGTACATCAGAACCTCTTTTGTCTGTTTATTGTTTCCTAAGTGAATGTTGCATAATGGATGGCATCAGGTCAGCTGAGCCTTGCAGGATTCCTCATAAATCAGCACAATTATACAGATACAACTGGACAGCTTGCCCGCAATCAAGCCTAATATGGTCTTTTATTCCTTACAATTCATGTGTTAGCAGACACTGTGTGCCCAGGGACGGATGTCTATCTACAGAACTACTGTTACAGCTTTCTAAACCTCTGCTGGATGTTACTGTCTAGATGTTGTCACTGTCATGGTTACAGTTCATGACCATACTGCCCTCTTCTTAATGAATTTAATTAGTCACACATTACTTGAATCTTCTGGCGTTGTATTTTTTCAAGGAAGAACAAGGAATATGAAAGGAAATGTGAGTCTGTGTGTGTGTGTGTGAGCCCTGAAGCAAGTTATTATTTTTTCAATTACAATATTGTAAAGATGGGATAATGAAAAGCGGAGATGCAATTAACAAGATGAAAATACACACACTGATTATCTAATTATCATTTGATTTGCATTCACAATTCAAGTGAGACCACAGGACCTGGACTAAATGTTACCAGAGTTGAGTTTAAGTGTTGTACAAGGAGGAGAGTGTTTCTGCACCAAAATTCCTTTCCTTTGTGTCCAGCGTTGGCAGGGGAGACTGGCGAGCAGCGAGTAATGTTCTAGCATGAATCACTGGTTGAACATTAAAAAAAAATAAAAAAAATAAAAAAACCTTTGCTGTAGGTCTGACAGAGGTGGATCAATCTGCTATGATAACTCAGAGACCCTAGTTGTTGTAGTCTTTCTCTCAGAGGTACGTCATAGTACTGAATATGTGGTTTGTTTCTGAGTCATGTTTACTTCTATACTTTAAATGTGGTTAAAAGAATGGCTCAGGGAAAATTCAGCTTTACACAGTTGTTCATCTACCTTAGATTTGGAGACATGTGTGGAGTCTAAATGTCCAAAAGTCATACTGAAATGTTTTGTGCATGTCCGAGAACACCAAGGTCAAACACTGAACAAATGTAGTGAAAATGTTTTGATAAACATATACAATTTGAATGTTCATTTATACCAGCATTGATTAAATACAAAATAGACTTGAATACTTTAGGGTAGAGGACTAATGGAAGATGGCTTTTCTCAGTCTCTTAAGAGGGACTTAATTCAGTCCCAAAAGTACTGGAACAAAAGAAAGTGAAAGTGACCATTCGTCATTGTGAGTATGCAGCACAACACACAGTTAACCACAAAAAAATTACACTACTGCATTTCACCCATACACAAACACATGCAGCAGGGGGCAGCTGTTGAAAGCTCCCAGGGAGCAGTCACAGGGACGGTACCTTGCTCAAAGGTACCTCAGGGCAACCTACTGCCAAGGGATTCAAACCCATGACCTTCCAATCTAGGGGCCAAGTCACTAACCACTAGGCCACTACTGACCCCGAATGCTGAATCACTGCATTGGCCAGAAATTGGACCCGGGTTTCCTGTGCGGTAAGCAAGAATTCTACCACTGATCCACCAATGCTTGTAGCATTCACCTTCATGACATCAGATTTTCACTTTTAATTACCTGAATTTTATCTACATATGCTGAATTTAATAGAATATTGAATGTAGGATGGACATTATCCCATTAGAAGCATTTCACAAAGACTGAATACACCCAGCACAACTATTTGGAATCATTTGAAACCGTTGGTGTCCTGAGTTATAGACACTGAACCAATCAATTAAAGAAAACAACAGATGTTAACAAATTATGAAAGCAGTAAAAAAAATAGCCCAAAAATGACAGTCATCCTTTTTAATGATTTATTTTTTGGTGAATTCTGAAGTCTACAGAACCAAATTACAGAAATCCTAAAAAAAACTGCCAAGTTAGTAAAGGTCTACATCAGGAGAAAAAGTGGAAAATTTTGGACTGGCCAGGTCAAATATGTAACCAAATATTAAGCATCATTAACTCACTCACTCACTTTCATAGCCACTTGTCCTGATTAGGGTAGCAGGCAGCGCTGGAGCCCATCCCAGATCTGGACATGCAAAGTGTATGCCTTTGGACAGCAGAAGGAAATCCAAGCTCCAGAAGGAAACCCACAAAGACATGGGGAGTACAGGCGAACTCCACACAGAGAATTCAAACCTTCCCACCTGGGAATCATACCCAAGATCTTCTTGCTGTGAGGTGACAGCACTACCCACTACACCACCGCACCACTCATTTACCTTAATTTACTTTAAAACTTTCTGTCCAATATAGTTGAATAACTGGGTGGTCAAAAACAAGGTGCTATCTCTCTCCTCCATAAGGAGAAAACATTCCAGTGATCTGTCTGCCTAGATAGTGGCTGGTCTAGAAAAATTACTCGAACACCACATAGAACACTTAGCCAAGAATTCAGATAAGAGCCCAGAACATGAACGTGTCCATGAACCACAGTTAGAAAGATCCTGGGCAAAAATGTTATCTATGAAGCCCTGATGCATTACATCACATTAACAACAATGTTATGTTTGCATTAAACCTGAAAAAATTAATATGTGATACACAAAAAAAAAAAACTCAAAGAAATAGTAACTTTTTTCCCCATAAACCTTTATTTTACAGTGCATGAATCGAACACCAGGACAGGGTTATCTTAGCTTTTGATCCACTTTAAATCTTTTCTTTTAAATAATTAAATACAAAAATAATGGAGCGAATTTACAGATCTCTATTTGTTCTTCGGAGAGAGCACTCGGCGACATATTTATAAAGGTGCTGTACAATATTTAATCATTTACATCTTGGACCACATGATACAGACCATACAAACCATTAGGATTTCACCATCTTTGATGAAATGATGCAAAATTACACCATTTCTTTCTGCAACAATAATGACAGTGGCTTCAACATTGCTGATTACTTTGTGCTGAAAATATTACGGCCTTTTTTAAAAAACTTTTTAAATTTTTTTTTAACATTGTGTCCATTTTTAAAACAATTAACTAAAACTCTGTTGGATGTCCCTGACCGAAGTAGTGCCCAACGTGACCCGGTATTATTTATAACAGATAAATGAATAAAGAAAATGGGTGCTTTCTAAATGAGCTAGACGATTCATTATTTGCTCAAGAAGAGAGCAGCAATGCCATGGCACCGAATGACTTCAATATGTCAAAGCTAACACACATGACCATCAACTACAGAATATCAGTTCATACCCTGAGGTGAATTACAAGACACATACACAGTACAACACACTAGATGGCTGCCAGTCCTTTGGTATTGATAGAGCGTGTCAAAAATTTCATTTTAGCTACATTACCAGTAAATCTATCAAAGTTACTACAATGACCACCTTTGAAATCAGCCCTTAATGGTGCTACACAAACATTTTCTCATAAGCAACAATGGATCATTTATGAAATAATTAAAACATCTGATGTGGTGGACACGGTACCTGCTATATTCCTGTTCTGAAGAGAAACTAAACTTCTTTCTAACCATAGACCGACAAGTAACCGCACAGAATCTTTTATTATTTACAAAGTCCTCTAACTTTCAGTGAAAACTATTTTACTCTCCCATCAACCCAAGTGCTTGATTGCTTACATTGCCTGCATGTGCACTGGAAACATCTGGAAAAAGTGAAAGAAAATGAAATGTCCAAGATCACACCACATTTACAAAAACTCCTGCCTGTACCATTAGTTCTGGTGATGAGTCAAAAGTTGCTGCTACAAAGTAAAACTACCACCGTGCTTACTATGTACTCTGGAAATCTACATGTCGTATTCAATGATTCAATATGGCTACATGTCTCTAGGCTCATATACATATTTCAATAAGTTACACGGGTTTCATACAAATGGCAAAGAAGATAATAAAGCACAAGTTTCTGGTCTTTTGCAATAACATTGATTTTAAGATCAAGGATACGGGCATGTTAAAGTCAGAGAACAGTCTAGAAACGTTCTTGGTAAACCTAGTTGCTGCAGATGCCAGTCAGCCTTGAGCCTCGAAGTATAGTTCTTTGTTGACTGTTAGAGTCTGGTTGAAAAGACATCCTTGACCGGCATTTAAAAAGGCATGCGACAAAGCAACTGGAGGGATGTTTTTTGTTTTTTTTTTTCTTCTTTTTTGCATGCATTTATAGGACACTCTTTGGGGTCAAGGCAAAATGACTGTAGGACATGTATAAAATTTCAAAACTCTTGTCTGCTCTTTTGGCGACTGCTAGGGAGTGAGAGTCCCTTTCATTGCATATTGATGAAGTGCATTGTGATGGTCAGCAGAGAATCTACAAAAAAAATGTTTGCAAATTGGCACAGAATGAGGAGACATATGTGAGGCAATGCGTGTAGAACGGAGTCCCTTTTTCTTTTGGTCCCTTGATCAAAAAGTTACAATACACTGCTACAGACTCTCCACAGTAAACAGTGTTCTCAGTGTGGATTGTGTAATAGCAGCAAGACCATTTCAATGCTTCCACCCATCCTGTGACAAAATCAGCAGTAATAAACTATATGAGGCCACAGAAACAGTACACTAAGCCATATGTGCATGTGAAAATTCTGGGGTCCGATCATGTTTGTTCTCTTGTAAAAGCAAGACAGAGAGGGGAGCAACTCCGATGAGGATATGGTTATATGCATGATGCCCAGGGAACGAAATGCATGCTTTAGCTACCCGTAAAAATCATGCATCACTTCTTCACGAGTGAGGATGCGTGCAGAGCTCGGGACCTTCCAGAACCCAGCACCAGTCTGCCCATTTATGCTGAGTGTTGACATGCTGAACTCTGAGCTCACTGTTGTGCTCTCGGATGCATCCTCCTCGCTTTCATTCAGATCGTCCCTTAGCTTTTCTTGTGCATAATCCATCTTCCTATCCATTTTGTTCACCTCAGTTACCCTCTTTACATCACTCTGTAATTCTATATTTTTCCTCTGCTCGATTCTCTTTTCTTTATGTTTGTGATGGCCACTACTCTTCTTTTCTCTGGTTTTGCTGGTGTCTGTGTCTTCTTCCTCCTCCTGTGGCTGCTTTCTTCTTCTCAAAGTGCTTTTCAGCTCAGCTTCCTCTTCTGACCCCACTCCTCTCTCCATATTTTCACCTTGTCCTTTTTGTTCTCTTTTCTGCCTGTCTTTATCCTTCCTCTTGTCTTTTCTCAGCTGTTCTCTTGTATGGTTCTTCTCAACCATCTCACTGCTATCCTTCTTCTTTTCACTTTTTTGAGACTTCCTTTCAAGGCGTTTCTGCGTTCCAATCACATCCACTTCATGTACCTCTTGATTTGACTTGCTGGGACTCTTTGAGTGCCTTAATTGATGTTTGCTGGACTTCCTGTGCCTGCTGGACTCCTTGGAGCTGGGAGAGCTGGGAGATGCATCATATTTGGTTTGAGATGAAGTTTGCTTTTTATCTCTTGTTTTTCTTGTATTTGAAAAGTCTACGCTGTACTCTTTAGGTGGATCTCCCTTGACATGCCTTGCT
Organism: Hepsetus odoe; assembly: GCA_017165825.1. Lineage (NCBI taxonomy): Eukaryota > Metazoa > Chordata > Actinopteri > Characiformes > Hepsetidae > Hepsetus > Hepsetus odoe. The sequence continues at coordinate 26,551,747 of CM029366.1, read as the reverse complement.
TTTGAGTCAGGAGATGCAGGGTCTTGAGGTTTGGAGTCCATCTCTTTGTGGATTTCTTTAAGATGAGATGATAGGCTCATCTTAGTCCTGATAGTCCTGACCTCAGACAGGTCTGGGGAGAGGGTGGAAGGTAAGGAGGGTTGGACAGGTGAACAGAATGAAAAAGCTAAAGCATCAGATGGCAACATGTCTGAAAGGAAAACATCACTTTGAGAGCTTAGAGGTGAAGAGACTTGTGGATCTGCTGCTGGAGAGTCTAGAATGAGAAAACAATAAAAAATTAAAACACAGTTTTTCAAAATGACATTTAAAAAACATTGCATTTATAAAGGGGTGACAACTTCAGTGGGAACATGTTTATACATTAAAATCTGAATATGTATTGTACTTCTTCTCTTTACTGTTAAGATGGACCATTCTCAAAGCTTTGACAGACACAGCGGTGGTATGGTAGTATGAGTATCTGAAAAGGGTACTGCTTGCATTTTAACTCATGCTGTAATCCTCAGGTCTGGGCTTGTCTTTGAGTGGGCAGGAGTTGATGCAATTTAAGTGTATAGTTTTTTGGGGGGGTTTTATGGCTACATAAAGTGCTTATGAAACCAGAAGCAGCTCCCATGGAGCAGACATTGAGGCTGACTCTTCACACACCACTGCAGTATAAAAGGACTGTGTACAGTGTTAAGGTATTTAGTGCCACTCACTTCTATACCTCTACACAATGGAAACCTTTTACTTTCCTGCTGTGCTGTTAGGTTTCTTTTACAAAACAAGTCTGTGTTGGCCTAATATGCTTTAAATATATATTATGCTAAGGAGACACCTGTTCTTCAGCCAAGTTCACTACATGCTAAAATATATGCTTGCACTTATATGTATTCTCTTCCACTTTTCATCGGTTTGCAGGGTTGCATTTGGAATCAGCAGATTTTTTTCCTGGCACATTTTTTCTAGCGCAAATGTGTTTTAATGTAGTTATTTAGCACAATCAGAGTGATCTTCCGGAAAAAATGGATAAAGTTTATCAGTAAAAAATTAGCCCTCTGATTTCTCTGATGAGAAAAAACAAATCAGCCCTCTGATTTCTCTGATGAGAAACGTGAATTGGGATCAACCATAAAAATTCATATTTGGTGCTACAGGTTGACAAGCTTTTTAAAATAAATTATTTATCAACATTTATTATGTATAATAAATCTTTTTTTTTTTTTTTTGCTCCAGCTCACTCAAACTCAATTACTACAGTCTTCATCTTGACTTGAAATGTCCGGATCTTTATTTCAATTAACATCTTGCCTCTGATGGTATTTACAGCACTAGTTTCTACACAAAGTACAATTTAGAAAAATGGCCAAACAAGGAAAGTTCTATAGTCTGTGGAAAGGCTAAAATTAATTGTTGATTGCAACAGATAAGTAACTATTTTAGATTACTTGCTAAAAGTTAATTGGACCGTTGAGATAAATCTTCACAAATTTAAGGGTCCCCTCAGAGTTCCACAAGTTGTTTTATTATAGCTAAAGAAAATGAAGTGATTATTAAAAAGAGTGATTTTATTTGTAAAGCAGTTTAGACCATTTCAACCACTGATGTCTGTGTATAGAAGTTGTGAGGTTGGTGAGATTTTATCAAAGGCTTTAAGCTAAAAGCAGTCTTGTTTGAGTTTGAAAGGCCAATGTACATTTGATGTGTGTGAATTTGGATATAACCTTGAAGTGTTGAAGCCAGGAGAGGATAAAAGGAACAGAATTACCAAAGTGAAAAAAGATGGCCCAGAGGAAAAGAAACTGTTAGTGATGGTGCTCCTGGGGGTAGTAGCACACAGCTGAGGAACTTACACTACCTAGAGAGAGAGAGAAAGAAAGTAAAAAAGAAAGAAAGAAAAAGAAATTTAGTAATCAGATATAAGCAAGATATTAAATGGTTAATTTGTATTAGTATGTCTGTGTGAGTGACAGACGAGAGAAAAAGAGAGTGAGAGAGACAGATATAGAGATATACGAACAGAGAGACAGACAGATAGACTCACTGTTGTCGGACACGAGCCCCTGCCCAGGTCTCAGCAGCAGCAGTACTTTGTTACCACCAGCCTGAATCAGTTCAATAGCTCTGGTGTGACTGATCCCCTGTGTTGGCTCCCCATTGATCTCCACTATCTGATCTCCAACCTGCATGTAGCAAAATCACACAAAGTACTGGATGCAGGACGTTACAAAGGAAGAGTGCAGTGAGCCAAAAAAGAGTGACAATCTTTCCCCCTTTTGGGACTGTAATCGGTGCATTTTTCTGATACTGCTAATGAATAGTCTACACATTCTCAGTTCTATCTGCAATTAGTTCCACAGTGAGACCTAAGAGTTGAGAAATTAAAACCGCATGTGAAACAGCCTGCCAAATGCATTAAGAAATACTTGGCTGACAATATTCAACCCAAAATAAACATTTTTAGCATAACAGGTTAACGATATAAACTATAATTCTTTACATCATGTAAAGGCAGCATTCTGAGACATTTCTGTTCCTCCAAAAATATTTTTCTGAACTACGGCTACATTCACCATGCACCAGTGAGCCAAGAAAAATAATACTAACCAGTAATATCCTTTCCCTTCCACTCCCTCCATCTATCAGTGAGGAAGAAACTTGCTTACAGACCCTCCCTGATACTGACCTTTGCACAGAGACAGACACTGCTATATCTTCTCATTCTGAATGATAGAGCTGAGCTTTAGCATTTAAGGCATGGTATGTGAAGTCTACGTAACAGTTCTCTAGAGGTAAAAGCTACAAACGACAAGATGGACCATTCTCAAAGCTTTGACAGACACAGCGGTGGTATGGTAGTATGAGTATCTGAAAAGGGTACTGCTTGCATTTTAACTCATGCTGTAATCCTCAGGTCTGGGCTTGTCTTTGAGTGGGCAGGAGTTGATGCAATTTAAGTGTATAGTTTTTTGGGGGGGTTTTATGGCTACATAAAGTGCTTATGAAACCAGAAGCAGCTCCCATGGAGCAGACATTGAGGCTGACTCTTCACACACCACTGCAGTATAAAAGGACTGTGTACAGTGTTAAGGTATTTAGTGCCACTCACTTCTATACCTCTACACAATGGAAACCTTTTACTTTCCTGCTGTGCTGTTAGGTTTCTTTTACAAAACAAGTCTGTGTTGGCCTAATATGCTTTAAATATATATTATGCTAAGGAGACACCTGTTCTTCAGCCAATTTCACTACATGCTAAAATATATGCTTGCACTTATTTGTATTCTCTTCCACTTTTCATTGGTTTGCAGGGTTGCAACTGGAATCAGATTTTTTTCCTGGCACATTTTTTGCAGTGCAAATGTGTTTTAATGTAGTTATTTAGCACAGAGTGATCTTCAGGAAAAAATTGATAGAGGTTGAACCACTCAAAAAATCAGCCCTCTGCCAGTTTGACTGTAAAGAAACGTGAATTGGGATCAACCACAAAAATTCATATTTGTGAATTTCATACTTTTTTAAAATGTTTTATTTATCAACATTTATCTGTCATCAGATTAATGTATTCCTTAATTATGTCTTAATGAAAAAAGTTAATTTCACACAAAGACATGATTTGATATCACTGGTGTTGGAAAAAGACCTTCTGTCCAGTAAAATTTTACAGAATTTGTAAAAGCCAGGTGCTGTTTAGCTGGGAAAATTTCCATAAGGAACAAGATTAATTACACTTTCTCATTCTCCAGTTTCTTTTCCGAAGATATAAGCATACTGTCAGAACAAAACCTTGTAAAATTCCTGTTGTGAAGTAGAAGCAACAGGTCAGCAGGACATATACAATGTTTTGTAGTCTACAGGTTTAACAGAACAGATCTTAATGATAATGAGCATATGCAGCTGGAGAGGACAACTAAACTGACTAGGAAAAACCTTCCTTGGATGAAGGATTACTGTAAGGCTGTGTTTTACATGCGCATATTGTGTGTACTAACTAACAAATATGGAAGGAAGCCAAACAGAGCCCGACCTTCAAAATCACCCCAATAGCCTGAGATATAAAGCTATTAAAAAACAATAAACTGATAAATGTTTCTTAGAGGTGTTCTGTTTATAGTATGGATACAATAAAATGATAAATACTTATTGATTTCATTTCATATTATTGCAGCCATAGTTTCACAGTACTGACAAATCAAAAAGTGCTTTTCCTCATCTCTTGAAGCGATGACAAAACATTCTGAGATATACTGACTTGAATTCTGCCATCCAGAAGGGCTGGACCATCCTCAGCCAATCTCAGGATATAGAGCCCCATATTATACTCTGTCCCTCCTCTTAGGCTAAAGCCGAAGCCACGAGAGCCGCGCTCTAACTCTACCAGAATACAGCCCTGTGAAACATACATACACAAACCAATTACTGCTTCTCTGTTCAAATCGCTGGAAGTGTATTTTGCAGATTCTGATAAAAATAGAACAAGGCCTTCGCACTTGCCTGTTTGGAGCCTGTAACACACAGAGTCCCTTTCTCACTCATAGGAAGGGTTTTATATTCAGCCCATGCCAGTTCATCTCTGATGTCGTCCATGTCCAAATTATATCTGCATTTAACGCACAGTAGAGCTTCAGTAATGTCCCAAACAACAGGCTATTAAAAGTTCAAGAAGTGTAAGGCCCTCAAGTAACTTTAAATATATTTGAGGCCTTAAATTTTATTTGTTTTAATTTTAATTAAAGAGACATGTTATTAATAAATCTATAATGCACAGGGATTTCTGTGTGTCCTGTCTAGGTTCAAATGTGGGTGGTACCTCTCCTCCTGAGTGGTGGTTTTAAGTGTCCTGTGCTGAGGTGCTGGACTCTGTTTGGCAGAGCTGGCTCCTGAGGGCGGGCCTTTGTATTCTAAAAACAGCCAAAAAACATATGTGAGTGAATGGAAAGATCAAAAATGAGTTTATGTTATAATACTGTTCTATCGTGCAAATGAATTAATGTGAGTGGGGGGATTGTAATTCCATCTGAAATGGAACAGCTGTGATGGATTAATGACAACACAGTAACCTACGTGATTTATTAGGTAATTAGAGGCTGCGTGAGCCTCTTCTCCTAACTTCAGTATTTATTGCTTTTATTAAGAGACAGTAGAAAGTGTAATTTAAGTAAGAGAAATTCAACCAGATGTGTGCTTTTCAGTTATTGTGACTACTGAGGGGTGACTCACCATCCTCAGGAACCACTGTGAGTGTGACAGTATTGCCAGCCTCTTTGATCAGCTGTACGATGTCATTGTGCGAGAGCTCAATGATGGACTGGCCATTAACTGCAGAGATACGGTCACCCACGCTCAGCAGGCCACATCGGTCAGTCGGACTGCCTTCGATGATTCGACCAATCTTATGAGGGATTACTGGAAACACAAACACACAGACATACCCACACATAGAGACACCTCATTACCAGTGTCTTTTTTTTTTATTTTTTTGGTTAGAAGAGAGCATGAAATCAAGAAAGGTTAGAATACTCACTAAGCATTTGGGCATGTGTTGCAAGGGGGGGGGGGGGGGTGTAGGTGGTTGTGTGTTTGTGTACATACAAGTGTTAGTTAGAATGCTTTGCTTGTCAGACACATCATTATTCACTTGCCTCCAGGCGGGGGCTTGCTTTTTGAAGTGAGGATGACGAAGCCAAAGCCTTCATTATCTTTACGATGGAGTGTGATATCGAATGATTCATGGTCCAGGACACTTGGTACTTGAATGCGAGGGGCTCTGGGAGAACCGTTGACCAGCACTGGCGCCATTTTCTGTGCATCATCATCATCTTCATCAGCCACATCTGTGCAGGACACCCTTTTTGTTACGTGCAAGCTCAGATTAATTTTTTCGTTTCCAAATTCAGCTGGTTGCCAATGGAGAACCTTGACTTTTAAAGCTAGACCTTAATTTTGGGTCAATAATTTCATAGTTGAGGGAAAAGTACACAAGGTGCTTAACCTCTGATAGTTTCTGCCATCACCAGTAGGACTGTAAGCACTAAACGAAAAGTGATTTACGTGATCAGTGTTTTTGGCTGTTCTACATTAAACACTGGCATACCAAACTTATGACATTCCATGTTTAGCAGAAATGCACCTATATTTAATATAGTGTTTGTAGCAGTTTAACCGAGCTACTGTTTTCCATATCTGGTAACTAAGTAAAACCAGACAAGACTACAGTTCCTATTTATACTCAGTTCAACAGGGCCATTGTAAATCATTGTAAATCTATTTGTGATTGATTGATTCCTCAGTCATGTCTAAATTTGTAGTTAATTTAACATGTACACCCTTCAGTGCAGTCCCTGAAAGCCAAATCAATGGAAGGTTCTTTGGCAGTATCTACCTGTTGAGTATGTCTAGCTTTTAAACCTTTGTCTCCAACTTTCCAAAGTGACAAATGTGTGCTTTTTAAATTTCAGAAATCAATATTTAAAGGGCTCCACTCTGGAGATTCCTTGTTCATGGCTCTTGACGTTTACCACAGTAAGTATTACTGGTGCTCCATTGATCCATTTTACACATTTTATGGCACCTGACACATTTGTGCTCATCATCAAGGGCAATGAAATCTTGAATTCAATTACAGTTGTAAAAAAGTCTAGAATTCACTTTAAATGTACAATGCAATGTCATGAGTTGAGTGTTCTAGGACTCTATGGTTGTGTGTTAACGTCAGCATATTTATTCCCCAGACTCTTCAAACTCACCCCTGTAGATGACCTTTCTACGAACAGACAGCAAAACCTGGCCGTTGCGGGCAGCGTTGGTCATCAAATCCAGCACTTGCTTGTGGGATTTGCCCTTCACAGTGATGCCATCAATGCCCATCAGCTCATCCCCTGCCCATAGACGCCCATCTTTCTCCGCTGCTCCATTTGGTATTATGGCCCCTATATATACCTGATGAAAGAGGAAGTATGCACTTAGAGAACCTGAAAGAATGCTGCTTAATGGATTGGATACATTTAAATATACTCAGCATGCGGGACAGACTATACTGGAGGTCTTCAAAGCAAAAGGACATTATGTCTTGAATCTAAGGTCAAAGGTAAGTGGTCAGAGCACTCACTGGCTGTTCAGGTCCTTCTCCACCGAGCACGCGGAAGCCGAATCCTGTTTCTTGATCTCTCTTTATAAACACATCCAGCTCTTTATACTGAGGCACTGGCAACAAAGAACACAATGGTCTGACTTCAAACACATTAAGGGAACCAAGTCCTTTTAATCACAGTCAATAAGTTAATAAAAGGTTTTAATATTATAGGAATCAATTAAAATATTACAAATCTCAGTTAAATGGGATCTGATTTGTGTTGTTGCTGAGACCTATATCTGCCTGTAGTCATGTTACAATGTTCTACAGGGTTTATTTTATTCTGGTATAAAAAATATATTTTTATGAGACATTGGGCAGTAGTGGCCTAGTGGTCAGAAGGTTGTGGGTTTGAATCCCAGACCAGTAGATTGCCCTCAGCAAGGTACCATCGCCATCACTGCTCCCCGGACACTTTAAATAGCTGCCCCCTGCTGCACAGTGTGTATGGGTTAAAATTTTGTTGATTTCATTCACTGTGTGCTGTGCTGTTTTTCACAATGACAATCATTTACTTTCAAATCCCTTCATGACAGATTTAAGATATTCAAAGGACAATCTTATACTTGAAATGTATTTTACATTAGTATAAAATTGACTTATATAAGTAATAAATAGTTTTTCAGATACTTTTAGGTCAACTTATTGCTATTCATGATAAACAAGAAAAGTTGCGCAGTTATGACATGTCTGAGAAGAGTGTTCAATTCTCCGTATGACTCTGTTCTTCCTCATCCTAGCTTATGATGTTATTTTGGTTCTTTTAGTACTTTAGGTCATGCTGTGAAGTGAACTGTACAAATCAAAGAGTAGAAGGTTGGTGATTTATGTTGTTTCATTCTGACAAATGATTAATGAAACCACTGAACTGAGGTTACCTGAAACTAGGAATCCCTTTTAGTGCACCAATGTACTAGAGTACTCTACTACTGACTGGTGTCACCCAAAGACTTTATCTAACTTTGTTATTACTCTTATTGTCTATATTTAAAATGGTATAATATGGCCTATGTTTATTAAGCTGTCTTTTAATTTAATTATTTTAGATCTTCATTTTAATTTGGCACATTTACTGCTTTAATAACATACATTTTATATTGTATTTAATGGTGTCTGATTTATTTTAATGTTTTATCTTCTGAGCACTTTCAGTGTGCTCAAATTTTAAATAATTCATATATGTGAATGACACAAGTATTGGTTTTCACACACTTTGCTGCTTCATTGTTTTTAGATCTTTTTGGCAGATGTTTCTATGGTAACTGTAGTAGAAATACAAGCATTTCATAAGTTTCAAACTGACAATTACATTAAGTTTATGCTAAGAGTCAATAGCTGCAGTGTTGGCCCTTCCTTTGCAATTCACCCATGCTGTCAATCAACTTCTGGGCCAAATCCTGACTGATGGATCCCATTCTTGCATAATCAATGCTTGGAGTTTGTCAGATTTTGTGGGTTTTGGTTTGTCCACCTGCCTCTTGAGGACTGACCACAATTTCTCAACAGAATTAAAGTCTGAGGATTTTCCTGGCCGTGGACCCATTTTTTACCCCCCCAGGCATGGTGCTCCATCATGCATTGTTTTTCACCAAACTGTGAGAAAATTTTCATACCATTCTTTATTTATGGCTCTGTTTTTCAGAAAAATTGTGAGTGAGTAACTCCCTTGGCTGAGAAGCGACCCCACATATGAATGGTCTCAGGATGCTTTACTGTTGGCATGACACTTCTCCAGGCAATCTTTTTTTCCAAATGGCCCAAACAATTGCAAAGGGGATTCATCAGAGAAAATGACTTTATCCCAGTACTCAGCAGTCCAATCCCTGTACCTTTTGAAGAATATCAGTCTGTCCTGATAGTTTTCTTGGAGAGAAGAGGCTTCTTTTCTGCCCTTCTTCACACCAGGGCATCCTCCAAAAGTCTCCTCACTGTGCGTGCAGATGAACTCAGTCCTGACTGATAACATTCCAAGCTCTGTACTGGTGGTGTCACCTAAGTAAACTTTAGGAAACAGCCCTGGCAATTGCTGGACTTTCTTTGGTGCCCTGAAGCCTCTTCACAACAATTGAACCTCTCTCCTTGAAGTTCTTGATGATAAATGGTTGATTGAGGGGTAATCATACTAGCAGCAATATCCTTACCTATAAGGCCCTTTTTGTGAAAAGCAATGATGACTGCAGGTGTTTCCTTGCAGTTAACCATGTTTAACAGAGAAAGAACAATGATTTCAAGCACTGTCCTTCTTTAAAAGCATCCATTCTGCTATTCTAACTCAATCAGTATGACAGAGTGATCTCCAGCCTTGTCTTCCTCAACACTCTTACCTGTGTTAACAAGAGGATCACCAAAATGATGTAAGCAGTTCCTTTTGTGGCATGCTGAAATTCAGTGGATATTGGTTTTTTGGGATTAAGTTCATTTTCATGGCAAAATGGGACTTCGCAAATAATTGCAAATTCATCCGATCACTCTTCATAACATCCTGGAGTTTATGCAAATTGCCATCATAAAAATTGAGGCAGCAAATGTGAAAATTAATATTTGTGTCATTCTCAAAATGTCTCGCCACGGCTATATATATATATATATATATATATAGTACAGTGATTGTGTAACAGTTTAGTAGAAAGGGAATACAAACAAAGAAGGCTTTAAAAATGAAAGTGTTAATCGTTTATTTTCATCAATCTACAAAATGCAGTGAATGAACAAAAGAGAAATCTAAATCAAATCAATATTTGGTGTGACCAACCTCCGTGTGACATTGATGATCATCAGCACCTGTTTGGTAAAACTGGTTGATCATACAAGTGTCATGTGCAAGTGTACCTAGAAGAACTGATGCTGATTTGAAGGCAAAAGGTAGTAACACCAAATATTGATTAGATTTAGATTTTTCTTTTGTTTGCTCACTTTGCATTTTGTAAATTGATCAAAATAAATAGTCAGCATTTATATTTCTGAAAGGAATTTTTTGTTTACAGCATTTTTCACACCTGCCTAAAACTTTTGCACACTACTGTGTAATATATATATATATATATATAAAAACACACACACACACACAAATATTGGAGCTTCATTGTAAGGCTAATATTAAATCTTTGTAAACTTAATGTGTTCTCCAGACTTACAAGTGTTGTCCAATGTGGCTTTGGGTTTGGTGTGGTGGTGGGTGGATTCTCGTCTGGGTGAGCTACAGGGCAATGTGCTTGAGTACTGGGTGAGTGCCTGGGAAGCTCCGACATCATGGCAACGGTCCAGAGCCTCTAGGCTTGCACTCATTTCCTGTCTCTGTTAATAAAGTGGACTTCATCAATGACTTTCTGTAACACGACTATTCATGTAATTCAGCTTAGACAAATACATCATTTATTAGTACAAGGTTTTACAATGTAAAACTGGTATTTTAACTTCAAAAACAAACTTACTTTCTATTAACTAATTATTTAAAAGTTAGCAAACTCAAAATTATAAGGCAGAGCAGAGACTTTGAAAAAGCTATGATACTATTGGGTTGTTACAGGATAGCTAGGCTAATTCACCAAAATCATTTCATACTCACAGGTCTTAGACTCTTTACTGGTGAAGTTTGACCTAGTGGAAGAAAGAAGAAAAAAAAATGAACATGTGTAATATATCTGTCATTAACATAAGAATCACTCTCAAAATCTGTTTATTAACCTCAAATTAACAGCGCACTAACTTTTAACTACATTCCTCAAGAAACATAAGGCCTTAAAACACACTGAAATAGACACTAGAAAGGACTGGGAAGAGCACTGAAAGTGCAGAGTTAAAAGGCATTCATCATCTAAGAGATACTAAAGATGGATAGAAGAAATGTACATAAAAGGGAGAGGGAGAGAAGGGGTGTAGGAAAGCTCCAGAGAGAGCAGAGCCATGCATAAAATCCTAATGACCAAGCCACGCTTCCATCTGTCAACACAACGCCCACATAGTGCCCATCCCACCCCACCACCAATTCCCCAAGCCTGATTGGGGTGACTGTCACACAAGAGAAAATGGAGCACACATGAATGAATGAACTTCAAACATCTCTCTCTCTCTCTCTCTCTCTCTCTCTCTCTATCTCTGTCTCTCTCTCTGTCTGAAGGAAACAGAAGAGGGAATGAAACCACTACTCTGTGATGCTCCTTATCCTTCTATTTGTCCTTTATTTGCCCTTTCCTCTTTATCTCTGTTGCCCTCTCTTATTTTCTTTCTCTTTGTCCTTTCACTGCATCTCTCTTATTTCTTTGTGTCTTCTCTTTTCCCTTTATCTAGATACTCATTCTCTTTCTTTTTCCTTCCCCAAGATCTTCACTCTGTTCTTTTATTCTTTCTCTCCTTTCTATTTGCCTGCCTCTCTCTCTCTCCACTGAACCCAATTAGCCCACTATGAGCTGTTCTCATAGATTTTCTCTAATCCTCTACTGATCAAAGCACATGCGCAGAGTCTCAGGAGAGGCTAAAGATAAAACGGATCCCCCTGAGGGAACACCCAGTAAAAGCTGGTTAGCGGTGCAGTGGTGCATCATACAGCTGGGATTTAGGTCTATGTCCTGGCTGTGTTATGTATCGCCTCTGGCTTGGTGTCCCCCAGGAAAAGGCTGGCTGAGTTCCCATTAGAAGGGACGGCCAGCACAACCCCTACTTCCCTGTCGCTACGCAACGTGTTGGGCAGTTAGTCATCTGCATGGTCACACAGTGCACTGCAGCTCTGTGGTTTTACTGAAGTGGAGAAATGGGGGCTTTCGGAAAAAAAGTTTTAATTTCACCATAAACAGCAGTCTGGTGGTTTCTTTCATTGTCCGCTGTTAGACAAGGTTCACCACGTTTAGGACAAAGCCTTCTCATGAAAGAGAGCAAAACCACATACATGAAAGCAAGAGTTCAATAAAGGGATGTTTCTCTGTCTAGGAGGAAGAACATCATCTTTCAAAACACAGTGAAACAGAAAAAGAGCGACTAAAGCAATAAAGCACTGACTTTTCAATACACTGATACACTGAATGGGGATCAAAAGGTCAAATACACACACAAATGCCTGGAATATATTCTTTTAAAGAAGGCACATCTGCGTCAATTCAATACCAGTAAAAAAAAAGCTGGATCAGAGAGGCAAAATAAAGATCCAATCCTGTTGCAATTCTTGCCTAAACTTGCACAGATTCACACCGTATATAATTTTGTTAGCAGTGTGTTTCGTCATGAGAGTTAGTAGTTTAAACTGAGTGTTGGAATAGTTTGAGCTTAACTTTAAATGCTAATTTTAAGTGATATGGCATCAGTTTCTACTCATTGCTTCAATATCAGTATTAGAAAAACTGGTATCATGCCTCTTCAATCAATTTTTTTTTCAAACCTTCTCTCCCACTGCCTGCATCTGTTTCCATTCTATTTCCTTCCCTCCCTAAATATCTATCCCTTCCTGCCCCAATTAACACTCAACAAGACATAACTAAACAGGAATGAAAGGTATTTGAGAATAATCTTAGAAAAAGGGTATAAAGTTTCCCATTACAATAACACCTTTACAATTTTTTTTTTACATGAGCTTACAATGTTATGATATGATATTATGCAATAATATTATAATTACCTCCTCTCAAAACTAGCAGGTTGACCTCACTTCCCACGGGCAGTTCCTTCAGTATGTCCACCACCTGCACATGACTCAGCGTCTGCACATTCTGTCGGTTTATTTCTTTGATGACATCTCCCTTCAGCAGGCCGCGGCACCACTGTGCATCCAAGATCATCTTTACTTTCTGGCCTAGTGGGCAGTCTGCAATGGCAAAGCCAAACCCGCCAGGGCCCTTCACCAAAGGAACGCTTACAAGCTCTGGCTGCAGCATGCCACCCTCGGGCCTCTCACCGGCCCCACCAGGCAGTGCGGCTACCACGGGCGGCCACTGGAGTCTGTGGTGACATAGTGGAGCTCCTGAGATGAGCCATGCAGGGCCTCGCCCTTCACAAGCAGTGGCTGACCACTAATAAGTGGTACAGCTGTCACCACCTCACCCACCGCAGGAGGAGGAGGTGGGGGAGGAAGATCCTCATTGTCTGCTTGAACATCTGGGGGCAACGAATAGCCACGGCACAGTACCATGTCCACATACTGGTTGATGGGAATGCACTGGAACATCTGCACCACGTCAGCATGGGTCTTTCCTAGGACAAGTGTGCCATTAATCTCCACTATAACATCACCTGGTAACCAGACAAAGGGAAGAAGAATGCTTACATTATAAAAGTTGATAAAAGTGCTTGACAGAAAAATCATCTGAATAATGCCAAACCGCTCACATTTCTTCCTTCTTGTTGTGATCTGGAACCTTTCACATGTTTAAACAATCTTTGCAAGAAAAAAGTCTTTAAACACTTTGGAATAAAAAATGTCAAATATTAATTCAGGCAAAACATAATTTTCATACCAATGAAGACAATTTGATGAACTTGAAGTAGCAGTTAACAAAACCTTTGCATGTTTTGAAACCAAGGCATTTAAACAGCCTGAAAAACACATTAGCCTCAAACTTATACAAAATTACGAATGCCATTTATTAGCTTATGCACTGCATTCATCAAGAATGCCCTGGACAGTACCATTGCTTGTCTGAAAATAAATGCTCCCCACTGCATTAGAGTCATGCATAAGTGCTGATCCTTCAGTAAAGTAAACACATAGATTATGCCTCAGGCTTCCACTGAGGTAATCTCCATTTCACCACCCAGAATGTGGGTGCTCTTACTCACCAGATGCCATCTTTTTATCATGAGCCGCTGGTCCATCCGCCAAGACGTTCTTCACCTGGAGAAATTCATCAGGTCGGTCTCCTCCAATGATGGTGAAGCCAAAGCCCTGAGTGCTCTTCCTCAGGGCTGTGTGGTATAACTCCCCTTTCAGCTGAGTAGGGTCCCGTGTAAAGCCTGGGGTTCTCCATCATCACCTACAGAGTGAGAGAAACTTCCTTTGCATAAAAAATTGCAGATGTAACAATAAGGAAAAGTAAAGTCTTTAAAAGATATTGGCTTGGACAACATAGTGTGTTTGAATATGGGAGGGTGTTCTGATTTTACAAAATATTTTAAGCAACATACACGTGATGTAAATCATGATACTATGCAGAATTATCTGCGGGTCTAAAGTTATGCATACCATTTTCCTCTGGGCAGATAAAGCTGCTTTTGTTTTAGTGATACGCTCCAAAGCAGCCAACAGCGAAGGAAGCTATTCAGCAATTCAGTGTAATGAAACTGCAGCATTGACTGGTTTTGAAAATAAGAAAGTTATGAATAAAAACTGAACCCTATAACAAGCACACGTACAGTGCAGTCGAAATGTGCAAGACCATTTTGAAAACCTGGAATTATTTGATTAAACCTACATTTAAAAAGTTATAAAAAAAAAAAAATGTAAAAAAAAGAACAAAAGTTAAAAAGTAAAATGAAGAATCATGTTAAGATTCATTAAAATGTCTACATCAATATTCAAATTTAAGGCACGTCAAGGCCTTACAAAAAGACCAATTATTTTGACTTTTATTCCGTCCACTGAAACACATGCTCAGAAGACTCTGGGGGATTCAGTCTACTCTTCAGAGGCACATATTTCAAAGCAGGAGTGCATGCTGTCATTAAAGTATAAAGAGAGCACTTCAATTCATGTTTAATATTTCAAAGATTCCTCTTTTCACTCGATTTCTTACACAGATAATACCATTTGTAAGGGGAAAAAAAAACTTTGTATTTTAAATAAAAAAAGAATGAAGAATCATTTTTTCCTTTGCTTTGTCTAGTGGTCCCAGGCTTTTAGAAAACCATTTTAGATCAAATGATTAATAATTAAGTTGTTATTTTTATGTTTTAAAGCATGGACGGTCAATTACACTTATACTGCTCATTAGAAATTACTTTTGCAAGAACTAATGATTGGCTTGTTTCTAGAGAACCTAAAGTTCTTTAAGTGTTTGAACACTAAGACTAGACACTCCTGAGTGCTCTTCCTCAGGGCTGTGTGGTATAACTCCCCCTTCAGCTGAGTAGGGTGACCAAAGAATCCATTTTTGAAAGAGAGAGAGAGAGAGATGTTCATTCATGAAGTTCATTCATTCATGAGAGAGAGAGACCCTGTCTGATTATGGTGATCTTTCGAAGAGTAAGGCTTTCACTTTAATAACAGCTAAGCTGTTTCAGCGCTGCGCATTCAACTAAACACACATTCAAAAACACACAAACCTCCCTAACAGCTAATTATCGACTCTGTTAGCAGTAGTTTGTAAATCAAAGCTGTTTATGTTGAGTGCCTGTGTGTTTGTCTCTGATTACTGCCTGTCTCTGTTTCTGAGAAGGAGAGGTTAGTTATAGTGCCAAAGACTGCAGTGTAGTAAAATCACTCAAGATGATCAAAGTAATGTAAGGACAATGACGATTTAATGCACTCCTTCACTCAAGAGACTGAGTGAGTGAGTAGAATTAAAGTGTGTGTGTATGCACACGCACTGGACTGCTGCTGCTTTAATGACAGTTGTAGATCTCTCTGCAGTTTGTAGGAGAGAGAGAGCTGTCAAAACACTGTATAAAGAAACAAGAGACGAGCACACCCGCTCTCTTTTTTTCCTCGCTCTCTGTCTTCATCGTTTCCAACAAGCTGCACTGAGAGAAAGGTGCGTGACAATATGATCAAAAGATTAAAACAGCTTTATTTGTGAAACATTTTCTCTGAGTGAAAGGCATTTTATTTTTATTAAGTAATATAATTTCAAATGTGCTGTGAGTATTATGACTCCTATTATGTGTTTTAATCGCACAGGTATGCGGTACCCACTGTAGACATTGCCTGTTTTATAGACATGTTTTTACATATTTAAGCAGAACAAATAAAATGAAAAATTTTAATGACGCTAACTGAGAATTCCTTTCTTGAACTCAAAATTTATTCCGTTTTTTTTTCTTTTCATGTGGAACAGGGGGACTATCCACAAAGCTATCCTTCCATCCATCCATTCCTCCATCATCTGAGGTTTCTAACCTAAACAGAGTTACAAAGGGTGCTGGAGCCTATCCCAGGGATTTGATAACTGCCAGGATAGGATGAATGCCAAGGTACCCCCCTGGTCAGGTTGCCAGTCTTCAGAGTTGCTTAAATCTATGTGATGGGAAAGGCCCAGCACTAGGGACTCAATGACTCTAAATGTTAGAATACAGTCACTAAAAGGGGGGGGAGAAAAGAAAGAAAAAAAAAACACCACATTAAAAGGTAAAGGCCTGTATTTCCAATATCAGGTCAATTTGGTTTAATATCCCTGCCATCTACCTTTCATACAGAGTGCTGCATGTTTCTAGAGTACAGTATCTTAAATTCATGCTGTCAGCAGCGAAATGGGTAGGGTTCTGTTCCAGTTCTGCCATGAAAACAGGATGTTGAAAAAGAGACAACAAAGTCTGTTTCCTCCTTTCCTTTCCTCCCTGCCCCCAGTGAATGGAAATATTGACTCTCCACCAGCACTGTCAGCACAGTTTACATGATGAGTAAGATTTCTGTTCTCTAAGATGAGTGGAAACAACCAGCAGGAATGAGCTTAAGCAAGAGTGTAAAGAAGAGAATGAATGCTGTGTGTGGGGCGGTGCAGAGGAATACAATGACGCAGATCTGGCCACCCACTCAGTTCATTCTTCTTTCACTTTTTAAAATCTTTCACTCTCTCCCTCTTTCTCTCTCTCCATCTCTGTCTCATACACATATCTATAATGCATTCACACTAATGCAATTATCTTTAATTCATAATCCTGAAGACAGCAGAGTCAATGTTCTTTAATCTTCACACACACACTCACACTCTGCCTCACCCACAAAAGTACGTGTTGTTGTTCAGAACATAAATCTGTATTTTGCTTACTCCCAGTAAAATGTTGAAACACTTCTTTTATCTCATTGTGTGAGCATTTGTGGACGAACACAAGAATCATGGGCTAAATGTGGGCTGAAATCTCTGTCTCTGCTAGAACTGTCATCAGCTGCTCACCATCAAGAGAACAAGAGGAAAAAAAAAAAGATTCCAAATTACAAAGTTCCTTATGCCATTCTAATTTTTGTACTGATAGTTATATGTAGGCTCCAATTTAATTGTATTATTTTTTATAATTTTTTGTATTATTTTTACACTGAATATGCTGTATATTTGCACTACTGGCTTTGGTCAACATTGAAACAGAGAAATACACAAATACAAATGTAAAATCCACTTGAATGTATTAAAGCTCAGAGAATGTATTGCATAATAAAGACACCTTAAGGAAATAAAATTTCAGTCAACATTTCACACTCCTCTCTCAGTGCATTACACTGTCATCAAAGACAAGATGTATAACTAATGATGGCGCAATAAAATAAAACCAACCTGCCTGTGCAAACAGAGGAAGGAACGTCAGTAATTCACCTTACTCCTTTTCCCTGCTCTTACATGGCTTATACAAATGAAAAGGACTTTCAGTTAAATGATTCATGGCAGGTGCAGGGGTGGGCTGTCCTGTCTGGAAACAGTCTAGAAGTGTAAGAAGTGTAATACCTGCAGGAGGTGCTGCCCCCTTTTGGGTCTGAGTTGCTACTGCAGTCTCCTGCCCAAGCTTTCTCTTTGCCTCCAAAACAGGGTTCTCAAACTGTGTTCTTTGGTTTATGTGGCTGCAAGTGGAAAAAAAGGTAGAGTATTATTGTTCGGGTTTTTAAAAAGCATAATGAGCACATATCTGTACCTCACATTCATCAGCATGTGTGTGTGTGTGTGTGTGTGTGTGTGTGTGTGAGCATGTGAACAAGACAGAGAGGAAAAGATGGGGGGTGTAATACTTACTCTATATAGTATGTACCATATTGTGGGTCTTCAATCTCCTCCCAGCCATATGGGCTCTGTAGAACAGATGCATTATGTTTAAGCACACACTCGTGCAAATATACACACAAACCCCCAGCCACCACTGGACACTCAGCTAATCATATTTTGTAGGTTTTATATACATGAATATCAGCTTCTAGGAATAGTGTGTGTGTGTGTGTACGTTTGTGCGTGTGCACGCTTCTGTACACGTTATGCCCTGATGAACTAATGAGGGAAAAAAGGATCTGTTCATGCTAGACAGCGCTTTAAATTCTCTCTCTCTACACACAGACACAGACACAGAAACACACACAAAGTTAATACATTTACATACATGAATGTATACACACATACATTTACACAAACATCTGTTTGTGTGTGTGCGCGTGTGTGTGGGTGTGAGAAGTTGCGGGCTGAAATGAAAGGCTCCGTACAGAAGAATGCAGAAGGCACACATACAAATAAATAAATAAATAAATAAAAACACAAACACACGCTTGACAGGCTGCACTCTGACAAGGATTTCATAACATGCATGCCGTGTCTCAACGTGATTGCTGTTTAGAGAGTTACTGAGTGTATGCTCTAATATAACAAAAGCTCAAACTACAGGGTGCTTATAATTTTTAAAAAATGCTTTGTTTGAGGAGACTGACATCTTCAGAGTTACATTAAACAGTTGCTTCATCTTGCTGGTAAAACATGTAAATACTTGCGTGTAATTAATGGTTTTTATTTGAGAGAGAGAGAGAGAGAGAGAGAGAGAGAGAGAGAGAGAGAGAGAGAGAAAAGAGATTTACCTCCATCCTCACACTTTTCAGGAGGTTTGGCTTTCTTGGCTAGACGAGGGTCCAGCCACGTTGTAGATTTTGTGTTATGGCTGGTGAAAGAAGTGGAAAAAAGATACTCATCAATTCTAAAGTTTATCCCAAAACAAAACTATACAAAAATAGCTGATTTAGATTTTTCTTTTGTTCGCTCACTTTGCATTTTGTAAACTGATAAAAATAATCATTATTTATATTTCTGAAAGCATTCTTTGTTTACAGCATTTTTTCACACCTGCCTAAAACTTTGCACAGTACTGTGTGTATATATATATATATATTTATATATATATATACACACACGCACACACACACACACACACACACACACAGCAGACACAGCACACACAACTCTACACGCGTGTGTGCACAAGCATGGAATGTTTCAGGTATTATTATTCAAACTTTTTTTTTTGTTATGAAACCCTGAATATTCATGTCATAATTTCTAGCCATATTTTCACAAGTTCAAAATATGTCCAGCAGGTGGCAATAATGTTATTATAGTTAGCCAAACCAGCTGTTCCAAATGTTTCTATGTAAGCTGCAATTGTAGCTTCTTGTTTAAATACAACTTTTGTATGATATAAATTAGCTGTAGTTTCTTTTAAGGTGATTACTTTACCCCATCCATTGGCACTAAAAATGTTTCACATGACTTTAAATCTAGTACTTGAGAGCACAAACCGATTTTTGACACTTCTGAAAAGCAAATATCAAATATTTATATAGTTATTTAAAAGGAGATGTAACCTGGTTACTCCTGGAAACTTTAAGAGATCAATAAAAGGTAGCAGATGTTAGATCACCAACCTCTACTGATATGCTATCAGCCATGTTAATGTCATATCTCAGAGAATGATGTAACTACTTATACCTGCATTAGAGCCAATCTAGATCTGTGCATGAAACCAGACCATAACTACTTTTATTTAAAGAACTGTAAAACTTTTTCATTATCTAAAACTTAAAGTCCACATGTTGAGGAAATATTGCTAATTGGCCAGTCCGGCATGAAGATAATTTGGGAATATGTTAAAAACCTGGAAATATTTATGAATGTTCATATGTACACAAACAGACATACACAGCTTGACTCACAGTTCTTTAAAGAGCATCTAGGCCACAGTGTGAGCTATATTTACTCCTGCTCTCTGACTGCTACTCTGCTGCTGTCTACTGTTCTCAGCCAAGACAAGATGCCAAAAAGGAAAGCAAAAACACTAACTAAATAATGAAACTTCTGCTGTCTCTGAAACTGCAGAAGCTGACTAGAACAGGAGGTTGCCTTCTACAATCCCCTTTGCAGGGAAGATCAAGAGATTGCTGGTCACTAAAGCTAACATGCATTTCAAATGACCTTTCGCAAAAAGACAAAATTATTATAAAATTACCCTATTCTCAAAAAAACAAAGCCGTGAAAAGACCCAGAGTATTACAGTTTAAGTAACCACAAAGAAAGGGACTAATGTGGCTAGAAAATGTAATTATAATCCTTATAATTTTAGCAAAAGGTCTATATCTGTGTTCATTAGCCAATTATCTGATAACTGTATCACTTATCAAGGCACAAGTATTACCGGGGCATGCCTCTGAGAAGTAGCCTTAAAATGTATGGCCTTTACGGAGAAAAAAAAACAAGCTTACTTCCTTGAAAATGGGAGGTGAAAGGTGTGACATGTCCATGCAAGTAAATATACTGAATTAATTATTACCATAAACAGAGTTTTGCCAGTTACTGGCATAGTTTGTAAGTAAACACACAGTGTTTAGCTTGATTCTTGACAACTGACTCAAATTTGCTGAACTTTTATACCACGTTGTGCCGCAGTCTGAAAGTCAGCCTCTAAAATCCAAGTTTAGTACTTTATGTACTGTATATGTAGTGAATTACTACCTACAGAATGAACCTGCTCCGAGAAGACCAGTTTAACCAGAACTGGAACACTAATCACGTCTGGAAAATCTCTCAACAACAAAATACTAAGTGAGCTGCCAAATGGCAAACAGTGTCTGACAGAGGCTGCTACAGGCACGCTCCTGTGCGAGGGCCTCAGGGGCCATGCCCATCCAATCCAATTGCTAGTTTGCCATATAAACTTAAGCTAATTTTCCCTTTATATCAAAGATTAAACATTAAAAGGTATCTGACAATATGTGAAATATTAGGTAATTTTATCATAATTAAAGTTGAAGCGGTTTATTTTGACTTGACTCTACTAATCAAATACTATATTCACTATAATAAAGCTTGCCAACATTTTAGGGTAGAAATACACTTGACTAAGGTGTTCACCCAAAAAGATCCTTATTATAGTCTGTTTTGGTACCACAGCATTTAAAAATACCAATGTTTAGGATGTTTACTGGCACTACAGATAACTTGCTAACTACAACTGGGCTGATATAATCTTTTCTATAATAATTTTCTAGCTTTTTTTTTTAAAAGGAGTTTTTTGCATATGATCAGCAAATGCATTTAATATGGTTAAACAGTAGCATGAAGAGTATCTAATGACTTCATTCACATGTATTTTAACAGCAAAAAAGGAAAATACAATAACTTTTATAAGAAACGAAAGTGAGAACAATTATCTTCAGGAAATCCAGCAGATGCAACTTCCTGTTGAATATTAAACTTATGCAAAATTGGTATGTGAGCATAAAACATAGGGCATGAAAAGCCTTCCAATTGTGTAATCACAGTTGGACTCAACAATAGTTATGTTCTCTATGCTCATAAGTATAGCATACAGCTGCCAAATTGAAAACTGTAGCATAGTTACATTTTCAGCCTACAGCATGGTTAAAAACACCAAAGCTCAAGTTTAAGTGAAGGTCCTTGAGTTATTTTAATAGGAAATTGAAACAAAAAGCTTTCCTGCTCTCTGATGTTATGTATACCAATCTGAACACAACTTGAATTGAACACTGATAACAGGCAACAGATGATTTAACTAACTAATGATTTACAGGTACTACAGGTAAGTAATATTGTTGTTACATAATAAAGAATACATCTGTAATGCAATTAATAACACTTTGAGGATGTCATAAAGAATACCATTGGGACGTGGTTAAAAATAGCAAAAATCAAACCAACTAAAAATAACTTACTCAATGAAGTACACCATGCCTGTTTCAGTGTAGGCCATCTCCCAATTATATGGTAAGGGTTCAAGGCTGTCGTCTCTGGGAAGAGAACTCCAGGTGCGAAGCTCCCCTCCACTGCTGCCACCTCCACGAACCCCACCGCTGCTGCTGTTGGACTGTGTGTAGCTGGGCACCGGCCTCCTCCACTCTTCACTTCCCTCTGAGGGAGGAAAGAGACAGAGAGAGAGAAGGGATAAGAATTATGACACAATGCAAAACACTACACAGAGGTGGGGGCAGTGTTTTGCATGTGAAGGTAGCCTGAAAGACAGACATCTTTTCCGGTTTCAGATGTGACAATCCATAACACAAAAAAGGCATTTCAAGCTCATATAGATCCCTAGGTACATTTGCCTCATTTAGGTACATTTGCCTCAATTTAGTAAGATCCTAAATAAGAATTCATTTGATTGGGGAGCGAAGTAGATCTTCCAAGCTGTTAGCAAGTGTGATGTAGGTGATTAACTACTAACTACAAGTAAAGACGTCAACATGTGCAAAGTGGAATGAAGACACAAGGCTTCAGATAAAAGAGCTGAGGAGAGGTAAAGGCAAGGGAAGAGAGGAGAAGATAGGAGTGGAGAGGAAAAGAAAGAAAAAAGAAAAGAAAAGCAAACAAAATAATATTAGTTTTTTGCTGGTTGCTATGAGCTATGCCTAGAACTATGCCGGATTTGCACATCTGCATTAATAACAATAATAATTATGCAAAAATAATTATAAAATAATACATTATATATTATATGCAAACCCTCATTCAGAATAACAATTCAGTAAATGGGGGAAGGGGTCTCTCTATGAAACCCCACACAAACCCTGTGCTACCCTTAGAAGCGCAGGCAGAGCTTCTATTTTTATGCCCAAAGTGGCACAAGCCATGAAAGCAAATATTAAGATACTCTACGGCACAGACATCTTCATTCAACTTCTATGCAAGTGAGGGGATTTTTTGCTCCAGCAATTATTTAACAGCTATTTCCTCTCTGTTGGTTTTAGCCAAGGCTGTGACAAGAACATTAACCAATCCCAACAGCAATCCATAACTATGCAAATGCAAAACCACTCCGAGATTCAGAAATTAATCAATAGCAATTCACTTGAGGACCTTGCCTACCACAGGCAAGACATGCATATTCTGCTTGGTGCCATGGCAACAATACCTATTTTACAGATACTCAAGTTTTTTTTTCTCCACCGTTTCAATAGATTTCCATTAAGATGACTTCCATTATGATGTCCATTAAGAAAGACTGAGTGCAGAAGATCAAAGCAGAACAAGATGGACAAGGACAATGCATCTAGTTATTGCTCTCCTGCTCAAATGTCTCTCTCTTTTTCTATGTTCTAGCCCTTTCTCATTTTATTTCTCACTATATAGTTCACTCTCTGAAGCTGTCAAAGCTCAAAGGGTCAATATTCAAACACCAATATATGTAATCAAGTCATTACATAGTAATAAGGTTAAGCCGGATTATTCACTTTGAGGACATTTGGCAATGCATAAGGAATGGCTGGAGCTGAAGAACTGCTATTTCATGTGCACTGGTTGTCTAAATAATAGTTTATTATTTATATATTATATTATACAGCACTGTGCAAAGGTTTTAAGCAAAGAATGCTTAAACAAAGAATGCTTTCAGAAATGGAAGTGTTCATCATTTATTTTCATCAATCAACAAAATGCAGTGAATGAACAAAAGCGAAATCTAAATCTAATCAATATTTGGTGTGACCACCCTTGCCTTCAAAACAGCATCAATTCTCCTAGGTACACTTGCACACAGTTTTTGAAGGAACTCGGCTGGTAGGTTGTTCCAAACATGACTGTGTTTCAACCTCTGTGTTACACTGATGATCATCAGCACCTGTTTGGTAAAATTGGTTGATCATACATAGATATATGCATAGATTATATAGCCCACCAGAGGTGTACTGTATTGGATTCCTTAACTACCTTTATTCCCAAAAGGAACATTACGTGAAATACATCCAAACCAGAAGTAAACAGTGTTAGAATCTGGTGTGACTAATTAGACCTGCTTGCAGAAGGAATGCTTGCATGATTGGCAGCTACCCTTTCCTCTCA
Organism: Hepsetus odoe; assembly: GCA_017165825.1. NCBI lineage: Eukaryota > Metazoa > Chordata > Actinopteri > Characiformes > Hepsetidae > Hepsetus > Hepsetus odoe. Next base: position 26,527,684 of record CM029366.1, on the reverse strand, counting down.
TGTAATTGATAAACAGTGCCAGCAATTCTTACATCATTTCTCTGCACAGCATTCCATCTCAAAGTGAAGGCTGAAGGCTTCTATGGCAATCTAGTTTGCTGAATGAATGTTGTAGATGGCTGTGCAAAAATAACTGCAGTTCAAATTGCTACCTCGGCTCGCTAAAATGTATTCATCTACGCAGTGTGGACAGTCCTGTCGCAGTGAATCTCATAACTTGCTTTTGAGGAAGGGTGAAAGTCTGCTGAAGGAGGTTGATAACTGAGTGCACATGATCAGTGTTGTCTTCCACCATCGCATCATTCCATTCCAATGCGGAGCTCCGGTTCTTCGGGGACAGCGCATGACCGGAGGAGTTTATCACTGTCTCAGTGGCACAGCATGTTAGTCGCAGCAGGCTAAAGACAAACAAGGATCTGGCTTTCAGTGTCAGATCCTCCTTGAGCATAGCAAGGACAGTTCTCTCATCTGAGAGAGAACACATGGCATGGGGTTGATCACTAACGCCTGGTCCTAATCTGTGAAACATGAGTCTTCAGTTTAAGAGGGCTGGAATTTAAATTCACAAGTGCAGAATAACCTGGGACATCTGCGCCGTTCCCTGTTGAATTGGTAAATATTCACAGGAATGCATTTGTTATTTCAAAGCCTAGCAGTGCTTTTCTGGAAGACAAGAAAAACTGGCAAGTGCTTGCTAGTAGTATGACAATAGCTTAAATACTATCAATATCTCTGGTGTTGTGGCTTCTTTAAACATAGTTCAATAATGGAAAAGTCTGTTTTACTGATATGACTCGTTTACTATTAACACTCTCTCAGTGTTCGCACTGTGAGTGAATTACAGGCATCAGATAAGGTATCCGTTTGCCTATGGAATGTACACACATATACATGCAAAGCAGTATCTTCACCTGGAAGGCCGTTTGGCAATGCTGGACGCTCCTCGTCGTCCTCTTCTTCAGGGACAACACTGTCCTTGCGGTCCATCTTGCTGACAGAGGTGGTGCGCTTACGCTGGACTTCTGTGCCAAACTCCTCTTCAAATAGAACCTGGTCGACCAGATCAGGCTGAACCAAATTGGGCTCTGCTGGGGGTTTGGGTGTGCCATAGTAGTTACCTTTAAAAGACAAAATAGTAACAAATTTCTCATTAATCATCATATTGATATACATGCACATACCAATTCTGGTTAAATGTACCAAGATTTTTGTAATAATTAGTAATGTCTTACTAATAGAATCAGTATAATAAAATAAATTGTTAATGTATTTGTTCATTTGTGCATATTCAATAAAAAATGATTGATTACCATAATCTCAGGGGGATTTTTCCAACTTTATTTAAGCCACAAATTACATTTCCATTTTCTTTAGGATCAAATAGCTTTGTATACTGGTCCTGACCCTAAACCTGAGTAGTGTATATGCCTGGTATGATGCAATTTGCTTTCTAAAGCAGGTGCATAGAGCACCCTGATCCCTTAATACTGGAGATACTGAGTCAGCACCCAATCTTTACTGAATGCCCTCTCATACAACTATGCCGTTAAACTCTCAGCATAGACTTATAGGACTCTGTAAAGGCTACAGGCAATACGAACTGTATATGAACCACTCTGATTTGCGTTCTTGGCTCACTATCAACATAAACATATGCTCTGAAACATACCACCTCACCTTTACACCAAAGACCATAAATCAGCCATAAAACCAGTTCTCCTTACTACCATTTCAGTCTCTCGCTTGAAAAATAAAGAACATTACATCACAGCATTTTAGTACCATATGAACAGTGACACTTCTGGCCATAGACATTTGCACAAGAAGCAAATTAAGCTAGAGAAAAAAAAAAAAAAAAAACTATTCAACTAATCCTTTGCTCTCAGAGTACAGTGCTCATTCATATCATCAAGCCTCCCCAATTTCAAAACTACAATGAAAGGTGAGGAATAAAGAAGCTTAATGAAAGCTTCTTTGTCTCTACTCAGTTGCAGCTCTTTCGTTTCTCCAAACGGAGCTTAAGGAAGTGGCAAAACATTGCATGGAATGAAACATCAAAACCGCTAGTTTTGGCGCTGCGGTGATAGCAATTACACTCTCCAATGGATTCAGTAATGAACCCCATCCTCCGTGTGCTTTTCTAATGCAAAAATAGTTCATTAATATTCAGCACCAAGAATGGAGCATCCAATCGGAGCACTGTATAATGTGCTTAAATGATTTTCTAATTCAGTGGCATGTGTTTATGTGTGCGTGTGCATGCGTGTGGTTTCATTAGTCTCTCTTGATGTGGCAAGAAAATCTCCTTCAGTATGATTGGATTCATTTTGAAAGGAAAAGAAAAGTCTTTAAATCAACTACTCAACCTTCATAAATTATGCACAGATTAATTCAAATTACCCATATTTGGTGCAGCTTATTTTTGTTTGCTGACTTCATTCAAGAGAAATAAATAGATAAACCCTCAACATGTCTCCTCTTTATGTAATTAGTGAAATTATATTAAAAGCAGTAGTTTAATTCAAAGTTAAATATTCAATTCCTACAAAACAATCCTAGTAATCATCCATTAGATTTAACCTCCTTTAAACCTCCTCCTTTGAACCACATATTATAAGCAGCTTAATTAGAGAACAGGAATGGTCGCCGGAAGTCACAAGAGAATATGCTTCTTTTTTTTTTACATCAATTAATTACTGTCTATAACTTCTTTCACCTTTTCCTGAATATTCATTGGGATTATGAATGCTCAGACAGCACAAAATCCTTTACAGTGCACTGAATAAAGGAGAGATGAACACAGTCATAGCTAGGTGCTGGCTAAGCACTAGGCGTGACCACATCACACTGATTAATCACCAAACAAGTACATCTCAATATGTGAGAGACATAAAGGTGTGACCACTGCTCAATGTCAGAGTAGTTTTATGACATATTATGTCACCATCAATCTGCTGGAGCTGTATAATCTGACTAAGAAAGGAACTGTGCCTCAGCATATTTTTAAAGTCGTTGACATATGGCTGATGAAGAAGTTTATTTGCATCCCCATAAACAAAAATAAGAAGGTGAATCAAATGAGAGAATGAATGGAAATACAGGCCCTGAAAGGTCAAGAAAGCAGACACACAGACAAAAGCACTCACACTCAAGGGGCAATTTAGTCTCCCAGGTCCACCTAATATACATGTCAACCTAATACGCCTGATCTGCATATCATGCATGAAACCTGAACCCAGCAGAAACCATTACATACATGTAGGTGTAACTCCAAACAGAAAGTAGTCTCGGTCACCACAGCTGGGAATCCAATCCAGGCAACATCACTGACCACATGCCACTCAGCTGTTTGTTAGCAAAGTAAGTAAATAAGTAATTAGTCACACCTGTGATAGAATGTTTTTAACTGGGGTAACTATAAAGAAAATTTTGAAACAAAGCAAGAAATTCAGGAAATTCACTGAATTGAGTTGAATCGTGATCTTTTTTTTTTTTTTTTTTTACATTTTAGCTATAGTGTATGTCACCATTAATTTGGCCACAAATATAATTAATCACACAAACTTTGCTGTCAAGGTTTGTGTTGTCTGTTGCTGCTTGACTTTTTTTGTCCAAGGCCATTTTGCCAAATGATAAAAAGTCAGATAAAAAGCTGAAATCGGTTTTCTCCCAAGACCTAAAGCCATTTTGTGTGATATCTGAAACCAAATGCTGTTTTCTAGGAATGTCCTTAAGCACCCCACCACCACAACCACCTGCTTGCTGCCTCCCCTGGGGATGTTCAACCAGTGTAGCTAAAGAACTGCATCTCCAGAAATATTTAATCCATGTTAGGTTAAATAAAGTGGAAGTGAAAGTGACTACTCTTGTTATTGTGAAACGCAGTGCAGCACAGCACAAAGAAATTCAACCTCTGCGTTTCAACCATACACACACATGCAGCAGGGGGCAGCTATTGAAAGTGCCTGGGGAGCAGTGATGGGGACGGTACTTTGCTCAAGGGTACCTCAGGGCAACCTACTGATCTGGGATTAATGTAGCATTAATGTAAAATATCAGATCACAGAACATGTTTAAATGTCCAGTGGTATTTACATGTAGGAAAACTTGTGCCTTCTTGTCATTCACATGAAACAAATCAATAAATATATGTTCAACAGGAGATAATCATGTTTTTACTATCTGTGGCCAATGCTATCAGTAACAATCACCAGGTAGAGTTCAATCAGTATGCCCTGGAAATATTACACATAGGCTATTCTGTTTAAACATAGAAAACAGCTGATTTGAAACACTTGTACCAGGAACTGTTAGAATATAGTCAACAGTTACCACTTAACAGGTAGTTATCCATCTAGGCATACATATTAATAAACATATTTCCATCTGTTCTTTAATGAGACAGAAGTCATTACTGCCCAGAGTCTTAATTTAGAAACTTATAATTGAGGTCATATATAATTAAATTAAGGGCTGACAAAGAAGATTGACAAATGCTGAACGAGTTATCTGTGCTCAGCTTCAATGTAACGTTGGTGTTAAGAGGGAATCTCAAAATTATTTTCAATCCATGATCAATTTCAATCATACTGTGTCACATTTGCATTTGTTTCGCATGCCCCAGTTCTCTAAGGCAGTATTGCAGATTTCAGTTCAGTGCTGGCCTGGCCATACCATCTCGCTGAAATCAAATCTAATGGCAAGACCTCATTTGTGCCCTAAAAAGCAGAAAGCATTTCCATACAAAGACAAGGGAGAAGGTGAAACAATGCATAAATGGTCCTTTGTGCAAAACCATGCAGTAATGAATGTGCCATTTACTGCGTACATGTTGTATGTAATATATGTGTGGGTGTGTGAGTGAGTGAGCGAGTGCGTGCGTGTGTGTTAGATAGAAGAACAGTGCCTGTCTCTCTCTTTCTTCCTCTAAGGATGGCCACATATGGACATGTCTGTCTGACTTGCTTGGCCATCCCAGCAGGCTATCCTTGGCACAGCCTCGACCACAGAGGCAACATGGGGTCGCATTAACTCCGCTAGCCTAGCACAGTCAGACTCTGATGCTCTCTCTCTCTCAGTCTCTCTGTCCTCTGGGTAGAGATCCAGACACATCAAAAACCTCTCCAGAGAAAACAGCTAATTTTGCTTTTGCATTTTGCTTTTTCTTGTTTAAGCACAGGGAGAGGAATTGCTTCAACCCTGACCCACACAGAACAAAAAAAAGAAAAAAAAAAGAAAGCTGTGAACAAGTGTCTGACTCAATTCTAAAAGCTTAAATTAGCCTCTTCTTTTCTTCCATCCAAGATTGAAGGGAACTACTCCAAGTTGGTCAGAAAAGGGATGATCGAATGTCTGTGTTTTCTCTATGCAAGGCCTGTTTACTGTGATTATGCTCTCCCATAGGCCCGGGGCATATGTGAATCTGCCCAAGAGAGGTTTGATATCATTACACTGGCCAGATTACTCCTATCCCTGTCTTTATGTGTGCTTTATAGCAGTTCAGCCGAAAGCACTGCAAAGCACATTTTTATACCATGTAATCTCACACTAGCAGAGTCACCATTTTCTGCTGAGTGACTCTTGTACTAAATCTATCCTTCAGCTTAGCAAGAACCAGATGTAACTTATCTAAAGTTGCTCATTGCTCAGTTCCAGAAAGTGTATATATAGACAGCATCATAATTTCAGAGACATTTGATACTTATAAAATAGTATCAAATGTCCTCCTGTAATGATCTGAATTAAATCAAAGAGCAAAACATCACCTTTTTAAACAAAAACACCCAAAAACACAGGACTTTAGTGCTTACCATCATAAGTTCCACTCTCTAGAAGCAGCCCACTTTCCTCCAAGATCCGGAAATCATTTACAGTGATAAAATTGTAGTCCACTCCTGGAACTTCGCCTTCTCTGGGCAGTCGAGTTGTACCTACAAATGAAACATAGCCTGTACTTTAAGCCTGTACTGCTTATGCTTTTACATATTTTCATCCTCAATTTTACATCAGATGAATCAATGAGACCCACTGCATTTGTAACGTAATGTCTGTAAATGCTAATATGCACCAAATCAAGTTCAGATCACAATTTTATTACAGGATTTAATTGCTGAATTTCTACACGCTGAAATATTGGTTTAAGCTGAATTTATTAAAATGTGGTACTGTAGCTCTTAATGTATATTAATAATAGACAGGAATATGTGGGATTTCTTCTTTCCTGAGTCCCTTTCTGGATATTTGCACACATAAGCAATCATTCATTGAGCCCCAACGTTCAAGCTCTCTGTTCTCTACAGGTTTAAACACTTTTCAATGGATGTCTATAGAAATGCTCATTTACATTTGAGTATACCACCCAGTCTAAAAAAGATCTAAAGAAAATAGTGGAAAAAGAATCAGTAGCTTCAAACGTGATAATTGTACAAAGGCCCTAAATGATTGTATGACTTTCTTTTATAAAACTATAAGAGAAAACATGTATTCATAATCCAGAGTGTGTCAGAGACAAAAAAGCAAAAAACGAGCATACACTTAAGTGCTCTAAAGCTTTTTTTATGGATAGGTAGGAGGACAAACAGAACAGAGAGAGAGAGAGAGAGAGAGAAAGTGTGAAAATGCTCTAAAATGTGCTTAATTATCTAAACTCAGAGGAACAAGAATGGATTACACTATTGTCAGGAAACATTTTGTGCAGTTGAAGTGCTAGTCAAGCACATTCACATCACCCACTAGTTTGGAGTGGAGGGCTAGGAAGCATATAAATGAGGAGCACATTAGTTGTGCTTTTTCAGCTTTTTGAAAAAAGTGCTATTGCAAAAAAAAAAAAAAAAAACATTCATCTGATGATCAAATTATATAACACACCAAAGAAAGTAATACCACATCCTCGAATAGAACATGCATTACACGCTCAAAAATATCCAGACATTGATTCTATCCGTAGTCTATTAAATCTCAGATGCACCAATTGCTCACACAGCTTGTACAATCAAGGCAATGGTATGCTCTGAAGCATCCACGGATGAGCCTAAGGTTACTCGAACCCAATGATCAGCTTAGCCTAGACGGGTATAAAGACCGCTGCCATCCGTGGGCCGAGGAACAGCCTAACTGCATTCTGTGGAGACTATGGAGCTAAACTCAAAACCCCTTCAATGACTGTGAACTAATCATCCTTATTGAAAGAAACACTGAAACATCAATACCTGATCTCACTAATGCCCTTGTGGGTTGATGCATTCATACACCTAGTGTAAAGCAAATGTCTAAACTTTCGAACATACAATACATCCACCACACTTCAGTTGCAGATCAGCAGCAGATGAAGGAACCTGTGTGAGCATACATGTAGGAGTGGTAAAGTAGTACAGTAAAGAGAATGTGTGTGCATGTGTGTGCACATGAGTGCATCTGCAGTGTCCTCTGGGATCTACTTTGGTGCAGAGTCGGTTGTTTAGCAGCGCACGAGAGGCATCCGAGGGTGGCATTTGTTTCGAATAAAAGGCCAAAAATAAGAGCTGACATTTCTCAGCTCTGTTCATGTGGGTGCTAGAAAATGCCACCAGGCTTCGCTGTCATTTTAGGTACATTTACGGTAGATTCTCAACATTGAAATGCCAGGGTCGAGGGCCTGCAGAAATTAGACTTCAACTTAGAAGTAAATGATATTATAAACATAATAATAATTATAACAATAACTTCAACTTAGAAGTAAATGATATTGTAAACATGATAATTATATGTGTGTGTGTGTATATGTGTGTGCGTGCATACGTGCATGTGTGTGTGTCTGAAAGATACAGTCAATAGATATTCTGGGCCCCATTTACAAGAAGATCAAAAGGTTAAAATGAAGGGTGTGTTATTTCCGCAGTGGGATGGCACATTATTCCTCACTACCGCCCCCTACTCCAAATGACATTTATTATTATGGAAGCATAGGAGAGGAGAAGAAAGCAAAGAAAGAAGGAGTGGGGGAGTGGAGAGGCTGAGTACCACCTGAGGGTGTTCTTTCTATCCTTCCATCACAGGAGCTTTTAAAAGCTTTTATCAAGTGCTTCACCGGAGGTGCTGTCTTCCTTCCCTTTAAATCTTTTCTCATTCTACTTTTCAGCCGATTTTCCTCTATAAATTTTCTGCCTAGAACTTTCTCTCTCACTCTCGTTGTCCTTCTTCAGCTGAACTGGAATCAGGCTACACAGCTAACCACAGAAGCACATAACAGGACAATAAAAGGAGAGAGAATGAGAAAGAGAGAAACAAAGAGATAAAGATGCCGAACTGTAACTAGGCCATGTATGGAGTGACCTAAGGACAGAAATAGAGTAGCTATGCTTAAATTGCTGGCATGCACTGAAGTTTTATTTGATTTGATTTGGGTTGTTTCAGCGCAGCTCATTTTGCACACAGATCAAAGAGAAACACTGTGCTTTATCCTCATCGGGCAGGCAGTCATTAATTCACTCTTCAGAATCACTCGCACCAGGACGTTCAGAAATAACACTGCCGCAATCAAATATTCTGCTACCAGAATACTTAATACATGGGATAGTTTAAATTTTATGTCTTTGGACGAGCTGCTTCTTGATGATTAAAGAAACAGATAATCTATAAGCAGAGTTTGGAGTAATCAATGGAAAAAATGTTGGAATAAGCAATGGATGAGGGTCTTTGAAAAAACAACAAAGAATTCTTTGAAAACATCTCATGGATACAATACCATGCATTTTCATATTTTTGTTTTCTTGCATAAATGACCTGGCAGCAGCCTCTTTTCACCCAAAGGACTGACCAATGATTTTATATATGCATTATTTTATTTATATTTTAAATTCCACTGCCCAACTTCTGCGTCGTCAACTGTCAATCAAAAATAATTGTCAGTTCTTAACTCTTGTAACTCTAAAACTCAAATAAACAGCATAAACCCTGAGTCTTTAATAATGTATATATTGTGGCACTGAGGGAAGAGATATCCCAGAATTTGTAAGTGGTTTTCTCTTAACTTTCCATTTTTTAGATGTTCTCATCATTATTGCTGCCAGAAAAATTCATTTTTTAAATCTTTTTAAATAGTAAAATATGCCAGCTGCCTTTTACAATGCATCATGTTGTCAGGGACAGACCAATAGGAATGATTGTTTAGTGGATTATTTAAATTATTATATATTATTAAATTGTTGTTGCAATAACACACTGAAAGTTTAAAAATCTTAATATATTTTTTGGAGATTCAAGGGTTTGTTTCAGCTATGTTGATGAAACAAATGTTAGTGTAGAGCCTTGGCGAATTTGTTTTGGTTATTTTACCCCTAATGGTGTTTGGGTTCTAATTTGTTGCACTGAGTTTGTGTAAAAGTGAACATTAGAATAAGGCCAGCTTATCTCCATAGAGACTGGCACATGATAAAAAAAAAGGTTTCTTCACATTAGACACTTTATAAATTTGCAGGATTTCATTTTAAAATAGCCAACTACTACGTCAGAGCCCATTTTGAAAAGACATGAGTAAACATTGAGAATTTTCCACCAAATTCAGCAATCTCAAGGCCCAGTGCTTCTCTCAAAGCCACACTCCTCAAAGCCCTCTGCCAAGCCTTCTTAAGGCTAGACAGACTGCAGCCTTCTTATTCAGCTATTCACAGTGGAAGGAAGAGCTAGCTGAATAATACAGCAGGTCAGCAGAGCGGCAGTGTTTTAGCCTAAGGAGACTAGAACACTAGCTTTCTCGACACTGCTACACATCCAGCAATGCCAAACTCAACTGTGGCAGCCACTTCCACTTTGACAGCCAAATGAGAGGAGACTTTGGAGATGAAGAACAGACTGGCAGATAGACAGGAGGATAAGTGTGTGAAAGAGTGTGTGTGTGTGTGTGTGTGTGTGTGTGTGTGTGTGCGTGTGCGTGCGTGTGTGTGAGCGTCAGCTTTACATGGTATAGTGCGCAAGTAGAGGTTGTCTCGGATGACTTGCTGCAGTTTGTGGTCCAGTGATCCTTTCTGGAACTGCAGGCTGAGGTAATGCCTCAAATCTGTGTTCAGCACTTTGCCTGTTGGGGGGGGGGGGGAGAGAGAGATGGGAAAGATGGTTAGAAGAATGGCTTCGATTTCCTTTTCAGTGTGTAAAAGACAAAGATGAAAAAGTTTGAACACCCATAGTCAAATGTAATTGATTTTCTAAGTAATAAAAGTTAGCCCAGTCTCTGCAGAGAACAATAACTATAGTACAATAAGTACTTTCTATAAATATCAAATGTGGAAACTGGGACTAAATCTACCTTGATTGGCAACACAGAATTATATAACCTTTATATGCAGAAGGTACGCAGACCCTAAAATTATACTGTGTATTTCCAGAAAATCCCCATTCCCGAAAATGCTCCTTTTTTCTCGGATAAAATTGTAAATCCAGTCACATGATGAAGTGAAGTATACTGCAGTGACAGCAGTTCTTCAGCCAAAAATGCTAAAATATTAACATTAACGAGAATCAAATCGATTGTCATGGCAGATAGTGCTCTGCTCTGACGGAGCACACCTGGGCTCATCAGGGCACAGGGGTGCTTCATTGGGGGCTGGCTATTTGAGCCCCAAAGTGTCAGAGCAGGACATCAGCCATTAACACCAGTCACAGATCCCCGGCTCAGCATCCTACCCGCACCACCCCAGTGTTACATCGATAGAGGATCATCACCTGGTTTCAGTTGTTCTGCATTGGCTTACAATACTAAGTTCAAAATTAGAATAACTCAAGGTTTGTATTATTAAAAATAAAAACTTTAAGAAACAAACTGAACAATTTGAATAAGTGTATCAATCAAAAATGCATGTTTATACAATGACAAGTGACACATTTTGTTGTTTTGGTATCAAAGTTAAATTCTCATGGTAAACTTAACTGCAGCAGTAAATACAACTTGTCTCTTGTGAGTCTCTGGTAACTTTTTTTCTGCCTAACCATACTAAGATTGAGAAAAATGCCTAGAGCAACATCACAAACTATACAAATATCAAATCCAATACAAGTTTCCCTTCACAAGAAGAAGCAGCACATGTCCCATTTAGCTTCGCTTGCTCGATGCAGCATGCAAAGACTTCTCAAATGGGCTAACAACGCTCAGAGAAAGCATGTGTGAAGTCTCAGGAGTAAAAACCGACGTGGAACGAAGGTTTCACACTGACTTTTGAAAAGCCCATAGTCTCCAGTGTCTTCTCCTTCTGTCAAACTCCAAAGTGACAACTCTGCCAGAGTTCACAAAGAGCTGTAGAAAGTGGGAGAACTTTTTGGGCTTCAGCTAGCGGGATGGAGGAGGAGAAGAGGCAGGGAGATGACTGAATATGCAAGTGAAAGAAAGGGGGAAGAAAGAAAGAAAGAAAGAATGAAGGAAGGGGAAGTGAAGGAGGGAGCAGTAGCTGACAATGATGAAGAAGAGATAATAGAGTGAAAAAGGAGAGATTGAGAATACAGATGGAATTAGAAAATTAAAAAAACAAAGTGGAAAAGAGCAACAAAAGACTCTCGGTCTCTCTCTCCACTAAACAGCAGTTCTGTCCCCAAATATGTTATAAATTTGTCATAAATATGGGACGGCATGCCATTACTTCTGTTCTGAAAAACAGGTGTCATACCAGAATTAGTCACGAATTAAGCAGGATTTAGCTATGTGGATAACATTAAGTGTGATTCTCTTCAGTTCTGACAAGGATGAAGCACAAATTATGAAGTAGTGTCAAAAAAAAGGTGCAAAATTGACACTTGTTTAATATGAGTCACAATCTATTGGATGTGCACATCATCGTGCAGGGAAACTGTCAAAGGCACCTTTCCCCCAATCCTCCAAGACAAAATGAAAGCATGCAAAGCTAATTGCAACATGTCAGGAAAAAATCTGCAGGATTTTGAGCTGAAGAATTGGATTTTCTCACTACCAAAATGAATGTGAATAGTATGGCAAAACAGAGGAGAAATTCAAATGGCATATTTTTCTGGGGTTGTTTTTAGCCCAGGAACTCACATGTACAGCCAAATGTCCTCCCACAAAACACCCTTACACATGCTAGCAGAAGGTCTTTATTCTCTTGGGTTTGTGAAAGCTCAGGGACCAGCTGAGAACTGACCCTTTTAGACCAGGGCAAAGAGAAAGAGAGGGAGAGAGTCTGAGGGAAGAGGAAGCTAAAGGTGAGATGTTTGCACTGGATTAAGATGGTAGCAGTGGGAGGACTGGAACTAAATGCAATAGCATGCGTGTATTTGTGTTTCCTGTTGTCCAAACCAGGAATGAGAAGCTTACTGTAAGAAATGTTTTCTGCTACAGATTACTGATTGCCTATTAAACATAATCTGCTACCCAATCAAAAGGATTTTAGTATTAAAGTAAAATCAAGTTTTGGAATTCATATATTTACATACTAATGAAATTCACTACAAATTAAAAGAAGCAGGAAGGCTTTGAACAAAAACACGGCAAACAGAAAAACAAATGATGGAAACAATATATTACGGTGTGTGCTATCCTTTTGATATTTCAGTATTTCGTTTAGAAAATGTTTTAAATAAAATGTCATTTTTAAATTAAAATGGATTTAGTTTTTAGTTGGTTTAGTAAAGTATCACTAATGATCAATACCTAAAACTTTTTAGAAAGGTGAGCTATTTGTGTGCATCACTAAAGGAGATGAAACCATCTTTTTCTTGGAATATTTACTGTAAAGCATACACATTACAGAATAGGTGAAGTTTCAAACGTCTGTATTTAATCCAGTGCCTACCACAAGTCATATGAAATCCATTTTAATGTACAGCACCTTTAGCCTTGTGTTAACACAAAAAAAAAATCTCACAAAGCCAAAAGTAGAAATGAGCATTAACATAGCTCTTAGCATTTTCACAGATTTTCAGGCACATCACATGAAATCTAACCGAGCAACACTGCATGAGTTTTAAATGCAACTCCCATTTGGCCTTGGAGCAGTGCTTTTACAGTTAAGCCATGTTCACATTATGAATGTGAACTTACCTGCACACTGATACAACCCACCTGTGCATGTGCAAATCAACAGCATGCATCAATTAAAGCTGACCATCACATGACTCCTTCTGTGAATCCTGAAAACTACTGACTCTACGTTCAAGTAATCTGTGCTGTGGATGAAATCTCAAATCCCTCTTTACCGTTGTTAGACATATAATGCACTGTTTGGATGCTAAAGCTTAAATTTTCATGACTCAGCAACAAGTCTTTTTACAACCCTTTGGAATCACCATACTTGGAGGACATGCAGCCATCTTTTTAAATTCATAGCACAGATCACATATATAACACAAAACAATTGAAAAGAGAGGCACATTCTACCTCCTTTAGACAAACCCCAAACAAAAGCACGTGCTTCCTCTGAGTCGCATGAAGCCAGACATCTTTTCAAACTGTTACTAACGTAACATCATTGGATAACATAACATGCTTGGAGAATACTGGCAGCCAATTCTGCTACATCTGCTAACAGACGCCCGTGCTGGCTGGCATTGTGCTGGGAGCGATTTGGAGAGAGGGGCATCCCACCCACCCAGAGAGTGTGAAACCAACTGTGATCTTCTCTGACTAATGGTGATGGATGACTGAAGCACCACCACTGATCAAACTCATGATCTTCTGATGCTAGGACAAATATTTAAACAGTAAATTAAATATTAAATATATTCCAAAATGTCAGCATTACCTCCTTGAAAAGTGCAGGTTCATGATTCATCAGTGAATATCACTTTTGTTTAATCATCCACGCTTTCACAGCTTCTCTTAAGCCCCCTTTAGCCTTGCTTTCTTCTTCTTACAAACTCCTGTTTCTTTCCATTTATTCTGTTTTGCACCTACTTGTGTATTTCCCTTTTATAACCTTTTTAATGTTTTATCAAATTTTGATCAAAAACAGCAACAACCAGCACCTGCTGCCACACTTCAAGTTGGATTTCCATTTTGAGAAAGTTTTTTTAATACATTCTATGCAATGGTCAGTTCCATTGTTGGGGTCATGTTTTCTTTCCAGTAGCTCCAACAGCTCAACATTGTCTACAAGCACTCTTGTTATTCTTGACTTTTGTTATTCTTGATCTGTAAAAAAATAATATATAATTTTTTTACAGATCAAGAATAACAAAAGCTGTAAAAGTGATTCAAGAAAGTTTTACAGTCGAGTGATTCACAACCATGGATTCTTTCACAGCACACACTACACAAAAAGCAAGTCTTCCGTTTAATATTATTACATCATTGGTTTATACGGGATATATTATTCACTGCAAAATGCCTTTAAGAGCAAGTGTTAGAGTAATTGTTTGAAAATACCAACAAGTATTTAAAGCCTGTAAAGCCCTGTTTGATGCAGCCATAGTTACTCATTCGAATTTAGGATTCACTATTTTCATGCACACCGCCAACTAATCATTACAATGTTTAAGTTTAAACTGAATAATTTTTAAATTAGTAAAACATGACATTCTTATCTGGAACAGTCTTTCAATGATGCGTTCTTCCACACAAACGCAAGGCATTAGGTAACATCTATAAGACAGTTGCATCACGTCTTGCTCTCTTCCTCTTTATTTACTCTGCTATTTCTCTCAGAGAAGAAATGCACCCTGCGGACAGAGAGAGAGGATTCTGTACCGTCAACAAACTCCACCGCCCCTTTGTAGTCTCTTCTCCTACAGTAAGGACCCCCGTGATTTTCTTTACCTGCTGCTGCTTTGAGCTTTTCTCTCTGACTCATCCCAATCTTCTGATAAGGCAGGCCAGGTGACAGACACTGCTCCTGAGTAAATATTCATCTTAAACCCACCCCATTATCCTTCTCTGGCCTTCTGCAGACCGCTAGGCTGTTGTCTAGAGTGACCCAAGCATCCAATTCAAGAAATCATTCGGTTGCTCCCGTTTAGGGGTCGCCACATTGGATCATCCGTTTCCGTTTCTTATGGTCCTCTGCATCTTCCTCATTCAAACCGACCACCTCCATGTCCTCTCTCACCATGTCCATAAACCTCTTCTTTGGTCTTCCTCTTCTCCTCTCTCCTGGCAGCTCCATCTTCAACATCCTCCTCCCAATATAATCCTCGTCTCTCCTCTGGACGTGTCCAAACTAATGCAACCTTGCTTCTCTACCTTTGTCTCCAAAACATCCAACCTGATCTGTCCCTCTAATATACTCATTTCTAATTCTGTCAATCTCAACAAAAATCTTAGCATCTTTAACTCTGACACCTCCAGCTCTGCCTCCTGTCTTTTCATTAGTGCCTTCCCTAGTGGCTGGGTTTCCAAATCAAGAAAAACATCACAAAATGCATTTAGTATACTCAGTATTTTTATTTGCTCACTAAAACAAGAAAAAAAAAAATGTTGTTACTTGAACTTGATGAACACTTTGGTTTGACAGTATGGTCTTGGAAAGGAAAGCAATTTCGATCCTTTATGTTGTTTTTGTCAGTGTTTTTCACACTTTCCGTCTTTTTTTTTTTTTTTTTTAGATGTGAATCAGATTCAAAACTGTCAATATGTAAACTGAATTTAATTGTAGTTCTTTTTGAACTATGAAAGAATTTAGGTTATGAGAGCTTAAATAAAATAACATCTCTAGACCAGACTTAAAAAAAAGAAAAAGATAAAGACAATGTAAAGCAAATAAAAATAAAACAATCTCATAAATTCTCTTAATTCAGCTCTCACAAAGAGGAGTGTACAACTGAATAAAAAAGCAAAATGCTCTCCAACGCATACAACTAATATTACAAAGTAGCACTAAGTGTTTTATTTTTTGTGAATGAATCTTAACTCACAGGTAGGATCACATCTGATGGATTGAGAGAAGAGAGCAACGCCATCTAAACACTGTTCTGTAAAAAATACTTGGGAAAGTAGAGTCTTAAGATCTATTTATGGAATCTTTAAAGAGCAAGATGTGTGTAGTGCTGCACAGCATTGAAGTAGTTATAGGGTGTAATACCTTTAATCCTAACACTGAGGAATCATTAAGTATTTATATTTATTAACATAGCCCTGTTAGTGTTTGGCTTTATGTTACAAACTACAGCTTTAAACAAGGAGAAACAGAAACTGCAGGAAGCTTTCACAGCGCGTCCAACAACAAAGGCAGCATGGAGTTTCTTTTAAACAATGACAGATAGCACAGTAACACACAGAATAATCCAGATCCACAGTCTTTGCTCAATGTGGACATGCACATATTTGAGAACACAGGTCTGAGAACATATTGCCAACAATTTATGAGAAAGGGTTAAATATTTAAATGTAGCTGCTATCTTTCATTTACAATCAAATTTCCAGCAACAAATGGAAAAAATATATAAAATATATTTTATATCCAAAACATTGCTATTCAGAATGCAGGTTCGCATTCTGTGAGAAAGCTGACCACTGGCCACTATTCTCATTTATTTCCCTCATGACTGCAGTGTGATTTCTGCCACAAAGTGAAAGTCATTGATTGACTTTATATCACACTGATAAGAACTTCTGATTGACTCCAAATCTCATAGGGGTGAGAGGAATAATAA
Organism: Hepsetus odoe; assembly: GCA_017165825.1. Lineage (NCBI taxonomy): Eukaryota > Metazoa > Chordata > Actinopteri > Characiformes > Hepsetidae > Hepsetus > Hepsetus odoe. The sequence continues at coordinate 26,511,121 of CM029366.1, read as the reverse complement.
TGAGAGAGGAGGAAGAGGAGGAGGGAGAGAGAGAGAGAGTGAGAGAGAGTGTATAGAAAAGAGAGACAGAGACTTTAAATGTGAAACAAATTGACTAAAAAGCAATGAAGCAATGAAAATGTGCATCATGTATTCGCTCTACTCCCTTCATACCACCACGCATTCTTTCCATTCATCTGTGCCTTTGTGGTTCTTGTGCTTCAGTACTCAAAGTGTCATCCTGCTAAAGAGAGGTAAAAAAATGTATTCATCCTTTCCCTTAATGCACCGCTGTAGCATTTGACAAAACATTGTTGAGAAATAGTGACGATTGAACTAGTACACCCTATGACACAACATCCTTACTGACACTGTTTCGTCCTCATGACTGCCAGAAAACAGTTTAAGTCACTACAAACATGGAACACTCACCATGCAAAATAAAAACAAAAGAGGAGCTTTTATACATTATTGTACTGTGATTATAACAAGGCAGAAACTAGAAGTGGATAATATGAATGCAAATCTTTCAATTTTCTAATCTTCCACAATTATGATATGATGCCATGAAAAACAAAAGATATGGGAGAAAATAAAGATGAAAATAAAGAAGTTTCATTTCTCTAATAATCCTGTCATATCCTCTATAAAACAGTTTACTGGGGCAGCGGCGGCCTAGTGGTTAGGGGTTTGGTCCCAGGATCAGAAGGTCAAAGGTTCAAATCCCAGACCAGTAGGCTGGCCTGAGGTACCGTTGAGCAAGGTACCATCCCAGTCACTGCTCCCTGGGCGCTTTCAATAGCTGCCCCCTGCTGCACGTGTGAATGTGTGTGTATATGGGTAAAAATCAGAGGTGTAATTTCGTTGTGTCTCACTGTGTGTTTCACTATAACAACACTAGTCGCTTTCACTTACTGTTATTCACTTTTCCCCCAGAGAGAGTAAAATCGTAAGAGATGAGAGAAGAAGCGGGAAATACAAATGTAAAAGACTTTGAGGTGTTAAGTTTATGGTGTTCAGTACTTTATGAAATTTATCTGAATCCCAGCCCTCTTGTCTCTTCCATCTCTGTAAAAGTGAAGTTATGTTTCTCAGCACTGCCATGGTCACAGTTACTAAATTATGGATCAGAAAAGAAAGATGAAAAAGTGAAAACAGAAAACAAACCAAATTCAAGAACGGGAACAAACATGGGCTATCATGCAAAGATTGCTGGCCCTCTACATCACCAAGGATGTGGTTACAAATGCATATGGATATACAGAAACACCCTTCCTCTCACACACGCGCTTGCATAATGCTCACAAAGTGTGGTAGAGAGATGGGGGTAGCTAACCCAGAATAGGTATCTGGCAGAATTCAAAGCTGAAAAGAGGGGAAGAGAATAACAAAGGACAGGAATGACAGGCATTTGATCCATATGCTGAAACTACATGGATAGTAATGAGCTGCCTAGTCTGTTCCAGAAAGAGAGAGAGAGAGAGAGAGAGAGAGAGAGAGAGAGAGAGAGAGAGAGAGCGTGAGAGAGAGGAACCCTGTTGCGATGGTAATGTTATCTCCAGCAGTCTAATTTGGAAAAGGTACTGTTGGAGGTAGAGGTAGATGCTGCAGTTGGCCTAATTGAATGTCTTACAAAGTAATAAATCGTCCTTTAAAGAAAAGTCCTATAAATTGAGCCAAAAGCGGTTTCCATTAACTAAAGCCTCACTAAATGAGTGTGCATGATCTTTTAACAAAGATGGCTGGGTAATATTTGAGAAAATAATGACACTGTAATGTATAATCATCAGAAACTCATGATCAATGTCATTTTGATCTCAATTTGGCAATTTGTGACTAAAAATACTGCAGTTGGTGAAATCCTGCTGATTCATATCGGTTTTATCCCCTTCAGTGAAGCACTCGTAAGATGCTTGCGTGCCAATATCTGCTTCTTTGAAAGTACCTTCAGCTTGCCCAATTCATAAAGTCATTAGTTAATGACTCTGTTAATAGTCAGGTTTTAAAGGTTCTTCATCTGTATACAGTTGTGAAAAACCTCCTTAATTTATTGTTTTAACAGTGCTCAAACACATAAAACAAAAAGTCACAAGTCACAAATTGTTAATAGGATACTGAGATTTGGGAACATAAATTAGTTCCTGATCTGCAGAGCACATGAGACGTTTTTAGATCCTTCCAAGTCTTGAAGGTTTTTTTTTCCCCTCATTATTCTAAACAATAATCTATAATGGGTAACAATAGCAAGTGTCCATAATAGGTTTTGGAATGTGTTGTTAATTGATTTAAAAAATGCCTAAATATCCCATTTACATAAGTATTCATTGTTATTACCCCTTGCAATTGAGCTCTGGTGCTTCTGTCTATCAGTTATACATGAGATGCTTCTGCTACTCGACTAGAATCCACCTGTGCCTAATTAGAGCATCGGGCATTATGAGGAAAGGCGCACACCTGTCTGTATAATGTCTCCAAATTATGCTTATGTCAGAGTGAAAACCAAGCCATGAGATTGAAAGAATTGTCCTTAGACCTGCTAGTTCTGGGAAGGGATACAAGAAACTTTCTGCAGCATTTAAAGTGCTCAAAAGAATGGTAGCCTCCAACATTCTTAAACGGAGGAGTTTTCAAGCCAACAACAGTCTGTCTACATCTGCCTGCCCACACAGGGTAGTCAGGGATGAAGGGCTTTGGTCAAAGAGATACTCAACAGTCACTATAAATGAGATCCTGAGTTCCTTGTGGAGATGGGAGAATCTAACAGGAGGACAACAGTCAGAGCAGCAGTCTACCAATTAAGCATTTATGGGTGAGTGGCCATTAGTTGCTAAAAAGTACATTATAGCCTGCTGGGAATTTTCCACAAAGTACCTGAATTTCTCTCAGATCATGAAATGAAGATTGAACGATTTAGACGCGGTTCCCATCAGCGTCTTTGGAGAGAAACAGGCAATAAGAATCACCTCATTAATACCATCCCTACAGTTATACATCCCATCTAGCTATGTTGCCTAGCGTCATAATCCTCATGTGTTCTTTTCTGTACTCATCTGTAACAAGCTGTTCTTTATTATCAAGAGGAAAAATAAAACATTCTAAGAAGTTATACACAATATCCTTGCCTTACATTATATGAGTGCCACACGGGTATATACAAATTACAAACTAATTGCACTATTTCTCAGCTTTTTTTCATTAAGTTTGACATTTCTCATTTCAAACTCAAAAAGTAACTGACAATCATAATGCTTACAGAGAAGAAAACATAACTCTGCCTGGTTTGGAAATGCTGTTTCCTTCCTTGGTTTCTGCAGTTCTGCTCATTTTTTCGAAAGTCTGAACTTGGTTTTGGTTTTCAAAGAATGAATTAATACATTAAATTCAAATTTCTTCTCCATCCTTTAGCTGCTCCCGCTTAGGGGTCACCACAGCAGATCATCCGTTTCCATTTCTTATGGTTCTCTGCATCTTCCCCATTCAAACCAATCCATGTCCTTCCCCGTTTCCTCTTGCCAGGCAGCTCAGTTATTGCAACAAATATTCAGAAATTAGTGGAAAACTGAGTCAGAGTAAAGAGTTTGCTCCAGAATGCAGATAGCTTATTTTTCACACTAATTAAGTAAAGCTCTGTGATTTTACATTTTTCTTTGCAGAGAATTTCGTTAAAAATGTGAGTTACACAAAATCAAGATGTACAGCTCTAATGCAGTAATGCTACTGTTGCAACAAAACCTTGAATCTCTCCAAAAAGTAACTTTGCAGGTCAAGAAAATCCTATTTAATTTGAAATAAATCAGCTTAAAAATGTTTTATAATTAATACATTTTGTGTCCAGTGTAGTTCAGTTTAAAGCCGCAGGCATTTTCAAGTTGTGTAAAAAAAAAAATCCTTTTGTAACAGTCCCTTTGAAACACTGACAATATCCAATGACATTTTTTGCCAATTCCTTAAGATGACAGAATGACATCTGACAGATCCAAAGTATTTGCTTTCTTACAGAATGAAAAACACAAATAATCAGCACCAGCAGCATAAAAGTAAAGGCTACAGCTATTTATAGAGCATTATTACCACGACACAATCATAACATTGATTTAGACATTGAAACCAAAGTGGAATCTTGCCGTAGCAAACTACCTTAACGATCTCCAAAGGCTCTGACTGTATGCCAACAATAAATGATCATTCTTCAACCACTTACATACAGTTTCAAATCCAATAGAGCTGAGACTGATCTGGTCTATCAGTGGCCACCGACAGACAACAGAGGAACACTTCAGCCACAGCAACACTACCTCCAACATAGTATTTACCCCTGTTACCACACAATCTACAATTGTTGGCAATGCTGACTGTCAGAAAAAGGGGTTAAACCAAAACTTTGGTGAATGATTATTTTTAGTGCAGGATTTGTTTTCGCCTAAAGAGAAAAGGATTGATTTTCTTAATTTTTCAGGGTCAAATGAAAACTTTTTACCTGTCTTTACACTGGGTGCCAATAATTGCAGCGGTCACATGGGCATATTTAACTCTATATATATATATATAATATATATATATATATATATATATATATATATATATATATATATATATATATATATATATATATATATATATATAACAAAGAATTTATATGCAGACCCTTAACTGCCTTGAAATACTAACAGTTACCACAATCACTAATTATAAGACTCTATCAGTAACTAGGGTGAAAGCTTGAGAGAATTCGAAACAAAGACAGACATGACATTTCAGTGACATACAACATCACTATACTTGTGAAAGTAAATTATACAAGCTGGAATGAGTGGCTGACATGCAATGGGACATTTTTTACTAGGCAGCTAAATCCATTACAATAAATGGATTCTGCATATTTCATTAAAATAGAAAATAATTAGGCACGGTTAATTCTATTTAGTGAAGGCTATTGTGTGATATGCAGTAAAGAGAAAGAAGACCTTTATGTGCTGCAACACAGGACCTTTTAATCTGTTCCAAAGCATTGGGTCAATTTATAACTAACTTTTAAAAAATAACTATAGTGACATAGTACAGTGGGATATTTTCTGCTGACACAGGTTCTGTATAATTAATCCAAGTATTTCATGGTAAAAACATATGTTTGATTTTCCAAAAGTATACACACTAAGCAGATGTCATGATAAAATAAATAACTACATGCCATGCCAATTCCTGTAGCATAATTACAGTCCCACAATCTAGAAAATATTGCCATTATAAGAAAACAGTTTTTTTTTTTAATCTTAGTATTAAATTTTTTTCTCTTAGTATTTAATGATCAAGCATCAAAGAACCCAAGCTGAACACAGTTCATGACTGTCCCTCTCTTTTCTTTCAGTGACCTCCCACTCCCATGGCAAAAGGCCTTCCATTTGTCCAGCTTGGCAAATGGCAGTTCACTGCCCTGACGAACCAAATTTCACTGCTGACTGAGCAAAGAGCTCCCCCTTGGCTGTGTGAAGGGGAAGGGGGGTTAGCGGTGCCCAATCACCCTCAGTTATGAGTTTTAAAACAACTTCCATGTTTGATACCAAGATGAATTTGCTCATCAGAGGTCATTTAGAACCATCATCATGATTCAGCTAGTTTATCCAATGACTATAAGGATGAACAGTCCTATATAAGTAAAAACAACTCTGCAAATACAGTCGAAATCTTTGCAATAAATAACTAGTATAAAGGATCAGACAACATGTACTATAGCAAGACCCTTAGGGAAAATGTCCTATTAATAGCCTTGAATTTAGAAGATCATTGGATGTGCAGGTGATAAGTATAAGCTTTAATGTACATTAAGTTAAATAGCAATGTTACATGCTGATAAGAAGGTAGGTATGTGTTTTTGATCAAAAGTTGATTCTTTACTGCTCAGGTTGCAACTTAAATGGCTCAGGTTGCAAAATGCATGAATAAATGATAAGTAGAAGGCCTGGGATAGGTGAATGATTTGTATCAGTATAAAATGCAGTCTGAAAAATAATCATTTGTGGTGGTTAAAGCACTATGCAGTGTAATATGCAGTGATGCTTTTTTTCCCCACCTACAAGGGAACTCCGTTCCAGCTGCCCATTTTCACATGATTGGTTCATCCAAAATTCAGATTTATCATGCTTCACTTGCATTTTGTTCAGATGGCAGCCTGCCCAAACAAAAGTTGCCTTTAGGTGCAGAGGGCTGATTTCAATTTGCAGGGGAAAAGTTTGTAGTTTTGACATGTTACGTAAGTGACCTCTTCAGAAGGTGCGCACTCTGTAGCTGTCTCAGAGAGGCATTTGTGGAGAAAGGTTTACTGAGTAAATGTCTCACATCATGCTATGAATGTTAACTCTGCAGGCTTTAACTGGTGAATCCTTTTCCAACTGCCATGTCAAGGTATTGACTTGTCTCCATCGCCGACCTCGCTTGAACAGGCTTTTAGTCATGATATAAAACACTGATAACATTGCACTACTACATACAATGTGTATTTCATGTTGCAGTGTAGAGGGCTGTAACTTTCTGTATCACCATCTCAGAACAGAAAATCCAGTGCAACATACCACCATGCTGCAATAATACACTGATTAACAATTACAGTAAAACCACCTTGCAAATAATATGTAAATTTGTATTCACAGCCTGTGTGTTCAAACGGAACGAGCTGTCTAACTTTCTGTTTCCCAAGATGGTCTGTCCACCACCATAGGCAACTCATGTGTTTTCTAAAGGGAAAGGTAGTCCACCGACTCAGCTTGATCAACTACTGTGAAGGTTTCTGTACTCCAGACCAGACAGTCCACCATCGGTGTCTAATGTTCTCTAGATCAGATCACCCATTATCAGACCCTTCTTTCCACCCATACTCCAGACCAGCTAAACCATCATAGATGACTCACTAAGCAAGGCTAACCAAAGCTATACTTTTTCACACACAAAAAAAACTACTACTACTACTACTACTACTAGCTTAAAGCCTTTTAATGAACTCCTGATTAAAAGACTCAATGGTCCTCACTTTTATTAACTACAGATTGTACTGGCTACCCGTGCTTAAATTGGTTTCTCCATTTACCCTATAATATTAAACATATTTTTGGACATCACTACATTCTTGCTTGATTATTCAGAGCTAGCCAAAGGAGGGAGGGTCCAGTTTTATGGAGTTTTACTTGCCTCTGTCACCTCTGGCTTGCTCAGACATCACCTCAGTAAACCTGCTTTGTGACTTAGACAGTTGCAAAAAGTGCTATGTAAATAAAACTGACTTGGCTCTGTGGCTATAGTGTGTTTATCAACTTTGTCATAGCCAACATGCAACATTTTCAGCAATTTTTTGTGCTGGTGGAGATCTCTTGTGAGATCAATCCCCACAAACATCATCAAACACCAAGATACTTACCACTGCTAACCAGAAAGCCAGTAAGACCTACTGGATCAATGATGCCCTGACCCAGTCATTTGCTCATAACAATTTGGTCGGTTTTAAAGTTGTTTAATCCTCATATTTGCCTATTTTGCTGCTTTCAATACATCAATTTCAAATGGTGACTTTACTTGATGGGCGCCATTGTAGTGTGAATTGTTTCACCTGTAAGTTTTTTTTTTTTTGGTTGATGCGTTTCTAATTGTTCATAATGGCAATAGACAAGCTTGGGTCTTTTTTAGTTACTAATTTATGTAGGAATCTGAGAACCCATCTGCTTAAAGCTTATTACCTCAAATTACCTTGAAATGTTTGTTCATTTGGGTTTGTGTTTAGTATTCTCTACGAGAACAAGTAAACAGGAAAGGATTATTCTTTTTCATTAAACCCAAGGGAGATGAGAATTAAGATAACCCAAAACGTTTGCAGTGGTAGGAGATTTAACTGGTGAGGTAGGGCAAAAAGAGCACAGTTTATCTTAATGGCTTCAAGGTTGAATTGAATTCTTTATTTGCAAAGCCTCATTGGCCATGCCTGTCCTTCATGCTCGACGATCACACAGCCCTCCACCAATCACCATCTGTCAGTCTGTGGCAAACAACTGCTGACATATGCCTCATTCACTGACGTCTGAGAACATCTTAAACATAATCAATCAACAGAAAGACTGAAACAACCTGAAACATTTTTTCCATATTTTTCAGATGCTACACGTCAGGCATGCTATTATTGATGCTATTATTTGGCTGATGTCCCTTCAGGTAAAATGTTATTCCAGGAACCAAAATAATCTTCTTTTAGTGTATCTTTTTCGAAGAAAGTTAAAGGATATTTAAGGACAAATCCAAAGTTTAACCAATGAAATACAAATTTCCTTCAAGCCTCCCTTGACTATTTTTCTCTCCGCAGACTAAAGAGCCTGAAGTCCCTCTAGTGGCTTGAATCAATTAAAGCTTAATTATACCACCAGAAGCTTCTATTTACTTTCACAAACAGCCCGCAGAGGGGTGAAGAGGAATCATTATGACTTTTTTTTTTCTTTTTGAGGACAATGGTTTATTTAATCAAGGGTAAGAGAACTTTGACAAAATTCATACTTCTCATCAGCGTAATCCTCTTTCCTGAATTGAGCCCAAACAGGATTAGAGTCAGAAGGGATGGGAGAGAAGAGTAACTTGCAGAGCCAGGGTGGAGAGATGTGTACTCATCTACAAAATGTAGCTTTGCTGATCAGTCACCTAAAAGGGGAAGAACTCTATGGACACTGGCCAGGTTTGGCCAAAGTGAGCAGGTATTATTTCCATGATGTATCTATACAGCTAGTGTGAGTATGTGTGTGTGTGTCCCATGACCACTATCATGTCTTGGTCACACTTTAGCAAAAATGATCTAAAACACAAATAATTGCTACACATTAGGGTCCTCACCAATAATGAAAGAGGGGTAAAGGGCCAAAAAAATTATCTGGAGAGACATATAAACACAAACTACAATCTGTGTCTGCAAACAAAGTGCATTTAAATAACAAGTGGAGTTGATAAATAGGACAAAACATTTAGGGGCACCTAATGACACAGCTCATCAGTGTCAGTCAATGGTTAATCGTCAATTAATACAGCAATCATGTGACTGTGTACTGTGTGCAAGAAGTATCCTGACCATGCATAGAAATTAGCTGGCATCTCAGAGCTCCCTAGTGCCCACTGAATCATCGTGTTGCATGTCCTATTATCAAAATCATTCCAGTGGGGATTTCCACAATACACAATACATATGCTTTGATGTTAATGTTAATGGCTTATCATACCCGTACAGTATGCAGTAATATCATATATTTCACACAGTACTATACTGCAGTACTATTCCATTCACAGCCAGTGCATCATGGGTTCTTGCTGTGTACAATGAACTAACAACATGACAAACAACCTATGTGAGCCGCGATAGACTCCAGCAACATAACTGATGGAAACGTGGACACATATGTATTAATTTTATTAACAACATTAAAGCAGGCAGACCTGCTCACAGACAAATAACTAGAAGGCTGTTTGAGGTGTCCAGTTGTTGTTGCCACTGCATTCTCAAACTGTATCCATGTCAGATGTAACAGAGTCACCAATATTCCTAGGATCTGTCACATCAACGGTTTGAAATATATTGCAACATTATTTTAACATACTGCGAGGCATAAAATAACTATATGTGGAAATAGAATCACAATATGATATTTTATCCCACAGTCCTGCTGTATATGGACTGATATTTGACACAGGGCTCAATTTGCCCCAGCAGCTGCGGAAGCAATACAGAGGGAAACTTAAGAATAACCAAGTAATAAATCCTGGGACAAAGATGCTCTTGCAGTGTTAGGGTCACTCACCGATGTGCTTTACGTTTGTTAGGCAGACATATTTGCCCTCAGAGGACAGCTTGTCCTGATCTACATTTGCCAGCACTGGCTAAGCAAGCTGGTAAAGCACTAAAGAGCAAAAAGCTATGAATAAAACAGCTGTGTTTGAAACAGCTGGCTCACCAAAAGAAAAAGGTCCTTACTCAAAAGTCTGAGTAATTCATTTTATCTTGATTATTAGACACATGTGGAGCAGGGGAAGAACATTAGTGGAGTAATGTGAAGTGTGCAGTGGTGTGGAAGGCCTCAGGGCTGAGAAAGACTGTTTCTGTCACGCTGAGTGAGTTCAAACTTAGGGACAACATAAAACTGTAGAGATGAAGCATTATAGAGCTGGACCAAATTGAGAGTGAAAGTCTGCAAAAGACGTGGGCATAAACCTAACCATATTTTAGGGGAGAAACATATGATAATATAATACAAAAGAATGTGTAACAATAAACTTAAGTGCTGGTGATGGATCCTTATTTCCTTAAGTAGGACTGCAGCACAGAGCTAGAAAGTTTAGCTTTGAATATTGACACAATAATCAGCTTTAGTTCCATCTGTTTTTCATCTAATTTTTCTTCTCACAACATACAGTTTATGCATGCAATGCAGCAAAGAGATGATCAGAATTGCAATCAATTGCACATAAAACATACAAATTAAGTAACTGGGGACAAAAGGTGCTTGGACAGAAAGATACCCAAGAACCCAGTTGTCACAATGAATGAAATGCTGAGTTCTTTTTTGACAATGGACTAATCTTGGGAATAACTTTTATTTTAGATTTACAAAAGAAAAAAAAACAAAAACCAGTGAACCACTTTAGGCAAATAAGGCCCTTTTTAGGCCCAAGGATCAGAAGGCCATGGGTTTGAATCTCAGACCTGTAGGTTGCCCTGGGGTACCCTTTAGCAAGGTACCGCCCCATCGCTGCTCCCTGGGTGCTTTTAATAGCAGCCCCCCGCTGCAGATGGGTGTGTGGGTAAAATGCAGAAGCTGTATTTCGTTGTGTCTCACTGTGTGCTGTGTTTCACAATGACAAGAATAGTCACTTTCACTTTTTGTAGAGCGGCCAATGGACAAAGGCACCTGTAACCCACTGATGCACTGAGCATCAAGTTGTAGGGATGATTTTTTGGCGGCTGGGAGTGAGACACGAGGTAGGATAGAATGAAAATAGATGTAGAAAAACAGCAACCTGGCTTTAAAACATTTCCCCCCCCCCCCCCCCCATAATAATGTCAAGTTTTTTGCATCACCCAGGAAGACTTTGAGGCTGTCACAGATGCTGCCATTGCTGCCAAAGATGCTTTAATCAGTTGCTAAGTGAAGGGTCTCACTTAATGAGATATTTCTGTTTTTATTTTTTCATTGTGGAGTAGTGTGTGTAGTCTGATGAAAAAAATAATCAATTATAAGACAAAATACAACAAAAGGACTATTTGAATGTTTTATATGCTTCACAAGCTAATCAGCCATTAATGTTTCCGTTTGTGTCTTCACACTCTCTCCTTTTATCGGTCTCCTCGCGGTGACGCTGACAGTGTGAAAGCCCTTCCCTGCTCCCTTGTTGTTTCCCCACCCCACCTCCTCTGTGCTGCTCTGCTCTGATCCCTCTCTCTACACTCTCAGGGAAAAGGCATGAGGAATCGCTGGAGGCTATGAAAGGCAAAATCGGGGCAGCTTTTCTCTTTGGCTTCAGGCAGGCTTTAGCATTGAGGCTATGGATAGGGAGTGTTGTGCAGCTGCCTCCCAGTGGTGGGCTGCAAGTTCAAACCACATCCCAAAGCACACACTGCTTGCTTTTGGGCAGAACACCAAAGCATTGCCCACTGGAGCGACAGCTTTCCTTTCAGGTCCTTTTTGAGCAGGATTTTTATACTGTTAACCCTATCTAGCCTATTGTGTTGCTAGCACCTTTCCCTCCATCCCTTTAAGCTCACTAAAATCTGCTTCCAGAGTATTTGGGATGAATGCATGTCCATGAAGTTTAGGAAAACGGCATGAATACTGTTTTGTTGATTTTAATATAGTGCTAATTACTCAATTTGAGACTTAATTAGACCCTTGCAATTAGGCTTGCACACAGGCTGCTAATCTAACAAAAACACTGAAAAACACAATTCTTTCTTTTATCGCATATGCATTGATGGAAGATGCAGAAAAATCAGCAACGATATACTAATTATATTATATTTCGTTTTAGCAACAAACATATGCATTATCTTTTAGAAGTGGGGAAACTTTGTTACGATTTCTGATGTGGTTGTTGGGAAACTTCATGTAACAATATGAGATGTCATAGCAACATGACAGAGGCAAAAGTCTCTGCAATGACACACTTATACATCTGACACTCTGGGACTAGACTGTTTTGCATGTGGTATAAAAGAGTTTCATGTTGACACTGTCTTGTATGCAAATTACCCCCCCCCCAAAATAAAACAACAACATTGTATTATTAATCACATAAAAAGTAAAGTATATGTAAATGTATATGGTACTTATATACCATATACATGTATGGTCATTTCAGAACTGCCAAGAACTGAAAACCTCTATTTCACTTAAAGAAGCATGATTTAAGAATATGTTTTCTATGAAACACAGTTGGTCATTATATTTATTTTTTCAGACTCCTAAAAAGCTGAAACAAGCAAATTATTGTGTTTCATATTTCACGCTGCATGCTGCACTTAAACAGGAGTAATTATGCTATTTTTATAAGTAAATAAAACACTGGGCAGAGGCACGCTACGTATTGACATCTACAGTAAACTCACAAAAACAAATCACATTAATTAATTAATAAATACCGTCAATCTGTCTGGTCCTAATGTCATTCAGTACCGAATCTTTTCACCAGAGCATTCAGTTTTAGGTATCCATAAGCCATTGAGTATGCTTGCTTTATTTAGTTATTAGCTGTTTGTAGTACATTCCCTCAGTGTTTCTATGCACCTACATTTAGCATGTATATACTTTTTACATATTTTTATGGAATTTAAATGAAATAAAATAATTCAGAAATCAGCTCTGATGGATTGTGGCATGAGCAATATAAAAAATTTACAATTTTTCTGGCTTGTTCAGATTGCTTTGTTAATGTCTGAATTAAAAGCGCAAAAAGCACTGAGAAACGCTGACTAATTTCATGAGAAGCTTTAAAAGGATTAAAAGGATTAAATTTTTTTCTTTAGTATTAATGGATGGGCAAAAAAGACATGTATATGGTTCAAAGCAACTGTAGGATTCACTGTTATTGATCAAGCAAACATTTACTGAATGGTCTGTTTAAAAAGCTAAGTGGGGAAATCCTGCTACAAGGAGACTGTGTAATTGTGCAGTGGAGTACATTAAACCAGAACTGAGAAAATGAAATGTGCAGTCATGTTTTCAGATACCGCACCCACTCCTCTGTAGATTGGTGAAATCAATGAGTGGCGAGAGACTGGCCATCGAGGGAATAGGTACATATTGTGTGTTGAGAGAGTGTGTGTTTGGTGAGCCCAAAAGACAGATGGTGTCCTCCTGATGTCTACCGCCCCTGATACTGGAGGGCATCATTATGATGCCAGTCTGGCTCAGGGGCAACACATACACACACACACACTTAGCTAAGTGTATGTCAGGGTTCACAGCACTTGTCAGTTCATGTCTGAATGAAGCCCAAATGCCATGATAAGCAAACCAGCAGAAAAAGTGCAGTGTTTACACGACCTTATCACAGGCCTTATCACCAACATCTATCAATGGAACAAAATCTAAATTACACTGCTCCACTATAATCTGCCTTTTTCTACCAACAAGACCTCAATTATAGTAGGTGAACGTGTGTATGGTTGTTTAAGAGATGGGGGAACTTTAGAGGAAAGGGAGATCTGAAATAGTGTTTACTTGCTAAATGTTAATCACTGCGTATAAACAAGGCCGTGTGTGTGTGTGTGTGTGTGTGTGTGTGTGTGTGTGTGTGTGTGTTTCAGAGGCTGCAGAGATTGTGAGCTTTATCAGAAAAGCAGGTACATCATTTAAAACAGCTGAGTTGTAGATAATTGTAGTTTGTACTTTTGAACCCTCGACACTTGTGTGCATATGTGCCTGTTGTCCAAAGTGTTGATTTAAGAATTTTTATTATTATTAAAGATTGGATGTATGAATACCCAGGTATTTATGTCCCTTTGAGAAATCTTTGATGTATTGGCAGGATCTGGGACTATAATAAATGGCATTTAACTGTGGTATTATTTTGATGATAATAATGAGAATAATTTTTAGCCTTCCTAACTGTGATTCTTTAGACAGAGCTACATAATTTGCAGGACTAGGATAAAGATCCAGCAACCAGCAGTAGATCTTTGGGGCAATAGATCTGCAGGGCAGAGGTAGATTCTTTGTATGGCTAGGTTTAAGAACCAGGGCTGCAAGGCATAGTTCTACTGCCCTGCAGCAGTTAAATTAACCCTTTCTCTCTCACCACAATCAAGCTCATCAAAGTGTTCTGGGCTCCTGAATATTATAGCCAGGTGTGTTGGATGAGGTTGGGAATCTGCAGAATATTACACCTTTGTGTTTTCCCAGGTCTCTTACACCTGTTTCAATCCACCCTCTAATCATCAAGCACTGTTCAGCTAGCCCAGGTGTGTGAGAGCAAAAAAGTGTCAATATAGTGAGGAATCCATCAGGACTTGCACTGAACAGAACTTCTTGAATACTGGCAAAATGTTTTAGGCAGAGCCCAGGCCTCCCCGGCATAGCACAATGGATTTAGCCTGATTTAACACATTAACAAACCCTCCCTTCCTTGCTTTCCATACTATTTACATTATTAAGATGCAGAAGTTTCAGTACAGATCAACAGACGTCTAGAACTGGAACCATTCTAACTTAAACGAATACAAAATATAAAAAATAAATGTCATATATTTGGATAAAAGTGCTCATTTTCATTTTGGCCATAACTATAAGTAAACTGTAAGTCATTGTTGTTGCAAGGGTTTATTCTTAAAGTCAAACAATAAAACCATGTACATGGTACAAGCAGGCCCATGGAGGAGATCCAGTGTCTTGGTTCTCATTTTGCTTTATTAATATGTATTCCTTATATTGTGCTGTGTTAGACATGGCAGCGGTGGCCCAGTAGTTAGGGAGTTGGCCACAGGATCGGAAGATTGTGGGTTCAAACCCCTTACAAGTAGGGCCCTGAGGTACCCTTGAGCAAGGTATTGTCCCTGTAACTGCTCCCCGGGCAGCTCACCGTGCAGCAGAGGGTAGCTGCCCCCTACTGCACGGTGTTTGCATGGAGTAAATGCAGAGATACAATTTTGTTGTGGTTCACTGTGTGCTGTGACCTCACAATGACAAGAAGAGGTCACTTTCACTTTCACAATAAACCCAAACTACTCTGGACCACCACCTACATTCAATCCTCTAACTGTGACAAAATTGACAGTTTATAATCCATGAAATACCTTTAGGTGTCTTGTTTCTAAAGTGTAAACCTACACTGCACAAGACATTTTATTTAATAGCACAAATACCACAAGTAACTCCAAATACTACACCCTTATTTAGTAAAGGCAATCTTTAAAAAACTGTGAAATCTAAATTATTTTAATGCAGGAGTGATTCTTTGTCTTTAATTAAATGGTTCTTCTTTATGATGGAAAAACATTTGTAAATGGTCCTTTAAAGCAATTCTCCATCCAGTCCACCAGGCCTCCCAGCTGGTCTACATCTTTGATGCAGCGGTGGCCAAGTGGTTAGGGACTAAATCCCAGGATCAAAAGATTGTGGTTTTGAATCCCAGACCAGTAGGTTGCCCTGAGGTACGCTTGAGCAAGGTACCTACCCCATCACTGCTCCATGGGTTAAAAGCATAGAATGAATTTTATGTTTTACTGTGTGCTGTGCTGTTTCACGACAAATAAATAAATAAATTAATTAATTAATAAATAAATAAAATCACTTTCACTTTTTCAATTTCATGCACAACACAGAGGAGAAATGTGGACTGTCTGTTGAGAGCCCATGGCCCCTAGTATATTGGTCTGAGAACCACTTTGAGCAACCTTTCCAAAGATTATTCCACACAGAACTAAAAAAGTGCTGTTGCAAATGGAATTATGGAATAACCACAGCAGACCATGGAGGTTAAAACAGAAAAAGTTTCTCCAACTTCATTACACAAGCAGTTCAAGGTTGCAGTGAGTGATAAATGGGGGAATCCGTTTTCAGCTGACATTACTTGTTGTAAGAATTACCACTTGGTTTCATCATCATAGGGTTTTGAAGGTCACACACACAAATATACATGCGCACGCACACACACACACACACACACACACACAGGTTCATATGGCTGATATGCTGTGAAGCCACACAGTGAAGTACTAGAGACACCTTGTTCTTCTCTCAAATGTTCAATGGCTCTCTGTGCTCTGCTCTCTCTTGCTTCTTCTCTCTGTGCACACACACACACACACACACACACACACACACACACACACACAAATACATACATACATATATACACACACACACGCACACACTTCAACAGCCTGCTCTTAGATCTCTTGTCTCCTCTGGTTCTCTAATGAGGGTCAAAGCTGAGCTTAAACTTTGGATCCTCATATGTGCATATTTGTGAGTGTGTGTGTGCCTGACGGGGAGCCCTAATCACTGGACTACATCAAAGGGCCAGACCTGTTCTTACTAGGCCTGGTACTGGCTCCAGGGAGATTCCTCTACTGTGCTATAAATTATACATTAGATCAGAGCAATACAGAGAACGCAACTTTAATGAAGAGAGAGAGAGAGAGAGAGAGAGAGAGAGAGAGAGAGAGCGAGAGCGCAGGATGTTAAGTCACACTGCTACAGCACCTAAACTGCCGCACTCTCTCAAACACATTTGTGCACACCTTTTCGATTTCTCAGGGTAAAATTCTGTATCTGTCATTAATTAGCAGCTCATTACAAAGAGGCTTGCAGCACTGTGAGGATTATGCAGATAAACACAGTCAGCAGCCCTTCACATCATAAACACACACACACACATTACATTTACATTTGTGGCATTTAGCAGACGCTCTGGATAAGACTTCATGTCCTAATTACAGGGACAGTCCCCCTGGAGCAATTCAGGGTTAAGGGTCTTGCTCAGGGACCCAGTGGTGGTAGTGCCAGAGGTGGGATATGCACCTGGGACCTCTTGAACCATAGGTCTATAGGCAAGTACCCTACCACTAGACCACCGACACCCACACATTCACATACACCAATATATTAAGCACACGCACATACACATGCAAACATATATTATAAGAAAAGGTCCTGTGAAGTTATTCTGCAGAGGGAATGAGGCAGGCCCAGAAAGTGATGACTGAAAATGACCCTTAAGAACTTCTAGTAAGATCCTGCACTGTATATATATAACTCCTGCACAAGAACTTCATCCCTACTGTGAAACAAGCAGTATGTGGTGCATTGCACTATCAATGATTTTTTTGCTGTCATTGTGTCAGATTGATTTGCAAAAAATTGAGAACAAAGACATTTAATGTTGAATCACTTTGTGCAAGTTGTATCAAGTTAAAGCAATTAATATGTTTTTTTCTTATTTTTTGGTTCTGTTTAATGATCGTTGATGATTTTGACGATGATCTGGTTCCCATTTTATGTTTAGGTAGGTAGAAATTCAGTCTTTCTAGCTTGACTGTGTATGCATATGGGTGCTTGTGTTTGATCCTTTCTGAGTGTGTGCATGGGTGTGTGTGTCTACATGTATGAGAGAGAGGGACAAGGACAAATAGAAATGATTTGTCATTTCTCCTAGTCCCTTAAGATGTACATTTTCTTTTCTCTTGAGAACCATTGAAAATGAATGGAACAGATTTCCAGCTCCAATTGGATAGACAGCAGGCTTGGCAATGGGCCTGGCTGCTGCTGTGAGCTGTGTATGTGGAGGCGTTTTCCGGCAGTGGTGCAGGGCACCCTTTGGCCCCTGGCCATCGGTGACATTATGAGAGTCTTCAAACCCATCCCTCCATCGCCTACCCCATGCCACCAACTGCATCACTTAACATCTCCATCAGACCAAACACAAACGAGAGCACACAGGCATCCACTGATGCACTCCTAAACTGGGTACCTTCGGTGCCCATTTCTTTTATCAAGACTGCTTCAGCAAGTTTTTGGAAAAGCAGGTATTAACCCCAAGCCTCAGCTATGATTTGGTTGAAAGTGTGCTCTCAGCTAAGAGGGGACATTTGTAAATTCTCATTTGTAACATCCTCATAAATTTGGCTAAGGCTAGGTAAAATTCTATTAACCCTAAAAGGACCTCTGGCACAAATCTGTGCTGCAAATGAGATGTGTTAGTCTCCATCATCACCAAAGACAATGCCTCATAGGGACATTTCAGGTGTAACGTGTGTGTACATGACTAAAAACTGCATGGTTAAAATGGAGTTTTTTTTATCATTTGAAAGGTTGAAGTATAAAAATCACAATTTTAGAAGTGAAATTATAAATAGGAAAATCTATACTGCACAATCCTAAAGCCTTTAAAAATTAAGATTTTTAAAAACTAATGCACAAAGAGCCAAAACACCCTCAGCTGCCTAAGTGTTAAATGTTGGGCGCACATTAGTCGATCCTGTATGAAAAACCATTAATCTGTCTGTACAGCTTTCAGTCCATCGTTACATCCATCCTTCTATTTATCTGTTTAGAAAATAGAAAATGTTGGGGTGTACTTCCTCCCGCTTATATTCTAAAATCCTTCCTCTAAAGATTCAGTTTGGATGTAGGAATAATGATCTGCAGTGTTCCTGAAGCATTTTTTAAAGGGTTTGAGAGTTTCCCAGCACATTACCTCAACCTCACTGGAAGCTACAATTGAAATTATTATTATTCAGAAATAATAACATTAATATTTGATATTTTACAATATTTGTATGTTTCCTAAATCAAACGTAAAAAAAAAAAAAAAGAAAATCCAAGAACTGAACAAATTCATTGTTCTAAAAACAATTACTAACCATGACTGAGAGGATGTGCAAGTGCAGATCTGAACAGAAGAAAAAAAAAAAAAATATTTTGCAGGTGGAGCAAGCATGCACAGGTATATTTAGTGAAATGTAAAAGCGAAAACTCTTTAGTTGCATGCTGACCTTTCAAATCTTTATGGTTGCCAGTGATTGTGACATGATTTCCAATAATGTCCTTAGTTACATTAAGAAGCCCAGACCTATTTGCATCACCAACAATGTCAAACTGTTCTTGCAAATGGAACTGAAGTAATGTTCTGTGGAAATGATTTCAGAAACAGTGAGAGACTGGAAATATTGAATATTTAAGATATTCTTCAAGTGAACAAAAAAAATTTTTTTAAAAACCTGGTGCAAGAAAGTAAAAACTGGATAGTCAATGTTTCCAAAATGGAAATGGGTTTAGAATAAAAACATCTGCTAGCGGGTTAACACCAGATCACTGTATTGCCTATTGAAGAACTTTACTACAGCACTACAGCTACTGCATCAAGATAATGTATTCCATTTTGAAATCACACCGTGTCACTACATGCAGACACTAATATCTTGTTAAGTGAGTGTGGCGGGAACAGTGCTGGAAGGTGTTGGTGAAGCTTGCATCATATCGTGAAGCTGTAAAACCGGTTAATTTTTTTTTCTGTGAAGACTACCATGCCACAATTATACTGAACGAAAGACAGAACAGGAGGGGAACAATGAGAAACTTGGAAGACGGGGGTGGCTTCTGCTGTGAGCTAGAAGGCAGTAACTCCCGCCCTTGTGATTCAGGAACAGGGAGCAGGCTAAGAAGAAAGGGAGGGTACTGATACAAAACACATTTGCATTTTGCAGATGCTTTTATCTAAACAACTTAAAATTTTTGTTTAGTAACTTTAATCACAGTGGTATCCCCCGAGTGAAGCGTTTGCTTGTGTGGAAAACTGAACTCGAGCCTGCTATGTGAAGGTCAAACATATCACTATATTACATCAAAAACAGATTTCAGAAAAAAATCTGATTTTATGAAAATGTTTAAATGTTTTTTTTTTTACAGCTGTGAATCTTACTTTTTTTTTTATTATTCTGTGATTAGATTGTAAACATGCTATGTATTTTTAAATCTTCGCATTGAACTAAATGGAAGTGTCACATTAGTCAATGCACTAGGATATTGAACAATCTTTGTGACTAAAACTCCTGCCACTTGTTCCCCAGCAGTGCACCTGTTTCTCAAACTGCATTTAGACACTTTTTCTAAAGTGGCCCAGAGTTGTTAATGTGGTTTATGGCATAAAACGATTTACAGTAAAGCTTAAAAAAACCTAAAAAAAATAAAACTAACACTACATGGCTGCCAATTTAGAAAACAACATTCCTTTTAACTGAAAAAACAACAACATGTAAATTAGAGTGCTAATGAATTCCACCTTAAAAAAAATCTGGATATGGTTTGAACAGGATAAGATGATTTGGTGAAGTATTTTTAGAGAAATTTTTAGGGCATTTAAGTTACTATTGTGACACAGTGGGTAGCACTGGTCCTGCGTGTGGTGAGTTTGCATGTTCTCCCCATGTCCGTGTGGGTTTCCTCTGGGAGCTCTGGTTTCTTCCCACCATCCAAAGACATGCATGTCAGGTGGATTGGAGATGCTAAATTGCCTGTATTTGTGAGTCTGCCTTGTCATGGACTGGGGATCTGTCCAGGGTGTTTCCCCGCTCTTCACCCTGTGAGAGCTGGGATAGGCTGCAGCACCCCTGCAACCCTAATTAGGACTAGTGGCTATGAAAATGAGTGAGAGAGAGTAGTTACTATTGTGCTGTGGTGTTTAATCAATGTCAGCCTTGCAGTTCTAAACTAAGGAAACAGAATTTTCAAATCACAGTTTTTGGCTGGTTGACCCCATTTAGGTTAAGAGGCAAATTAATTAGATTTATAGATTAGAGATGAATAGATGTTTCACAATACCAAATAGTCACTTTCACTTAAAATGCACAGAGATGCATTTTATCTCAAGGTTCTTAAGTGTATAGAATGATTGTATCAGAGGCTTAACCTACAGATCACACACATTCATAACATCAGTTAAGTGCACAAACCCGCTCTATTTACTGACCACGAGTGGACAGGACTAGCTATGCTCAAAGATACACTCCTGCACAGAAAGATGCTCTACTGCAGTGTGTCGGGGATGATGTTTTGCACTCTAAACAGGTGTTGCTATTCTTTAGCGGAAAAGGCTGCTCTGTGCCTCAGAGATAGAAGTTCAGTGTGAATCCACTAAAGCTGTGGATACCTGACCTACTTTAGACTGCACTCTATAGCACAGAGCAGTAAACAGCCTGAGTGCTAGTTCGTTCACTTGCTCCCTCTTTCTCTCTTACTCCAAGTGTGCGAGGAATCTCCCACTATAGGAATTAGTTACTGATATCTCATTTTAGACTCTTTTAATAACAATCCATTATGCCCTTTCTACATACCCCCCATACCCATTTTCTCTCTCTCCCCCTCTCTTCCACCCCAAGTTGAGGTGCTAGTGCCTGTGGGTGCCACTCTGACATCAAAGTCCTGTTTGCCACCCACTCTTTTCACTGCTTCATGTTGCAGCCGCCCTGTTTGCTACTCCAGCATTTCCAAAGCATGCTGCTTTATAAGCAGCCACTCACTGAACACGGTCCCTAAATAGTCCTCATAAAATACAGATTCACTCCCATTAGTAACCTCTCTCCCATTAGATAACATCAGCGATGCCAGACATCGGAAGAAAGAATAGCTTCCTCCTTGTCATGCAGGCATCTGCTGACACCCTAAATAGTGTTCTATATGCTAAATGAGCAGTGTCTCCAAATGTGGCATCTGGGTGCAGTTACAAGAGACAGATGAGAAAAGGAGAAAAAAAAAATGCCTACAAAGGACAACAGATGTATCTCTCCCCTTAGAGATTTGAAGTTCTGAGAATTTATGGGAACTTATGGATTGCTTTGCATGCACAAACCTGCCCAGCCGACTTCCAACTGAGTTTCAAGAGGAGACTTGCTGTTGGGGTAAATTACTCAATATACACCCAGTCATCGAAAATCGAAATGCACGTATGGACAAAGAGCCTTCAAATTGGGTACCAGTTTGTTTCAAAATCCCAATTACTGCACATTGGAGGACTGTAGAGCAGGCAGGTGAATCCCTCCATGCATTAAAAGCCCCATTTTCATGCTTTAGTGCTGCAGGAGGTTCACTGTGTTTGAGAGTTGCATTGGCAGAGGCGGAAAGATAGAAAAGTAAACAGTTCTTCTTAAAAGTAGTTTATTAAATTCAGCATGAGTAAAATACTACAATGAAATGCACTCTTGCAGAATTACCTGCTTACTTCTAATGACTTCAAATAAAATACCAATAATTAAAAAGACACACACACACACACACACACACACACACACACACACACACAATATAGCAGGCATGTTTGCAGTCCGGTGGCTGTATTTTGTTCCAAAAGGCGTGCGGATATCAAATTGCACACAGTAACCATGCACTCAGCCCATGAACTGACAATGTGTCACATCATTCTAATCACTAGAGTTGCAAGGAGTAATAAACTAGATTGCAGACTGGTCCTCAATGTTGCTGGTGTTCAAACAAGGGATTTGCACTGGATACTATAATTAATAGAAGAAGAATTTCACACCTACTGCACAGAGAAGACAACCTTTCGCTACAAGCTAGCATTCAGCTTGATAAACAATCATTTAATTACCACTGAGCTGATAAAAGCCAGTGTACACTTATTTTAGTGTGCAGTATACATCAGATGGCCCACCTACATAAGCCTAGATCTTAAACTGGTCGCAGATCAGCAACTAAGGACTTTTAATTAACACCCCACAGCTGTGCTTTTGCCCCACCCAGCTCCTCCCCCCACTCCGTACTTATTCATCCACTTAACTGATTAAGCCCTGTGACATTCTACATTCCCATACGATCAGCAGCACATCTAATTAAAGTAAAAAAATGCAGTTTAATTACAGCAGCGCTTAAATCACACACCCCATTACTCTCAACCTCAGCCAGCCGCATTCTCACACTCACCCTCTCGGTAACATGGACATGCATGTAATCATAAGTGCATATTCAAATACAAAGCATAGCAAGGCACAACAGCATACACTCACACAAACATAACAGGCACTAGCACACATCCATGCACAAGCAGAAGTCTTGCACGTATACATCCTACACATATAATGCACACAGGCAAAGATGACCTTCACATATTCTTTTTAATATTTTCAGCTCAACTCCTCTCTTTTAATGTGTTCTTTTATGGGACTGGAGCTGTTAGAACAGAATATACATATATGCATGACAGTGTGCCGTTTTATTAGATGCCAGCTGTGCCAATCATTGTCAGGCCTACAGTGCAACATTCATATCCTGCCCTGATCAGTTTCACACACACACACTTGCCACAAAAGGGACGGATGCCCGCTAACTGATCAAGTGTCATTTACCCACCGAGAGTGCCAATCAGTCTTGCTGGCGAACTGGCACAGTTCCCAATGCAAAGGAAAGTCTCTCTTTCTCTCTCTCTCTCTCTCTCTCTCTCCCCCCCCCCATCTCTCACACACAGTCAGTGCCAGAGGAGATAGTTATCACTCCTCCTATAGAGACCTGCATGTGATTAAGACGGAAGCTTTGAATAGAGAATAAGCCCCAGCGGTGAAGTGAGACAGAGATAACTGGAGATTCCAAATCCCTCAAATGAAAAATAAAATCTGCACTTCATAACTCAGGGGAGATTGAAAGAAGAGAGGGAGTGAGTGGTAGAGAGCGTACGATGGAAGGCATCTCAAAGGACGTGCCGAATGAGTGACAAGACCTTATTGAATTGATTTGTCTTGTTCGGCATCTCAGATGAATCTCATTTGCAGAAGTAAGGCGTTGGGGGAAAAGTACATCAAAGGCTGATGCACACAGATAAATGTCTCTTCTTAATAAGGAAAGGAAAAAGGGTAACCCTCACAAGAATCAAGCTGCGATAGCATTGCACACACCTGCAACAGGCAAAACCCCTTTCAAAACCAGCTACGGGCAAAGCAACGTTGAAAACGCCCATGTTTTAATCATCAAAAAAACAAGTGAATTCCATGGCCAAAAAGAAAAAAAACAAAAAAAAACCTGGTGTTATTAAACCTCCATCCATCCATCCATTTTCTTCCGCTTATCCGAGGTCGGGTCGCGGGGGCAGCAGCTCCAGCAGGGATGCCCAGACTTAAACTTAAAGTTATTAAACCTATAGTCTAAAAACTGAGTTATATTGCTAATATGATCATGCATTTGGAATAACATCTTATTTAAATAGACTATTCCACAGTGGGGTACTCTGGGGGAGGATTCAGGTCATTTTATGACAGTCCTATAATTGTTAAAGGGGAAGTAAAAAAATAAAAAATAAATTAAGAGCATTGCTAACACAAACAGGTCAATAAAATGATAAAGAAAACAGCAATTATTCAGCCAGAAGAGAAAGCCAATGCAAGTAATGTACATAGGCAGGTAGCTTTCAGCTTATTGTAATACTCATCTGAAGAGTTATTCATGATGAGAAATCTAATCTCTCCATTGCAATGATGATTTGGAAACATTTCTTCAGCAGTTATTTGGCTAGTATTTGCCTTCCTTACGCTAGGTACTTGGCTTCCTTCTGTGTTCACCAGAGACTCCAAAGCATCCACAATACTCCTTTACAAGCACCAGTAAGGGGGTCCTAATGTTTAAATGGGAAAACATACCATTGAGTCAACAGTGTGTTGACTTATCATGTTTACAACAGATGGAAAAAATGTTTCATTTTGGCTGGAATGTCTCTCCTGTGTCCTACGTCTCTGTTGCAGCAATAAGACACAGAGATGAAGGTCCTTCCTTTCTCTGACTTTTCTTCTGAGCCAATGCTAGTGCAACTGCTATGGTTAAATATAACATTAATGCTGCAATTCTGAAATAAACAAAAGCTTCTCTCCTGTCTTGGTGGCTTCCTAGAAAAACTAAAGTCAAGAATCATGAAGTAATCGAAGGACTCATCTGTGGAAGAATGTCTTTCAGGGTTTTTCATAACATTCCTTCTTTGTACTAACAGGGAAACCAGTTTATGTAATTTTAGAGGGTTATTGCGATTTCACTTCACATCAGCAGTTTGGATTTTTTATTCTCAACTGGGACCTCACACAGCTCTGGCTCCAGTGCCCCTCTTACCCTTCTACTTGCTAGCATTTTATACAGCTGTAATAATACACATTACGTAATGTATAATATATACATTTATGTAATTCTTAATTATGTATATTATGCAAAATACACCCATAATTTTGGTTTTGCACAGTTTATTGCATACTCTAGCTTCTGTATTCCAGCTGCTGTTTAATTTTACTTCATTATGTAGATAATTTCATATTTCACTGTTTTCTGTAGCTTCTTCTGCCAGCATATATTTGTGTGTGTGTGTGTGTGTGTGTGTGCAAACTATACACAAAGGACACCTCTGGACGACTAACAAACTAATGTAATTAAGGTTGTTTTCTTTTTTTTTCCTTTAAAACAGTTTTTGCATTGGTACATGCCAAAACATCCGTATGAATGCCAGCATCTAAGGTGTCACAGCAGTGCATTGCCGAAGGCATCCCACTGCTTCTGAAGGCTTGCCTTCATCAAAGGCTATAAATGAAAACATGATTCATTGGACCAGGCATTATTTAGGAACCGCATGGGCATTCTGACAAGTCCGCTGATATGCAGCGACCACTGGGAACAGTGTTCTGACACATTTTGACCATGGTCAGCATTAACTTTTTCAACAATTTCTGCTACAGTAGATCTCTTTGGGGTTGGGCTTGACTTTAACTCCTTCTTGGACTACCCCTGGTTACTGGGAACAACCCAGTTGTTTTGGAGCAGCTCTGACCCAGTCATCTAGCCATCATAATCTGAACCTTTTAGCCAAAACATTTGGAAGTGTCCTATTGACACCAGAAACATCAACCTAAAGCAGAACTTAACCTGGTGCCATTAAACTTTATAACCCAGATTTCATGAATTTAAATGAGAATGTAACTGTAGTTTTGACTCATTTCACTGTGTATATAACATAAAGGGACAGTGATTTGTGAATGTGAAGTCTGAATACAGACTTTGTGTTTTTCACTCAGCGGTAATAGAGACACACTGTCCTTGAGGGGAGCTTATAAATCAGACTTCACAGTCATGTGGGTTTTGTGCCAGCGAAAGCATAAACTTAATTAACTTGTACCTTACAAGGTGTAGATGGTGGGTGTATGCGTGGGTATATGTGTGTGCAAAGTGATAATGAAAATCGAATGCAGGAAAAAAGGTAGACAGGCAAGGCAGTAAAATAGCTCTCAGATCTGTATGTATGAGTGATCGTGAAAAAACACTGTGTAATATCACATTATTTCAGGGCTTTTTCACAATAACAATGCTTAATGCTCCACAAGTTTCAGGCCAGACATATACTAGTGCAAGCTGCATGACAAGAATTGAGAAATTTTTTGTGATTAACTGCTGTGTGTCAAGACACATGCCGTGACTTATGCACTCCAACAATCAGGTCCACTCCTCCTAGCACCACTGTGAAAGTCTTACATCACTGCCCATCCTAACTAGAAATGAGCCTGCTTATCATTTCATGATCAACAAGAAAAAAATCTGTTCTGTACTGCCTTTACATTTTGTTTAGGATAATGTGGTGTAGCCAAAAAGACCTTGTTAAAATATTACAGTACTGAAGGTCAAGGAAAAAAGGGGACACAGGCCAGCCTTCCATATTAGGGATCTAATCAGACAGAGAAATGGGCATCTGAAGGAATCGCTGAACCATAGAGGAAAAATATCAGAAGTTATGAACCATGTATCTATAATACATTATGGCACAGCAGTAATTTATGCATTTCTTCTCATCTCATTTACTGCCCTTCATATTCCACTAATAAAACATCCAGCAGCCCTTGAAAAAACACACACTCAATGTCCTCCTGGATTGACCCTCCATCCGTTACAGCTTCACACTTTCAGCAACCTAGTCTAATATTCATGAGCAGTGTCCAACATTTCAATATCATGACAGCAGTTTTCATCAAGTCATCCTCACTCTCTGCCTCACATTATTCAAAAGCCACCCGAGTTGAAAAGATTCCATTGCCCAATAGCAAACAATAACCAGGTAATAGCCATGCCACAAAGAGCCAGATAACAGGCTGGAAACACAAGACATGAGGGAGAAAAAAGAAAGCGAGGGAGACGGAAGAGAGTGCTCGGCTATTTGGTCAAGGTCACAGAAGACAAGAGCAGTTCTGTGTGAAGCCGGAGAGATTCCCAAAGGACCGAGCGCCAAAAAGGAAGACATAAAGGAAGTAGACTTGCGCTCGCTGAGGTGACATTTTCCATGTCTTTGTCTTCCTTCATTCACCGTGGCAACTGTCAGAAAGGAAACATTCAACCTCAACTGTGTTTTCAGACACAGAACAATCCTTTACTAACCACTGCATTCATCACTTTAAGAGAAAGTGGAAAACTGATATAAGGGCATCTGCCAAGAACAAACGCCATCATCACTGGCCATTACTGTGGATTCATTACATTTAAGAATCAATATCCACAATAAGAGATCAGATTACACAGATTGCTATGAAAGCAAACATTCTGTTCTATAAATCAGCTCAAATTATATGAGCAGCTTTACTGTTTGTAGAACCACAAGTGCTTCAAGTCCTGGGCATTTAATATCAAACAAATGCTAATGATAAACATGCTGTTCAGCAGAGCCATTTTAATGGTTAATAGTCTGTTCTTAGACGCACTCTGCATCCTTGACCAATTGTGCCCCCTTATACTAACGTAAGAAAAACCAGGCCGTACCAGACTCTGCATGTCTCCCAACTATTGGTTTGGTTTGTGCTCATCTCTCACCTTGATTACTGCAATTCTCTGCTAGCAGGTTCCTCAGCATGCAGAGTGAAACCCCTTTTAAGATGGTCCAGTACATGGTAATGGTGCTTGATCAACCAAACATGGCTCATGTCACTCCGCTACTCACTGACCTCCACTGGCCACCTATGGCTCTCTAAATCAAGTTCAAGTCACTAATACTTGCCTACAGTGAGACCTCTGGATCTGCTCTCAGCTATTTAAATGGCACCATACAGGCTCGTAAATTTTCTCACTCACCATCCTAAGAAGACACACGGTTTGGTATTGCCATCCACATGGCAACCTCACTGTAGACTGTTAGACTGATGATGGAAAAAGCAATCACATACTATCAGAGCAGGGTTTCTCTCTATACCTCCAAGATGCTTTTGAAAACACATCTCATCTGAGAACACCTCCTTTCCTAACATTTAACACTCCAAAATGCCTTACTCACACTTAGTCACCACTTTGGGCAGAAAAACTTTGGTGCTGTCGCTGCACTGGAATATTATTTTGATATCATTATTTGATTTCATATATTCTAAAATATTATTTAAAATCACAAGGTATGGCATCATATTTAAGCATGACAATATTTTAAAAATATATTATTAATATTAATATTTCATACTGAGATCCCTGAATATTAGTTCTTCAAATATTTTTTTATATTGAGGAAATTCTCTATATATCTGTGTGAAACCAACAACTAGATTTAATCTTCTACCTCATTAGTGATTTTCAATAGAAGCCTAAATTATTTAAAATTTCCCTGAGATATTAGTAAGTCACTTTTGAAGTTTATTTATTTATTTATTTTTTATTAATAATCTGTGTTTTGTTATATAGGACAATATAGGAGCGATAGAGGGAGTAAAGGTGCATAATTGGGCATGACAAAGCATGCACTGTAGTCTGTCAACATTATGGCAGTTATGATAAAGGAAGGACGCAAAGAATGCATTTCAAGTTGTTCACGATTACTCCGCTGCTTAAGAGCTGCTGGATGTTTGAAGAGTTTGGTTTATTCATGGTTGTAACCTGGTCCTTTTCTTTGGGATATATGACATTTGGCAGATAACTTTATCCAGAGTCAATTCCATTTCCTGATTATGGAGACAGTCTCCCTGGAGCAACTTGGGCTTAAGGGTCTTAATCAGGAGCCCAATGCTGGTAGTGCTGAAGGAAGCGTTTCAACCTGTGACTTCTTGCTCCATAGGTAAGTATCCTGCCACTAGACCAGCACCACCTCATCATTGATGTTTGTCTGTATATGTATGTGGAAAGGAATATAAGTTTAATATGTTTTTTAAAAAAAAGCAAATGAGATATTGACCATTTTAAAGCCTTTGTGCAAAAAAGGCAGATTTGTTTTCAGTCTTTTTCCTTCCATTGAAGCCGTTTGTTCAGGTGACTCCTACTTAAATTGCATGATGCCTAAATGCATGCCGTCATTGAGTGGGGAGACATTTTAAAGATTGCTTAAAGTTTAGTGTCAATTGAGTGGCAAATACAAAAATAGGAAAGTACTTACAAGACCATACTACTCCATTTCCACTTGTGCTTTATGGCTCTTGGCTACTTTTTTTTTTTTTTATTATCACCAATGTCATGTTATCCCATATGAACACTTCACGTTGAGACTACAAAAGATGAGAGCCGCATTTCAAAGTGAGCTGTCAAGGACATGCTTGGTATGCTGCATTACGGATGGATTGTGCTGTGCTCTGATGGTATATTGCTTTGCTCTGATGGTAGTCATTTACTCCTAATCAGCTTTGGCACTTGCAAGCAAGTTTGCCCATGTGCGTGTTAACACTGTTGCAAATTCTGCCAGTCACATACTGTCCTGGGGGAAACTGGTATAGTTCTTATGTTGTTTTTAATTTAGTAATGCACACTGATGTATGAGTGAATAAATTAAGCCCATTAAATATACCCAATTTTAAAGCTGTCCTTATGGATGTTACATTCAGTTTGCTTTGGGAGGGCTGACAAGGTTTCTTTTTCATGAGCTTGGAGAATCCAGACATGGAGCATATAACACCATGCCAATAGTGAAATGATGGCTGGGGGGGGGGGAATCTTGCACTAAAGATCCTTGGTTCTCACCAAATATCCTTCCATCCATTATCTGCCGCTTGTCCCAAACGGGGTCGCGGGGGAGTGCTGGTGTCCAACCCAGCGCACACAGGGCGAGGACGGGGGACACACCCTGGACAGGTCGCCAGCCCATCGTAGGGAGGAGCGAGACGGGGACGGCACCTTGCTCAATGGTACCCATTGGTAACCCATTGGGAAGGGGTTCGAACCCCCGATCCTCCGATCATGTGGCTGACGCCCTAACCACTAGGCCTCACCAAATATATTAATACGAATAAAATATTGTTAACATTTTAAATTGTCCTCAGAAGGAACAGAAACAAATTATTCATTGTTTCAACAAATCATTACTAATGCACACTTCATTAAAACATCTGACAAGTGAAAGTGAATTCTTGTCATTGTGGGTAAACAGAACAGCACACAGTGAGACTCAACTAAATTCAACCTCTGCATTTTGAAAGAAGTGAAGTGAAAGTGACAACCCTTGTCATTGTGAGGTCACAGCACAGCACACAGTGAACCACAACGAAATTGGACCTCTGCATTTAACCCATGCACTCAAACACCGTGCAGCAGAGGGCAGCTATTGAAAATGCCCAGGGAGCAGTGATGGGAACGGTACCTTGCTCAAGGGTACCTCAGGGCATCTTCCAATTCTGAGGCCAACTCCCTAACAAGTAGGCCATCACAGCCCTAGTGAAATTAATAATACTGATTATCTGCTAACCATGTCAACTTTCAAGGTGTGGCCAAATCGTCCTTACTGGAAAGCTCGTATAGAGCAAGTTAATCTCGGTATGTAGTAGTTAGGACCTACCAATAGAAGCTGAAGATTTAGGACACCCAGGTCTTGGCTTTCGTGTTGGTATTACTTTAAACATACCATCTTCCAAATTGTTGCAGCCATCTATGGGATGTGTTAGACAGACTAGTTTGCTCAGTCTGCTCCATGGATGTGCCTCCATGCAATTTGCAAATATATTTCCTGCTAATGTCTTCATTCAAGGCACCACAACACACCTTTTTAAAAAGGTATTGTCCATGCCTCACCAGGTCAGAACTGCTTTGATAGTGCAAAGGGAGCGTATACAATAAAAAGCAGGCTGATTGGTGTATTTTCAATTAATAAATATTTCCGCATAAAACCAATAACTCTCTGATACACATTCTTTCTGCAATAGAACACTTTTTACTTGAAGCAGAAGAAGCCAAGACTCTTATGCATGCAACAAGTGATTATTTTAACTATTTCAGTACAAATCTGTATATTTTGTGCATCTGCCAAGCCAACCAAAAGAGCATAACATTTAAGCACCAGAGTCAGGCTGTTTTTTTTTTTTTTTTATAGTTTTTTTTGCATGAGGTCAGATGCAAAAATGTTGTTTTGAATGTTGAGTATTTTAAATTGTAACAGCATGATTAAGTTAAGTCATTGTCTACACCTCACATGTGTGGACACTGGTGGACAACAAAGAAGGCCTGGGGAACAGCCAAGTGCTTCCTGAAAGCACTGCAGCAATTGCACCATCTTACAGAGACAGCATGATCTCACTTGCGCCATGACATATAAGTAGAAGGCAGTTATGTCAGGGTGGGGGGAGACAACATTTTACCATTTTAAAGCTCTAGAGGTGGGCTAGAGACCACTGCAGTGTACCACGTGCTATTGGAACGAGACATTCTACTTAAGATTCCAGTGTGTCTTCAATTACATCATAGACCACTCCTTGCTTTTATTCCTCTGGGCACAGCCAAAAAAAATCTTCTTCCACTCTTTCAGTCCATCAAGCTCTGATTTTAACTCTTCTGCAGCTCACGAACAGACTCAAACCTGTGTAATCTTAGCAGATGGTCTCAAGGTTTACACACTGATGCAAGAAAACAATTCTTAGTGCGCTTAATTGTCAGCACCGGGCTCTAGCTAGTGCTTCCAAGTGCAGTAATTGGTATATGATTACATGCATTCGACCATGCTCATAATTGCAGTGACAGGTGCTTATTGGTAAAGAGAAAAAACAAGGGATGAAGGACAGATGAAATGGATGTAGAAGGAGGCGAGAAGAGCTGTCACATTAACAAACGACAGTACTCAGCGGCTGTGCCAATGCGTTTTTGGTGGTGTCATAGTGCGTTAGCACACCGATATGATTAAATGCCCTAGTAATGTGCACGTCAAAAGGACTTGACTTGCCTTCATGACCTGTGTGTAATTCTGAGAGAGCAGAACCAGAGGAGAGATATTTGTTTGTGGTATCTAGTTGTGCTAAATTGGAAACAGAGCATCGCAGGAGCATTTTAGCCCAGAAAAGGATGGCAATAATGTATTGGCCGATTACTGCCATGTCATTATTTTACACTTGTTTAAAAAGGAGAGTGTTGAAAAAGAAAAAAAGTCAGAAACACAGAAAGAATAGTAATAGAGATGCATGTGAAGGTTTGGGCACCTCTGGTCAAATTACTATTATTAATAATAAAAAAGGCCCATTTTAGGTAAAGACTTCCCTAAGTATTTTGTTACCATATTGTAGTGCTTTTTTATGTCCAAGTTGTAGCCAGCTTCTTTTTTGTTAATGTATTTTTGTGTTTTTTTCTATCATACCGTTGCCCTTTGTTGATCAGTCATTTAAATGAGCAAAAACTAGAGTATGAGCACAACACCCTAAAAGTTCACATTATTAACTGAGATCTAGAATTGTCTACAACTGGCAAAATAATAATAAAGAAGACACTACTGTCTTCCCAGAAAATTAATAACATATATTTATAGTGGTTCCTAAATTTAGGGTATATTGCATATGCCACTTTTATTTTAGATTTAATATCAGGGTGCAAAATTGGGCAAAAAATAAAATTCCGCATTAAAAGTTTTAAGGATTTGTCTATGAGCTTCCTCTGAAAAGAAAATACTTTTGGCCATGAGTCATTCTAACAATATTTGCTGCATCAAAAACCGAAGGAGTCTTTTTAAAGTGAAGCTCTTACTGTATTCACTTTTAGGTGGAAAATAACCGACCACACACCGCAGTGGGTAACCAGAGAAAAGCACATCAGCCTACAGAAGCATTTTCTGAAGTTCGGGCTGACTCACAACCTCCAAAATGATTCAAACGTTCCAATATATCTGATTTCTAAGTAGTTCTGAGGGTTATGGGAGATGTTTTTGTTTTTTTTTTTTACATAAAATGATTAAGAACATTTTTTTTCCACACTGCTGATTTAAGGTACAAACCTCACATCCCAATATATCTTACAAACAAAAAATGTCCAGCCAACGTTCTACTGATTAAGGCATTGCTGTGATACTTTATGAAACTAATTACATGGTAACAAGCTTCTCTGATCTAATCAAAGCTTCATTAAAGCCAGAAATTAAAAGAGACCAGAATAATGACACATGACAATCAATGTTTCCAGTATATAAAGATAAAAAAAAAGGACAGAAAAAGACTGAACAGGACTCATGCGCAGACACATAGGCTATTCATTTTCATGCAAAACTTTGTGCAAGTAATGTTTTTAAGAACCGAATAAAAAAAAAAGTAAAAAAAAAACAAACTAATAAAAGCACAAAAAAAAGTACCTCTTTTAGAAACTGACATTATTTAAATACAATGTCTGGCCTGATGCACAGGAGAAAAACACCATCATTACAGACAACAAAGATGTTGCCTTGTGCAAAAGCAATTATTTACTCAAAATGATTCCCATTGTCTTTTGAAGCATGGGATTCTGTTACAAACAGGAGACATCTCTCTGCCTCTTTATTGCATCTCCTCAAGAGTAATACGATTACGAGCAAGCTACTGGTAAATCTACCACCTCAGGAGATGAGACCAATTACTCTGTTGTGTGCTTGTGAGACTAAGACCACTTCTGGGTGTCCTAAGTGATTATGGGAGAGAAAGTCACAACACAACAAAAACGGACAGTCCTGCCATCAGAAGCATTTGCTGTTTGTTTATGCAGTGGGAGTCGATAAAGCTTCTTAACTCGGTCAAGGTTATGAAGGCAAAGCCAGATCCTGTTTGCTGGGAAGTTAGACTGGAGGCAGAGAGAGATAGCCTGCCTACCCACAGTGACATGTGGAAACATATTAAGCCAAACAACACTATTACCGCATCACAACAAATCTATCAAACTCACTCAGAAAGGCACAAGACCATAGATTACAGCCATACCAACCACTAACAAGTTCCTTTAAACAGAAAGCTATTTCAGACGTAAATAACTGACAGTGTTTCAGACTTCATTTAAATTGATCATATTTTTATTTATTTTTAGACATGTTACAGATAATGGTGTAGCAAAAATGTAAAAGTTGTTTCCATTCTCACTGGGAAAATTGTTTTCTGCAGATTTTTTCTTTTCAAAGCACACACCTTTAGATTTGAAAACTGCTTTGCAAAACAGATCATTTTGATATTTATATTATAGTACCATCCTGAACATCATAGCAAAGTATTAAAATAACATCTAAAAAAAGAATCGGTTATTATATCCAACTACTTAAAGACAAACACCCTTTGCTCAATTTTAATTCCACAGATTGTAAAAACAAAAAATAGAAAAGCATTGTGGATAACATGGATACTTTGGAGCAGCCACACACTAGATTATTGTAGCCCTTACCGCGCATCAGTGAGTAGAGTAGGGTGATATAAAACTCAGCTTAAGCTTAAGAAATCACTTAGTTTCATACAAGAGAAACATGCAACCTGTCATTGGTGCAGCAGTGGTCTTGTAGTTAGAGCACCATAATCAGAAGGTCGTGGGTTTGAGCACCAGACCAGTAGGTTACCCTGAGGTACCTTTGAGGAAGGTACCGTCCCCAACACTGCTCCCTGGGTGCTGAATATGGCTGCCCAGTGCTCATTCTAGGAATCAGCAGACATACCAACGAAGAAAGAACATTTCTAATCAAGCCTATGTGGACTCCATGTTTATTCCCGGTCTGTCTTTCTCTTCTCTGCGCATATTCATGTAACTCAAAAAGAATAATATCATACATTTATTTGATTACGGAGTTTTAGAGCAGTGCAGTGATTGATTTTTAGAGAGAGAGAGAGAGAGAGAGTGAAAGGAAAACAACCTGATCATGGGCTAAAAAGGTGCAGTCTGACTAGCATGAGATATTCACGACCATATGACGCCTTTTGTGTGACCTCATCATGGTGAGACCAAAGCAAATTTCCATTCTTTTCTATGTGAGGCCAAGCTGAGATTCAGAAAATCACACTTCTACACTGGACATTCAAATCAATAAGCTACCTGTGCTCATAATTACGGCAATGGGACTGCACGGAGGGGTCTTCTGCTGCTTGTTGGCAATGGCTTGAAAGGCTTTTGATGATTGCATAATATTCTCATACAAGCAAAACAATGCTGATTTGCTATGGGACAGCCTCAGTGCCCATTAGAACAGAAGCTTTCCATAACGTTCCACATGAATCTATATTTGCAATGTGAAATGTTTTATTATAAACACATTGTTTTAAACAGTGAACCTTTCATTTTAAAACATTTTAAAAAAGAAAATTTAGAGACAATATACATCAACATGGCTCATGTGCAGGCATGGAGTTTTGTTGCTAAAATCAGGTCAAATTCAAGTGCTTATTATAAATTATTTTTATAAAAACTAACATCTTAATTAAATTGTGGCTTTCCAAATAAACCAGTTCTCAGCCAATGGTAAGGTCTCTGCTATCACAAAATGCTAAAATGCTGAAAGAGTAAAGAATAATGTTTTAAAACATTGGAAAACACCCACATTGGCCATTGGCTAGAATCAAGTTGAACAATGCACAACATTTTTTATTTTATTTTTTTTAAATAAGAAGTACTTTCACATTGATCATCATAACAGCAGCAGCAACAACAACAAAAACACTGAAATGTGAAGTGAATAACATTGATTATCTCATAATAATGTTATCTGTCAAGGGGGTTATGTCAGCCAGCAAGTGAACAGTCGGTTCTTGAGGTTTGTGTGTTGAAAGCAGGAAAAATAGGTAAGTGTAAGGATCTCAACCACTTTGATAAGGGCCATATTGTTGAAAGGAAAACTGGGTCTGAGCATCTGTGAAAGGGTAGTGCAGTGGTAAGTAATAGTCAAAAGTGTTCCACGAAAGGACAACTAGTGAACTAAAAACCAGATCATGGGTCTCCAAGTCTCACTGATGCATGTGGGAATGAAGGCAATCTGGTTCACAACAGAAGAGCAACTCAAGCCCAAATTGCTAAAATAGTTTAAGCTGGCTGTGAAAGAATAGAAAACATAGTACATCACAGCTTGTTTTATATGGGGCTGTCTAAACTGAGGACAATCGTCCATACTGACTCCTGTCCATTACTGAGAGTGCCTACAATTGGCATGTGAAACACAAAACATGACCATGGAGCAACTGAAGAAGGTGACCTGGTCTGCTTGATCATGCTTCCTTTTCAACAGGTCAGTTCCAGAGTCAGCGTGATGCTCTGGGCAGTGGTCTGCTGGAAAACCAGGCATTATTTTCCATTTCTCTCTTTTTTTTTCTTTTTAAACCCCCAACCAGGCCCTTTCAAGCAAAACAGTGATTTTTTTAAGACTTGATAGCTGATTGTTAAGTAATGTTCAAACGGCCAATTCAAAGGCTTGTCAATTGTGGATAATTTAGGCCGTCATTAAAATTGCAGTTTTTTTGTTTAAAAATTGCAGCTTTCCAAATTGAGATTTTGATTAAAAAAATAAATAAAAAATTCAGGCATCCTACCCACATGACATAGTGTTATTATTTTAGTTTAAAAAAAAAAAAAAAAAAAAAGTCATGTGACTATGACAAACATGACGCTATAAAAACAAGATGCATTTTTTTAATGACAATATAATAAAAACATTGCAACTCACTGTGTCTCTGAATCAGTGGGAGCCCTAAGCTTGTTTCCTGGCAACAAGACATTCCCAACTAGGGGAAAAGGGAGACAGTGACACCCAAAGTGTGCTTTTTAGCCTTAGTAATTTGGCTAGTCAGTAATATGCCTCTCTCTGTGCAGCCTTGTTTGTTGACGCAATGGCTTTCAAGTTTTGCCTCCGTCCTTCTGGTCCACTTTTTTTTCTTTTTTCTCAAAGAACACACCATCTTTTATCTAAGTGCAAGGTGATTGGATTTGATGTGCTGAAGCAGTAATGAGGCCTTCATTACCTTGTTAGATATCTCCACATAATGTGGACAGGAGGCTCAGAGCACGAGAGTCACCCGTCACAATAAATCCATATCTTTTATAAAAGGCACATTGTATTCCCAATAGTGTGACATGGTCTTTTGCAGACCCAAGGTCTATGTTTTCTCAACGTTATAGACCCTGTCATAGCTAGCTAGTAAAAGTGTCGGTAATACAGCTCACGAGGACTGTAGGAAGTGATTAACTCCCTATGCATGTGTAATTCAAGTTCAACATCTGTAGCACTGAAAGAGATTATTCAGTGTAATTTCTGCACTAATAATCTATACTGTATAACTGTGGTGAACTCACTGGGACTGGAGCCGGTGATTGAAGACTGCAGAGCTAAAGCAGCTAATCTGTTATCTCTGTGTTTTCCCACTTTATTCTCAGCCCCTCACTTATGCTCACGAAACAGCTTAATGTATAATCCCCTGGACCGGAAGATTGTACCTTGCTCAAGGGAACTTGAGCAAGGTACAGTTCCCCATCAGTGCTCCCCCGGCACTTTAAATAGCTGCCCCCTGCTGCATGTGTTTGTGGGTAAAATGCAGAGGTATGATTTTGTTATGTTTCACTGTGTGTTGTCTATTCATGAAAATACATGAAAGTTTATTTTTAAAGTGCACTATTTTAAAGGCTAAAACAAAACACAACAATTAGTTATGTCGGTTTGTCTGTAGATTAATAACCCATCAGCATAACCAATAGTCCCAGGTCTAATGTATGTTTCACTGCTTGCAATTGTAGCTTGTGTCTCTGATAAACCATACTGCTTCCAGGGCAACATAAAAGCAACAATCACATTATTAAAGATGGAGATGGAGCGATACTGCTTGGCAGCAAAGGTTCAAACATGGGCAAGTTGATTTTCAGGCTGCTATGCCAGGTTAAAAAGTTGAAGACCTAACTGATGAAAGGATAGCCCAAAGCAACGTGGTTTAGAGCAACTCTGTGGTTAAACATCTTGATCAAAGTCATCAGAAATGTTATGGGGCACTGGAACATGAGGGATGCTTTAAGAATGGGGTAACTCTATGCATTATTAATTTCTTTGGAAGGAACACAGTCTTTGAGATGAAAGGCAGTAGGATATAGGGATGAAAAAATTTAAGTGGTATTTTTTGTAAGGATATTTGAATTAGAAATAAAGAAAAAAGCAGACTTGGAAAGAGGTCCATCTGAGGTTAGCCTCCTAGGTAAACAAATCAGACTGATTTAGAGCTACTTGCTCTTACGACACCTCAATTAGTGCTATTAAAACACTCCGAAACCATATGGCAGCTGTACGGACTGCTGTGGCGGCCTGAATCTTCAAAGAAATCACACGCTGCTGTTTAGATGAAATAAATGAAGAGACACAGAAAACCAAATTCTTAATGTTCCTGCTTTAATAAGCCATAATTTGGGATAGAAAATCCCAAATACTTGACCCCAAAGGAATGTGGCTTACATTTTTTATGAGGCATAAACAAACCTATAGAACTGTTAACAGATATATCAGGGCCAAACTGCGTAATGTAACTGTTTATCTCCATAATCGGTGGCACCCTAAGTAAAGACGAGGGACAGAATTGAAATGTATCTGAGCATGACTAAATGAAAAAATGTCAATCTTGCAGCACGGTGAAATTATTGAGAGAAAACAATTCTGTGAAGAAAGTGAATTTTATTTCTGAGAGCCACATGCCACATACCAACACCCGAGAAATTCTAGTTAAAAACTGAATTGGCATTGCCCCCGTTTCACTTGGCTCATTTTAAAGAAGTCATTAAAGTCATTTTGCTGTTCTGTTTTCAAGATGCATTTTTTCCATATAATAAAAATACTTACACGTTTCATTCCATGAAACAATACTGTATATATAGCTATGATTTCTCAGCCACATTGTATAAAAGAACCTGCATTTTCAGGTCCTGCTATTTCAAAAGAATTTCTCCCCTCGTTTCAGTGACCTATGAGCAATGATTAATACTGAGTAACACCATGCTTGTTATTTGTGGCGATACCTGCGAGACCCAAGGGTTAAGCACACCTGAGTCAATAATTCGGAAGGGCACTGTAAGCTGAATAAAGCTTTCACCTTCAACACACAGATGAGTTTTTTCTTTCACCCAGCAGTGCCCCCCTCATTGTATGTAATGGAAGTGGGGCTTTATGGAGCCTCTTTGTCATTCTATCTGTGCTGTATTCATCTGTCTTTTTCCATTTTCTCTATTTCTTTCACACTCAGAGCTAATTTTAACAATTTTCCTCGAGTGCTTGCTGACCATCTGTGAGGAATGACTGTGCTGTACTTATGTTGAATCAGTGTGTGTGTGTGTTCAGATGGGTGGGCATGGAGAGAAGGAAAGGGAAACAGTGAGAGAAAGACAGACGGTGAGAAGGAAAAAGAGAAAGACAGACATACAGAGAAAGAGAGAAAGAGAAACGTTTAAATAGTAAAAAAATAAAATATGTAGAACCACAGAAAAGAGAAAGAAGAGCGAGAGACAGCGCTGAGAAAGAGAAAAATAGTTAAATATAAAGAGAATATACAGAAGGCAGAAAGAGAAAGAGAGAGAAAGATACTACAAGAGAGATTTGAAGACATTGAGGAAGGAGATGAATTTGTAATACAGGCAGTAAGAGACAAGACACAGAGAGAGAGAGAGAGAGAGAGAGAGAGAGAGAGAGACTGCTGTTTGATAGGAGGCGAGGTGCACCAACTGTGCATCTGAAATCCGTGGCTTAGAAACGGATTTATGCAGACTTAGACACATTCATAGAGACAAGGCGTTGGAGCCCTGCAGACACCAAAACACACACATGCAAACATACCAGAGAGAAAGTGCTGTCACCGAGAAATAAAAGAGAGAGAGAGAGAGAGAGAGAGAGAGAGAGAGAGAGAGAGAGAGTGTTTGGGGGTATTTATGTACTCTATTTAGACTGTTATGAGTCTTCTCTCTTCAGGTGATACGGTGGTGAAGGTCAGAGTATCACTATCTGCCTCAAACGCACAAAGACTGACCACTGACTTCATCTAAGCACAGTAAAACACACACACACACACACACACACACACACACACACACACACACACACACACAGAGCAAGGCCTCAGGTCTTTTAGCATGAGGTTCAACCTCTTATTAAAGTGGGCATTTGTGTGTGTTTGAGAATGTGTTTGTGCAGTGTGAGAAAAAAAATAAAGTAGAGCATGAGGGATGGAACTGGAATTCTAAAAGAAAGACAGATGTGGGGTTATGATAATGAAGGTAATGACAGCCTGTTCAAGAGTAAAAAGGGAAAAATTATTTATTTTAAAAATATTTTTATTTCATTTTATTATCCAAAGCACCCCTTGATCATTTTTGTTCACTCACATAACCCACGTCCACAGTAACCCACCTCACTCACTAGTGAATCACTCACTCATTTGGCTAGTGTGTTTATGTATGTGTGTGTGTGTGTGCGCAGGAACGCAGGTGAGGGGAGTTGTATTCTATTGAGAGAAGAATTGGCTTGCTGTCATGCATTCATAATTCAGAATGGCTAAAAATACATCAGAGGCAAACACACACACACACACACACACACACACACACACACACACACACACACACACACACACACACACCACATCTGGAACTCTACATCCGACTGCGAGAGTTAACCTGCTATATGTTACACTCTAACTGCTGACTCTCAGTGATATTTATCACATTTGGATGAGAAGGTCCCAGAGTTGACACTACAGTGCACAGACATCACTAAAGTCAAAACCCTGATGCTGCTTCAAATATGTGCCTTGGTTCAGGGTTTAATCCCTGCAGCACATGCGTCAGTGACTAACTTTTAAACAAGCTTCACTGCACAGCAATCACACAGCCAGACGAGCTAGATGCAGATTGTGTGACATGCAAACATAATTGCCATGGTGAAGGAGAATATGTCAGCTTGATTACTTTGGTCTGAGTTTGACATAACTTTCTGTTAATCCATCAGACACCCTTCCCACACGCCTCAAAGTCCATGACACAAACAGCTTCTCCGCTTCCAACATCCACCGTCTTCAATTAGCGTCCAGTGCCAACTGTTTACCTGCTTCTGTACCTGTTAGTCTGCAAGGCTTATATGTACTAGTGTGTGTGTGTGTGTGTCACTGTTTAATTAAAACTTCCAAATTTATGTGATGTTGTATTGTTCCATCTAGGAACATGGGAATTTATACATATAAACAGCCACTGAATTAGTATCTTAAATTATTATTAAATAAAAATTGAATGTGTCAAACCATTAGGTTTATCCTTTTGTTTATCAAAACGTCCATTTTGTAGGCTTAAGGGTATGAAGACAAAATATAATGTGCCAGGCTGTCAGACCTCAAGCTCTGCTTCATTAGATTTTATCATTATTAAAATCCCCAGTGAGAACTTTTCAATGTAGGAAATATAGCATACCATCGCGTATGCTAATGAGTGCAGCCCTTGCGGTCTGAAAATAGTACTATTTGAAAGCATGAATTGATTAAAACAATTAATTGTTCCCTCCAAATACTGTCTTTTGCACTAAATGTTCTTGCATGTTGCCCTGAAGACACAAAATTTTGTATTCAGTATACTTTATGTTCACATTTATTACCAGGTTAAAATCTGAAACTTCCTCCCCTAACACTTCTAACAATCTAACACACATCAGTCACTGCTTTTCCAACTTATGTATTGCACTTTCTTTACACTTAGTTTTATGTTATTTCACAATGTTGCATTTATTAGAAAACTCTATCGCACTCTAGTTTAAATGCTTCCAAGTCACTTTGGATAAAAGCATCTGCTAAATAAATAAATCTAAATGTAAACGTTAAAGTAATGTATAAAAAGGAACTCGAGTTTGAAATGCTAATATCTTTGTGTCTCGTTACTGATATGAACTCACCTGGTCAGCAGGTTTCGAATTGTTGAAATCTATACATAACAAGTCCAACTATGTGTAAGCTTTTACAGCAAACAGCTACAGTCCAAATGGGTAAGATGGACCAATTCAAAAAGACAAAGCAATGTTGCTATGCGACA
Organism: Hepsetus odoe; assembly: GCA_017165825.1. Taxonomy (NCBI): domain Eukaryota; kingdom Metazoa; phylum Chordata; class Actinopteri; order Characiformes; family Hepsetidae; genus Hepsetus; species Hepsetus odoe. The sequence continues at coordinate 26,468,948 of CM029366.1, read as the reverse complement.
GTCATTTGAATTAAGTTTTGATGCAAATCATGTTTAATTACTGATCAAGTCATGTTGTTTACCTTATCATTTCCTTTTAGTTGTCTTCCGCGTGGTGCACCAGACAGGCCAATGAGTATAGATAGTGAAAGTGAAAGTGACATCCCTTGTCATTGCGAGGTCACAGCACTGCACACCATGAACCACAACGAAATTGGACCTCTGCTTTTAACCCATGCACACAAACACCATGCAGCAGTGGGCAGCTATTGAAAGTGCCCGGGGAGCAGTGATGGGGACGGTACCTTGCTCAGGGGTACCTCAGGGCAACCTACTTGTAAGGGAATCGAACCCACAATCTTCCGATGCGGGGCCAACTCCCTAACCACTAGATTTTTACTCTTCTGTTTTGTTTTACACATGTACCTTAACATGCCACAAATCTAATTTTGAATTAAATAATGCAGCTAAGCCAACTGACAGCTGAAGATGAGTCTGTTCTCAGTTTTGTGTTGACAAGCCAGCGTGGTCCACATCATCCACTGAGCAGAAATGAGTTTACCTTGAAGATGACAACTGCTTCATCCCCCGATTTAACTGACAGTGTTAGCCACTAGACTTCCCTCCACTTTTGAAGGGTTGCATAAAGCAGTCATGTTTCCAAACCTGTGCCTGTCTGCTTCCTTCATGATTTAGATTTTGCTGTACAGTCCTCTGGGACAGGTTATCAACTAAAAAGTGTTATAGCAACCCTTCACCTACTGTCAGATTCTCAGTGGTTGACATACAGACTGTAGCCAGTACCTGTAGTAGTTAATTCATTGGCCATCTGTGCTCCATGCCAGATAAATTATACGAAATTATTTCCACCAATATAAAAAAAGATGCATTTCCTTTGCTTTTACCACTACATAGTGTATATTTGATTAATCGCATTTATTTTCCACATGCTCTACTTCTTTTGATAGCGTCAAGTATTTATCTGAAGCACTTGACTGAGGAAGTCACGTAAATTATCAGGGCCTGGAGTCCAGCTTGGTCCTCTTGAAAGGTTGTGTTTCAGTGGGGCTGGGCTCTCAGCAGGCTGCCCAGAGAATGGACCAAATTAAGCTGCTGCGTTGCTGTCAATAAAGCTGTAAACAGATCAATTCTATTCTGAGGAACTTTGCAGGGGTGGAGAGCCCAGGGAGAGACACTCAGTGTTAAAACTATAAATCAAGATTTTTTTTTTCTCTCTTTCACAATATAAAGCCTGACATTCAGCATTAGTATCAAAGCAGGACGTGTGAGCTAGTGTGTAGAAAGAAGGGACCTTAAGAAGTGCATGGGGGGGGAAAAAATGAAAGAGTCATATACAGCAACCTACAGTACAGGCAAGATTTTAAAAGTACCCGATGTTTGAGAGTGTGTGTGAAGAAAAAGAGAGAGGTGAAAAAGGGGGAAAGATTGATGATATCTTTTGGCATGGGAAGGAAAGAGAACTGAGAAAAAAAAAAGGCCCACAGTGCTTTCAAACGAAGCAGAGTTCAGACCCTCAACGAAATGAGATCCTTTGTGACGTGAACTTTACTGTACATGCTCAGTGTCGATGGGGAAGACAGGCCACAAAGCTTTGAACGCTGCTGAAATTGCATCGAATAAAATTCATGGGGTAGCAGTAGAAACTTTGATAACCTAACTTTATGGGAAAACTGGGCTACGGCAAGAATTCACTGTGAAACAACGTGCATGGATTGATGATTTATTAAATGCTAAGAGTTAAATATACTCTCTTGGCACTAGATTTTGCCTAAGTACGCTGAGTTTCTCCTTTTCTCTGTCGTCCTTTTCTGCTGCAGGTTTCATAGCTTTTAAATAACGAATATGGTGTGAGTGCATTACAAAAATAGAGCTAGGACAAGAAGCAAATTATTATTAATATACAACAAGATATATGCAGTATACCTAGAACAGTTTATTTCCACCACAGGGAACAAAGCCTATGGCCTGTTTGAGTCCAAGTTTTGGTACCAGAATGTAAGAAATAAAGAAAAGCATTCAAATGAACCCTTTATTTACTTCATGATTATTTATAATATTTATTATTTATTAGTTCTTGGAGCTCTGAGTCAAATCAGATACTCCCCTACAGTATGGCGTACAGCTGTAGAGCTCAAACGCAACTTCCATCCATACATCCTACATCCACAGTATACATCAGGGAATTTAAAGTCATTTAAATTATTGTGTTGCCATGATTTATTTACAAACCCAAATTTCATGTTTTTATCTGCTGTTTTCATCCATAAAAACCAACATGATAAGTCCTCATTACAAGTAAACATCAAACTAATCCCCCGTGTTCCTGTTGTGTCCCAATGAGATGTTTCTTCAGTTTTTGTGTTTTTGTTTTTTTTAATAAATGTAGTAAAACAGCTTTGAATATCAATCCACTTATCAGTTTCAAGGCTGTTTTCGATAAATACTGATATATCAATAAGTGCTCCCAGCCTTAATTAAAAATGACCCTTGAACGCACACACAGAGACCTTGATTAACTTAACAGAATCTGCACTAAAAATCCAGCTAAAGGGGAAATTTTCTGATTTCTTCCACCTAACCTTTAGCTTTAAAAGCAGACGCTTCAGCTTATGCAATCGCTTGAATGAAATGAACAATTCTCTGTAGAAGCTGCAGGATGGAATCTGAAAAGCTGGAACTTGAAACACCCACAAGACACACACATGACCAGTTTTAATGAACAAACACTCACATGTCCACATAAACATGTGGTATTAGCTTGTGACGCAATACAAGTGACCTCTTGAACCCCTCCCTGATGACTCTGCTAACACTGAACATGACTGCACAGCCAAAAGCTTTAGATCACTACACCATTAGTGGCATCACACAACAATAATGAGGCTCTCATGTAATTTTTTGCAAGAAATCAGAACAGAGCAATCCAATGAAAACTTTTATTATTTTAGCATTCATGCAATATTACAAATGATGGGCTCGTTAAACTAATGTAAACTCTCATATCGTTTGATATCATCCTATATTTGAAAAATGTCCTTGCTTACTCCCAGCCTGTCCTTTCTCTCTGTTACAGTGGAACGTGTCTCTAGCTATGCAATCAAGGCACATTGAAGTAGGAGTGATAACAGCTGCTATCCTACTAAAATAAGATGCATAATACTGTATTTATAGTCATATGTGAGATTAAACTGTGTTCATTAAAGAGGTTTAGCAGTACAGATGTTATTGGTGACCTTCAGTGTCAGAAAAATAGATCAGCAGGATTTTGCTTGCTGAAGGTTGGCAGAGAAACAGCAGCCTGTAAAGGCAACAGCATGGTGCAGTGTGTGGACATAAACTACATGTTAGACTTTCATGTCGACAGTGACATAGTACCCAAGCCTAATGCATCTCTTACCACATTATCAGTAATGGAAGAAAGTGCATTATTATACATGATCATGCACACATGCATGCGCACACACACACACACACACACACGAGCAGTACTCCCTTCTTCACCCTGGGGCTTGTAACCCATAGCAACACTCGCACACACATCAGACAACAAGGAGACCTTTTGACTCTGAGTGGGATCTACTGAAGCTGTATTAGAAGTCATGCGTGCAGATACACACACGCACGCGTGCACACACACTCACACTCACCCACACACGCACGCACGCACGAAAAAGAAGCTGAGGAATCCAGTATTTCCTCAGACATGAAAGGAAGTTCAGTGAAGCTGTTAGAATGCCATTCAGTCCAAAGAGAGAAAAATCTGAGAAAGATAGAAAGAAAGAGAGGGAGAGTGATAAAATAAGAGAAAAAGAGAAAGGGGGAGAGAGAGAGAGCACTTGAAGCAGAAAGCTAGGATGCCTCTGTGGTCTGTCACTTTGGATCAGGCAGTAGCAGCTGATGGCTCAATGCGAACGCTACCTTATAATAGAAACAGTTTGACCAGAAATACAATAGACAGACAGAAAGAGAGAGAGAGAGAGAGAGAGAGAGAGAGAGAGAGAAAGAGAGGAAAAGAGTGGCCATGGTGCTATTTAATGCTCCCCTCGCTCACTCACTCTGTAAAGAGTAGTGGCCAGGGTTGTAGGTTGAAAGGGGGAGGCTGTTTTTCACCCCAGCTTCGAGGTGCTTCGCCTCCAGGCGTGTGATGTTTTATCTGCCCTTTATGTCCCCAGCGTGGACTTGCACATTTCTATATAGCTCTGCATTAAATAAACTACACTCAGCAGCACATCACATGAGCAGTTCACTGTCAGCTGACAGTTTTCACCCCCGAGCATCAAGGCTGATCCTCCAAGGAATGGGCAATTTACAGCAGCCATCACTCAACAAGGTTGTCTGAGAGTATGCTCCCCTCCAAATCAAAATTTTCTCAGCTCACCACTACCTGGAGATGAAAGTCTTTGTGGACAGGCTTTGTCACTTCTCACTCAATCTCACAGGAAGTTCAATATAGCTAAATAGGGCTGTACCATATTTGAAAAGTAATATGATGCTCAAGGCCAGTGTAAGCAGTGCCAATCAGGCCTGTATAAGGACAATCATTTAAAATGATCTTCGTCGCCACATCAAATCATCGTTTCCATTTCTTCCTGTCCTCTGCATCTTCCGCATTCAAACCAACTGCCTGCATTTTCTCTCTCACCACATTCATAATCCTCCTCTTTTTCTCTTGCCAAGCAGCTCAACATCCTTCTCCCAATATAATCCTTGTCTCTTCTCTGGACATTTCCAAACCAACACAATCTTGTTTCTCTAACTTTGTCTTCAAACAGCTAACCTGAGCTGTCCCTCCAATAGACTAATCCTGTCCATCTTCCTCAGACCCAGCGAATATATCAGAATCTTCAACTCTGCCACTTCCAGCTAGTCTGCTCGTCATTTCTTCAGCGCCACCGTCTCAAACCCATATAGCACAGCTGGTCTCACTAAAGTCCTGTAAACCTTCCCTTTCACTCTCGCTGGTACCTGTCTGTGACAGATCACTCCTGCCACTCTTCTCAACCCATTCCCACCTGCCTGCGCCCTCTTCTTCACCTCTCTTCCACACTCGCAATTACTCTGAAGTGCTGATCCCAAGTATTAATACCTCCAACTTTTTCACCTCTACTCCCTGCATCCTAACCACTCCACTTTCTTCCATTTTGTTCACACTCATGTATTCTGTATTTGTCCTGCTCACTTTCATTCCACTCCTCTCTAGAGCATCTCTCTCTTGGGTCTCCTCAAGCTGCTCCCTACTCTCGCTACAGATCACAATATCATCATCATCAGCAAACATCATAGTTCACGGGGACTCCTGCCTAACCTCATCCATCAACCATCAACTCCTGCCTAACCTCATCCATCAACCTTGCAAACAAGAATGGGCTCAGATCCTTGATGTAATCCAATCTCTACTTTAAATGCATTCATCATGCCTACTGCAGACTTCACCACTCACCACTGTCACACTGCCCTGAAATACTTCTCTGCCTCTTCTGACGTCCTTATACATAACCACATCTCCTCTCTCGGCACACTGTTATATGCCTTTTCCAAGTACACAAAGGACCAGTGCAACTCCTTCTAACCTTCTCTATACTTCTCCTCCAACACCTTAAGAGCAAACATTGCATCTGTGGTGCTCTTTCTCAGCATAAAACCACTGCTGCTCACTAATCCTCACCTCTTTTCTTAACCTAGCTTCCACTACTCTTTCCCATAATATCATAAACATCATTTAAAACGGTATGCTGGAGGTACTAGTACTGTTGCATATGAGATTGGGATGTGCCCTGCAATTACTTAAAAATTCAGCAATGTGAAGTGGTTAACCCTTTATTCCAGAGGCATGTTCAAGGGAGCACAGTAACAGTTACATTTGCTTTCATTAGATAACAGGTATGCACACTGGCTAGAATCATGCAGAGGGAAGGGGGGAGAGAGAGAAACAGAGACTTCAATCATTCATAGTCATATTTCAAGAGTTTACAGTCAACCATAAATGTTTCATTTTAGAGCTGTGAACTGTTTTACTATGAACTTCCTGGTCACATATCAGTGACGTATACAGTTTAACTCTAAATTTCAAAAGCAGAACCATGAAAAGTGACAAATTGCTGTAAAAATTCCCCAGAAAAATTCATTATTTTATCTTGTCCTGAACTGTGACAGAAAGATCAAGTGTTCACTTGTGTTTGCTCATAAAAGAATGTATTTCATCTTTACTGTGTAGCTCCATCACATGAAGCACAAAACTGCAACAGCAAAAAAAGGGCAAGGAATATTGGAGTTTTTAACATTTTAAGAACAACACTGAAGAGAATGTGGGGTTTAAAAAAGCAGATGACATGGATGAATAAGGTGTAAATGAAAGGTGCAGAGGGAGAGAAATGCAAATTTACTAAAAGTAAGATCTGAATGCAATGACTCCAGCTGAGATCTCATAGGGTGTTCGTAAATGAAACTCAAGTTAAGAAAAGCATATTCATCACCATGCGGAGTGAGTTGCACAGGTAATTTGTCTGCTCTATATCAGTCACTCACATGGGGAGAGAAAAACAGCAGAATGCTTCTTCTGATGCTAATACTCTCTCTTCTCTTTCTTGCAAATTTCTTGTTGGCTGCCCTCAAAGAGTTTTAACGGACAATTTGGTGGTTGAATGGGCTTAAATCATTTGGCCTTATGATTAGGGTTTGTGTGAGTTTCCAGTCTAAAGTCTTTAATATGCTCCAACCTAAAATTAAGTATTAAGCACTGTTTTGATGACCAGCTAGACCCTTAGACTTCAGAAAAATGAACAAATAAGCCCTATTCCCTCATTCCCAGTCAGAAAAAAGCAAGATCTTGTTCAATAGCCAGGCTTAAAGGACATATCCCTCATGCCTTTCTCATCAGGTTGGACTGGTTTTAATCAGCATAAGCACGGACACACTTGTACACATAAGCACAGAGAGACTTGTATGGAGAGATTCCAGACATACTCAATGTGTGTGTGTGTGAAACTACCAGCCAGAAAGTTCCCTCAGACCGTGAAATATTCTCTCTCTCTCTCTCTCGGTCTCCTCCTCCTCCTTTAATACCAGGCTTTGACACTATAGCTGTCACATAGAATCGGATTCTGTTTTTCTCTGGGTTTCTCTGTCATCTCAGCATTGCTGGATGTCAGTCGCTGGCCACAACATCAGGAGGGCAAGTTGAATTATTGTTTTTTGTTTTGTAAGCTCAATAGGTAATTTCGAGCAAAACACTATAAAATCTAATGCCCAAAGTCTAATCCAACACCCAGAATAATATTTACCAAGCGCTGCATATAATAATTGTAGAAAGATCAGCTTGAATGTAATTGCCCTGAAATAATGTCGAGGCTGGAAAAGAATGCAGTAGTGGATGTCCTTCCTTCTAAATGTTAGTCAAACATATATATCTCAGCAGGGACAAAACATACTCAAACATTCCCCCATAACTTCCCTCCATACACACACAAAGCTAAAAAATACAAGTAATAGAGGATTCTACCAAAACATCATGACACCACTAGATAAAAAATAAAGACTGTTATAAATATTTAAAATCAGCTTTGTATATTTGCACCCTTTCAGCCATGTGAAGCACAAAAGTCCTTCTGCTTTTCACTTCATATAATTTTGACTGAATGATTTGTTTTGTTTGTACAAACCCAAATGCACTTACAAAGTAAAATTCAGCTGAGCTGGTTAACGGAATGAATGCAGAGCGATTCGCGTCCATTAGTGTTAAAATGATTAACACAACCGTATTTTACTTTTCGGCTTATTATAAAGTGTATTATAAATGGGCTTTCTGCCAAGTTGCATAATATCTTTGTTTGTAATGCTTGGTCAAAACTGATGGCAGCACAAGAGGTTACTCTGACCGAATGTGTCCCTGTGGGCATGATCACACAGAATTATTTGGGATGGTAAGAGTGGAAATCCCAAATGAGAGTGAGCAGAGTTCCCATGGAGTGTGAGAGGTTTGTCCAGCAGCCCCTACCGCACTTAGAATCTATACGCAGTCCATCAAATCTCATAAGAACATACCGTCTTTGACCCCCCATGTGTCCGGTTTTCAGTGCTTATAGCATGTAGCGCGTTACTGTGTCAGCTATGCTATCAATCTCTGTCTCTGCCTAAGGCAAGAGCCATCCGGATTAGACTACGACAGGCAGCTAGAAAGCAATGTCCCCAAGAGGATGTCTGCTTTGGTGGTGTGTGTGTGTTTGGGGGGGGGTTACATAATACACAGTAATCCCCAGGCTCGGCGTGTATGTGTGCAAGAGCATGTGTGCGAGTGTGCATGTGTAAGAGAGATGTGTCAAATGTCCTTTTTCCACTAAGTGCTACTAACCTGTCCCTTTAAATCACACTGCATTTAATGTACAGACAGGATAAGCATGATCTTTTATCTATTTGGCCTGTGATGTATTTACTCTGAGTGTGCAGGAGCATGGACAACCTTCTGCAGACTTCCTTGGGTTCTGAATGAACATATTTATGGCTCACAATTCTTTGCAACCATCATAATTTAGACACACAGTCATGAATTGTGCAAAGGGACTGTTTTATCCTCATCTCTAATGCTTCACTGGCACTCACATGCCCACATACACACACACAGACACACACAGATGCACACATGCTTCTAGCATGGCATTTGCCAGCGATGGCAACTGTTCAGAGAGCCCAACTGTTGTCCAGCCATGGCGGTGCATAAGTAAGCAGGGCATTGGGGGAATGAGATGAAACAGCAAGGGGATTGGCCTGGCATTGTGCCTGTTGCTGTGCCAACCATAACAATGAGCACGACCATCCCTGCACTACACACGAGCTTTAGTGCTGATACACGATTTTAGTCTATAGCATGTCATTTAATTTTGGTATGTTCTATTTTTATAATCTGTTTGTTGTCAAGCATACAAACCCCAACGTGAAACGCTGTGTGTCTGCAATAGTGAACAAAAGACTCCACAAGCTTAACCTTGCGTTTGAGATGTTTTGTTTTGTTTTGGAGAGGGTTAATCTTCCCCACGATGGGATTATATCAAACAAATGTGGAATGACATGATCAAAGAGAGATTTTTTTTTTTTCTATGCAATAAACGTCCTGCCTCCCCAGCGGCACTTCATCAGTTTGCCTCTTCAGTGGCATCTTAATGTTGATCTGTTCCGTTTTTTCCAATGTGTGCTGCCAGGAAATGGAACTAAAGGTATTTCTCTTCATCCGTTTCTTTAGGCTATGCAGGAACATTTCTGTTAAATTTTAATATACAACTAATTTCAATGACCAACAACCATAGCTGTGTGGAGTGTATTACCAACACTATTTGGAAAATAGTTTATTTAGTTCAATATGTTGAGGTCTCAATATAGTAAATTTTGCCTCACATTAATGGTTTCATTTTAATTACTATAGCCTTCAATATTATAAAGTGAAAATACATCACACTACACAACAAAATGCTTCCCCTGCACTTAAACCATAAACACAGCATTGCAGCAGCCAGCCATTCATTCAGCACCCAGGGAGCAGTGTTGGAGGACAGTAGCCTACTAGCCTGGGACTCAAACCCACATCCTTTCAATCATGGAGCCTAGTCCCAAACAACTATGCCTCTGCAGCCCCGAAAACTAAAATACCTTTATAGAACCTTTATGTAATTTATACTTGTTGTTACATCCCGACAGATAAACCATTCGTGCAAACTTTTCATGTGCATCGTACCACTAGGAGTTCCTGCTTTTCATTAAACTAGTTCAGCCTGTATTGATGACATCTACTCAAAGAGCCATATATTGGTGCCCTTTTTTTGGATGAAGTGTCAATCGTGGTGATTCTGACCACAAATTATTTTTGCAGACACCTTTAAACCCCAGGTTCTCAGTATTCTAGACTATTTCCAACTGAAATATCAGTCAGGTTCTAATAGGCTGTAATAATGCATGGAATTCTCCAATTAATGCTTGCCACTCAGCATGATCGTCCTGCCCACTTTCATCAGCAGCACTCCACACTTGATGCTCATTATGATTCATGCCGCTCCCCTAATACTGACACATAAGCTTCAGTAATCATCTGTAGTGACTCTTAAAGAACATGTACCAGATTCCTCTTCTAGTATGATGTTACAGTCCCCAACCCCATATTCAGGGCCAGATGTACTGAATCTTTTGTAGCAGGTTTTATGTCCAAATAGGACACATCCTTCCTGAAAAAGCATGTAACCGCATGCATGAAACTGGTGTACTAAGCTAAATGTGCATTCTTAACCCCATATCTTTGGAAATAAAACACAAAATGCATGTCTCACTTTCTCACACTGCCATGCAAAATGTGAAACATATAAAAATAGGTTTTGAGATCTTTTGTGATTAGCTACAGTTTAAGTAATGTAAGTCACACTCCAAGAACATATTGCAAAAGGATTTTGCATTGCACCTATACATACATCTGGCCATTCAAATATGCTTCAGCAGAATTGGCAGCTATCCCAACATCAGAGTATGAAGGTTTTCTAACTTCATCTCTATGTTATAAAAAGATACAATACATCTGGTCCAGTCCATCGTTCAGACTTAAGCTGGTAGTTAAGAGCAGGGTAATTCCAATGGCCTCTCTTCATGATGCGTGTCAGTTAGAGGTGGCACTCTGTAATCTCCAAGACCATAAACACAGCTGTTAGGACAGGTTCACCAGTTAGATAGCAGTGGATATCAGTATTCAGTGTAGCTCTTAATATTTTAAAATACCTTGTTTTACAGTTTTATAATCGCTCAGCCATAATGATATTGTTGAAAAGGCCAAAACTTGGTCCAGTTAATAATAATAATAAATCTGGTTAAGTGCCAGATCTTCAGGTGAGAGTGTTCTTGTACTGGCGATACGATTAACACGGGACATAAAAAGAACTAGGAAGGTAAAAACATGGAACATAGAAAATAATGTTCCAAATAATGGAACATTATTTTATACAATAATATTTCTGTATTATTCATCATTATAGATGGCGCGCCACTAAAATGAAACTTCATTGTTAAAAAAAAAAAAACAAAGTTCAGGATATCAGCCGCAAATTAAACAAATCCAAAAGGTTGTTTTTTTTTTTGGTTTTGCTTTAGTTTTTAATAAACATATATATCCAAATATACATATATTTGAGAAGGTCAAGGATACATCTGAATATTTGGTCACAGCCCAAGCTTTAGGACAATGATGAAGTGTAGTTTTAGCCTTAAAAGGATTTTCAATGCCGAATAACTATTTATTTAATCCAAGATTAGGCTTAATCTGTATAGAAAACAAACCTCCAGGCTTTCAGATGGGGCAAATTTGAAGGGGCAATGTTATTCACAGAACCATCTAACAGACCTCTGGAGCCTCAGATGTTAGAGGACACCTTTATTTTGAAATAAGAATCCAGGAAAATTACTTTTCGGCCCGAGTTATCTGGAATATTCAGCCAGTATCACACAGCAATAAGCAAATTCAGTCAACCACTCAGTCCGGTTGATGCAGTATTATATAAAAGCGATTTTGGAATGCATTTCAGTGCATGAGCCCTCCCTGATGACATCAATACAAATGTAATGCATGTGTCATGTTTGCTTAGCATCGAACTCTCAATCACCGCACTGCCTATGAAAAGGCAGTCAACATATGGTCAAAATAACTGGATGGCAAGCCATTGAGTCACAGAGATGGATTCTTAGAAAAGAGGCCAGGTGAGGTGGATATAGGAGGAAAAGGACTCGCAAGAGAGAGAGCAACAGAGTTCAGGCACAGGGGACACTTTGTATTGTAATCGTCAAGCTCTGCTGTTGTAGCAACACACATCCCAGTTGAACAAGCTCTCACTGTCCCTTGTTATAGTGACAAGTGTTTGCGTTGGTTGCTGATAGAACTGATTGAATGCAAAGTGATTTGTCTAGTCATATTTTGGTTCATTTTTCACATCCCATCCAGACATCTGCATCTCCTGCCATTCTTGGTCCGATATGATATGCTGTGTCTATCCTTATAAAAAGAAACACAGAAGTAAGAAGTCACAGGTCCATCTCATGCCCACTTAAAATTCACTGCGAGCTTGTTAAGTCTTGCTGGAGTTAGCTAAATTCTTCCACAGTCATCTCACAGTATTGAAGCAAATTAAATTATGGATTAGGTTTGGGATGCCCCTTTAAGAAAGCTGCAGCACAGTAATAAAACTTTCATATTAACAATTATAGAGTAGAGTCCAAACATACTGATTACCACTGCTTTATCAAGACATATAGTGGCTAGGGCTATGTTCATAATATCAATATGGCAATATATTGTGTTGGAATAGTATACTTTTTTTAAATACAATTTTTTTTAAGTCTGCATTGTAGATGAAAGTGGTTCACTGTGTTTTGTTCTGTATATTGCACTTTCAAGAAAAATGGGGTACAGAGTGAAGTTTTTTTATTAACTTAAATCACAAATTAAGCTCAAGCTGAATCTTTCTATAAATATCATTTAGATTTGCTTAACCCTTGTTTTTCTGTTAGTGGCTGTAGTGAGATATTAGTTTGTAGTCTGCAGTAATAAGATCTTTGTGATTAGCATTTTGGTTATATTTTAGTGTTACACCCAAAAGAAAAGCCTAAACTGAAACATCAAGTCATTTACCTCAAAAACTGACAAGTCAAGGGACACATCGGATTCATGCCTCCTTGGTGAGCCACTGACCCAGCAGTGAAGCACACAACTCCCGTTCACACCTCTCTTTAACAAAGCTAAATATTCCTCTTAGCCCTTAGGTGCTGATATTCTATATATGGATTGGCCTAATTTACCTTACATAAATTTTTTTTTTTTTCATTGGGCTTCTTAATGCATGTTTCATCAACGCTTTGTTGTTTATGCTTACGGTGTGCACCGTAGTAGCCTCTGGCTGTCTTTCCATATCAAAGGGTTAAAGTTGTTGCTGAGACTGCAACCCCGGCTTCCCTCCTTATTAGGGAGACATTACAAAAACAACATACTGAAATGCTTTATGCAAGGAAATTCTCCAGACTCTATTAACCACTAGATTTTCATATTGATGTTTCAGTTCTGACAGAACATCCTTCAAGCCACTGCAATCAGAAGGTCAGTTCAAATGAAGTTATAAGAACACTGTAACTTAACTAAAGATATACATATTTTTCCCCATTTTAAGTCAATTTTGTTTTCTCTTTGATACAGTAATGTAAACTCACTAGTCACTTTTTAATAAGAACTATATATATATATAGATCTGAAGTGCCTACTGGTGTACAGTTAACTGAGCAAGACATTCAACATCCATGACAGATAAACCAAACATGACAGAGTGAACAGAGTGATGCTTTGCATCCATGGCATTCAGTACCTGGTTTATTCCTAACAATGTAAAAAAAGGTCCCTGCTGGAGTGTGTTAACAGGGGATGAAATGAAAATTGGATATTGTCAAAATGGGACACCATTTACTTGAGCTGTGAAAAAGAAAACTATGACCTCTAGGCAGTTTAATCATGCTAAAAGATTATAATTATATGTATTTTCAAACATTTAAACCAGTTTCTAAATTCTTAGAACCCGCACTTGAATTAACATCTCTCTGTACTGGCAATCTGCATTTAAACAAGGTCAACATTTATCATTTTAATCTTTCTTGTTTAAAGAAAGACTAAAAAGAATTTAGGGAAGGCCTTGGTTTAGGAACCACCACCACCCTTGGGATTCTCAAAGTGTAATATTTCAAAAAATCCCACACTCACTGAAACAAAACTTATCCGGAGTGTTCAGACTTCAGAAGCTACAATTTACTGGGTGATGTATAAAGATTCATTTAATTTATTAGCAATACTATAGTTAATGCATTGTTATTTGTATATTGGAACGAAACAGTTTTTTTAAAAAATCATGGAATTGATAAATAATAAAAAAGTGATTATAGCTCAACCCTACACCACATGTTCACCCCGATGTTAGAGTCTAATAAAAAGCAAATTACAAAAGTGCTGTACGTTGAACAGGAGACTGTATCTGATTGTCAATCACCTTAATCACAACACATGAGACCAAAGGGCTTTCAGAAAGCAAAGAAAAGTGACTCTTTGCTCTCGACTGAGGAAAAAAAAAAAAAAAGAAACAACTTCACCTGAAGGCAGTTGATCTACTTGAACACATCCCTTGGCCCTGTTGAGCACTTTAGATATGCTCAACAGTGAAGTGCTGGCAGATCGGAACATTTTTCTCTAATCTGAATATATGAGTAATGTCTAGGAGTAATGCAGGGCTGTGGAACTGGCTGTTAAATCATTAAACTAGTGCAGGAGCGGTGCATGCCAAGGGCTGCAATTAAGACGTGATTTTTTAATAGAAGCCTCCACCCTCAAGACTGCCCAACCTGGAAACCTTCTTCTTTCGATCACTGGAGAGATACCCTAACATCTCCCCTTTTCCACAGCCTGGCTATCGTTAATTTCCATATTTTCCAAGATGCAGCCCAAAGCTGTGTTCCTAAGTTGAGATATAGAACGCAAGAACACATACATAATAAATTATGTTCAGACTAATCGGAAGGGTTAGGTTAGATCCAGCATGCCTGATGTAAAGCACGATTTGATACTCTGACTGGTTAGATGAATTTATTCTGTAACATCACAAATTCTTGATGCAAGTGGATGCAAGGTCTAAGGCTGTTTCTGATGCAATGTGTGTAGTGATAAATATATACAGGTGTAGAAAAAAATAAATCAGCATGCATCATCCAGCCTTGCCAAGGGGGATGCAATACATAGTAGATAAGCACAAAGTGTTTAATGGAGGGAATGCAGGGTGTGTTTATACTCATGGTGTAGACTGCTACATCATTTCCTGTTAAAAGCTGATCCTCTTGACTCTTTCTTTCTGCCTGTGTGTACGCCTCCCACTCACCGCATCTATTATTTACGCAAGCTGAATTACGCATGAGGTCGAGGCACAAGCAACGCATGCTCACACGAAGCCCCCTACCCAAACGAAGGCATTCAACAACTTCGGCTCCAACGTGGCATCATGGCCTCTGAGGAGACAAACAAAAGTTCACAGGCAGTTTAAAAGCATGCCCTGTGTGCAGCTGTGAGATGGTGTAAGACAGGCAGAGCTTAGAAAAGCTAGCATCAACAGGGGGCTGCCATCAGAACCACACACACAGACTGGAGGCCTGGTTCACAGCTGCCACTGATGGAACCTTTCACACCCCAGTTGCCCTGTTATTCAACACTTCTCAGAAACCCGTTTAAAACTAACCTCTGCTGTCTCATCCACAGACAGCTGCCCTTTACATTAGGGCTGTGCAATATATCATTTGTAAATCGCTATCCCAATATTGCTGTCTGTGTTACTGGTATCGCCTGGGGCCGCAATATACATTTACATTTACGGCATTTAGCTGATATACAGAGCCTCTAACAAATCACAGTGAACTGAGGCATCCATAGAACAGAAGTCCAATTGTTTTGTTAGCCACTGATTCTCCAAGGTGTTTGTGTGTGTACTAAAAATATGACTTATAATTCACGGAGATTCATCCTTACATGTAAATCTCTTTTTGACCGACTGCCTTGAATTGAAACTTTAACAATACTGACATATTTGAAGCCTTTTTAATTCCTGAAAAGTGATAAGGGTCCTTTAATATTCAAAAAACATCACAATCTCAATATATGGCAGCACAATTACAAGACTAAAATTCTGTACAGATCATTCAGCCCTACTTCACATCAGCATTCTACACAGAACCTACGTCTGTAACCCTCTAACGTTCCATCACACACCTGCACAGAGTCAACACATCCATTCTTCCACTATCTGAGTCACTCTTCTTAACTAGGGTCACAGGAAACGGAAGCCTATCCTAGCATACATAGGGTGAAAGACAGAGAAACACCCTGGACAGCTCAGCAGTCCACTGGAAAGAAGACACACAATCAAACCTAGGGAGCAATTAACTTTTCTCAAGCCCACCCAATTTGGATGTCTTTGGACTGTGGGAGGGAACCATCAGATCATTAGATTAGATGGGAGAACATACAAATTCAAAAGAGAAAGGAACCACACTGCCCCATCTGAACCCAGAATATTGTTGAAGTGAGGAAACAGCTCTAACCACAGTGCCAGTGTGCTGCTTCAGTACAGAGAACAGGGATCCTTCTTTTAAAAAAAGATTTTAAGGAGGCACAATGGAAAAAGAAATAATGTTTCAGAAATATTTCATAGAAATAGTGCAAATGCTTTCAGTCTACAGCCCATTATTCTGACCGAGGGTAAATGTGTTTGAGTCATGTTAAGCACATGGTATTTCAGCACGCTCCAGGGCAAGTACCAAAAGTACAAAAAGTATTTTGTTAACAAAGGCCCTGCAATGGACTAGTGACTTGTCAAGGGTGTTCCTCTGCATTCCACCCTCTGAGCTCTGGGGTTAGCTCCAGCACCTCCTCTACCTTGCTCAGGGTAAGCAGCTAAGAGCCAGCCCTACAAATTTCTAACTGCTACAGAAGATTCCAATAATACATTACACGCTGCAATTTTTATGTTCTTGTTAGAGTAGGGGAAGTCCAAAGTGCTTAGGTCTTGTTTCCTTGTGTACCCCCCTCCCCTCCAACACACACACACACACACACACACACACACATACACATACACACTCTCTTATTTTGTTTGCAGCACTTACATACATGGCTGCATGCAGTCATTCATCACATGCCATTGGTGGTTTATACTGATCCTGCAATAAAGCACAGAACTTTATTTCTATGAAAACTCAGCACTGCTCTTCTCGACTGTGTAAACAGGCATCCAGCGCTGAACAACAAAAATTCAATTACTGGAAATAAAAAGCTGATTTTACTTTCTATTCTAAGATGATCATGTCATTCCCTCCCTGATTTAAATCATGTAGGCTGTGGGCAGAGCACTAGCTGCAGCTGACAGTAGGCTTTAAACTGCTGAAGTTGCCAGTCATTCTCACCTCCAAGCCATGCTGTCCCTGTTTCCTCAACCATGATCTTAACCATCTGCAGCATCTTCCTTTATTTGCCAGTTTGTTGCACATAGCGCACACATCAGACTGCCACAACAATGAACATGCTGCTGCTTGCACTCAAGTGTTTCATTCTCAATCTGAAACATCTGTAACAAACTCCAGCTGTAAACTTCGTCTCCATCAGTTATGTACACTTAAGAGTTTTTAATGAAAAGGTGACCTTTCCACTAAATTAATCGGCTTTTGTTCACAGTAAGTTTCCACTCTCCATAGCAACATACCGTTTATCATTCCATTTATCATTTCCATGGTAATAACACCCTCGTTCCAGCACTCTATGGCAACAGCCTCATTACTTCTCCATTAATAACATTATTTTTGTATTCATAGTAACAAATCTCTTTTCCACTGTCAAAAAAACATTCAACATTCACCTCTTGTCAGCCCAGAGGCGAGCCCTATGGTTAAATGGAGCAGGTCCGACATGCTCCACATGAACCAAACCACACTGGCAAGAGCTGCAGGTCAGGAAGAAACTGTAGCAATCCAAAGCAAACCTTAATTATGATGATAAAGTGGTCACAAAAAGCTCTTCAGGATAAAAAGCACAAAGTTATACAAGGGAAGGACAGCAGCATTTCACTGGTTTGTCAGAAGTCAGAAGTCATTGATAAAAAAAAAAACAACACATCAAATCATTTGTTGCAATAGGCCATTAACATGTTCCCATCACATTTAAATAACTTTCCACTTGCAGTGCCAGTGTTTTAAAGTGTAACAGGCTGAACCCCCAGATTTCAGGAGTTTGTAGCTGCAAATGCCATAAATAGTGTAAATAAAAAGTAGGAGAGACACCAGCACTCCCCCGCGACCCCGTTTGGGACAAGCGGCAGATAATGGATGGAAAAAGTAGGAGAAGCATTGTTGGTTTGATAGATCAGTAATTAGTGATTATAATTATCCCTCAATACATCACACCATGTTTTTCCTTTGTCTTTATGACAGTTCGCTCCAAAGGAAAAAAGCACATTTTCACATCATGTATATGCCACTGAAATAAAAAAATTAAAAAAAACAAAAAACAAAAGCACCTCCCTGATTCACTGATTCAGACTGCATAGATTTTCACAAGTGCATAATTAAGAAAATCTCCCATGCTTGATTAACTCTGTGGTACTCATTTAACACCTACAGCCATTATGCATCTAATGAATGCTAAAGAAGTTAATGAAACATTTTGCTATGCAGCTAGAATAGCCTTGGCAGAGGCTTCTGTGTGCCCACAAATGCGCAGGTGAGTAATGAGTTTCGGCACAGCTAAGCTCCCTTGGTGTAGCCCGTCTGTGGGGACTCCATGTACATGTGCCTCACCTGCTCCGACACACCTGACTCAATTCATCAGGCAAGCCTCTTCACATGCTGACTCAGCTGTGTCAGAGAAGGGGATAACACAGAGGTGTGCAGCCAGTGGAGTCCCCAGGGCTGAGAGTAGTGCTTTCACTGAAAGAGCTTTCAGTTACCAAGGTCCTGCAGAGACGGGAGGAGAACAGCAAGAGGGTCCCCCCTTTCCTATTCAGTCCTGTTTTTTTTAGTTCTCCAAAAGCAAACCTGCAGAACCTTCTCGACATATAGGTGGCCAGTTTGACAATGTCTTCTGGAAATGAAATTATACTGCAATGTGGTCTTCTGAGCTAATTGTAGACTCAGGATGCAAGGATCATTAGATCCTAAAAACTGGAATATAGATGATTGTGTGTGTGTGTGTGATATATGATTATATACACAAGCATACAATATGGGCAATATGGTACAAATATCCTTTTAGTTGTTTTGTTTTCTGACTTCAAATAAGTCTGAAGGAAGAATAAAGAACCAGCAGTGTCACATTAATAACAAATCAATGCATTTCATTTACATCATACATTTTACAGACGATACTGCACTCAGTGCTGCTCAACAGGACTAATCCTGCTCTTCTAGGAAAGAAACGCTGCGGATCGGTGTTACTGACAAGATCAGGATTCGGTCAGGAATTCGTACAGTAAATTTTCATTCTGACTATATATTGTCATATTGGCCAGCACTAATGTGCGTGTATTTTATATATGAATAGGTTAAATATGGACATAAATGTATGTATTTTATATATATAAATAAAATAATGTATGTTTACACACAAACACTCCACTGCACAGCCCATGTCAGTGTTTCCTAAACAGAACCAATTTATTCCCCCAAAGAACGGTGAACCACCATTGAACCCAACACACACACACCTCCTCCTCCTCCTCCTCCTCCTCCTCACCTGGTTTGACTGTTTTGATGCGAATGGGCTCTCTGAAGTGGCGGATGACTGCGTGCGTGTCTCTGTTGGTCAGTCCGCTCACAGGTGTACCGTTCACCTCCAGCAGCACGTCTCCGTAGTACGGAAGCCTCCCGGCGTGGCAGACCAGAACATCCAGGTTCATCTGGCCGAGGAAGGGAAACTCTCCGCGCTCGGCGCCCCCCAGGATCTCCACCACCGAGCCGAACTCCCCCACTCCTCCCCACGACACCGCGCACTCCTGCACTTTGCTGGACCAGTGCTTCTTCCTCTTCAGCGTTTTGGACATGGTGCTCTCTGCTGAAACGCTCCTGCACAGCGGGCTCCGGCTCTCAGCGGATCAGGACAGCAGACATCAGTCTGGAGACACGAGCGCCATCGAGCAGCGGCCGCCGAGCTTCATCTCCAGACCGAGAGCAGGAAGAGAATCCGGAGCGTCTCGTCCCTCCTTCACGCGACTGGAATCACCCGGAGAGGCTGAATATGGCCACTGTTTATTTACATTCCCCAAGTTCAAAACAACAACAACAGCACCACCAGCATCAACAGTGGAAAAACAGCCTGTCCCCAGTCCTCAATCAGTCCTCAGCTTGTCCTCACTCCGTACAAAGCCTGTCTTCGGTCCCCAGCTTGTCCTCAGCTTGTCCTCGAGTTGAAGAGCATCAAGTAGTGAAGACCCGGCAGCCCGAAAGCCGCTGTGTGTGTTCTGTTGGAGCTCAGTGAGCCACAGGCGCGGCTGTGTTACTCTCCGTCTGTGTCCGGGGTCTCCTCCGTCGCTCACCCGCCCAGATAACGAGCGGGGCTGAAGATCAGCCTGAGCTCCTCGTTCAATCGCTGCTCCGGCGAGCGCGCGCGCCTCTCTCTCTCCCACGAGGCGCGTTCTCACACGCGCTGCTCCCCCGTCCACTGAGGCGAGGCGCGCGCGCGGAAAGCAGCCAATGAGGGACGAGGAATATCGAGCAATTAACTAATTATGCAAAACAGCGTCTCCTCTGTAGGGAGGTCGGCCTTTCAGCGCTCCAAACCGGAGATGTGCCGGTTGTTACTAGTTTTTCTGGAAAATTGTGATGTAAAGTGTACGCTCAACATCCTGATATCATTCACCAGATCAGATGAAACTTAAACCAGCTGCCTGACACAGATCTAACCCACGGAGGCATGGGCAGTAGGTTGCAAGGTGGGAACCTGATCGGCCTGGATTGTCCAGCACATCCCACAGATTCTCATTCAAAATGAGATTTGGAGAAAGTCGGTACCTTAAGCTCATTCTCATGATTGCTGAAGGTCCTGAAGCTTGCAGAAGCGCTGCCCTCCTGCTACAGGCCACCTCCATTAGGGAATACCACTGGCACAAAGTGGGGATCCGTGTCATATTAAAATCCACATTATTCCAAGTTTTGTTTTTTTCCCCCCAGTAGAACATTACACTACAGAGCATTACACTGCCACTGCTGCTTTGCTCAAAGTGCATTCTGGTGCCATCTCTACCCCACATTAGTTGACCTGGTACCCACTACACTCCACCCTTTGACCAGTGCCACTGTAACAAGATAATCTGCTTTTTATTTCACCTGGCAGGGGTTTTAATGTTGCGGCTAATCCGTTTGTTTGCACCTCAAGGGATCTATAATAATCAAAGATCAGTCCTAGCTAACGCATTCTCTAAAAATGAATGAAAATTGTCCATTCTTGACCGACTAAGCAAGTATTTCAGCAGATAGTCAGATGACAATACTTGATCTCATCTGTTTGATCTACTCGATCTGCCTAACAGTACCTGCAATAAATTAGGATTAATTTGACAGCATTACTGACAGGTTCATGTTGTAATTTTGCTATTCAGTCCATTGAGCCTCAATAAATCTCTCAACAGTGCCATCTTATGGGCCAGTGTTGTAAAGACAACTGAGTCCTTTAATTTCCAGTGATTTAATGAGGCACACAAACCTCCACTGATTTTCATATGTTGTAAATTAGTTTAATCTTTTGCTTAATTAAAGACATGTAGGAACAAGCTGATTTTAAAGCTTCCACAATGCAGATGCTCTCAGATGGATACCCTTAAACATTGCTGTGGTTTTATGCAACCACTGAACACATTTTTCCCCTGAGCCATAAAGATGCCAGAATGCGTTGCATGTATTAGAGAAAGAAGGGGCGTTGAAGTGGTGCATTAGCAGTAGAAAGGCAAGACCAAGCACAGATTCAATTTTCCCTTTTTCCTCTGTTGTTTGGAGCTGTCATCACACATTTGTAACTTAAAATAAACCACAGACTGGCAGTTGCTCAAACGCACACACAAGTGCATTTTGTGTCGGTGCAATAGGTGACTTTAAATATCAAGGCGGCTGAGCTTTGCAGTTTGGAGACATTTTTGACAGCTTGATTTGTAGGATAACATTAGTTATTTAAGGTGGATTTCTCAAACCTAACACTCAACTACAAAGCACTATATAACATGCCTTTCCATTTCTAAGTTCTTGTCACCTCCATTTAAGGTGTTATCTAGTTATACAAAAGTGCCCCTTGACGTTTTTATAGCAGTTAAATGCTCAGGATGGCAGTTGGCCTGTGTAAATTCAACCCTCGGCTATACGTGAAGGGCACAGTGCATTCCCAGCTGATGAGTAATAAAACCCAAAGTGAATTGAGTTTATGCATGCATTATTAATGACACAGCAGCACAGGATAGCAACAGACTGAGGTAGGTGCTTTGATCCCATCCCCAAAATATCTCATGCAGCACTTCACACACGAGTCGGGAATACAAACTGTCAGCTGGAGTGTTTAGTGGGATTCAGATGTGTCTAAACTCTTTTAAACCTGCGAGAAGTGTACTTTTCGTTTTGTGGTGTTGACCTAATTCAATCATGCTGCCAGAAACTGCCACATCGAAGCTGAGAAAGCCAGATTTCTACACTGTGCAAAACCCGAAAGAAGTCATAGTAGCACTTTGTTGTTCTGTGCATCCTTGGCAGATGAAGCAATAGTGTCTTCTGTTCTTTCACCCAGCAAACTGCGGCTTTAGATCTAGTACATTAGAATCTGAATTTTATTGTTTAAATGTCAGCTAAATATGCAACATTATGAAACAAAAATGTTCTTTATACATGCTTTACAGAATGTACAGGTACAATAATAAACCAACAAAAAAAAAATCCAAAACAAATCAAAAAAGCAGCACTGGTGTACTTTGAAAGCCTTAATGCTGAACTTTGGTTTCAAATCTAGAGATTAGTGTGAAGATTTTAGGTGCAATCCAAATTGCATTCACATATTTGCCACTGCCCTTTAACACAAAACCTCAGAAAACCTCTAACAGACCAGTCCATCTTAAATGGGTCAGGAATGTTCCATGATGCTGAGAACATGACTAATGTCTCTGATGTGAGGTTTCTCATATAGCTCGAAAGCGGAATCTTCTTACAGCAAAAAAAATAATAATAAAGTGTGCAAGTGACTGCAGTAAAATATGCTACAGCTATTACTCACGGTAGCCGTAGCTTTAATATCTGGAAAACTTCACCATAAACTATCGAGGCTCCTGTTGATTGTACGGGACACTGAGTCACAGTAGCAACTGGAACCTTTCTGCTTGAGTAAGGCGGACCGTTGGACAGAACCATGTGCAAATCATAAAACAAGCCCGAAATCAACGGATGTCATAGCACACTGAGTGGTTTAACAGAAACAGATATAAAGCACTTATTTTCATCATTAGAAACTTAAAGTTTATCACGTGGAAAAAAATCCGACAGACTGTGAAACTGTGGCACCAGGATGCAATAATCAGCAAATAATGACATACTAGGCAACAGCAGATTCACTTCACATGTTAAATATGGAAAGTACCCATAGAACCGATACACACGGTATCGAACTGTAGTCACTCAATGTTTGTGTATTTCACAATACACACATTTCGCAGATATGTTAGATATGATATCGTAGTCGTGCCCACACCTTGATTTTCCATCAGTCTCGCTCTATTTCTTTCCTCCCACCTATTTACACACACACATATTCTTTGGAAGGTATCATCATAAAAGAAGTGCAGGATTTTAAAGAGTGTACAAAGTTGGGTGAAACCAGACCAACCAGAAAGAGACCAGCATAATTCCCTGCACTGTACAAGGATCTAAACATGTAGATTCACAAAGTGCCGAAAAAAAAAATTGTTTTTAAAGGCCTACGGTTGTGGTATGGAATCCTTTTCTGTGACACAAAACTTCTGAAACTTGAGACATGGCCAATTGAAGAACAACGAAAGTGAATTTTTTTGGCCCCCTTGCTACTCCCTGGGGCTAGTTTAACGAAAGGCAAATTGAGAGACCTTTATTTTCTGAGGTCAACAAAGCATGAACGATATTAATACTGACAACACCACTGATTTGAACGTGTCCAATGCTCCATGACTAACCCTCTCAGACGTCTTCGTGAGGTTTACAGTCAAAATGGTCATAGGAGAATTGCAGTTACAAATTTGATAAAGCTTATGCTGCGTAGCCAGGGTGAAAGGTATCTGGGATCTTATTGTATCAAGGTCTAGACAAATCAACCAAATGTACACAACATCAAGGTCAAGAATTACACACAGTACAGCATTCCAAACGGCTGGAACTGAGGTACAGGTACATTTCTTCAGGCTACAGAATGCATGAAAGGGTGGTAAAATGCCTAAATCATCATTATGTATGTACTCATACATATTTTAAACAGCGCAGAGTCCTTGAGCTGATTCATGCTCTTTTTTTTTGCTAGTCTCTTAGATTCCACACAGCAGGGAGAGATAGTTTCAGTGAAGAACTCCGGAAAAAGCCCGTTGACTCAGTGGAGTAAAAAAATTATAGAAAAATAAATGTAATAATTCAGGAGATGCCAAGTGAAAATTTATGACAAAACATTAACAGTCAGTATGTAGATGGGATACCCTTCAAGCCGCATATCGATTGTCAAAGGTATAAGGGACCATGAGTTAGTGCCTTTTGTAAAAAGGAGGAAAATAGGGTATATATTTGGCTTTGTGTACAGCACTGAACATATAAAATGCATTTGACAAACAATTACATCAGCTTATAATATTAGACTGGAAAAAAGGGAAGTGTTCCACTCTTATAAGGGAATGATGTACACAGGTTACCAACACCTACGAGATAAATCCAAGAGGAAAGACAAATTCAGCACAGCTATTTGACTCCCTGACGGCATTAAATGGCTCCATGACTGTCAGGTGGGTTGGTCACTCCTAGCCTTGATGCATGGGGAGGATCCTGTCACAGTCTGTGCACAAATAAGCATTTTTCAGAGCAAGGGCAGCACTAGGAGGGCTAGTTCAATGCTTTGGCAAACACAAGGGAGTTGGAACACCCCAAATTAGGGGACAAAGGATTTAACAAAATCACAGATTAAAAGGCAAGGCAAGGCAAGGCAAGTGAGGCCTTTAGAAAAATTACATTCAGAACCTCACCTTAAAATAGATCTGTTTTTATGGAATCAGAGGGAAGATGGTGAGAAGATCCTGGAAAGTGTTTTTCACCAGATACACACATCTCAGTGGTTTCCAACAAAGGGATAGGACGGAATGTAAACACAGAAGACAGAGGTGTTTTCTTTTTTTGGCAGAATGAGTTTTCTCAGAGGAGGTAGTGGGACTTAAGGGTACACTGAGAGATGCTGGAGACTAAGGGCTAACCGTGGGGTCACAGCCAGGCTGCGGTGGGGTAAAAAAAGCAACTTTTGGGTAGGTTCTATGTGGGTGGCGGGCTGTGATCTTGAGGGTTAGTCCTGTATGAGCCATCCTCCAGCCCCCCTCTCCTGTGCTCTGGGCCATCTCCTGCAGAGATCCCACAAAGGGGCTTGTGTACAGTCACTGGGCCCTGAGGCAGGATGGAGTGGTGGGGGTCTACTCCACCCCAAAATGACCTGCCTGGAACATCTGCAGACAAAAACGAAGACAGTCAGAAAGACGGCAGTAACATAGCCCACCTTAAAAATAATGACAACAGTTTACTTGTGTTTCTGAGAACATTTCTGTTCATGAGCAAGTGTGCACTGCCAATCATGTCTAGGAATATTCAAATCTATTTTTTTTTTAATGCATTTGTTGGTTAGCAAAAATGTAAAGAGATTACATGTATTTTTTTAAAAATAGTATATAAATATTTAGATATCTTTTTTTTTGCCATTAAGCAGAGTAGATGTATCCTGTCTCTATTCTCTGGCCAGTGTGAGCTCTGACCGCTGCTGTAGTGATGCGAGATGCAAAGTCGGGGCTCATGGGTGGCAAGGAAGGCAGAAGCATCCTGCTGAGATATCAGGCTCTCCAGGGCTGCATCTTCACGTGGAGCGTGCTGCTCTCTCTCTCCCCGCCCATCTCGCACTGCTTCCCTGGGCAGCTGGGCCGTAAGTGTGTCGTCCTCACTCAAGTAAGCATACGGGCAGTATTCCCGAGTTCGAGAGTAGATGTTGGCATTGTCATAACAGTCTGAGCAGATGACCAGCGGGCTGGCACCACCTACAAAGATCACATATTTTAAACCTCTATTCAGTACATGCATCAAGAGTTGCTTTGTTGTTCTTAAACCAAAATAAATCCTTTAAAACTTTGAAAAGAAATAATAGAGGGTTTAGTGTAAACTAAAATTTTTGTGCTGATTCTACTAAAAAAGTTGAAACACACTTACCATTGGGCACAGGTGTCAAACCTTCCCTTCCTTCAGCAGGTTGAAAGCTGCTACGGCCAGTAAACAGAGACCCAACACGATTGCCAACCATACCATTGGCTTCTGGGTCAATCTCACTTCCCACTTCACCATAGCACATGCCTATGGAGGAAAACGGATGACTTTAAAAATAAGCCTACATAAAATGTACCTGGTAAACAAAATGAGTCTATTTTTTTATGTTCAGGTCCAAGCACAAATTAAACAATTGTCAATCATTGTCATTCAAGATGAAGTCTGTGTACAATGTAGTCATGTTGTCCAATATCCTCTGTATCAGGATTGTATAGCCCAAGGAGAAGAAAGGGGGGGGGGGGGGGAGACGACAACCCCTTACATAAGACAGACTACTACTGCAAAATGAGAACAAATAAAGCTCATGTCCTAAAGTACCTAAAGACCTGAAATACACAAATAATGTAATCTGTAAATAAACACCACGCAGTCGATCATTAAAGGATAACTTTAATCAAAGCCTGTAACTTTCCTCCAATTTATGAGAATGTGGAAACTGCTTAAATAAAATATATTTTCACACAGACTGGTTTCCACTTTTTATCTTACCTTCATTGCCTTTGTGAGCATAGCCATTGGCTAGGGGTGGCATGAGCTGCTGGTGGCTGCCTGCCTCAGAGTTACTATACCCCTCCTGCGGCTCTGATAGTGTTCCTTGGGAGGACAGGTAACTGGGGATATCTGGCGGCAGATTCATCTCATCTGAAACAAATACACAAGCTTACAAATGCTACCTCGCACAAGACTGAGATTAATTTGGCATATTCTTAATCAGCCTTATGTCAAGTTAAAATAATATTTTCAAGTGCAAAATAGAATAAATAAATAAAAAATATAGATTTTCAACTATACATTAAAACATTTTTTCATCTCTCCAGCTTCAATTCCCATCTAAATCAAATATCTATCAGTGCTACTACTACAGAAAATGTGTGTATGGTTCTACAATGTTACAAGTTTTTGTCTCATATTTTAATAAGAGCTTTCTGCTTCCGGACGATGTTTCACAAAAGTGGTTTGTAGTTAAACTGTTCACATTCCCCCCATACCTGTATTGGTGATACTGTAGTCCTCACTCTTGCGTCTCATGTGGTAGATGACAATCACCCACACCAGTGAAGTGCCCACTACACAGCATACCACCACCATTACCACAATGCCCACAGTTGTCCAGCCATCTTGATCATTGGCACTGCTTGCCTGGTCACAGTTCGCAGAGGGCGTGACGCTAAGGTAGATGTGGCCACGTTCAGTGCCTAGAGTGTTGGACATAAAGCAGGTATATTTCCCTGCGTCCGTTGGCTTAGCATCTACAATTATCAGCAGCTGATTGGCTGCCGCAAAGAAGTGGCGCTCAGTCAGGAGCAAAGGACCGTCGTCTTTGGTCCAGTTGAGACGGGGGGCAGGACTACCTCTGGCTATGCACTGAAGAACAGCAGTCTCGCCACGTGCTACAGCGCGATCTTCTAGGGGACGCTGAAATGATGGAGTCTCTGAAAGTGAAAAAAAGGAAATAATTTTCCAAAATTTACTTATTATTTTATATGAATACAGTTACAAAATAAATTCAAAGTTAAGATTTCTGTTTCCTGCTATTAGTTACGCCACAAACCATTGTCCATTTTTATAGATAACAGTATTTAATATGGTATCAGAAATCAGGTGCTATTTAATGAGGCACTGCATTCAAATACTAGCAGGCAACATAAACCGTACAGCCAGTTTAAATCTAAGGGAGTCAACTAGGCATGTACCTAGTACAGTGAGAGTGGCGTTGGCGGACAGGCTGCCTGCCTCATTTCTGGCCGTGCAGCTGTAGATGCCCATGTCCTCAGTCTTAACATTGGCGATGAAAAACGTGTCATCCTCAGGCATGACATGCATCCTCCTCTCGCGGGCAGCAGGGAAGTTAATGCCACCGTCCTTCTGCCAGGCAATTTGGGGAGGTGGATGACCCTCGGCTGCACACTCCAATCGAGCCACAGTGCCTGTGCGTATCGTCAGGTCCATTGGTGTCTTCAGGAATGAAGGCAACACTGGGGATAAATGCAAAAATTCACTGTTTAGACTTGAGAATAGCGTTAAATACTATGGAATACATCACTCTTGCTTGAATATCTTTCAAGCTAATCTTTATAAGCCACATCCATGTTACTGTTGATGAACATGGACAATTTATGATATTGAAATTTCCTGGAAAATCTGCCTTGGAAAATCTCCTGCTGTGCACCAAATGTTTAAAAGGGCACCTCTCGACCTGATTTTACACACAACACAGAAAGTGTTGCTACAAAAACATGCTTTGTTATGATCTCTCCCAAGAATAAACGTAGTCAAAAGCCAAGCTCTAATAAATGAACAGGTGGATCCTAAAGTATACATGTGCTCGGGGCCTCTATTTTACAGTGATATAAAAATTCTCTCTGAAACTTTTGATTTGGAGTGCTGTCTGCGAACAAAGCCTCTCTTGTATCTGAATTATGATATGATGACAAAATAATCACATTGCCCAGGCTGGCTTCCCAGAGGGCTACATAATCTTTGTTCCACTGAAATTGGAAATTAAATTAGATGAGTCCAGAAAACAACTATTGTGGGATAAGAGATCTAAACAGGGGCAGGAACGAAACTTATTTCATAACCAACAAGAGAAAAGAACAGATTGTCTGTCAGTAACACTGCAACATGAAAACCCTGAGGGGATGCTTTCTTCCATCGCAGCTAGGGAGTAAAAAAAAATAAAGAAATAAAAATTAATAAATAAATAATTTACTTTGACTGACAGAAAGGGAATAAGGGAAAAACACCACCTTATCACACTCTACAGCCAGGTTGCCCATCACTCTGTATCAAAGGCTCTTTTAAATATAAAAATCACTATATAACTGTAAAACTTTCAAATCAAAATGTTCTCAGGACCACCGAAACATGACTCGAACATTATCAAAAGAATCCTAAAAACCTTTGAATTGCAAATAAATTCACAACTTGTAAGAACTTTAAAGCCCATGACATTAACAGACAGACATAGGTTGTTGTGTTTTTTTTTTTTTTTGTTTGTTTTTATTAAATGCAACTTTTTGGAAGTTTTGGCTACACATAATAATTAAGCATTCCTGCAATTGTCTTAAAACACCCTAGCATCCCCTAGCGAAGCATCAAAACAAATTTAGCCATTAAAAGCTAGCACTGTGCCAGAACTTATACAAGCTGGCCATTACAAATCAGCTTAGGTTCTATAATATATACCACTCTTAGTCTTGAAAGAATGCAGAGGGTTCTATGTGGTGCCTACATCCTGTTTCAAATGTTCCCCAACTCTGACACAACCATTTCAACCCTAGCCCTAGATAAACTGCAGGCATTGCAAAAATGTTTGTGACATACTTACAAGTAGAAATTGCATATTAAGGTTTTAGTTGATATGTTTTACCTTTAGGAGGAAAAATGAGTCCAAATTTAGCTTTACCCATGCAGCTGTCTGCATACAGACATCTAAAGATATGCAAATAAGAGCTACGTAATTGCATTGATATCTGCAACTCATGCAGAAGCTACATGGTGCTTACCATTGACTGTGAGCTTGGCTTCGGTAGAGTAGTTTGAGCCAAAGTGATTGGAAACCACACACTGGTAGCGTCCTTCATCGGTGAAGTTTACATTTAGCAGGTGGAGCACGCTTGAGTAAATAAGCCAATGCTCTTGGTAGCGAGCGTAGTTATGCACCTGTGCCTCATACAGCACCTCTCTGTCCTTCCTCCAGGAGGTGCTCATGGTGGAGTCACTGCTGCTGAAGGCAGAGCAGTTGAGAGTGACGTTGGTTCCTCTCAAGGCCACAACTGTCCTGGGGTTCCCACTTATTTGGGGTTTGGGGAAGTCATCTGGGGGGAAAAAAAAAAAAATGTTATATATATACACAAACACACACACAAATAATTTATCCAAATGTATTTACAAGTAATGGCTGGGGTATATGCTCTTTGATGCAAACTGGGATTAGACCCAATTTCCAGTTTCCACATTGGGTCTCCAGGATGCATATCATGAGGAAAGTCTACAGCAAATCTTTAATGACAGGAGTAAGGCTGTTGACATTCTTGTACAATCAAGGATTGATATTATAAACCAGGGGTATTTAACTCCAGTCCTGGAAGGCCAGAGTCCAGCACATTTTGGTGAATCCTTCCTCAAACACACTCACTACACCCACCACTAAGTGTGAACCAGGGGTGTCAAAGGAGCGAAATCACCAAAGTGTGCTGTCATACATATACATATATATATAAATAAAATGACCAGTGGACACTTACTACAGACAAATTCTTCTGGGCTGATAGCAAAGATATTCCTGCCTGCCAGTAAAGCAGGATGTGCACACACAGCAGTACATGATTGCTGGAAGCGACTGTCAGTCAGCCACTGGACCAGCCAGGTCAGCTGGCAGTCACAGAGAAGACTGCTTGTATTTAGATCACTGCAAAAGGAAATCACCATACAAAATGTATTCAGATTGTTATTTCCATAGAACTGATGACATTTATTGTAATAAAATAATCATTAAAAAAAAACCCTTATTCATGTTTGAAGGTATTTGTACTGAACTTTGACATAAAATCCAGAAGGTCAAATTATATGAACGTGCTGCTCATCAGTTTCATGCTAAGACATCTATGTGCAGCGGGGTGCAAAAGTTTAAATAATGCTTATCAGATTACATCTTTCTGTTTATTTTGTAAGTGAAAAACATACCACAGAAAACTACTTTGCACACTTAAAAGCATGCATGCTATTTACCTGCTGAATTTACTAAAGTAAAAAAAAAAGAAATTAAATCTGGTGTCTGGTACAATATAATCTGTAATTTTTCCATTTATATTAAAGTCAGCAAACTAATTATCAAAAAAAATAAATAAATTCTTAAATATAACTTAAATCCAAAAAGTGTTTCACTTACAACACATTTTAACATGTTATTTGACCAAAAGGTATGCAAACTTTTATACTTGACTGTGTATTCAGTACACTCCAGTCCAATCTGATGCAGGAGATCAAATATAACATAATAAAGGGTATAAAGACAAAGAATCTCCCAACTTACAGTGATTTAAGTTTCGAATGGGAGAAGGCATCCGGGTGAACAGAGATGATCTGGTTCTTACTTACATCTCTGTTAAAAAATAAATAAATACATAAATAAACTGCAAGAAATATGGAAAAATTTCAACAATTTGTGAAATACTGAGGACCATAAAGATAAACATACAGATGTTCTAGTTCCCCCAGACCTTCAAACGCCCTCTTAGTGATTGTTTTAATCTTGTTCTTCTGAAGTATCCTGGGAAGGACGCACGCGCGCGCACACACACACGCACACACACACACACACACACACACGCTTCATCAAAATATGCACAAACATAAAAATATTATAACCCACACAAAACAAGCATTTTTGATATTTTGAAAACTAATCATGTTCATCAACTAATCCCCAATCAAGATACACAATATGTGGTAATTAGCTATTTTTAGTCGTTCCTTGCCAAGTTACCTGCCTCTTGATTTAATCACCTTTCAGACACTTGAAAAGGTATTTTGAATTTTATAATTACTGATGTTAAACTCATTGTTTTCCATAAAGAAATCATGTGCAGTTATTTGCATCACTTTAAAAAAGTCTGAATATTTCCAGGTTCATATAAGCAGTTGGATAACACCAGCATCATTTTAGATTTATGTTAAGTACTTGCAACAAAATTGGCTTAAAAGAAAGCAGCGATTTCAAACTTAGGATTCTGTAAGCCAATTCAAAAAGAAGGGTACAGGATTTGTACAGTCCTATCTTTTGTCCTTAACAGTGCTGTCCCCTGTTTATTGTATTTTTTTATTAACTCTGAGGGTGAGCATGAGAAAAGATATTATAAACTGATGAGTCATAAATGATGATGAGAAACAAACATTAGGAGAGTAAGGCAAGGTAATACTTACAATGTATGAAGTTTTTTCATCCCCACAAACATACCAACAGAGTCCTCAACGGCAAGCGATATGTCATTGTTACGTATATCCCTGAGGAAAAAAACACAAATGTCAAAAGCAGCAAACGTTACAACAAAACTGGCAAACTGTTGCTAAGCAACCACATATGATAAATTAGAATTCACAAACATCTAAACTGCTGGAGCTTCAGCACAGAACTGCACTCTCGCTCTGCATCTAAAAAAGGGCTTTGTGAATACATGCAAGTATGTGAGAGTATTATGAGGCTGTCTTCATGCACCAGTAGCTCCAAAAGGCTAATGCATCCCTCACTAATTCTGCCAAATGAACAAAGTGAAGAGGAGAGCAAAAGGAGCCAAGTCTAAATGCACATTTACTTCCCGCCACTACACATGAAATGTACTGAATTTTATTGGGTCCAGTGATCACAGACTTTCAAAAAAAACAAATAAATAAGATCTTTAAATGTATGCCATCTATGTAGACACCTAGCTACAGGTGTGCAGATATACACTGAACTTCATCAGAAAAGACTGATTTAATACTGAGCTTCAATTGAGGACAGGAAACAATCACAAAATCTATTTACACACATATGCAGTCCTGCCTTGACTTTCATCCAAGATCAGCGCATGGTCAAACAAGTTAGATTAAAAGCAATTAGCATGGACTCTTGTGTCAGCAAGAGCCCTTGCAAGTAAATTTTTTTTTTAATAAGAACAAAGCTGTTATTGCTTGTGATGAGGTTGAGGTCACTGGCAATAACCTATGCAAAAGAAAGATTCAACACCTATGAGTCTCTAAATTCAGTGTGTCTAAAGTGTGGGCGACTGTAGTCTTACAGCATGTTGACATTTGTTAGGCCTCTGAAAACTTCCTCTCCCAGATATGTGATGCGATTCTCGCCCAGATTCAGGCTCTGCAGCAGCCCAAGTCCTGTGAAAGCCCAATCCTCCAGACGGCTTAAATGATTGTAGGACAGATCTCTGAAAAATACACCCAAAAGCAAAAACTTTTGAAGACCTTAAGGTGTTAACTGAGGTCCATGGGGAAAACACTTCTCCAGCAAGTAATATACAGTGAAAACAAAAAAGGAATTAGCACCATAAAATCTGCATTATCTGAATAAACAACTGGCAAATTTATATTTTGATTTTGGTGTTCAAATTTTGCAACATATTATGAAGCTGCAGAATGCATTTCAGCTAAATCTGAAAGCAGCTACATCTGTACCAAAATGCCATAACAAAGGCACAGGACTTATTGTGATATATAATAAGTTGCCTTTACTCTGAAAGTACCACTTACAATTATCTTATTTAAATGCGAAACTAATTTTGCTAGTCCATTTAAATGTGAAATAATGGGTTTCATGAAGAACTTTGGTTTAAACCCTGGCTGGTTTGGTTAAAATATCTGGCTTTCGCTGTGAAGAAATCAGAATTAGCCATAAAAAACACAACCAATCTACCTTTATTTAAATTAATGAGAACACAAGAGTGTCTTAATAGACATGCCATTTTGTGATTTAATAATGTAAAGGAACCACATTTCAAATGTCTACTGGCTACAATATAGGGAACAAACTCAACTGTGTGTACTGCTGCTCCTCTTGCATACACCCCTAACTCAACTGCCCAGTTGATTCAAGCACTTTGAATCAGGTATGTGTCAGTGCCTGTGTGGCACAGTACCCCCCCCCCCCCAAAAAAAACAAAAAAACTCTGGGACTTAAAATATTTGGAACCACGTTCAACTCACAGCTCTTCCAGACGATGGCAGAACTCCCAGGCATCAGCTCGGATAAGACCAATATTGTTCTGACTGACCCTAAGCACACGGAGCATGTGCAGGCCATAGAGCCAACCCTTATTCAGTTCTGTCAGGTTATTGTGCTCCAGTTCCCTGCATAGAGAGACAATTTCCCAATATAATAGTGATACATTCCTCTGCCATCCTAAATCCATAATCACAGATATTTATCTATAATCAGACTACATGAAGAAGAGACCTAAGGCCATGTTGATGATAAATTTCATGACAAAAGCCTCCCAAAGCAAAGAAGTAAAAATGTTAACTTTGAAAAATTATGCAATAAAGTTGTCAGCTGCATTTTTTGGTATTTAATTGTTACAAATATCCTGAGCCAATCTATTAATTTAACAAACAAATTTAGCCAAGGTCTGTAGTTTCCCATTCTTACTCAGTGTAAAAACTAAATAAAAACCGTGGAAGGGTCCTGGGCTCTTTGATATTCACTCACAATTCCTCCATATTGTCAAGGCCAAAAAGAGCTCCATCCATTAGCTTAGTGATGCCATTCCTCTGCATCTTCAGAGACTTCAGAGACTCCAGCTCTTTGAAGATCAAACTGTCCACCACTCTGATCTTATTGCGTTTCAACTCCCTACAACAGGCGAGACAGCTTTCATTCCACATATGCATCCCAGCAGACTGAAAAACATCATAACTACACATAAAGGCAAAGGTATGCTGGAAATCTCTAGATCATTTATTTATCATTAAAGAAAATCACTCTGACAAGTGGTCACTCATCTGCACAACAGATCTGTGAAACCATGTTGAAGAGCAATTCTACTCACAGAACTTGCAGTTGAGACAGAGTGAAGACTTTAGCAGGCAGCAGAGACAATCTGTTCCTGTTTATCTTCAGGACCAGCAGAGAGCTGATGTTGCCAAAGCAGCCTGGTTCAAGTGAGCTGATTTTATTGTTACTCAGGTTCCTGAATAAGTCAAGAAGCAGAAGAAATCATGTGTAATGTTCCCAGGGAGCCACATTGCAGTCAAATAAATGTCCATACAGCAATGGTAAAGCATTTCAATTCACAGAGAAGAACTTACAAATATTTAAGTTGCATAGGGGGGAATGATCCAGCTCTGAGCTCAGAGATCGAATTGGAACTCAGATCCAGACTCTCCAGAGATGAATAGGGCAGAAGCTGCTCTGCCACCACTTCAGCAATCCGGTTATGAACACTAAATTCACAAAAATAGAGAAAATAAAAAATCTTGGCTTGGTTTATTTTTGTTATGCTATGGGATGTTTACTTAAAGATAGAACCAAATGTGAGAACTAATTATTTATTAATGAAAAAATCTCCATAGGCAGTGCTTATTAAGTCACATTAATAGGAAATATGAAAATGTATTACGCAGTGAGAAGAGGAAAAAAAAAAAGAGCAAAAACTTACAGTGACAACACTGTGACGTTTGGGGATGCATCTCGGAGAAAAGGCACACTTGAAAGCTCATTATGACTCATAGAGCTGAAAGAAAAGAAATAAACAGTT
This sequence comes from Hepsetus odoe, assembly GCA_017165825.1. NCBI lineage: Eukaryota > Metazoa > Chordata > Actinopteri > Characiformes > Hepsetidae > Hepsetus > Hepsetus odoe. Next base: position 26,433,567 of record CM029366.1, on the reverse strand, counting down.
TGCTTTGAAGTAGCAATATGTCTGCTGGAAAATGCTTTAAAGAAAGTGCTTTCTGTATTTCTTAGACAATCTTCTGTGCAAATCTAGGCTGGTTTACTTGATATTTCTGCTTTTAGAAGCTGTTATAAAAAAAGCTCAGACAGAAGTCTTACTTACAGATTCGGTCCCTGAATATAAAGAAGCTAATGTGATTTGGAAAGCTGAGTTCAGGCAGTTGTCAGTGTGTTTCACAGACCATATGACAATAATTATTGTTATCTTTATAAATTAAATCACTAATTCTTTTCTGAGCATGTGAGGATATTGTAATTAAAGCACACTGACCAGCGTGTTGTTTATTTACAAACAGAGCAGAATTAGTCCTGATTGATTGATCTGACCCAGTATGTGAGATGTTGATAAAAACTCTATGTATGATTTTGAAGTATTACTGGTTCCTCCATTTAAAGGGATCAGAAGTTTGCAGCAGCAGCAACAGCAACAACAACAACAACATCCTGACATATCGTGCATAATATTTTCCCCTGAACCATCAAGATATATATTTCCCATATCGTCCAACTCTTGATCAGCCAGTAAGGAATTACTAACAGAAGACAGTATAATAAAAGGTGAGTCTAAACTGCAGTGCAGGGCAAAGTTGGGTTTAGGCTCCACAGCTGACTGGCACTAGAGCAGCTCTCGGGCCTGCTGCTACTTACACATGAGTAATCCAGGCTGGGATGGAGAGAGGTGGAGAGGACAGTCTTTTCCAGCTGCAGTCCAGGAGCTGTCCTGCATCAGGAGCTTCAGAACAGGTACAGGGAGGAGGGCAGGCGTGCAGGCCCGCCGCGCACAGCAGAACCAGCAGCAGGGCCTGGGGGATGGGCCAGCCTGCCGCCATTTTGATTTTCCCCGTCACCCTCAGCTAGCGGAATTATGGCATTAACCGGAGAAACTGGGAAAACTAAGTTTTACAACACAGCCAAACTGGCGTATGGGTTCAAGTCATTGAGAAAAAGATGACAAAAAAGCTTCAAAACAAAGGCGGAGCCATCACTAGGCTCCCCGTCCTCCCACTTCCCTTCCGCCTTTCCAATCTCTGCAGCTCCGAGAACTGTTCCGGGGGGAAAAGCCTCAAAAGAGCCCCAAAACTCTCCAGTTCCTCTCTACTAATGTCGCGCCGTCCATCGTCTTGAAACTGTGAAGGCCTTGTTCGAGAACTGTGTAGCACGTTGCGGAAAAGGCCCTTGTTTTGAAATATTGTTCAACGACTTTTCTTCCCAGGAAAACAAAAGCGCCTTTCCTCGAACTGCAATCCTCCGGGATAGTCCCGCCCCTGACGCCGAGGCAGCCTATTGGCCGGAACGTATGTCCGTCAAAGGATTTTCTTTTCCCATTGGTTGATTATGATGTTGAAACATCAACGTTCTTCTCCTACAAAACAACTGTAATATCTTAAATATATATTTTTTTTATGCAGTGAAAAAAAACGGCTCATATCCCAGAATATGAAAGTAGCCTGTAAACTGTGCATTTAAATACTTCAAATAACCTGTCTAAAGGTAAAAGAATCAACAAAAGTTAGTTTAATACCATATTTATATATATATATATGAAAAAGAAAATGCTAAGCTTAATTGGAGTTTATTATTATTAGTAGTACAATGTTTAATTGATTAATATCCATTCTGTTGAATGTGCTAAATACAGATTTTGATTAACTATAATGTATCAAAATAAAAGTTTATGAAGTTTTCCACTCATGGTCTAGTATGGCTTTAAAACACACTTCTTCAAAACACACACTGAGCACAAATACAAAAAGTTCCTTAAAAGCTAAGTTTTTAAGTTTGTGCCAGTTTCCTGAAAATGAATTAGAGTAGACTGCATGGAACTAAATGGGAAAGTTTGGACTAAGCCTAAATATGGGTCTAGGGACCCAATAGTCTTCTGTAGTGAAGTGTAGCATGAAAGTAAAACTATCAAAAATGTGAAAATGTGTTTGTACTAAATGTGAAAATGTGTTCTTACTTCTCCACTAGTATATAAAAAATATATATTTTGCTCACTGATAATACGTTTCCATGTTCTGTTAGGCTATTTGTAAAACACCATTTTAACACATTTGAAAGTGAAAAAGAAAGACTTGTCATTGTGAAACACAGCACAGCACAATACAACACAACACAATGAAATTCAATCTCTGCATTTCACCCACACACACACATGCAACAGGGACAGCTATTGAAAGCACCCGGGCATCAGTGATGGGGACAGTACCCTGCTCAAGGGTACCTCAGGGCAACCAACTGGTGAGTGAATCAAACCCACAATCTTCCGATCCAGGGCCGACTCCCTAACCACTAGGCCACCGCTGCCCCATTTGTGTTGAGGACTGATAGCAGACTGCAGACTGGATGTTTTAAAAAGAGGGTGCTGCTAGAAATAATTTTTTTCTCTGCTACCATCTCCTAAAGTTGATTCAGCTGCAGAATCGGGGCGCCACCAGTGCAGAGCTTGCTCAAGAATGGCAGCAAGCAGGTGTGAGTGCATCTGCAAGCACAGTGAGGATAAGACTTTTGGAGAATGGCCTGGTGTCAAGAAGGGCAGCAAAAAAGCCACTTCTCGCCAGGAAAATTATCAGGACAGACTGATCTTCTGCAAAATGTACAGGGATTGGACTGCTGAGGTCTGCTGAGTCATTTTCTCTGATGAATGCCCTTTCCAATTGTTTGGGGCATCCGAAAAAAGATTGTCCAGAGAAGAAAAGGTGAGCGCTACCATCACTCCTGTGCATGCCAACAATAAAGCATCCTGAGACCGTTCACAATTTTGCTAAACAACACAGCCATGAATGGCACCAAAACTTCCTCTGAGAGCAACTTTTACCTACCATCCAATTACAGTTTGGTGAAGAACAATGCCTTTTCCAAAACGAAGGAGCACCATGCTATAAGGCAAAGTGGGAACTAAGTAGCTCTGGGAACAAAGCATTGAAATTTTGGGTGACAGGGTGAATTGCAGAGGTCTTGAAAAAGAAGGGCCAACACTGCAGCTATTGACTCTTTGCATAAACTTAATTTAATTTTCAATTAAAGCCTTTGAAACTTATAAAATGCTTATAATTATACTTCAATTACCATAGAAACATCTGATGAAAAGATTTAAAAACACAGAAGCATCATACATTGTGGAAACCAATACTTAACCAAATACTTTACAAAACGTTTGGCCACAACTGTAGATTTAAGCTGAGTATACAATCTACTAACCAATATTTCAAGTTGTTTTGTCTCTTTCCTTAAAATCCCTTTAACTGCTACTTCTGTTCTGTCAGGCTAAAGGCTTTGCTTTACTGAAAGTCTCATTATGTAGCCTGTATTTTGTTCACGCACTTGTAAGTCACTTGTAGTCACAATGCAATGTAATGTGCAGGGGTTAAGAAGGAGTTTAGTTTTGTGCAAAGTCTCTGCAGTTAATTAGAAAGTTTTCTCAAAATGAACAAGTCAAAATGTATGTATCTATCAAAAATGTGTATCTATAAGGATGCAACCAAATTCTATGCAGAAAAAGTGGGGGAAAACATAGCCCTTCTTCTACATTTCTTCTGTTCTCTTATTTCTGCAGTTTTTTGAGGGAACCAGTCTAGTAAGTCTGGGCTTTATTGTAGTTAAATCTTGCAAGATGAGAAGTGGGTGGTTATGCATTGCATGCATTCATGCTTTTTTTTACCTCTGAAGTTGCTGTTACATTTAACAGTTGGGTTTATGGAATGCATTGGTGTAGAACACACTCTTGAGCAGAAAATGAAGCCAAATATGGAAATATCTTAAAATTACACTGCTATCCATCTAACATTCCTGGAAAATTGTACATGCACCAACAGCACTTTGCCCATATAACCTGTCATGTCAAGAACTCAAAGATGCAGGCCCATTAGCTGTGCATACCTCAACTGTCTAGACTTGTTGATGTTTATTTTAAACAGTAGGCAGTTGAGTGATGTGTCTGCAGTCTTGTGGAAATTCATAAACCATTTCAAATAAACCTTCTTCACTTTATATGGCTGAATTTGAGCAAGATACTGCACTGCATGATAGGTGAGCTGTAGTAGTCAGGCAATAGTTCTTGAAAGGTATTATTTGTAAAATAAAATGTAGATTTTGTCTGCATGGAGGTAAGCTGCTGACAAGATTAGCTGTTTGTAACTCGGTCAGACATTCAATGCACAGCAATTACAGATAATATACAAGTAATAGACTTTAAGCAAGTTTTGTAAAGAAGGAACAATACAGAATGTACATGATTGTGTAAATATTAATAAATACCATGGATATTATTATTATTATTATTACATACTGGGAGAGACTAATATTCAGATATGATTCTAATGTTCCCTATATATATATATATATATATATATATATATATATATATATATATATATATCAACACAAGGCTGCTTCTTCTTTCAGCTGCTCCTGTTTAGGGTCGTCACAGCGGATCATCCATTTCCATTTCTTCCTGTGCTCTTCCTCCTTCAAGCCGACCACATGCATGTCCTCTCTCACCACATCCATGAACCTCCTCTTTGGTCTCCTCTCTCCTGGTAGCTCCATCTTCAACATCCTCCTTCCAATCTACTCATTATCTCTCCTCTAGAAATGTCCCAACCAATGCAACCTTGCTTCTCTAACTTTGTCTGCAAAACGTCTAACCTGAGCTGTCCCTCTAAGAGACTCATTTCTAACTGAGCTGTCCCTCTAATAGATATAAATATAAATTGTAAATGTATTGCAGGCAGCAGATTTGATCAGTGTTCACTTATACAGCCTCGGGAAGCACCACATCATGTATGTGTGCCAAGAAAAGCAAGTCCTGCAATGTTAAGTGCTCTAAATAATATACATGTTTAAATGAGGATTCCTGGAGGTGTGCTTCCCCACAGGCTGCCCTCCTCTGCAGGAGGGCAGGTGAGCACACGCCCTTGTCTGTATATTAACCTCACCTGGCTCAGATTACCTGCACAGGTAGGATATTTGAGTGCAGAGGAGACGCAATGCAACAGCAGCAGCAGAAAGCTGGACAAGCCGGAGCGCCGTGGAGAAATAAAGTCCCTGAATCGGGACTGTACGTGAGGACATGCCGTCTCGACGTGGACAAGACCACCAGCGTCGTTCATGTGATCGGCGGTGAACTGAGAATAAACCTGAACAGGTAGGTGTAAACACATCACCCGATACCACTACTGACGGGAGTCCTGTTGGGCCACACAGCCGAAGAGCTTCTTTGTAGGAAGGAGCGGGAACCGGACCAGAGCGCAGAAATCCATTCCAGGATTTTGCTCCAACCGCGGGCGTTCTTCAGTTCGCCGAATCTGGCCACCGAGGAATGCAGCCAGTTGGAGCAAAGTCCTGGCATGGATTTTGTTACGGTTACAACTACCAATCTTAGTCTTATTGTGCAAAATTAACTGTTATATTAATAACTTATTTTTACTGTACTCTAATGCAGACACAAGACTAGAAGAATGAGGAAGAATAAGAGGAACAATTTAAGGGGTTAATAACTCGTTGAGATGTAAACAGCGACCCCTGGCGGACATTGCTGTAGTGACAGCGGGCCTGTAATCAGTGGAGCAGAGTTGCCAGATTCGTCAAAATTGGCCACACTTCAAAATATTTTGGTAAATGATTAATGAATATTGTTCCTGGTATGGGGCAGCAGTGGCCTAGTGTTTAGAGGCTAGCCCTCTATGATCATAAGGTTGTGGCTTCGAATCCCAGACCGGCAGGTTGCCCTGAGGTACCCTTTAGCAAAGTACCGTCCCCATCACTGCTCCCCGGGGGGTTAAATAGGTGCACAGTGTATTTGGGTGAAAAGCAGAGGTTTCATTTCATTGTTTCACTGTATGCTGTGCTGTGTTTCACAATGAAAAATTGTCACTTTCACTTAAAATTGTCTCAGCACAGACAGACGTGCAGAAGGCTGTGAAGAATTCACAATTTTTTGTACAAATTATGCTGGGTGTGATCATCTATGTGGCCGAGTTGATTAACATGACTCCTCATTTTATTGAATTATAGGATCTTATTAATTGATCAGGTTGTTACAAGTCTAGGCTTCTCCTGCAACCCTGCCTCTCCTCCTCTGTCTAAACCCCTACATTGCTGATAGAACATTGATGCATGGCATGTGTACAGTGAAGTGAAAGTGACTATTTGCCATTGTGAATACAAAGTGAACCACAACAAAATGCATACTCTGCATTTAACCCATTTACACATGTGCAGCAGCGGGCATCCCTATCAAGTGCCCGGCGAACAGTGATGGGGTTGGTATCTTGCTCAAGGATACCTCAAGTCAGCCTACTGATCTGGGATTCAAACTCACAACCTCTGGCCCACTAGGCCACCGCTGCACCAGAGCAAACTATCCTTTATCGATCTCGCTACTAACATTTCATCAAGTCATTAATCAACCTCACCTGTGACCTGCCTTTTCAATTCTATCTGTACTGCACGGTTGAGCTACTTATTGACTCCTGCATTAAGGAAAATATTTATTGCCTAACTGAAGGTTTAATCATTATTTTTTTTAAAGCCTTTACATATTACAAACTGCAATATTACTTTGAAAGTGAAAAAAAGTGAAAGTGACAACCCTTGTCATTGCAAGGTTACAGCACAGCACACAGTGAACCACAACGAAACTGGACCTCTGCATTTAACCCATGCACACTCAGACACCTTGCAGCAGTGGGCAGCTATTGAAAGCGCCTGGGGAGCAGTGACGGGGACAGCACCTTGCTCAAGGGTACCTCAGGGCAACCTATTGGGAAGGGGTTCGAACCCCTGATCCTCCAATCATGCAGCTAACGCCCTAACCACTAGGCCGCCACTGCCCCGCAGTTACTGAAGTTAGACTTAGTAGTGCCAATGTGTCCACTTTTTCTTTTTATCCTGACATCGTGTTGATATGCTCATGTTAGTTTGATGGCGCGTTTCTCACCTGCATGTACAATTAATAGGACAACCATGGCATAAGGCTTAGAGAGGAAGGCTTACAACTTGAGGGTTGTCAGTTCAATCCCCTGGACAAGCAGGACAAATGTGGTCAAAGTGAGGGGAGGGTGAACAACACGTTCTCCACTCCCACATCCATGCCAGAAGTGCCATTGAGCAATGTACCTAACCCCATATCTGCTCCTGGTATGTGTTCATTCTCAGAGTGTCTGGGAAGGGATAAGTGCATGGCGATGAATCCTCTGTTCATTTTGTGTGTGTGTGTGTGTGTGTGTGTGTGTGTGTGTGTTCCAGCAGTTTTTATTTTTATTTTAGGGTAGCTACACACAGCCAATAAAAAGTGAGAATTGTGTGCAGTGGTTTATAAAATAGGCTGCATTTAAGCAGATCACAAAGGTTGCAACCAACAAAATGTCTCTTGTGAGAAACACTTGTTACAAGTTGAAAAAGGTCATTTTGTCAGCCATCGAATGGCAGCGACATCATATTTGTTTCACAGTATTGATCTTTTTCTCTGACCATTTCAATGATATTACTTTGTGTTAAATTTCAACCGATTGTCATATTGCCTTATTTTGAATTGTTTCTCATTTTGTAATAAGACTGTAATAAGATGCTTATGCTCATTCTACATTCCTAGCATATTGCAAAGTGTGTTGCTTCAGAATGCTTCTTGAGCATTTACCGTCCCCATCACTGCTCCCTGGGCACTTTCAGCAGCTGCCCCCTGCTGCACGGTGTGTATGGCCAAAATACAGAGGTTGAATTTTGTTGTGTCTCACTGTTTTCTGTGCTGTGTTTCACAATGATGAGAATAGTCCCTTTCACTTTCACGTAGTGCTTTCAAAGGGCCAGACACTTTTAATGTATTGGAACAGTATCAGGCTGCTGAAGCTCAAAGTTACCTGAGCAGCTCCAGAGGATTTGTTTTTAGTTTAAGTTTAAGCCACACACTTTCCTGTTTATGAATCATTCAGCAGAACAAAGCCATTTAACTTCAGGCATGAAGCAACGAAGACACAGGTGCAGATGATTCCTCATGATCAGGCCAGTAATTATTTTACTGCTGATGGTTGGAACCTCTTTATCTAGAACCTTGTATCTTTAGGCATTTTGTAGCCTCTCACAGTAAAACATGTTTTCCTATTTGATAAATTGTCATATTTGCACCAAGAATGTGATTCCCAAGCAAAATATATTAAAGTGAGGGATGACTTTTGCAAACGTTATTTAAACAATGAAGATTTATTAGTAAATTAAAACCTGATTTGAAGAATCACTGTAATTTTCAACCCCTCTTTCAGGTTTGTGTGTGGCCACAACAGAGAGTAGTCTTTTGCAATAAACAGTTTATTCAACCCTCTGTGATTGGACACACATGTGGGGCATGGTTTCTTCTTAGGGTGGGAAGGTTTTCCTCTGAATTTTGCTGGGCCTGGCAACCCTGCACGTCATTGCTCAGAAGTAGCTGAGTGCACAGGGCTGTGTGTGTTGTAATAAAGTGAGTAGTGTATGGTGGTGTGAGCATGGGTCTGCCTCGCACACTGCGGATCGAGAATGGGAGAAGCACAAGGACACTGTTTGTGGTAGGGACGGAGATTACGGTCCATATAAGCAGGTAAGGTGTGGCTCTATTTTAAAAACTCATGAAGCCCCTGCTCAGGAAGGGGATGGGATTGAGTTTGATCAGCAGGTGTGTTGGCTGGAATAGGCAGGACAGGGATTAGGTTTGGGAAACCCTGAGATACTGAAGGATCTGCTTATACATTATGGTGTCATGTCCTCAGCTAATGGTTATAAAGACCCTTTTGCATTTGTGTGCATTTGGGTGTTTGCTTGTTTCTGTAGCTGTGCAGCACAGTTCAAGGGGTTAAAAAATCTCTCCTGCTTCTGACTGTCACTGAAAGCTCTCTCTGTGTTTTGACAGCGTCCTGGTCCATAGTGGGATGCTGGCTCTGTGCCTTTGTGTCCAATACTAACAGAGACTCTTTGATATCCTCACCAGTGGAAAGCAGGATTTTTCTGGTTCAGTATTTCACGTACTGGAAGGTCACGTCTCAATAAATTAGACTCGATGAATGATCTTATACATTAGTTCTTAACAATGCATCAGTTGACAGAATAACAATACTTTTCTATTGTTGGTGTACAAAGCGGTGAGTCAGCATTATCAACTTTTTCCCCCAGATCATTTACTTTCATGTTTTGGGTACAATTAATGGATAAGCTGTCAGCTTTGCATCTCATTATAACTTAACACGGAAAGTAAATAAGATAAAGACATTTATGTGCAAAAATGATAGTGATGCAATCTACAACTTACAGGAAGTCTGGCAAAGTTTTGCTATGAACTTTATTGTCAGTATGTTTTTTGCTTTCACTAAATTATCACCTTACTTATTTCTTTAAAGTTTTCTTTTTCAAACCATTAAACCTTACAAACATTGTTTATTAAGCAACAACCAGAACAAGTATGAGGTTTGTCTGAAAGCAAAAAGATGAAAAAGTTCAGGAAAAACTGCATTTGTTGAGACTTAAAAAGACAAGTTAGTATAATCTGAAACCTTTAATTCCCGCCTTGTGCCAATAACTTTGTTTGTCTGCACTCAAGCCCTTTCCTCAGTTGCAGACTAGCTGTTTGGACTAGGAGCAAGATTATAGGAGCCAATTACCCTAGACAGTAGGGTAAGTCACAGTAATTTTAATTTGGCAACAGAGCATCATCTAAAATTTCATGATTGTGTCAGACTTAATTGTATGGCCAGCGTTTAATATAAAATATTTAGAGCATTTGTGCTTGAACACTACTTATCACAAACTATCTAGATTACCAAAGACGTCTTATCATGTGAAGCAGTGTTTCCTTTGAATGTAAGTAGTAATTAAACTGCACTACTTCATAGCACATGTTTTTTTTTTTTTTTAAACTGTTAAAAAAATACTTTTTAAACATTCATTCCAGGTTGTAACAATTTGGTGTTATCACAGTAACCAATCTTTCAAACACTTTTGTCCTTTCCTTTGGCACAGTGCCAACTTCCTCTTTGGATCAGACAGACTGACTCCCAACACCCCCCCCACCCCCCCACCAAACCCGAAACCGCATGATTGCAGTTCCGTGTGACTTCGAGACATTTTTCACAAAACATTGCAGAACTTACTGTAAGACGCTGGCTACACATTGGTGTTCCCTGAGCTTCTGTTACGTTAAGTTTCAATGCTGCCACCTGTTTCTGCTTTAAATAGAAGGTGATGCAGTTGCAGAGTGGCTGTGGAAATGACCTATACTTATCCCAAAAGAGACAAACAAGTGTGTGTGTGTGTGCATGCTCATGTTGCACGCTCAAGCTGTTGGTGGTAACCAAGTATAATCAGGATGATAAATATTTGAGTGTTGTGAGGATTTGTTTCTGGACCCCACCAGGGGTTCTGCTTAAACATACACTGAAGCGTTTAACAGAAGAAAATTCTATTTAAGATCCTACAATCACGGTTTGGTGTGTGTGTAGGATCAGCATTAAGTACAAATGGTGCAGCTGTGGCTTAAAAGGTACAGAACAGGGCTTGCAACTGAAGGACTGCCAGTTCAGTCCTATGGATCAGCAGGAGAAAAACAAATTCACTGCTCAGTGTGTGCAATCGAATTTTAATTTCAAGTCAATAAAGTAGACATCAATGGAAATGCATAATGATGTGTGTGCGTAATATAATTGTATATATTATTTATTCAGAGCGTGTTTGTTTTTGTCACAGGTGTGCTCCTGTACAGGCCAAGTTCTTCTCAGTGAAATGCACCCCGACTGTGCAGTACAGAGTAGTGCCGGCTGCAGTGGCTGGAGGCTCGCTCCTCTCTCCGCAGCCTCTCACTCGAAACTCTGTGCTTTTCATATCCATGGACGTTGCCAGTAAGCTGCCCAATGAGAGCAAGGTAACTCACGCCTGCACACACTTGTGGCTGGGCCTAAAGGAACCAACTCTGCCTCATGCTGTGCTTCAACCTTTTTAGATCAATGGAAACAATTCAGGAGATTAAAAGATTTGCTAAGCTCATAGTTGTTGCCTGAATTAAGTGCTCTTAGACATCAGAAGTTACATATTACATTATCAATGAATCAGGTCTTAATGGATTTCCAGTGGCTGTTTAGCTAAATGTTTCAGTTGCACTCACATATGGCATGTCATCTTAAGTCAAAGAGCGGTCTCTGATAAGGTTGTGCAAACACGATCAGCTGCACCAGACACGTTTGCTTACAGCAAGTCTACTGAGCAGATGGCACGACATTATCCCTCATTAGCTGATGAGGCAAAATAACACTTTTCAAGAACTCTGTTAGTCAAAAGAGGGAATTAAGTAATGAATTATTGCCATCATCAGGAATGACCTCACAATGCGAAATGTCTTCATGATGATGGCTGCCATCCAGCCCTTTATGTTTAGTATATTCTGTATATTTCAGTTATCTGTGAAGTTCTATGGGAACAACACCGAGACTCTTGGAAACGCTGTGCTACATCTCACAGCAGTTGGTATGTTACTGAGCTCATCTTACACACAAATACACAAGGCTTTTGCTTACATAGGTCTTCTGTAAAGCATAAGTCTGAATAAATTTGAGCACAATTTCATAGCAAACGAGTATTTAGACACTCTAGGTTTCATTATTTAATATACTTTCAGTGCTTTAATCCATTTCAAATTTACACACTATCTCAAATTCGTACATGTGTTTTTCAGCATTAAGATTTTTAAAAGGTGGAAAAAGGACAAACTATAGAAACAACAAATTAACATTACTATTCACAACAGTAATAGCATTAATAACCTAATTAAATAACTGTTAACATTCAAATTACTGTTGCCAGTTAATACATTAAGAATACCATTTTTATGCAGTAACTGAATACTGTTTTTACAGTTGTTACTAACAGATCACTATGTTCTCTCCAAACTGTTCTCTTGCAGAGATTTCTCTGGATGTAGATGCAGATCGAGATGGCATTGTTGAGAAGAACAACCCACATAAGGTGGTTTATGAGTTGCACTACTTCATAGCACATGTTTTTTGCCTCTGGTGTTTCAGGTTTCAAGAGCTAGGATTTTTCATGATCCCACGATCCCGGGCGGTATCTCATAGTTTATTGTGGTGTTACTGCAAAATGATTCAACTGGAACAGAAAGGAGAGATTGTTTTATTGAAACATGAATATATCTGATACCCAAGTACTAGGTCATGTGTCACAGTTTATTTAAACTAGTGCTAAAACAATGAAGGGACTGTTCCCACCATGTGTATGAAATGAAAGCCCTGGTTGTGTCCAGTCACAAATCATCTAAACTACAATAAGGCGTGGTGTGTGCAGCGGTGGCCTAATGGTTAGGTACTTGGCCCCAGGCATCACTGTTCCCCGGGCACTTTAAATAGCTGCCCCCTGCTGCACGTGTGTGAGTGTATGGGTTAAATGCAGAGGTGTTATTTAAATGCGTTTCACTGTGTGTTGTGCCGTGGTTTACAATGAAGAATGGGCACTATCACTTTGCTCTTAGCTTGCATAGTCAAAATAGTTCAAGGGAAATGTTTTACATTAGTGATTGTATTACAGCAGATGAGATCAGCACTTGAAACTGCACTTTTTTATTATAAATGAATATATATTTACTGAGTAAGCAAAAACAAAAAAAGAGACCCAAAAAAAAAAAAACTACCATTCTGCGCATACACAGACGAGCCACCTCACCTACCTTCTACACTAACTGTCCAAACGATCAGCATTAGCCTGTAGTTAATCTGCTTCTCTCCGTCATTTGTTTTTTACTTTAACAGTTCTTCAGTTATCAGGAAAGCTCTAGTGGCTCTATTGTTATATTCATTTTCCTTTGAGCATGAAGGCTAGCTTTGTCCCCCTGGGACAATAACCGGTAAGATATGTGCTACACACCTGATATAAGAGTAAAGTTGTTCTACAAGTCCCAAAATTCTCACACGTTTGTAGTGTTTGCTGAATTATAAGACTTGTCTATTGTTCTCACTAATAAGGCTTCTTGGAAATGGGGTCCTGATGGCCATGGTGCTATTCTGCTGGTCAACTGTGACTCTGAGTCCTCTTTCAAGAAGACAGTGGACAATGAAAATGAGGAGATCAGTAAAGTCTCAGGTAAGAGGACCCACACTTGAGGACTATAAATAGAAACAGATACCATGTCCTATTATAGACAGCTGTACTGTGTAAATTGTGCCATGACCTTAGTTTTACTGAGCACACACTGAAAGCAGGGTTTTATAAGTCTATATCTGAGTATAAATCAGAGATATAGAGAAGAGTTTATAAACACCATTATGTAGACGTGGGCAGAATAGGACAAAGTCCAGGAAATTCTTATTAATTACAAAATCATATGCAAATGTAATAAAATCTTCTGGATTGTCTGAGCTTATGATTTTTTTAAAATATGGGTTTCTAATTTTAAAGCGGTATGTGCCCAGAGGAAGATGTAACATTTCTTTCTAACGACAGATTTAAAGGACATGTCAAGGATGATCCTGCGTACAAATGGTCCACCTCTTCTTCCAGAGGGCTATAAACTAAGTCTGCACATAACTCAGACAGATGCAGAGAGTGTAAGGGTGTTCCAGAGCAGGACTAGAGGGCAGTCACAGCCCAGCACGCTGGGTAAGCTTTATCAGAAACACATTTTCCCTTTAATGTAGTATTGTGTAATGCAACATGATCTCAGATAAATAGAAGATAAATTGTATCAATTTTGCTATAAGTTATGGAACATTTTAATTCTCTGGAAATTCAAATAAAGATGACTGCAGCATGCAAACAGCTAAGATACCAACCTGGTGAACTAGATTTTTAACTTTGATGCCAGTGCTAATGAGATTGACAGCACATGATTGACTTCTACAGGACTAAAGTGTCAATTTTTCTACATTTTTCTGTTTTTAATTTTTCACTTGCAGCCCACTTAGGCACAGTTTAATGTCTAGTCAGAAATGAATGCATACAGATTAATGGACCTTCTCCCTTGTTCCAGGAAACATGCTCCTGAAGCTCTTCACAGAGAACTACCCTTTGGTGCTGAATAGAAATCGGCTGGCTGGGGAAGTTCCCTATTTAGGCGGGAAGTCAGAGCTGGAATTCTTGGTGGAGGGTCTACGATTCCCTGATATTGATTTTGATGGACTTGTCACCATCAACCTCAGTCTTTTAGAACCCAGTGCTCAGGTAATTCGGGATATGTTTTTCAGCTTTTGCCATGGAGCAGTGAATTTGCACTGAAATTGTTGTTGTGTGTCATGTTTTAATATCTTGGGTGTTACTCAGTCTATCATTAGCTGCTAATGGTTTGCATTAAGACACCATGAAGCCTATGTTGATTTTTTTAGGGTTTTCCAGAAACGCCCATCTATACTGATAAGGTTGTTTTCCGTGTTGCTCCTTGGATCATGACACCCAACACCCTCAGACCTGTGGAGGTGTTTGTATGCAGGTAAGAGCACAAATTAATATTTTATTCTTCAGTGTTTAAACAGCAGCATATCAGTTTCAGTAATCATTACCATTAAGCTGTTACTTATTAAAGATTAAAATTTCTGGTTGCATTTCCGGATATTTTATAAGCTTAAGTGTAGTTTCTGCTGACCTCTTTGTCACCTGGTCCTCATGGTTTCGGAGTGAAGAAACCTTTGATTTCTTTTGGTGAAGTGAGTGAATGCTGATGACCTGCTTTGTCTGAATGAATCTCATGCATCTGCTTTGTCTGACTGTAGCAACTTTACATAGCTAAGTTTTATATTTTGCTGAATGCATTGGGGAGAAGGATATTCGGGGTGTGTGCCTGGGCATAGTAGGGCTGTACTAGACAGTCCAGTCCTTTCTGATTCACCGCTGAATTAACTAAAAATGTAGCCCAGTAAAACCCTCTTTATGCCCTCACAGCACATCAGATAACTATGCCTTTCTGAAAGGCATGAAAAACCTGGTGCAGAGCAATGGATACAAGCTGAAGATATGCCATGAGTACATGAATCGGGGAGATCGCTGGATGCAGGTTTCTGCTGGATTTTGCTGATTCTATTTCTTAAAAAGGTGGAACTTTCATTAAGTATTTTGGTGTAGTTTGCTGTAGGTCACACAAACTTCTATTCTCTATAGGATGAGCTTGAGTTTGGCTACATTGACTCTCCACACCAAGGATTCCCTGTGGTGCTGGACTCTCCACGGAATGGAAGTCTTCAGGAGTTTCCCTATGAGGTCTTATTGGTATGAATGCAGGTCCCATCTTACAGCATTATCACTGATTCTGTCAGAGATCTCGAAGTTCATGTTTGAAATTTTAATTTAAATGCTTTTAAATGCTTTTAATGGCAGCGGTGGCCTAGTGGTTAGGGAGATGGCCCCGCATCGGAAGATTGTGGGTTCGATTCCCTCCCCAGTGGGTTACCGCAAGGTACCGTCCCTGTCACTGCTCCCCGGGCGCTTTCAATAGCTGCCCACTGCTGCACTGTGTTTGTGTGCATGGGTTAAAAGCAGAGGTCCAATTTCGTTGTGGTTCATGGTGTGCAGTGCAGTGGAAAAACTTTCTGATTTCAGAAAAAAAATGAGAAGGTCTACGTTCAATTGTTAATGTAGTGCCAGTTTCAAAGACCGGGATTAAGACTAGCCTTATCCTCGATTCACCATGGTGCTGCTGGTTGATTTTGAACACAAAGCTGATTGTAAGATATGTGTGAAGAGCACAGTTTTAACATCTGTGTCAGGGTCCAGATTTTGGCTATGTGACCCGTTACCCTAAAGCAGAGGAGGTGAGCAGCCTGGACTCCTTTGGTAATCTGGAGGTCAGTCCACCAGTCACTGTGAAAGGGAAGAACTATCCGTTGGGCCGGATCATCATTGGTGTCGCATTCCCTACGTGAGTCGTAAGCCCTTGGATAATGTTGTTTAGAATTGCGATTGTATGGTCTGATGCAAAAAGAATGCTCACTTCATTCCTTACTGCCTTATCAGTACAGTGAATGGCCGCAACATGACCAAAGTGGTTCAAGATTTCCTGTGGGCTCAGAAGGTTCAGGAGCCCATTGCCCTCTACTCTGATTGGCTTGTTGTAGGTCACGTGGATGAGTTTATGAGTTTTATCCCAACTACTGATAGAAAGGTATGTGACCTAAGGCTTTTTTTTTTTTGTAAATTCTGATGTCACAACTAAATCCTCCTCATATCGAGCTCTGTAAGGGATTAAGAATTTATCACTCATCACTAATGGCTCCATTACCCTGCTGCCTTTGCAAACGTGATTGCCCTGATGAGGTTTCTAAACTGGCAACTTTGTTTTTTAATCATTTAATTCCCCAGGGATTCAGACTTCTGCTAGCCAGTCCTGATGCAGCATATAAAGTTTTCACAAACTTGCAGAAAATTGGCCATGGAAAAGCCAAAATGTTTCAAGGTGGTATATTTTCTATCTTTCTATTGCTAAAGGAGAATCCCTTATGGCATCAAGACTAAATATGCTTATGTTTTGCCAGGCAAAGAAGAAGAGATTAGTATTGATGACATTTTGAGCAATGAGCAATTTCGTGCGGAGAACGTTTATGTGCAGGTGAGTGTTCTGGGAAAAATCTTTGCAATAGACAATAGCAATCCTGAAAAAATTCAAGGTCTAAATGTGGTCTTCCTGATACAAATGGTCTCTTTCGTTCAGAATTGTATTGACTGGAACCGAGACGTTCTGAAGAAGGAGCTTGAACTAGATGAAGAAGACATCATTGATCTACCAATCCTCTTTAAAGTGATTACTAAAGAGGAAAACAGAGCTGTGGCCTACTATCCTGACATGGTAGAGCTTGGCTGTTCACTAACTAATATTGTGTACTTTTCTTATTAATAAGCCTTACTAAGCTATTTTGATATTTCGAGACCTTCACCGCATCAGGACCACTGTGGATCATCCTCTCTTATTACTAGTTCCATAACTAATAAAAGGTTTTGTGCAGCTGAAATGTATATTCATTGCACCTTTTTCTTTTGGTGGATTCAAGTCCCAGAACAGTAGGTTCACAGAGGTACTCTTGAGCAAGATACCATCCACATCACAGCTATTTTTAATAACTACCCCCTGCTCTACATGTGTATATGGGTGATAAGCAGAGGTTACATTTCGTTGTTTCACTGTGTGCTGTTTCACAGTCACTTAGTCATGAGCGTTAGACAGTTCAACAGTAAATGAAAACCGACTGCTTTGCTTTGCAAATGTTCTCACTTAACTTGATTTGTGTATGTATTATCTTTAGTCCTGAACCTTACATGTGTGCCTGCAGGTGAACATGATTGTGCTGGATAAGAACCTGGGCATTCCCAAGCCGTTTGGACCGCAGGTGAATGGCACCTGCGCCCTGGAGGCAGAGATGCGTTCTTTGCTGGAGCCACTGGGTCTTAAATGCACCTTCATTGACGACTTTGCCTCATATCACAAGCTCCTGGGTGAAGTGCACTGTGGATCCAATGTTCTTCGAGAACCGTTCAAATTCAAATGGTGGAACCTGCAGCTGTGAGGTGGTAGAGGGCAGTAAAAAAATTTTTTTTTAAATTGTTTTTAGCTTGAGCTGATGCACATGCCATGAAAACACGAAAATGCATTTAGGCATTTATCTAATGCTGATAAGGGCTATCAAAGGTTTTTTTGTTTTTTAGTTTAACAAGCGATACTACCTACCAACCACTGAAAGCATCATGCAGATGCTTTTAGAGATGTATTTCAGGGACCTGTATGTTTAAGCCTTTTTACTTTTTTTTTATTCTGTTTTGCTACAGATTGCTTTATATTTACTATTGCCTTATCAATAAGTAATCGGATATCAAGATTTTTTCAATTTAATGAATTGTAACAAACATGCAACATAACAGTGCTCAAATCAATATTTACCTTCAACAAAAATGTTATCTTTATGAAACAGGATGTCTTTTATTTACAACAAGTGTGTGCGTGTGCACAAGGGTTGCTTTACTTACACAGTCTTTTATACAAGTACCACACAAAGCATTTACTGTCAGAGAGAACACATGTACAATCAGTTTGATTAAGCAATACCAGTTGGCTTGGAATGAATTTCTGCTTTAATGTCCTTTCTAGCAGGTACAGCATTTAATAAACACTCAGACAAATGACAGACAGTTTTTCATAACAGGTCCCTACCACTGGAGGGCACTCTTTTCTCTTATTTGACATCACATTGAAGGAGGCAGCAAAATGGAGAGTAACTTCAGTCTTTTAATGCCTAAACTTTTCATTCTCATATTTGCAATCACATTAACACATGAACTGTCTTGAGCAGTGCAATTTCATTTTAAATTAAATTCTGGAAAAGCTTCCAAAAAAATTGCTCTCTATCATCCAGTTGGTATAAAAAGGGGGTCATTCATATTTAAACCATAAATTATCTAAAACAAGATGTCTTGATTGTTGAAACTTAATGAAAAAAAAAAAAAGACTGTCAGTTAGGCAAACAATAAGAGAAGGAACTGTAGATTAGACTGAAATATCAGAAATACCTGCAGTTTTTCTTTTGCCAAAATCATCAGCTTTTGCCTGCCCTAGTTTCAGACAACAATACTCCGTCCCCTCCAGGACGTACATTCAAAAAGCTTCCTGTTCTTCTCTGAAAGATGCAGGATTTCTGGATTTCCCACAGAGCAGGCAAATGTGTAGAAGGCAACTTCAGAACAGGTCACAGTAGACAGCACAGTGAATAAGTTCTACAAAAATGCTTAGAGGAAAAATCCAACATTTGTGCAGCAAGTTGTGCTCACACCAACCAACCAATCAATAGAAAAAGTATTGCAGCCTGAACCTCTTTCAACATAATTATACATTTCTACAAAAAAAAAAAAAAAAACTACTGCAGATAGCAAAGCTGTGGAAAATTAAATGAGCAGTAAAACACTCACCAATATTCACGTGTGTGTGTGTATATATATATATATAAAAACTAAATTCCACCACAAGTTAGTCCATTTGACGAGATCTGAAATGGCCTAGGCGGTCAATACCAGCAGCAGAATAGTTCACAGTTGATAACGACACATGACATATCAATATACCAATTACCAACATCATTACTCATAACTGACAAACATAAAACTTTACTGCTGATTTAAAAAAAAAGGAAAACCACACAAGTGGGTGTTATAGTGCTTTGCATTTTCAAGCATTCATGTTCTGGAGCACAAATAAAGTGTTATCTGGGTTATTTTGCCTGGAGGTTTGTTTGTAAGACTAGGGAGAGCATGCAAAGAGCCCCCCCTGTCTTTCTTTCACTATGACCATCAATAAATAAATAAATAGCACATACACTGAATAAAAAAACACAACAAAGATCAGGGCCACCAGCAAATAAGTAGGTGGAGGCTTATTACAAAGAAAAGGAATATGAGAGAGAGAGATGAAGGTTGCAGAACCTATGGCTAAAACCGTAAAACGTACCCTTTGCTGGTAGAGAGGATGGAGAAATAACCATTACCCTGGTGTCTGCCTAAAGGACTGCCTCCGTAACCTGCTGCCGCCAAAAGACTTGCTGGTAGGCAATTTCAGTCACGTTGTGCACTCGAAAGGCAGCCTTAAAACAAAGACAGACAGGGACTCCAGACTACGCAGGCTCAATTGTGGGCCGTGTTGCTATGACGATCAGCAATCAGCTCTCTTTCTCAGCTAGTTCTCTGGAGGAGCCACCGAGTCCCCAAAAGGGGAAGATGTTTATGGTAATGCTGAAAGAGAATCATTTTTGAAGTGCTATCAGGATATCATAGACAAAATGTTGCTGTTTTGAGTTATACATGAAAAATGAAAAGTTTATCAATCAATATTAAATGTGTCTGGATCTAAAGCATTCTATCACAGTATACGCGTTTTCTTTACTGGAAAACTGAATTTAAAAGTCAAACCTGCTGATGAACCAAGAAATAATTTGTTGAGGGAGCCTAACAGTTCTGCAAAAAATACACACAAACACGTTTTTAAGCAAACCGCTAGTAAATTAGACCATCACGATTAAGAATGAGTCATGAAACAGCAAAAACTAGTCTTGAAATGAATAACTCACAATGCACGAATAAATGCATAAGTAACTGAGATAAGTCCTCACCGAAGAAGAGTGCGGTCTCTCTGTTTTGGGCCGAATGGGATCAGAGAGTTGTCGAGAGGGGGCTGTGAAGTCATGATTAATAAAGTTAATCACACAGGACTTCCATCTACTAGTGCATTCAATATATATGTCCTATGTCACTTTATGAGGAACGCCGTGTGTTCGATATCACAAACCTGATGAGCTGCCTTGGCTTACACTGCTCATACTGTCCTCCAGCCAACCAGCACTGTATGTGAATGAGTCTCGCTTATGAGGGGTCCCAGCAGAAGACAGGCTCTCCTGAAATCAAGAACACAGGCATGTGCATACACACACACAGGCACACAGGAAAAAAAGGATCTAGAGTGAGTTTGTCAGTTGTGAGACTTTCTCATTGCGCTGTACTCATATTGCCATTGGTATCTATGCTAAATCTATGTTGCATTAATAGTGTCAGCTTGTGTTAGAGAGTGCAGGAAAGTACCAGTCCTGTGTCATACTCCTCTGTAGCTTCATGCTCGTGTTCATTCTCTTCCACTACACTGGTAAAGCTGCTAGCGTTGGACGAGGAACGAGACAGGTCATGAGTCTCTGGGATGGAGGGCGCTCTACACACAGTTGAACTTCATAAAAAAAAGCACATGCATGCAGGTCAGTGGCCACTGATTTACCAATTAATTCTGATTATAATACATAATACACTATATCTTATTATATATAATGATAACTGATTAAATATTTCTGAGCCAAACACATTTGCTTTCATGCTCACAAAACTCCTTACCTAGTTTTGGTGGTGGGCATCTCAGGTGAGCTGTGATTGGAAGAGTTTTCAGACTTGGGGTCATGAGAGGCATGTGTCCTCTGTGTACTGGGGGACACCTCCCTGCTGCTGGGAGAAATAAAAGTGTGTTGGCATTCAAAACTAGAATAAACAACAAAGTTTTAGGATTTTTACATTTTTATTTTTTTTTAAAGAGACCCTAGACATTTGAAAATTATCTTAACTATTTAGAATATTCTATTTTTAACTCAAACTGTTTAGTGAACTGTCTGATTTAAATAAGAAAAAGGAAAAAAAGGATTTTCACTAATAGTGTATAGTGTTATAATTTTTGGGCACCACTAGAAGACTTGATACGATAGCAGCACTGGGACAGGGAAGACTAGGACATGCTGCTTTCTCTGATCCCTATGAAGCCAAGCACCACATCTATTTGAATAGCTACTAACACAACCTCTTTATACATGGCTGTGCATTCTCTTCTTCATTGTGCCAATACTTAGATGGTTGCCTTTATCTTAGAGTTGTACATCCAATTGTGTTAGGTATGAGGAAGAGTCCCTGAGTCTGAAAATGATTTTTAAAGAATATGAATGGTTGTTAAAGAGTTATGCACTTAAGGGTTACTGGCAAAATCGTGTCCTACATGAGACAAATATCTTCCACACAGGTTTGCCCTATCTTCTCGTCAAACCTTCTCTCCTGGACCTCCTGGATGTTTTCGATGCCAATAGCACTGCTCCGTCTGGAGCTGAATGGGCCAGATTTCTTCCGGGTTGGGCTCTTCCCAGGGATGATTAAAGACTGTGTCAAGAAACCAGGATTCAGACAGATCAATCTTGGAGCATTTTTTTTTTTACCCTGAGCTAAATTTGATTTTTTTTTTTTTTTTTTTAATTAATGGCGTAATTAGCATCAGACCAATCACCTGACATCAAAAAAGGTAATTCATACTTTTGGTAACACCACACATGATTTATTGCAACATTTATTGCTACATCTTGCTTTTGTGGTTGTATAGCTTGATTAATTACTAGTGCAAAGAAATCACATTAATCCCATCATCTTTACACTAGCTCCTAATTCATTACAAAATCCAAAATACTGTATCAAGCATAAACTTTACACAGCCTGACACCTCTTGAAATGGCCCTGCTCTATTTATATGCACTTTCATGACCATTAGACCTCTTTAGGATTTAAATGAGTTTTAAATTTTAAATAAATACTTAAATATGGCTCTTAATTTTAACTATGATGAAAAGCATTCAGACATACAGTTCTATACTTAATTCACTTCATAAAGTTAGTTTAACTTAATCTAAAATTATTTTTAAAAATCATATATATATGTACATATCATATATTATATCATTGCTTTTTTTCTTCTGAATATCACTATATTTACATTGGAAAATGTCTGATCATGAATCTTAATTGAAGGTTTGGAGCTCATACTGAGATTTAGGTTTTATCAGCTGGTTAGAAGTGGCTATGTTATTGTTGCCATGGTGTTTATGATGATGGACATAAGTGGCAGCAGAGCACAAAGGCCAGAAACTGTGAAGGACTCCATCTGCCAAGCTGTCTCTATAAGTTTTGCTTTTGCAACTTTTATAAGTGAGAATAAGCATACAGTTCTGAAATCTGTTCCCAGATCAGTGGTCCGTATCTCACTGATAGTCCAGCACATGGGGTTAGTGTCAGGGTCAGGGACCACAACAGCTGTGGCCAAGCATAGTAGGCTGCAGGCAGAAGAAAGAATGGCACTAATTCCAATGTTTGTTTGGTGGGAACCATAGCCGTTCTTTCAAGAGTTTTCCTGAAAAATTTCAGGATCTGCCTGAACGTAGTTAAATCTAAAGTTAAACTTTAGTTTGATAGTAGGGTCAAATTCCTAATGCTTGGACAATGAATGCCACAGCAGTGGAACGAGCCAATTCTATGTTTGCAAGCATACAGATGATTTGTGTAATATGATGATGTTGATATATTTTATATTGTTTATAAAAAGCAGAAGGAATACTCACAATGCCAGGTGTTTTGGGGTTGTCTGGTGGGTTGTGGGTAAAGCTACCACTGTGGCTGGTAGATACAGTGTGAGGCTTCTTACTGCTCAAGCCCATGGCATCCATAGACTGACTCCTACTGCGAATGACTCTCTACACACACACACACACACACACACACACACACACACAAACACACACACACAAATCATGGCCAAGACTAAAGATCTGTATAATGAGCAGGAAGTAATGGAATTCTTGCCAGACAATAAAACACAAGGTCTTACCTTGAAAGATTCAAAAAAGCCTCCTCCACCTCCACCTCCATTTTCAAGCTTCTCATCCTCCCCTCCCAGTCCCATCATGCACTGGCTGTTAACATGCAATTCCTCATACAGAGTCTCCAGCAGGGCAGAGCGTGTTCTCTCCTGCATATACACACATTCATGATGCAGTAGGCTACTTACACACTAGGACTGGAATAAAATGACATTTCTATTGGACCAGAATTGCACAGTTTGGAGCTCTTAAAATTCAGCTCTCTATCACACAAACACATGGATCACAAGGCATTAATAACAATTTTTCTGTAGGACAACTGTTAGATAAATGCAGAGGCAGTTATGATAAATGCAGAGACATAAAAAAAAAATTATATTCTGTCACACACAGACAAGCTTTGCTATGCATTCTTACCTCTAGCTTGGCAAACTTCTCTGCCTTGTAACAGGAATACTCAGCATTGATCAGTTTTGTCAGGAGGAACTCATGGAACTCCAGATTCTAGTAAAAAAAATGGCACAATAATGTCATTGCTTAAGTCCTACCCCTTTAGTATAGCATAAACCTTAGAGGATGTAAATGTTTTAAATATCTCTGACCTTTCTGAACACTGCTGGGTCTGGGAGAGCAGGCCCAAAGAAAGGCACATCATCTCTCGCTGTCACTGACACCTAAAAAGACAATTTCTTTAACATATATTAAAGTTTTCTCTAAACCCCCTCAATTATTTTATGGGGGAGACCAAGCCAACAGTTAGAACTGGCCAGGACTCAATTAGGGAGAAAACCAGGGGAAAAAATGAAAACAAATAAAAGACTGGAAACCAATAGCTTATGCAATACCCACATAAATGTGTCACCTTGTAAAGGACGTTGTCTGTGCAGGCATTCTCAACTTGCACCACCACATAAGCATGAAGGAAATTGGAAGCAATCATATCTGGTACAAATGGTGTGTTTTCCTCTTGAAACACGATAGCCACAATATCATTTCCTATATGTCTCTTCCGCTGGAGCTGGAAGCAAAACACAACCACCAAATTTTAGAAGTGTTAAATGAATGAATGGATCTATTAATCACTGTCTACTGCTTCTACTGCCAGCAAAGCTGTTTGGGGGGGGGTCATTTATTGACAAACTAACATTTACATACACTAACAAATTTACATACACTACCACACTACCCCCACCCTCACAACTCCAGCCTTTGATCCACATGCACACACAAAATCACATGAAAAACAGGCTCAAATAGAGTATTAATTGTGGGACATTTAAATCCTCTCAGAGAACCCAGTCAACTGCACTAGCTAGCACCTTGGCCCTTGTGTTCATCAGTCCCCTTCCCCTTTTGCTGAGGGAACATTTCACCGCCTGTTACACGTTTGACAGCAAGTTGTTTGTCTTTATTATCAAGATGTTGTCAACAGGGAGAGCAATGGCTCATTCATCAGGTTATGTAATCAACACTGTAGCATGTGGTTGGGACACACATGCAACCCTGCAGGCTCCTGGCATAAGTGCTAGTCAAGAAACAGCTTTGAAACCAAGCTTTTGAAATAAAATTATTAATTTTGAAAAAGCCTATACAATCTTATGCAACATTCTCCCACAGTGAACATCTTGTGGCCATTTGCAAGTAAGTCTCACAATTACAAATTGTTGTTCATGTTAAGTGAGTAAACACATCAGAGACTACTAAAAAGCAATGTCCATGTATTAGACATGTATTGTGTCTATGTAGGTTTGTTTAGGTCCATGAAAAACCAATCTGAAAAGAGTGTGTTTGCTTAGTGTATGGCCATGGTCATTGTGTCCATACACTAACCGATGCCTTCTCTGAGCTTGAAAAAGTCACTGAAACAGATGGCCTAGAAAGTCCTGTTGTTCAGCACAGTGTGATGTGGTTCACTTGCTAATTAACCAGACATATTGAGGGTCTTTGCCATGGACCTAGCCCAAGCATTTCAAAAGGATCTACTTTGTTACTGAATGCCATAAAAAGTTAAATATTTTTACAGATTAGTTAAATATTTTTTCATTCTGGGAAAAGGGATAAGTCACTTTCGATCTTTATATATTTTGAGTCTATAATGGTTATTATGCCCAAATCTTTAAGTTTAGAATGACCTAAAGCACCTCCTAATATTTTCTGCCAGAAACACCCCTGATGGGCCAGCAGAAGTATGGATATTACCCATACCAGCAGGAGCAAAAATATTGCTCAAATTACTGAGAGCAACCCTATCGTGAAAATGAGCAGAATGTGAGAGATGGCCCGACATGATACAACACTCATTACCTGCTGTGAGTCCCCTTCAATGTAGGGCAATTTGGTGGATACGTGGAACATGATTTCCTTGTTATGGAAATTGTGGTATACCGAATCTGTTCCGGTCTGGCCGTGGGTGACATCCAGTCCACCTCGAAACCTGTCAAAAAAATACATCAATTAGTATTTAAACCAGAACAAGATATATCCCAAAACCCTTTTCTCTGTGCTATCTAAAAGCTCTAATGGCAGTATGAAACTGCGGCATTAAAATGTAAACAATGCTAAAGAAATATGCTATTATATGCAATGCCATTCATTTTAAGTCTGCTGTATAATATTTACAAATTTCAAAGTTACCCTTTAAAGTCATGTAGCTCAATCTTCTGCCCCAAAAACTCTAAAAACTCAACAAAGGCTGGACTCTCCTCACTGTTTCCAAAAAGCTCCTCTTCTGACATCTGTTAAAGAAATAAATATTTTTTTTAAAAAGTATGAACAATTCCTCTGTCGACTTATTAACCAAGTAAAGAAGAATCCATTTTTGACCTGTCCGAATTTCTGGTAGATGACTCCAAATTTGAAATTGTTGCTAATGACATGTTCATCAAAGGTTACGATCAGTCTGGAGGCCTGGGAAAACAGTTTGGGTCAGCATCACAAAGTTTTCATTCAGATGCATTTAATAGTATGTAGATAAACAGGGTCATTTTTGGTTAACCTTTGGGTAGAGGACTGGGTAAAATCTGTCCACATTCACCTCTTCACACACCAGCTGAAAGAAAGATATATTGTCAGCTGAATCTTGCATAACACATCTAACTTTTGCTTGTTCTTCTACCGGATCACCTAATCTTATTTGTTTGCTGATGACTTACCTTTGCCATCTGCACCACATTGGGAAACTCAGTCAAACAGGAAATGGGTATCACGTCGTGGTGGGTTGTGCACTTTGACCTAGAAGAATAAGTTTCCTTAATAAAATTTATTTATAGGAGGATTCATTTAAAAACACTTCAGATATCATTAGTATAATAGATATCACTCTTCTTTTATTCACTTTACACATACATGTAGACATATACATTCTTTACATGATTTTCCTCAGATTTAAAAAACTCTGAGACTTTGTTAATACCAGTTACTGACAACCTTTTCTTCAGTACATGAGGGTGAAGGACACATGCATATTAAATTAAAGATAACTGAGAAAATAGCTTATTAACAGTAAAAACGGACAAAGAGACAAAAGAGGAAGTAAAGAGATTAGTTATTAAAGAGATTAGTTGGGTGTGAAATAGTAAATAACAGTAGACTAAGATAACTGATGTGTATGGAGAAAGATGAAGAAAGAACAGAAGAAAGAAAGAAGCCTTAGCGATATATTCTGAGAAACCCACAGGTCCAGAGTGTTAATTAGAAAGATTTAAAGGTGGCAGTGTTAGAACCGGTCAGCAAGTACGCATCACTGTCAATTAAACTACTGTGCTTTGTGCAGAGATGAAATACAGATAAAAAATACTTTACAATGCTGTAAGACTATTATGGACTATTATTATTCCCTCCAGATGTATTTCTCTCAGGGCCTATGGTACTTCAATCAGTAAGCTGGAATTCATCTTTTATTCCAGGTAAAACTGAAGATTTGTTAAATATTACAATAAAAAACTCAAAGAACCATTCTGCCTACACTCAGCAGCTTTTAGACATGTAGTACTGTTGATATGTTTTTTTTAATTAACTAAACAACACTCACAATAATGAGGACAAACAAGTGCAGAACACTGTAAGAACAGATACAAATTGAAGCACAAGAGGTGTGTGATGAGTAAAGGCTAAAGTATTCATAATGAGGAGTGTGGTACAAAGGAAGAGAGATTTAAAAACAGAGAGAGAGGGAGGCAGATGAGTCAAATGTATTTGTGTGCGCATGTGGGAGCTTTACCTAAGCAGTAAACGGAGGTGCTCCTGGTCTCCGATCACGTCATACTTCACAGAGAAGATGAGGTGGCCCAGTACAGTGTCCACAGAGTAATAATTAAAGTGCTCCTGTAGGGAGAAATGCACACATCCTCACACTTCCACTTCCACATTCCCTGCCTTTATCTGGTCTCCTCAGCTCTGAATAAGAACCAGGTTCTGATCTCAGTAAAGTAAAATAAACACAAGTTTCATTACTTTACACCGTTTAACTATTTAAAGCTACTTTCACAAAAAGAAAATCCTTTTAATTTGTTTGCATCTATTATCTTTTGTGAGATGGAGATGTGAAGCAGAACCTTTTCAGAGATACAGTTTGCTTTAAATGTACCTGAACGAATTATCCTAAAGTACGATAACCGCTGTTTTTTGATTGATTTGATTAACAGCAGAAAGTCAAAGCTGTCACTAAAGTCCATGTCTATCAGAATCAATTTGTCATTAAATTCTTTTATGCTAATTTACATTTTTTATATTGTAAAAGACTTCCAAACAAAATATTTTTTAAAATTACAAACAAGCTAACTTATTGAATTTAAGCATCAGTTAGAATCTTCAAAATATCTTGATCTCACCTTGCCCAAGAAGTGTCTTCTATATATCTCAGCTGTACTGTTAGTCTCAAGTTTAACCTGTGATGCTGGGCAAGGGGGTGGCTCTTCTGGAGTGCTTGCTGTACCAAGCTCATGATTGGTTCCCTCAATCCAGTAACCCCCAAACTGGGGCAGCAGAATCAGGGGGAAGGGAGGTTTACGAGACAACACCTGTCAAAGAAAATGAGGTAAAAATTACATCGTCACAGTTCAAAAGAAGGACAAAGTTCCTGATATGGGTTTCCTCAGTGCAAAAACACAGCAGTTATTAGCAAGTGTTATTCTAAAAGCAATTCTGAAATGAACCATTAGAACTTGAAATTAATGCTAATGATGAACATGTGTAATGTATTACATCTAAGAAAAATGTTGAACGTTTGAATTCTAAATATTAGTGATCCTTTTTTTTTTCAAGTTACACAAGAGAAAATAGTAAATATTTAGAATATTAATAATAGAATATTCTTGAATATTCTAATATTCTATTATTCTATATTAATAGAATAATAGAATTTTAGAATATAAGTAGAACATTTAGAATCAGATAATCAGTTCAGCAATGTACAATACAGCAGCATCAGTTTGAATATTTTCTAAAACAAAACAGGAAAACTGATACAACTTACATAAACCTTGTCTCGCTCTCTCTCACACACAGTTACATGCACTCACCGCTCAAGAGAAGGCATTTATTGTCTATTGCATAAACAATAAATGCCTTCTCTTAAGCGGTGAGTGCATGTAACTGTGTGTGAGAGAGAGCTAGACAAAGTGCATGATTCACTGTCACCAAAAGAGAAGATGCTAAGGATGTAATTGTTGGTATTAATATTCTAATATTAATATTAACTGTGCTTACATTTCTCTTGACTGGTAACATACACAGCACATACAGCTCATAAGCACAGAGTTAAATTCAGCCTTTCATTAAATATAGAATAAATTACTGCATAGCTATAGTAAAGGGGTTCAGTAATAACAAATCATATTTAATCAGACCTGTATGAGATAAGAATGATAGATATGAATATTGTATTTCATGAAAGAAAAAATCACACAGCTGTTAGATGCTGTATTATTAAATTGTTTATCAAGTCATGTCAAGTAGGAGTTATTGCTCACTCATTAGCTCTTATTGCACCGTAGCTTGAATTTTTCTCACGCCAGTTTGCTCTGGATAGAAGTGTTTGCTAAAGGAGTAAATGTAAATGGACTGTGGTCTGTACACTGCTGTTTGCAGAAAGATAACATTTGCATTTTTGCCACTATTTTCCACTGAAAGAACTCAATGTTGGTCAGTGGTGGTGCAGTCAAATTAAATTAAACCAAGAATGTACTTAAGGAAAGCAAATAATCTGTTTAAATAACTACAGGTTGCAAACTAATGGTATAGCAAACAGCTCTAGATCTGATTTAGATCTGATCGGATCTAGATTAAGCAGTGTTTAACATGACTTTGATTATTTACCTCATGAACACTTGGATAAGGAATATAGTCCTCCTCTGTCTGGGGAAAAATAAATAAATAAATTCAAAATTTGCCAGTTAGTATTGCATGAGACTTATACAAAAACAGAAAAGGTACAGAAAAATTCATTAGTGTTCAAAGCCAGGACTCACACAGTGACATTTTGTACATTAGCCTGAAAGTGTACAGTAACAACAGCATATTGCCTAACCTTTCCACATTTTGCAAGCTGGAGAACTGAGCCGGGTGAGATGTGTCTTTACAGAGCAATAAAGGGAGTTCTGCTCCAGAGAGCAATCAATCAGAACCACACAATTTAGTTACTGAGTATGGAACACAAAACACTTGCCTAGACAGCTACTACTGAGTTTACAAGCCATTGTTTCAAGTATCTGAGTGAAGATAATTCTGCAGCTTGGCATCCCTGTATGCAGTCTTTTCTGATTCCTTCTATTAACCTGCACTACATTAGTTATTTTATAGAATCAAAACTGATGAGTTTTGCATGTGCATGGTACTGCTGGTTTACTGGTTGTCTTTTTGGACCACATTTAGTGCACACCAGGACCACCCCACAAGAGCCTCCATTTTGGAGATGCTCTGACTTAGTCCTCAAGCCATCACAATTTGGCTCTAGCCAAAATCTCTCAGGTGCTTATATGTGCCTAGTTTCCCTGCTGCTAACACATCGACTATAAGAATGGACGAACTGTCTGTATATCCCATCCCTCGCTAGGTGCCGTTTTAATAAGACAATGTAATTAACTTCAGGTGTAAAGTTGTGACTGGCTAATATGTGTGTGCGCACACTTACTTTGAGGGGAGGTGGAAGTGTGCATCTCTGCTCATCCATTCTGCTATTCTGTCGACCACAAAATGTGCCAGCAAATAAAGTAAGTATGGCTTTATTCTTGATGCTCTTCACTTTGGAAATTCACCTAAATACTTACCAAGGACTATATAACCTAACAATTAAAACACTTTCTACTTACATTATAAATATAAGAGCACAGAATGGAAACACAGAATGGAATTCATACAGAGCATTATACAGGAATATACAATGCCCTTCAAAAGTTTGAAGACACCTACATTTTCAGAGTTTTCTAAGTGAATGGTTTTCTTTGTAGGTATGCAGATACATAGACTACATTAATAAAATGTTTTTTGAGACCACCACTGGTTAATGTTTTGTCAATAGACCCAAGCCATTCGTTTTTCAGCACATAAGCAGCAAACATATTTAGCTCAAATAAATACACTGGAGCTTAAACTACTAAACATAATTTTTGTGATTATTTAGAGTGTGTTCTCTGCATTTGTGACACCTTCCCTTTTTAAAACTCATTTTCCAAATATGATGCGTCACCTGTCTAAAATTGAAAGCATTTAAGTGCTGTTTACAAGTGGTTATATGGTTGTCACAAGTCCATGTTTATAATCCCTTATTTATGTCTAGTTTTGGAAACCGCATTTAAACTCCAAGGACATTCTTCTTGCTAATAATCTGATGTAAATATACACATAAGAAAGACATTTATGAAGATCTGTATACTTTTAACAATAATTTAAAAAAGAAAATTGTCAGATCTTGTAGGCAAAATTATCATCATCTCCTTCTTCTGGCTGCTCCCTTTCAGGGATCACCAAAGCAGATCCTAAGTTCAGTTTCTTCCTCTGTATTTTTCTCTTCACTCCAACCACCTGCATGTCCTCTCTCACTACATCCATAAACATCCTTTGTCCTTCCTCTTCTCCTCTTTCCAGGCAGCTCCATCTTCAACATCCTTCTCTAAATATAATCTTTGTCTCTCCTCTGTTCTTAAGCAAAATTGTAAGGAATACAAATGAAGACACTCTACTGACGATTAAGAGCCAGGTTGTGGGAAATAACAGTTCATGCTAACATTTTACTAAAAATTAAAAATGCAAGATGTCCTCAAACCTTCAATGAGCAATGCAATTCTATTACATAACAGAGGCGTTAGCTTTTTTTTTTTTTTTTTTTTTTTTACACGTGAGCAAACTGTTAGAGAACAAGAATTACATAAGATGAAGAAAGATTAAAAGGAAGGACACAGTGTGACTGAAGAGGTACAGGAGGGTGTCACCAAGAGGCCACATTAAACAGCTAAAAAGACTAAAGAGACGGAGCAACAGCATGAATTCACGGTTTCTCTCAGAGCAGCTGAGGACTGAAGGCATTTTCTTCTTACCTGCATACGCTCAATCATTGCAAATAAATCTGATGTCTGGGGTCAAGGGAGAAAGAAAAAAAAGAAATAGACAATAGAGAGAGAGCAAGAGAGAGAGAGAGAGAGAGAGAGAGAGTGCGAGAGAGAGAGAATATTTATGGAAGAATTTATAATTTCCCAAAACCTTGTTAGATATGTGTTGCAGATTTCTTGTGCTGTCTCTAAATCTTGGATGTCCATAAGCATGAAAAGCCTTCTTTGCTTCAGTGTAATTCAGTTTAAAAACATTTGTTTTTGGACCATTAACATGAAATATCTTTATAATCTTGTGTTTAAAAAAAAAAGAAACAAAACAACGTCAATGTCTATTGTGATGACCTTTGATGACGTTTTTTAGATGTTACAAGTTGATTGTCTAATCCTTGCCTTTAGCAAGAGAGTTCACAGTTTTCTTTTAGATTTATATGTCTTGTCTTCCAAAGGATTAACCAGAAAGCCATACAGAAGGCTGGTATGCCCTGTTTCAAATAGCATAGTTCTTTGCTGTTGTAAAAATATTGCCTCAGTGTAATCATCAAAGAGCTGTCCAGCAGTCACTGAGTCGCACCACTGCATCCCAATATGCAGCCACCCTCTCTCTCCTTCACACCATTCACCCTTATGCAGGATGAGTAGTGTGAAATAGCACCATTTTACATGCCACTGAGCAGCTGGGCTTGATTTCAGCGGCTACTGGCCGCACATGTGGAGCATAATGGGGTAAGTAAAAAGGAAATAACCTTTACTGAGCATTTCTGGCATACAGTGGACGTTCCTTGCTCATGTGTTTCTATTCCACTTAGTGAATTCCCTAAATGCAAAGATTCCAGCTCACACACTGACAAAAAGTGAAACTGGAGCATGCTTCTCCTTATGATAAGCTGATTCAGCTAACACTGTGTCACACACACACACACACGCCGCCGTAATGACTAACATAAAAGTTGTGTGCAATACTTAGAATTGCAATGGAGTTTGCAAAAATGTTTTAAATTCCATTAATGAAAGTTAGGAAAGGACATTTTGCAACTCAGATGGTAGCCAGTTTCTTAACCACATTGTGTGACTGCATTATCTAATTACACAACATACTCACACCCAATGATGTTTCAGCAGTGAACATGAATGCCTGTAGTACTAAAAAGCACTGTTCAGCTGGAATGTGGAACTACGCAAAAGTACGATCACTGAAGGTCATTTATTTTTGAGCAATCAATAGAAGCCATTAAGGCAACTAAAAATCAATCTTGCACTAAGCATCTGTTAAGAGTTCAAAGACATGCAATGAAACACATGCTCGCACACGTCTCTTTCCATCTATTCTGAATAAAGCAAGGTCTACTCACATCACTGTGTCGCCTGCGGCTGCGAACTGCATTTAGAGCAGGACTACGGTACACGTAAGACCTCCTAGCCATGCTGAAGTCAGGCTAATATCCACACAAAGGAAAACTGCCACAAACTGATACTGAACCACCTGTTTGTCTGTCTCTATCGTGTTCTCTGAGTCTGCTGGGCTCATGAGAAGCAACAACGACAGAGTGAATCTACAGAGTGACAGCTACCACTTCCTCAAACTGCAGCCAGTTCCCTAAAATTTGTTTCTGTCTCCGTGTGAGATTAATGTGCCATTAATATGATCAAAAGCCTCATACAAAGTGATTTAAACTTTTAATAAATAATTCAGCACATTAAATCTCAAGCTTCAGCACTCTATTTAGTTGAATTATGTTGGAAGGATAAAGAATGGTTTTGTTTCCATCGGCACTGTATTATGATCAGAACTGCACTTGTTAGAGAAATAAATGTTTTATATGGTAATGCCATGCATTGTTTTCATTCCTCTCCATATCCAATTTTTAAAATAATATTATTATTATTATTTCAGCCTATTCTTAATGGGAAAAATGTTCTTTATAATTGTGGCAACTCTTGAAGAACCATAATTTGCTGCATAACATACTGATTTCACTCAAATCACTTACTTTGTGAATCACTAGTCATTTGTAGTCATTAAAACTTATGACCCAATTATACCAAGCTATTAGTTACACAGGCAAATACTTTGGACACACCTGGCCAGATTGCACACTTCGTTGATTTCATAGGTAAAATAAATGAACACATTTCTTGGAATTTTGAATGAAAATTGGCACATAAGCAGGGATTTTATTACATTGAAAAATTTGCAGTCTAGCTACTTATGTTAGCGATTTTATAATTCATCAATTTATCAGGCTATTTAGGCTTTAATCAAAGTGTGAGGATGATACCAGTGTGTCAAACAACAAACAGCTCAGTGTGTTATACTTTCATTATATAGCTGAGGACCTGAAACTAAGATAAGTGACTAACAAGAGGTGATTATATAATAAAAAAAAAATATAAATAAATAAATAAATAAATACATGAATACATTGTGATTCTCATAGTCTGAAATGAAATGAAAGGGAAGTTAAGGGGAACTATTAAGGTCAAGACAAAGTCTGGAAGCCCAAGAAATTAATTGGAAGAAATGCTGTAAAGACGGTTAAGACCTGTAGAAACAAAAACTGATTGGCTACAATAATCAAAAGGTATGTTTGGAGAAAAAAAAAGATGACAAAAATGAGGCATTTCAAGAAAAGACTACTTTGCGACTGCAGAAAGCATTATATCTTTTATGCCTTGGGATTGTGGCTAGAGGAGAGAAGAAAGAAAGGTTTAACACTGTCCACACAGTGTAAGCTTATATCCAAATCAATTAATAAACTGAAAGTGATTAAATATCACAATGATTAATTCACCTGAATTATTGACTGTCATTTTACACAGGACCAGTATCAGGGGTGTACAAACATTTGCTTAGAAACAAATAGATTTTAAGATTGCACTTGAGAGCAGAATGGTTAATATAATCTCTATAGATTGTGTATGTGTCTGTGTGTGTGTGTGTGTGTGTGTGTATTCTGATAAATGTCTATTCTGAAGAGGTTTAACAACAGCTATAAATTCAAAAAGCAAGAATGCCAATGTAAATCAATGTGTTATCTGTGACCACCAAGCACATGAGTAGAAAAATCTTATACAAGCACAGGGTGATAATGCAAGCAGCCTTTAAAGATGGTGTAAAATCTGGCATTGGCAACATGGGTAATGAAAAGTTCAGATAAGAGACAGAACATGAACAGCCTGATATCTTGAACAACCATGTCAGAAGATATATCCTGAGAAGCGCTTGATAAGATTTTACAATCTTACTCTCGCATCATCAATACAAGGATTTTACAAAAATGAATGGATGGAAAAAATTTGGTTATGATACCATTGTGAGCGCATGCAGTAATCAAAGCTAAAAAGGCCAAGTGAGGTATAAAAAGCTTTTATGTTCAGGCAATGTGACACAATGCATTTTCTTGAGAATTTTTCCTTTAAAATAAATCCACTTAGTGAAAGGTTGAATGCTTAAATTAGCTACAATGTCTTCTGCCTTTCATTAAAGCCCAAACCTATGACACACGGGTTTAATGGACTTCATGGATACAATAAAACCCAACTCCTCCCTCAGATGGCAAGCTTTTCTATATTTCCACTAAGTGTATATTTGAGCTCTATGCCGTTTCTTGTGTCACATTTCAAGACATCATCTTGAATTTTGCTGCCATACAGACATTCATGAATATACTTACCTGTTAAATAAAACAGAACACTCTTTAGAAAAAATCCTTAAAAAAAAAGAATCATTTGAGGCAGTCAGTTGCTTTCAAAACTTCCCATTTGCTTTTGAATGATGTACTAATTGCATAACACACGATAGAGCAATCTTTTATTAACACTGCCGGGTACAAGACTCGTAATATTTGTGATGGTTCTTCTAATAAGCTACATAACTGATAAACAAATCCCATTGGTCCCAAAAGGACTTCACTATCCTGTAGCTTTCCAGCACCAGGAAAATGTCTCAATAATTCTGTGACAGCCATAAATGTGTCCTCTGCAGTCCTTTGAGCCCCAAGTAGCATCGGTGTTAATGGCTGTCAAAGATGGGGAGGCACTGATGGAGGGATAAAGGAGTGCTGTAGAGTTAATGGAGGAGAAGAGGTCTCATAGGAGAACGAGGGAACAAAAGACCTTTCTGCAGCTTAGGAATCAGGATAAACTTGGTTCTACCCAGCACTACTGCATTAACAGCTGAAGTACAATGAATTTGACTCTTATGTGGAAAAAACAAATGTTAAATAACACTGTCTCCCATGTCTTCCGTCTTTTCAGTATGTATGTCCTGGTAAATAAATAGGCTGTAGATATAAACTACTGAGAGTGAAATGAATCCTTATCAAAAAAAGCAAGAACGGGGTCATTCAATTGATCCAGGGAAGTCATTTCCTAACAGCATCAGAACAGGATGAGTGAAAGAGCAGAATTAGCTCCTTAGTAAAGTTGTAGGAAGGAAGTTCTTTTAACTTCCTTCCTACAACTGACCATGAATTTATTGGAGTTTTACGGTTCTCTGAGGTAGATTTCTGGCAATGTAATTGGCCTGGGAGGTGGTGAGAATGGGACGAATCTCAAGTAGATTAAAATAAAACCACAAGAGGTTTAGACACACTGAATGTCAACAATTCAAGGTTGACTACAACAAATGCAGATGATAGAATATGTAGGTTTAGCACATGAATCTTCTGATGTGTTGAGTTGAGGAATAAATGATCATTGGTCATAGTTTTTGATAGGCAACAAATGTTAAACTGTTGATTGTAAGGGAATTTCAACATTCATTTCATCAGCCTGAGAGGCCACAAATGATAAAAACTTCTGAATGAAATTACTGTTGGCATAAGTTGGTCTCTACACCAATGCAAATAGGTCAGAATAGTAGTAGGGCAACTCATTATGAACAAAATATCAGTATTGCAATTATACTGCTACAATATATCAAAGAGCACAAATTTTAAACCTTTCTAGAATTTAAAAAAAAGACTTGACAAATGTAAATTTATCTCTCCAAACCTTACAGTTCATATATAAAAACAGAGCCACAACAAAAGTTTGTCACAAAACCATTACATATACAGTACTGTGCAAATGTTTTAGGCAGGTGTGGAAAAAAATGCTGTAAACAAAGAACGCTTTCAGAAATGGAAGTGTTAATCATTTATTTTCATCAATCAACAAAATGCAGTGAATGAACAAAAGAGAAATCTAAATCAAATCAGTATTTGGTGTGACCACCCTTTGTCTTCAAAACAGCATCAATTCTTCTAGGTACACCTGCACACAGTTTTTGAAGGAACTCGGCTGGTAGGTTGTTCCAAACATCTTGGAGAACGAACCACAGATCTTCTGTGGATGTAGCTTCCTCACATCCTTCTGTCTCTTCATGTAATCCAGACACACTGGATGATGTTGAGATCAGGGCTCTGTGGGGGCCAGAAGAACTGATGCTGGTTTGAAGGCAAAAGGTAGTAACACCAAATGTTGATTTGATTTAGATTTCTTTTATTCTCTCACTTTGCATTTTGTAAATTGATAAAAATAAACAATCATGATTTATATTTCTGAAAGCATTCTTTGTTTACAGCATTTTTTCCCACACCTGCCTAAAACCTTTGCACAGAACTGTATCTCCTTATTAAGCTTACAGCTGCTAAGTTTTTTCAGCCCTGTGCCAATGAATGAGCAATATCAATATTGCAGAAACCTACAGTGCCCTCCACAATTACTGGCATCCCTGGTTAAGTTGTATTCTTAAGCTTCTAATAAATATTTTTCTCCCCCAAAAATATAGGCTCACAAAACAAAAAAGAGAAAAATCCAACTTTTAATTGAAGTTTATTTATTCACTGGGGAAAAAAAAAATCCCACATTAAGAAATAAAATTTTTACCTGAAATCATGTGTGCCACAATTATTGGCACCCCTAACAATACCTATAAAATTAATCTAATTGAAGAATTTTTGTAATTTCTAGTTTAGTTTTTAAAGTTGAGTAAATTGGAACTTTTAATTAGTAATTATTGACTTCCTATGTCCCTGGGGTATAAATATGACGTGACACAGAGTCCTATTTCTCTTAGCCACTCTTCAGCATGGGAAAGACAAGAGAACATGCTGTTCAAGTAAGGCAGATGTGTGTTGACAAGTCAGGAAATGGCTACTCACCTAAACCTGCCTGTATCTACAGTCAGAGGAATAATAAAAAAAAGTGTAAAAAACAGGAACAGTGACAAACAAGGCTGTATGAGGACCCAAGTTTACATTGCCACAGAGAAGTAAAAAATTCTCCAAAGCTCACTGTAAAAGAACTGCATCAAAGAGTGGTATCTTGGAGTCACAAAGTCTCCATGACAACCATAAGATGCTATCTCTATGCCAAGAAGCTGTTTGAGAGACATACAAGGGAAAAGCCTTTTCTCACCAACAATCACAAACGTAAACATCTGAAGTTTGCTAAGTGGTACTGGGGTTTCTACTGGGACAGTGTGCTTTGGTCAGATGAGACTAAATTCAAACAAACAAAACAAACATTCTAGGTGGGTCTGGCCGTATGCAGAAAAGCATGCCCACTGTAAAGGATCTGTGATGCTGTGGGGTTGTTTCTCTTCCAAAGGCGCTGAGAACCTTGTTAAGGTTCAGGGCATCATGAATTCCCTGAAATACCAGGACGTTTTAAATCAAAATCTGGTGGCCTCTGCCAGAAAGCTGAAGATGGGTCGTCTCTGGGTTTTTCAATTTATTAAAATTGAATTCATTAGAAGCCTAAGAACACATCTTAACCAAGGGTGCCAATAATTGAGGAGGGCACTGTATATTGCCATAACAATTAAAAGATGATATGTATAGTGCAGCCCTAAGTAGTAACAACTCATGGAGTAGAGATTGAGAAGAATAAGTATGAATTTAAAATTTTAAAAACCGTGGCCGAGTCACCTCCATGACCAGTAGTAATCTGAATTTGAAAAGCGGCAGTGGGGAGGACAGATCACCAAGTGAGATCAACAACATTAAACCAGGTTTCAGTTTCAAATAAAAAGTCCAACAAACGAAACAACGTCAAGTCGGATAAGGGCTGAGCGTTTCTTGAATAGAACTGGCGAGGAACATATGTTTTATGCACCTTGCTTCAATCAGCACTTCCACAGTACCAGAATAACACAAGTTGTTACTAAACACACCAAAAACTATTTATATAATGCGAGTACTCAATGTAGCCAGGGAATTTCTCGCTGTTGCTTTCCGTCCCACCTTGTTAGTAAATACCTACAATGGCTGCATTTATCTTACAAATTTTCTCTTAAAATTGTTCCAAATCCAAAAAGCCCAGCTAACTGGCAGGACTTGCCAAGACCAGAAAAGGCCTCCAAGGTGGCACCACTCCTCTAAAAGGAAAGGAATAATGAAAAAGATTGAAAAGATGAGAGGAAAAAAGGTAACCAATTTTTTTCCCCCCACTGGGTGGTGGAACATGCAAGCAGAGAGAGAAATAAGTGAGAGAGTGGAAAAAACAGATAAGTGTAGTAGAGGAAGACAGCCAAGCCAGAAAGAGAAATCACTAAGGGAGAGACTAAAAGCTCTTCAATCGTAAGGTTACTGTGATGAATTTCTCACAAGAATGAATAAGGCGAAGAACACGAATAACAGCCAAACAGACCAAACCACTGTGCCAGAAAAGAGCCACAGAGGATGAAAGAAAGCAGATATAAAAAGACATGTCCTACCTTTAGAAGTCCAGGACCAAAGGACAATGGTATTGAGGAGCCCAGGAGTGGAGGCTCTAACACATTAGAAAATTGAGGGATTCTGCCATCATGTTTCCTAAGGGTGAGCAAACAGAGTTTCAACACACAAAAAACCCAACATGTGTGCATTTAGGTCTGACCAATTCAAAAAACTGTGACCCATACAAATTTCGGTGGCCACAAAATTCTGATTACCAATAATTTTGGCCATAATTTAAAACTTATAGATTCAATTTTAAGTTTACACTAATAGTTTTAGCTAAACTAAACTAGTTTATGATTAGTTTAAAATGACACTTATCAATACCTTCCACGTAACTACTTTAAAGTGGATGCAACTTAGAAAAGTGAGGGTGTATTTCCCCAAATGTACAGCACTACATATTGATCAAGCACAGAGATTGCATGTTAATATGTTATTTAGCTTTAAACCAGGTGCAGATGTTAATAACATGCATGATGTAATTTAATCATCAGTTAAGATTTTGGAGCAAGTATGCCTGTCGGCACATGGAAAACTACTGAATTATTGATTGGCCCAGTGGCAGGATCAAGATCAAAGGGGCAAAGAAATAACTAAAACAACACAACAGCTAACCAGCAAACTTTTTCCACTTGGCAGCAGATAAGCCTTGTACAAATTTGTCCAGTCTCATTAAACACAACTACTACTACTTCTTTCGGCTGCTCCCATTATGGGTCATCACAGCAGAACAACCATCTCAATTTCTTCCTGTCCCAGTACCCGTCTGTCACATATCGCTTCTGCCGCTTTTTTCTCCACTCATTCCAACCTGCCTGAACTCTTCACTTCTCTTCCACACTCCTCTGCAACACCTGACTTGCTCATACAAAACCACAACTCCTCTCTAGGCACCAAGTCATATGCTTTCTCCAAGTCCACAAAGGCACAATGCAACTCTTTCTGACCTTCTCTGTACTTCTCTATCAACACCCTCAGAGCAAACATTGCATCTGTAGAGCTCGTTCTTGGCATGAAACCATACTGCCGTTCACTAATCCTCACCTCTTTTCTTAATCTAGCTTCCACTACTCTTTCCCACAGCTTCATGCTGTGGCTCATCAACTTTATCCCTCTATAGTTACTACTATATAATTACTACAGTTTTTCACCCTTATTCTTGAAAATCGGTAATAGTTCACTTCTCCACTTTTCAGGCATCCTCTCACTTTCAAAGATCAGGTTTGTTTCCAAAAGTCCACTGCTATTTTTCCTAAACACTTCCATTCATCCAGTATGTCATCTGGACAAACAGCCTTTCCATTATTCATGCTCTTCATCGCTGACCTTGCTTCCACCTTGCATATTTGCTGCACTTCTTTGTTCACCATCTCCACATCATCCAATCTTCTCTCTCTCTCTCTCCTTCTCTCTATTCATCAGCCCCTCAAAGTACTCTTTCCATCTGTTAAACACATTCTGCTCGTTTGTGAGTACATTTCCATTTGTATCCTTTATTACCCTTGCCTGCTGCACATCTTTCGAAGCTCTGTCTAGCCAATCGGTATAGGTCCTTTTCTCCCTCCTCAATGTCCAACCTCTCATACAATTAACCAAACACCTTATCTCTAGCCTTTCCCAATGATTTCTTCACTCTGCACTTCATGTCCTTGTACTCCTGTCTATTTTCTTATCTGATCCTCCCATTTCTTGTTTGCTTGCCTCTGCTTCTTCGCTTCTCCTGGATACACTCCTGAACTTCTGGGTTCCACCACCAGGTTTCCTTATCCTACTTCTCCCTTCCAGATGTCACACCAAGAACCTTCCAGCTGTTTCTTTTACCGCTTTTGCAGTAGTTTCCCAGCAATCTGGTAACTCTTCCCTACTTCCCAGTGCATGTGTTAACTCCTGCCTGAATTCCACCTTGCAGTGAAAGAGAAAGTGACTGATTGTAATTGTGAAACCCAGCACAGCACAAAAGTGTGGAGTGCAGTGAGATATAAAATGCTACCTGACATTTAACCCATACACATATGTGCAGAAGAGGGCAGCTATTTACAGCAGGGAGCAGTGATGAGGATGGTACCTTGCTCAAGGGAACCTCAGGGCAAACTTCTGGTTAGGCAGTCGAACCCACTACCTTCCAATCCATGGGGCCAACTCCATAACCTCTAGGACAATGCCCACGTCTGGTGTCTTCCTTCTTCAGCTTCCACCATTTGATCCTCGACTCTGCCTTCACTTTCCTCCTCTTCTTGACCTCCAAGATAATCATACAGACCACCATCCTATGCTGTATAGCTACACTCTCCCCAGTCACTACTTTGCAGTCTCCACTCTCCTTCAGACTGACACTCTTGCAAAGGATATAATCCACCTGTGCCTCCATTCCTTTACGTCACCCTGTGCTCCTCCCTCTTCTTAAAATAAGTATTAACTACAGCCATTTCCAGCCTTTTAGCAAAATCTACAACCATCCGTCCTTCAGCATTCCTCTCCTTGACACCATATCTACCCATCTCCACTGTTCCCTTCACCAACATGTCCATTAAAGTCTGCACCAATCACCACTCTCTCTCCCCTGGGTACACTCTCTATCACTTCATCTAACTCACTCCAGAATTCTTCTTTTCCTCCAACTCATTAACTCACTATAAGCACTAACAACATTCATCATCACACCTTCAACATTAAGCTTCAAACTCATCACCCTCCCTGACACCCTCTTCACCTCCAAAACACTCTTCTCACCCTTCTTCCTCCAGGATAAAACATCCCCCATTCCCCCTTTCATCCACACCATTGTAGAACAGTTTAAACCCTCCTCCAGTACACCTGGCCTTACTACCCTGCCATCCAGTCTCTCACACACAAAATATCAACCTTCCTTCTCTCCATCATATCAGCTAATTCCCTATCTTTACCAGTCATACTGCCAACAATCAAAGCTTCTACCCTCACTTCCACTCTCCTACCCTTCTTTCTCTCCTCCTGCTTCTGGACATGTCTTCCTCCTCCTCCTCTTATTTATTTATTTATTTATTTTTAAATCAACAGTAGTGCAATTTCCACCCACACCCTGTTGGTGGTCATTGTTAACCCGGGCCTCGACCCATCCAGTTTGGAAATCTCTTTTGTTATCCGCATATTGATTTGGCAAAAGTTTTACACTGGATGCCCTTCCTGATGTAACCCTCCCCATTTACCCGAGCCTGGGACTGGCAGGAAGAAATACACTGGATTGTGTATCCCTAGTGGCTGGGTTCTCATTACACACAACATTCAGCTGCAAGGTAAATTTGAAATAAAAAATTATGTTCAATAGTTATCATTTCTAACCTTTTTTTCTTAGTTTTTTTTGTCACTTCCACAGATTCTTTCCCTACTCTTCCCTTGAGCACCCCCATGGTGCTAAGACTGATTTATAGTGAATTTTTACATGGCTATGCTTACATGGTTGCTGCTGTATAAAGCAATTAATGAAATATCATGTGCATTATTTTCCCCAACAATGATAAAAACAAGAGTCATCAATATTGACCAGTAATATATACATATTATGGATAACATTAAAATGTACTGTCATTTGTGTGAAGTGTGTAGTAAAACAGGTATGCAAACTTTAGGATTTCATAAATTGTCAGAATCTGCAGCCGAGTGGAAGAATAATCTCTGTGTTTTCAAAAGGTTAGGATGGTCCATTATTAGCCGAGCCCTGAACTCTTTACTCTTTACTTTTTTAAATACTTTATTTCACACAGCACTGCCTAGTTGTGGTAAGCTTAGCCCAGAAGCTAGCAGCCATTCTCAAATCAATTAAAGCTCTTCTCACATTCAGCTCCAAGTAATGAGATTCACCATGGCTAGCAAATGTGGGCAGATTTCACAACACTGCATTCCTGTTTACTGAGCATGCAGGCACAAAGACGAGGAATATTGAAGGCAGCTAAGGGTAAATATTTGATGTGTCAAATCAATTAACATGTGGCAAATTAAACCAAATGACTCTGTACGACTGTGTTACACACATTCCAGCTGGAAATGAACTGCTGACAGTTTCTGAAACGGCATGGGGACAGACTGGGGAAAAGCATATTTCGATTAGCGTTCCCTGCCTAGATCTATAAAAGTTCACTACAGTCATCTTTTTGTGACCTAACCTTCTCTGCACTACAGTGCCATCTTTTACAAACATCCAGCCTGTGTGCACAGAGTAATGTCAATCCTGAGAACTTGATTTTGATGAAAGTGTATTGTTGTGCATGCAAAAACAGACTAAAAATCCCTACATTTTAACATTTTACAAACCCTATACTTTCCTCATTGTTTGAAATCTAAATAACAAGGAAGCATCATAAATACAGACTTGAACCCACAACCTTCAGATCCTGGGGCCAAGTCCCTAAACACTAGGCTCCCCTGGTAAGTAAGAAAATAAACGTTGCCTAAAAGGGATGTTACAAGAAACAATACTTTAGTAACAAGTTGATGCCAAAATCTGAAAGATGTGACAGTACATATCTTTCTGTAGCACCATAAAATAAGGTAGAAAGAATAAAGTGCAATAGTCATGTACAGAACACTGCGTGTTCAAAGCAGATCATCAAGGATTCATAAATTCACAATTTAATAAAACAGTTGGCAAATGGTGTTAAGTTTTCAGATGAAAGAGGCTGACCATTCCAACCTAGGAAAGCACCTCAAAGGCAATCCTGTTTATTCAAAGAATAAAAAGTGAGT
The DNA here is from genome assembly GCA_017165825.1 of Hepsetus odoe. Lineage (NCBI taxonomy): Eukaryota > Metazoa > Chordata > Actinopteri > Characiformes > Hepsetidae > Hepsetus > Hepsetus odoe. Next base: position 26,389,396 of record CM029366.1, on the reverse strand, counting down.
TTAAATTCATGTTAACAGTTCATGTAAAACTTGTGCAAAGCTGTATAGCCAGCTATGTCCCATTTGACGTTCCAAACAGCTAAATAATAAAGTCAGTAGTAATAAGCCATCCTTACCGTTCAGTCTTTATCATCTCCTTTCAAAAAATCATGCTGGCATTTTAAATAAATATTTCCACCAGTCCTGACTACTGGTGCGTCACAGAGTCAGCAAATTGAACATTTATGAGCCAAGCATCCGATAATTCAGTTTGATGCAAATGAGCATGACTGGACCTAAGAAATTTAAATGTTTATGTTGAGAATTATTACAATTGCTGTTTAATAGAGGATGCAACTTATCCATAAAACCTGAAAGTGGTTGAGCTCCCATCCTAACCCTTAGCATTTACAGGGTCAAACACACTTTGTGGATTAAACGTGACAATGTTTGAGTTTGAGCCTGTTTGAGTCATGTTTGAGCCATTCAGAGAAGTATGGTGAGAAAAATCATTTTAGTTCCAACATAAAATCAAATTTGACATAGTATATGCCTGGACAAGGCAAACGTGTGTATGGAGGGTTAGAAACCCAGGTAAGGAGCAACTGCAGGCCTTTACGTGTTTACTGGCAGGTTTAAAAGTGTGCCACCAGTCACCAAGGGCTGCGGCCTTCTCCTGTCCATCTTTCAGCTAAAGCTTTTTCAGCAATGACTGCTTTCATTACTGTGATGATTGGCTTTGTAGCCTTAAGCTAGTTAAAGTCATTTGGATGGCAGTATAAGCCCTTGTTTGTCAGCACAGATAAGCCGTGCTCAGCTAGGACAGAGGCACCAGGGACCAATACAGCATTTCTTAAGACAGCTGGGGCAGGATGCTTTGGAGAAGGGTGTGTGTGTGTGTGCCATTTTATTTAATAGCAATGCTCCAACTAATGTGTTATGAACTACTCAGACAATGACATGCACATTAGGTGGGTGCTAAATGGTTAAATTATGATATAAATATCATGAAGTATCGTTTTCTCATCTGACAAGTTGGAAATGATAAAGAAACTGTCAAGCTGTCAAGTTGCACAGTTGGAGTGGTTCTCAGATTTGATTGCCATTGCTGTTTTTTTAGAGCCATTTCACTGGTTCTAAGTTTATGAAACTACACACAGCTATGTGTTTACAGTGAACTGCACAACTTATAGATCAAATTAAAGCCCAGCCAGTCTACCATAATGGAAGCCATCAGGAAGCATTTAAACAGCCCTTACATAACACAGTTCTTAAAGTTCGTAAACATGCTGTAAAGTTACCAATGGCAGAGCTGTGGCATAACCAATAAAATGCTTAAGATTGTAAAGTTTAGAACATAGTTTTTGTTCATGCAACACAAGGATGTGTTGCAATGTACACCACACAAAAAGGCAGCTTTTTACAAACACATTATTTGCTTGCAGCATGTATTTAAACAAAAGTTGGATTTCTGTAACTATTTATTCCATTCTCTATACAATAGTAAGGATTTTCTTTTAGGATATCACATTATCCTACACTATATATTTAATATAATGAAGAAAAGAAAACATTTCCCTTGCCTTTAGAAAAAATCTAAGCTATGTAAAAAGGGTCATTGTTTCAGTCTTTACAGCTAATACATGAAAAATAAGCTGCAAAGATATTGTCTTGAGTCCTTAGATTTGGTGAGGTCATGAGAACTAACTCATTTACGTCTTTCTACCAGTTTGACCTACGGCAGTTTGGCGCTGCTCTTTCACAGTGAGCAAAATCACAATATTAAAACTTTATTAGATTTTTAAACAAATAATTATGAGAGAATAATCCTTTTTCATAAAAATAGTCATTTTTTTCAAAAATCAAACCATTGGTAAAATATATTTAGAACTGGCCTAAATCTCTGAGATACATGCTGCTCTTCAATATCCTGGAAGTGCTGACCCTTCCACTGTTATACTCTGAAAAGTGATCATGTTTATACAGCATTATATTTTCCATCTGCAATGATCATACCAATATACACAGTACATACAGACAAAACTCAAAGTGACTCCTTTCAATAACCTCTTTCAAAATCAGCTCACATTTTTGCAGCTTCAGAGTGATGCCACTCTGTCAGAGGATACTTCATTTATCATTAAAGTTAAGGCAAGATTGTGATGTTAATAAGATCATTCATTATAAAGTTAAATTAACACAAATACCCAGCACTGACAGCTGAGAGGACAAGAGCGAGAGAGAGCAAGAGCGAGAGAGAGTGTAGTGGGTAGAGATAAAGATTAGAGATACAGAGAGAAAGGAAACAGAGAGCGAGAGTGATAAAGGCGAGGACAGAGCTCAGCACAGAGTAAAATGTTTAGAAATCTCTCTCTCTCTCTCTCTCTCATCCATCAACCAAGTCATTATCAAGGTATTTTATCTATTAAGGTGTGACTCATTCTTTCTTTCTTAGAGGATTTTCTACTCTTTTGTTGCTACTGGCAAAAATAATCCTGCTGAAGTGAGAACTATTTAGCATATGTCTCTTTCCAAGGGTTTGTGTGACTGAAGCCTAAGTACTTTAAAAAGACTACAATTAGACTAATACTACATCCTCTAATCTACTTCAAGCTGACTATAAAGTCTTCAAATGTTCCCACGAGTGCAGATTGCCTGTTTAAACTCTTCACACTGTTACAGGGAAAGACCTTATGGGCATCATTCAAATCATTTTCAATTATTATTTTTTAAAGTGAAAGTGACAACCCTAGTCATTGCGAGGTCACAGCACAGCACACAGTGAACCACAACGAAATTGGACCTCTGCATTTAACCCATGTAGACACCGTGCAGCAGTGGGCAGCTATTGAAAGCGCCCGGGGAGCAGTGACAGGGACGGTACCTTGCTCCAGGGTACCTCAGGATACCTACTGGTGGGGAATCAAACCCACAATCTTCCGATGCAGGGGTAACTCCCTAACCACTAGGCCAATACAATACAAAGGAGAAAAAAAACATTTTTTTTGCTTGTGTGTTTGGCAATGTGTAACCATACACCCCAGATCCTCACTTTTTCATTTTTTGTCTTGAGGCACACTTTTGTTTTTTTTTTGTTATTAACCAAAATGGCTTTAATTTATTTTACTGTGGGTCTAATGCAGATTTATGCCATTGTTTATGCAATTTTTAAAAATAAGATGATACAGGATAGAACAAACAGCTGAGGATAGGTACATGTTTTGTTTTTTTTTATTTTGCAAAACCTTTACCCTTAAACAAAACAATAGAACCCTCTCTGAGATTCCTAACATGTTTTTTCATTGGCTGATTAACCACTGTTAAAGCGTTTTTATCACAAACCAGGAGAAAATGATTTCATTATAAAGTGCAGTGCCAACTCTTTCTAAATGAAATCAAGTAATGAAATTAGTTCAGTTCATCAGTTAGTTCAGTTCAGTTCATCAGTGCAGTTGTAAATATTTTTCAAATTATTTAACAATACAAATTAAAACACATACCTATCTAGGCAAGAAGAAATCCTGTCAGACTCATCTTGCAACATGAGATGGTGTTCAGATCAGGTTTCAAGTCAAAAGAAATTCAGTGATTTGTAACCGACATTAGATCACATTTCACTACAAAAGCTGATGTTGACATTCATGCTAAATATATTCTGCAGCCGTTAATATATAACGGTATGTAGCTATGAGATCAAAGATGGTAAGCTTTAGTGTTCAGTTGGGTTAAAACCTCTTCTCCTTTTTCTTGTTCAAGCTCCTCAGTTCTTACCACATTTGATGAACTTTAAGCAGAACCGATCTTTGCAGACTAAACCATTTACTGTCCTCATTTTTCCGGGTCCCCGGCATCTTTCCAAATGGCTGTCCCACACAGAGCAAAGAGACACAACCAGTGTACACTTCTACAAATCCACGGAGAGTTAAATACTTCCTATGGTTTCTATGTCTATACTTTGGTGATAAAGGCTCCAGACTGAAGTTTCTGCCTGACTGTTGGGTTCCTTGTTTGTTGGCTATTTGTCTCAGTGACAGAGAGGTCAAACCTGTTTGCAGTTGTTTTCTCCAAAATGTTGTAATGGTACCTGGGGCAGGCAGGTCTGGAGCTGGTCTCAGGTGAACAAACACAGCCCTGCCCTCAGGGCCAAACCTACTGTCGTGGACAGAGTAAGACGACGTCACCCCCCGTCATTCATGTGTTTAGAGTATATAGAGTATATATAGAAATGGATCTGAATCTGTTCCAGAATAAGAAATACTGTTTTGTATTGCTTTACATCATGAAAAGACCTGTATACATTAAAACATTTAGGGCCCAATGATGTGAGCAAAACAAGAAATTCAGCATTCATTTCTTTAAAAAAACTAAATAAATAAATAAATGGGCTCCAATGAACCAGAAACTTGAAGCCATGCTAGATAGAAGCCAGAAATGGTCTCATTAACCTTACTGGGACACAAATTCTGCATATCTCAAATGGAGAAGGCAGCCATACCGAGCACAGTGTCACGCCACAATGTGAATAATTATCATAGTGATAAAAATGTTCTCTTCATGAATATCATATTTTAGTCTGCTTTCTTGTAATAACTGCTACAAGCAAGTAACTAACGAACAAATTAACGATGTAGAAACTCCACAGAAGCAGAGGAACACCAATCTAAATACTTAAATGCTTCATTTCACACAAGATTTTCATGCGCTTATTTACTGTATTTTGTTTAAAATTCACCTTTTGTTTGCTTTTAGGGAACTGCAGTGGTTCAGTTTACATGAGGGTGTATAGGAATAACTAAGAAATGCTCACTTCAGTAATATGAAGCTCCATGCCAGAGGTCAAGCTTCCTGAAGCTGCTGCAGCTCCTCAGAAGTACTCATAGGTTGTTTAACGTATTGCTTAGCTGGCAAAAATGTTCTCCACTGGCAGGATGGGAAGCAGCTTAACCCTCACTTTCTAAAGCCTAGGTCCGTCATAAAGACTAAATAATATGTACAACAAACTTGCTTGGCCAATTATACAGTAGCAAAATAAGGAAATATTCGGTTCATTCTTAACATCTTGGCTGATTTTTAGTTAAGACATTATATTTGGGCAGATTAAAACACTCTGACACAACCCAAACTGTCCTCATGCTCCAGATCTCAGAGCAAATAAGAGCATAATTCATGCTACTGTCATATTCACAGCAAATCTGTGCTAAGTCCCTTCCCTAACAAGGAACACCTGATTAGTGTTGGGGAGAAGCCAAAACACTTTAAGAAGTGTGCTCTTCAGCCAGTAGAGGGAGGAGCTAGACTGCAGACGAAAGAGGCCGGAGAGACTGGAGAAAAACAGTGGGTTCAGCCAGATTAGGCAGTGGTTTTGTTTCTGCTTTACCTTTTGTCTTTAGCACCAAATCTAAAATAAAAGCTGTGTCGTGTACCTGTTCTTGCCAGCATGTGTTAAGCTCCCCAGTCAATGTGTGTCAGCTGTTAACCAGGCCTGTGTCAATATTTCTTGCCAGCTGCAGCACTACACACATACACACGGGCATACTCACAGAAATACCATATACCAGGTGAAATGAGCTCAGAGGGAGGAAATGATTGCATGAACTCATGAACTGTACTGTAGATTCTGGATTTCTATAATCAGCACTGTATTGATGACTACTATCTATTGTGTAAGCAGTTATCTAGGCCATATAGATTCAGTAACCGCAACCACTTTGCGGAGGGTCATAACTGAACCTGCATTTCTAGCATGCCATTAAATGCTGCAGCAGATCCAGGTCAATACAGAATTCAGCCTGTGCTATGAGATGGAACCCACAGTTCATAACCAAATATAAAAGCTGCTTTTACAGATCACAGTGTTAAGCATTTCATAAACCAGGAAATTCGATCAAAGCTACTTTAAAGTTTCTGATTATTCAAATAAAATGCAAAGCCCCATTGCAGACAACAAATAGAATAAACATCCGGGAGCAAATTTTTTATATGTGAAGCTTTTTCTGTGCACAGAGACTTCAGAGAGAATTATTCTACTTGGTGTACCAGGGTCATGTGAAAGTTATACAAGATAGCATTTGGAGCTACTGAGATATAGCCTGAAGGTAAGAACACCCTAGCGTTTTCTGTATAACAGCAACCACAAACACTTCTGTTCTCGAACAGTCTTATAACATTACAGCGCAATACCCCAACAGATAATCTCCCATGCAGGGATTTAAAGTGGCTGAAATGCCTAAAAACAGTCACAAATGTCAGCGAGCACAGCTATCGGTGTCTCAAAAAGAAAAAAATACTGCTCTCATCAGTTTAACATTTCTTAAAACAAACTGCTGATTTTGCTGCTATCCATGTCCTCTGGATGATAAAAGGGCTTCTTTTCTATTCTTTCTCTGCTATGTTGTGAATACATGTGCAATTTTGTTTTTGTACCTGCAACTCTGATTTACTCAGGGGAGGATCAATCATGTCAGAAGTCGGCGACAGTCGACTGTGAGCTTGGGAAAGTAAGTGAGTCTTCAAAGAATTTACTTGGGAAACCCTAACTTGTTTGATGATGTTAATTGAAAGGAAACTGAGAATCCTATAGGCAGGGATTTTTGAAATGTGGAATATAAGGAAAACCCAGATACTCAATCTTTTTTAAGCCATGATGGCTCTGTTCTTTTTTTCATTTCACTTTCAGCATTTCCAGTGGCACAAAAACCATAAAGCAGGTGTTTTATCTATGAGGCTTCTGCAGAATCATCACCTGGACCAATCATTCCACCTGCAAGGTGGTCCACCAGCTCCCATCCACTGGGATATCGATTGTGAAATCTGGGAAGTAGGAGCCAGCTGTTTAGATAGCAATTCTGTGCCACCCATGTTTGTGTTTGTGCATTTGCGTCCATGGTGCAGTAATTATTCTGATACATGAACAGTTTCCACAATGTTACACAGTCCTTTGAGGAAGTCTTTGACTTTGCAATTTCACTGTCTACAAACTCAGCCCTGTTGTCCGTGGTCTCAACACCCAAACACAGTCAGTGCATATTCGTATTCTAGACACACAGAGAAGACAGACCTCTTCAGGTATGGAATGTACAGGCAACATTTTTTCTAATGCCACTGTCCAAATCCGTCTGTAGCCCATATATCTAAAGGCAGTGACTGAATCCCAATATCCTCCTTCAGTCCTGTGTCCTATTTTTTCCATCACATGTTGAAAACAGAGGGGGTGGGTAAATAATAAAAAAACAAAAAAAAAACAAACAAAAAAAACCACACACAAGGTGGGGGAGATCTATTTGTTTTATTGGTGTGATTCTGATGTGAACAACATCATGGTTACAGAGGCTGGTTATTATATATTACACTGTCCAAAGACTCAAAACTGCTTCCATGGAGATAATATCTGGCTAAGCAAATTATATTAATTTTTGTAGGAAGTATTAAACAACAGGAAATAACCTAAAGTATTAGAAATGGATCTGCATGATTGTGAACACTGAGTAAATGAGTGGAGGAGGATGTGCAACCACAAAAAGAAACTTTCTAGTGGCTGGTTAAGGAATTTCCCAACAAGCTGTCGCCTGACAGGACCTTGCAGGCTCCGTAATCAGTGACAGAGTTTGCAGGATAAACAGATCATGTTAAATGTGCTTAATGAGTCTTGGCATAAATTTGCAACCATACTATATTTCAGTACAAATACAATGTAAAATAATATATGGAAGGCACAACTTTGAAAACCAGAACATTGCAAACCACAGTAATTATGATGGATAGTTGCACTTCTCAAGCAACAAAGTTGTTTATTACAATTGTCAGAGCAACAAGTTTCAAATTTCAGATACATCTCTATACAATGAGCAATTTCTTTCCTAAAACATATTGCAAGTTGCAAGTACTGCACTATTAATGCAGGCAAAACAAAATTATTTTGAAGTCACAAAGGCAACATATCTTTTTCAGAATTTGTGACAAAAAAGGTCTAAACTTAATTGTATACTTGATTTCAACATGTTCAGTAAATGAAAATCAGTGCAGGTCTATCTGTATTTTCCAGAAGGTAACAACATTAATGAAGGCTTAGTTCTGCACACACTCATCACAACACCCACTCATTCGGAAAACGTGTCCCAAAAAATTTTGGCCATTAAACAAACTTTAAAACATATCAATTGCTCTGGACTGTTCTTGCACAGTTCCCCATCATCACACTTCCACTTCACTTTTACAAATAAACTGGGGCACTTATTGTCTTCAAAACAGTTACAGTCAAAACAAAAAGTATCATCTACCCTAGTGAACCTAGTAATGTTTTGTAAAATAATGTAAGCATATCTTCGCAATTTTAATATCTTTTACAACAACAAAAAACAACTTGCCAATTATTAATGTATTTTTTTTGTGAAGACTTTGTTTTTGATTTGCACATCTTGCAATAAAAATGATTTAAAAAAGAGAAAAGCTCATTTCTTTTTCACCCTCAATGAGTATGATTGATGTGTAAGCACACTCTTGTTGCCTCATGTGCACCAGCTGACATGAAATGAAAGGTTGTTGAAGTCTTCAGGGTATTTTTTGCCCCTATTCTTCTAAGACAAAAGTGTCACCACACTTCAGAAGCTCAAGAAACACTTGAAGCAGAATGTACTGGACAAGACAAGAGCAATGAATGTAAGGGTATGTCAGCAGATGCCCCTAGTGCTCTTTGTGAGACATGCTCAATAAAGACAGATCTAATCAATCAGCTTTTGACTGACGGATCCTAGGACAAACTAAAGGCCTATGATTTAAAGCATAGTGGAGGCAAAGATTGATCTGATCAGTGTGGCTCACCAGAGTATAATTTTTTTTTGTTTGTTTGTTTTGTTGTGGAAAATTATCAAATGTCTTCAAAGGGAGAAGTGACCTATCACTTTGTAAAAAATAAATAAATAAATAAATACTAGTGACCACTGGAGCATTTTCAGAGAGAAGACTTTGCTCTTGATTTTAATCGCAGTGGCATGATATGCCTGGTGAGTTAACCTAACTACCTCAAGCGCTTCAAATTCTCAAGCAAACAATCCGTCCACAAAATATTCACCAGCACATCTCTTTCTAAGAAAGTGACAGAGGAGAAGCCATATAGCCTGGCTGCAGCACACACACTCAAATCTAGGAGGCCAGCTTAGAAAAGAAAATTATTTGCCTCAGTAATTTTTCTGAGTAACATTAGCTTTAATGAGCTGAGGCAAACACTGATGTTAACAAGGGAGCAATTTTGCCTAATAGCTAAAACATATTTTCAGATGAACTCGTTCTAAGGATCAAGATTCAAAAGTTCTGCAGTAAAATTACTTTTTTTTTTTTTTTTTACTGTTTATTTAAATGACTGGAAAATGCATAAAACTAGCATGACTGTGTGTGTGTGTGTTTCAGTTAGAAAAAGACAATAAATATAAGTGTTATTTATTGATATTGCCACTTTTTTTTTTTTAACTACAAAAACAAAGAATCAGCATTCATTAGACAAAAAAAAAAAAACTATGTAGAGTTGTTTGTTTGTTTGTTGTTGTTTTTTTATTATATGCTGCTAGGAAGATGAGCTGCCCTGCCACCTTCTAGATGCATAACTGTTTGGACTGCAAACATGACAATGAAGCTCTGCTTGGGGAGTTTGATTTTAGCACAGCCAAACAATTAAGGATCAGTTCTGATTTTCATTTCATGTGTTTGATTTTTATTTTTTTTCCCCCATGTGAAAGGGCTTTCAAATTTTTCAAGCATGTTCTAAAAGATGGAAATTCTGAAGAGGAACAGGCAACTGTTAAATCATGCTTAGGTTCTGTTTTCACTGTGACTTGACACGTCTTTGCAAGAACAAATTCACATAATTAAATGTCTGAGTCATAAAATGACTCAATACAAAGTTTCATACTTTTCATACATACATCATACAAGAATAACATTAATCGAGACAGGGTCCGAGTACATTATCAGTAAATTATTTGATCAAACAAATCAGATCAGCAGCAAATTATATTCATTGCCATTTAATATTGTTAATTTACCAATGGGGTGTTTAGGGCTAAAGAAGACTGTAAATCCACATCACGTTATCAGTGTAAAGCATTAGTTTGATAAAGAACACATCAATACATCCATATAAAACTCACACAAGGCAGATTCTGCACTCAACATTAGCTTAAATACAGACAACTTTTAATGACTCTGGGATATTAATGTGCCCGGTGGTGCAAACATCCAGACTTCAAAACCTAGAGAGCATCATGTCTGGAGTTAATGCTAATGTGTAACTATAGTGTGTGTGTGTGTGTGTGTGTGTGTGTGTGTGTGTTAGTTGAGAGATACAAAGGAAAAAAAAGACTCAGATCTGTTCACATCACTATGCACTGGTGGACTCTTCTGGGGTTCCGCAACAAAGAAATCCATCCATAATTACATTTAACACAGTTCTCGTACTCCATTTCCACAAGTCCCATTCTCCCTGACAGTATCACTATTCACAAGTCTAAGCTCTCTATCCCTCTCTCTCACTTCCAAAGCCTTTATGAGTTAAAAAGTGCCTGCATCTGGTCTAAACCTTTAGTGGCTGAAAATGGTAACAGCACCACTAATAACTAATAATAATAATAATAATCATAATAATCATAATAATAGTGCACATTTTGTACTATTACTTTTTTATCAGAATCCATTTAAGTTTAAAAAAAAAAATAGCTAAGGCCATGATATGATTCCAAGTTATAAAGTATCCTCTTGGGCTGACTGTGAGAAATTAAGAATTTGTTAAGTTGGTCTATATAATTCTCTATTTGGTTTAAGAGGTCTAAGAGGTTTATACATTATACATCATCATGATGTTTAGTTTGTAATATAAAACCATTCTGCTTACACATTGGATATTGTTGTATGCAAAATAAAACAATGCCTAAATGGTTACTTGCTTAAAACATTTTAAGAAAACTAATTCAACCAGATGCCTTTGCATTATGTGAACGTGTTAAACCTTTAATAGTGTTTAACATTCACATCACCTTTACAAATGATTCTTTCAAGAGTGGCTCTTCTAATTCATCACTCCTAGTAACCCATTTCTGAACCTTTATTTTTAAGGGTGCACTTTAGCAATCTGATCTTATGTGATGCTTTGAGATTTAGGTTAATGTGGGCATTTAATAGTCTGTGAGAAATAGAAAAGGGATAAAAAAAAGGACTCACCAATGACCTCTAGCCTTGGAGAAAGTTTTGTCCACTCTGCAAAGAAATAAAATAAATTATAATTAATAATAATTAAATTCCCTCTATTTAACACTCACACAGTCTTTCTCTCTCTCTCTCTCTCTCTCTCTCGCCCTGCAATGAGCCATTTACATGCCAAATGCCAAAGGCCAATCAAATCAGTGCCAACAAACTAAATGGCCTTTGGTGCCCAATGGTTAAACTTATGATAATACAGTGAGCCTCCTGAGTTACTTAGGTCTGCAATGCTAATGAGAAGGCACTGAAGCAATTCCATAAACTGAAAAGGCCATTGCCACAGTTTTAATTAAAAATATTAAATATTGGCTTAATCTTCATTACAGTGTGAAAAGCAGTGGCCGAGAATTTCAATGCTTAATTTTGTTAAGGTCTTCTCACAGTGCAGTAATACATTTTGCCACGGTACACCAACGCATTTTAACCAGGCATAAAATATTGAGTAGGGCATCAAAGGTTCTGGAATACAAATGAGAATGGCCAAGTCTATAGCAGCTATAAGGAGACCATTCCAGCTTCATGAGGAGGTTGGCATGAGGTATTCCATTCCTGCACCATGCATTTTATCATTGTACATTTAAAAACAAAAAACAAACTAACAAAACAAAAAAAAATGTTTGTGCTTTTACAGCAAAAGTGTTAACCCTATGATGGGAGGAGCTGACTTCCTAATTGTGTTTCTTGCAACCCAGTCCAGCTGATCAACTGATTAAGGAACCCTTCATGAGGTGTATCAGGTGGGCTTGGGGGCTTTAGTACACCTTCACAGTATTGTGGATCAACTGAGGCAGATCCATACACTGAAAAGGCCATTGCCACTGTAATTAGAAATCTTCAATAGTGACTTGATTTTGACATTTTCAACAAAAAGGCATCCTCTTTAAATTCATCATTCAAAAAGACTGCATTTTTCTGTCAATGCAGCTACTGCACTGTGTACAGCTGCAAGTTCATGTATATCTTTTAATTCATCACTACATGTCTCTGCTTGGAAAAAGGAATTTCCAGCTTCTTTAGAGCCTTTTTCTACTCAGTCTCTAAACAAACCACTCGCTGAGTGAACTGACGAAGGCTGGAAAAAGAAGTTGCTCTTCAGTGCTGATCAAAGAACAGCTTGCCCTGCCCATGTCAAAGTTTTTCTGCTCAAAGTAAAACCACTACTCTGGCTACCGATCTGCAGAGCGGGGCAGTTTTGCACCCTGCTGCCCTTGTCTGTCTCCGTACCTGCAGGGTAAAGGTCAGAGCTCTTCAGGTGAGCAGAGTGTCAGTCAAAATAACAATGTGTTCACATGGATTTTGCTGACGGGAGGGAAAAAGAGCCACTGTTGTGTCAACAACACACACCAACATAGCAGCTCCAGATGCAAACAACAGCATGTTGTAACATGTGACATTTAGGTGGATATGTAACTTAAGATATATTGTTCTATACACTTTCACTGCGAGCAATAAACTATTTTTCAGTTTGGGCGTCTCGACTGAGATGCCTTTTTGACTTACAGGAGGAGCACAAATACTGCCTGTTATGGAACTCTAATTACTTTTAGTCTAAGATTCAGGTCAAAGATTATTTTTAATCCTGCAGTTATTTAACAAACCTTCTCCACCTGGTCTTGTTCTTTTGTCCCCAAACAATGACATTTTCAATCTATAAACATTGTATACATCTGTAGATGTCTGTTCAATGTAACATTACTGCATGTAATGTTTAAGCTAGTACTTTCTAGCTTTTTAACTTTGTTGTGTTTATTTCTGCATATTTCTCTGGATTTTTTTTCAAAATTTTCCAAGGGTTTCCCAGTTAAATCCTTAAATCTCATTTAAATCCTTTCAGTTACTACACACTTGTAATAATTTTGTCATAATTTAGCTTCAGATATCAATGTGATAGGGTGGCGGTGGTCCAGTGGTAGGATACTTGCCTATGGATCTATGGCTCAAGAGGTCCCAGGTTCGAATCCCACCTCTAGCACTACCACCACTGGGTCCCTGAGCAAGACCCTTAACCCTGAGTGTCTCCAGGGGGACTGTCCCTGCAATTTGGACATGGAAGTTGCTCTGGATAAGAGCGTCTGCTAAATGCCGCAAATGTAAATTAGTGATTATTTTATGCCTGGTGCAAAAAACAGACGTGAAAGTCAATCAAGTGACCAGTGTTAAAGCAGTGACAGTGAGCGAAGGTCTTTAGTTATTATTTCATGACATATAATTTTAATTTTTATATATTATTATATAATATATGACTTACATAATTTGTATGATGAGTCTATGGGTAATTAAAAAAAAAATTAAAAAAAAAAAAACACACACAAAAAAAGGCTTCATAAATACAGCAATTCTTTAAACCTCTAAAATGCCTTCCTGACAAAAGAACAGTGATGGAATGCAGTGGAACTTTAAACAAGATTTTCTTAGTTGTGGGTTTCCAAAACAGAGAAATTCAATTTGTTCATATTTACATTGTCTAAAAATGTATTTCTGATTGAGATGAATGCTTTTACAACATTTTAAATACATTTTTTTTTTCAAACTTTTAGGAGTACAGTGTAAGTGTAAAAGTGTAAATCTTATTTTCTACAGTCAGTTCTTGACACCTCTGTCTAAAACAAAAACACTATAGCCCTGATTAATGAATTCACAGAAAGCCTGACTGTGAAAAAGTACAACACAGTCATTAGAGACAGCAGGAGTGTTTGTATGCAATCAATAGTGTTCAGTGTGAAACCACTGTGACAGAGAAATACTCTCCCTCTCCCACATGTGCAGTCACATGTACAAATAACACTGTGTTACCTCCATGCTTAAATCAAACATTTTACATGAATAAATCTCTGTATTAAATGAAGACTGAAACAGAAGATAACAGCAATCTGAAAGAAAACTGTAGTTTAGAATAGAGTGACGTGTGCATGGTGTATTAAAAAAATGTCACAGAACAGCAGGCTATGCAATTAGCACAGAGCAATTCACCGTGTCACACAAACAAAATATAGCACACCAAGCCACTGTTATCTGCAAACGGCAATTTCCTCTGCTTTGAAAAAAATATTTGCCATATGTTTTTAGTAAAAATACTTCTAGCATTTTATGAATGACTGTTGGTTTTTGAACTGGTGGTTTAGCCTAATTATGTAATAAATATTGTGTCTTTAACCGTTTGTATCTAAATGACTTATTCACCAATTATGAAAGATTTCCTATCCAGTTATTTGAAGTGATTGCTGTGGTTTGTTTATTGACAGTATAGTTAGTTTACTATAAACTACCCCAGCCTGTAACCATGGGCCTGTATTTATTAAAAGTAACAGATGCAGTGGAGGTTAAGGACTTGGGTCATGGGTTTGAATGTCAGACCAGTTGGTTGCTTAAAGATACTCTTGAGCAAGCTACCATCCCCATCACTGCTCCTCAGGAACTGGATATAGTTGCACATTGCTGCATGGCGTGTGCATGGGTTAAAAGCAGAGGATGCATTTCGTTCGTTCGTTCATTTAGTGATGTGTTGTGTGCACTCAATGACCGTCATTTTCACTTTTTTATGACCAGCAACATAAGCATGTATTAAGCATAAGATGCAGCACATTTAAGCCTGACCCTGCTTGAAAGGCACAGAGTTGTTGCTGGAAAGTTCAGATGGTCAGAAATGCAAAGAAAGCTATAATAATCTTCAGTAGTATCAGCAGGAAAGATGAGAAACACTCAACATGAGTGTTATATTTTGCAATACGGAAATACAGCAATAGAGAGGGCTTCCTAATTTCCAGCCCCACCAAGGCCATTTCCCAGCACCAGCCCAACCCAAGCTCTGCACGACACTTGCTAAAGCCCAATTTCTCATTCGGCAGGACCATATTGAGTAAATGAAAGCACACAGCAGAGGAGAGCAGACACTTTGTTGTTTGTCCTTGATGTTGTCTCATTACTGCATAGCCTGTAGACATTAAGATAACCCATTTCTTGTTTAGCATTAACCTCTGTAGCAAATGCCAGTGCTAATAACAACATGAGATATCTGAAGCCAGTAGAATGTTTACAGTGTAAAAGCTGTACATAACCAGTATTTTTTTAGTTTTTTTTTTTAACTTATGCTACCATAATGACATGCATGTTTGTCCACAGGGTACAGTGAGCCCATATGTGGGCAGTATTATGAGGTTAACTCATATTTAAAATTCTGTATGTGGCAGGTGCTCTGATCTGCGTTATAGAACTTGGCCAATCCAATGTAAGGAGTCTTTTCCATGGACTCAATGGGGAAATGGGAAGTATCAGACGAGGACCTAAAATCCAGTTTCCTGCTTGGAGGTTAACACTGTCACCCACTACACTATACCAATGCCGTAACTGCATGACTTTCAATTAGAATTCACTACTATTGAATGTAATATTTACCTAAATTATTTCATAGTAACTAACTAAATACCATGGAAGCCCTGAAAGGACAAAAGTAATACTCCAGCATTTTCAATTTAATCTTTATCTGGTTATGTGTAGCATGTCATCTGATAACCTGGTCAGTATTTTCAACGTCCCTGTACTTCCTCTGTAATTAAATATGAATATAAGAGAAGAAAACTCAGTGACTCCAAATATACTTAATAACAGAAAAGTGTTAAAGCCAAACAAGTACAGACATATGTTTTTAAATAAGCATTTGTGGTGATGAGCACAACACTGATATTAGGATAAAAACACTTAACTATTTCTTAAGCACTGTTTAACTGCACAAGTACACGCATATCCAAACGTACACATAATTTTGTGACTGATTATTTCCTCTTTCTCTGTCTTACCCCCCATATGCTCCAAAAGTGAAGCTCCTCTTCCGATAAGACATGGCGCGCAATAAATGAAATTCAGGCCAAAACAACAAAAATCAGTGTGCTATTGCACCCCCCCCCCTCTCTCTTTCTCAGCTTACTGACTCAATCTGTTTGCAAATGTTTTGTGTCAGTCTCCATGTCCCTCCTTCACTACCCTCCCTCCCTCCCTCCCTCCCTCCCTCTTCCACTCCCTTCCTTCAAGCTTTTCCCTTCTTCTGAGCAGATGAGAGAGGTGTGTCCAGCTATATCAGTATCCATAAATATGAGCAGGTGCCTGGATGGAAATTCACTGCCTTCCAGTCAGTTATAAGCAGAGAGGCAGCTACTGAATCTCTCCTTCATCCACCAGGCTTAGAGTCTAAGAGAGCTGTTAGCACATGAGTAGAGTGGAGCATCAGTTATAACTAATGAAAATTCAACGCTGTTTCCAAAAATTCAATTCAATTTATTCTTATATAGCGCCTTTTACAACACAGTTGCCCCAAGGCACTTTACATTGGTGGTAGATGAATGCAAACATGCAAAAAATAAATAAATAAATAAAATTGTCCAAACAACAATACTAGTAACTTTAATAACTACAACAATAATAAATGTCCAAAACCTGAACACACTTGGTTTTTCCCTTTGAATATCTCAGGATCCTCTAAATTGAGGGAGGCTTTAAGCATTCAAAAGAAGAAAAAAAAAAGCACTGCTAGATATACCAAGCATATATAATTACTGGTAAACAGATAGGTAGATAAGCAACAAAAGTCATTAAAAAAATGTATTTGTGATTTACTAGCTTAATTTCTATCTGGCAGAGGCAATCTTCATTTATTTTATGACATTTCACACTCAGGAAATGCAGAATTTAAGGGACACTGTAATATTAAACCAAAATGTTTTCTCACCCCTCCCCCTCATAGTACCTCATTTTAAGCACACATTTCATTCTATATAATAAATATATTTTTCTTATCCAGGTACTTTAAGTCTTTCTTTCTACATTTTCCATTTTTCTTTTTTTTTCCTGGTAGCAGCATCCATACCGGCATCAACAGTTCCCTTCCAAAAGTACTGGAACAAAAAGTCAATTCAATTGTTTTTGCTATGCAATGAACACATTTGGGAAAATAATCAAAACATAGATATGTTTGATAAATACAGCATAGCATTTTTTTAACAGTTGATGACCAGCAAATTTTGAGAGTGGTAAAGAAAACCCATTGACAAAAGTAATGGAAAACTTCCATATAGCTGGGGGAGGGGTGGGGAGATGAAGACATACATTAATCCATACCAGAGTGACTATAGTTTGAAGTATCCATCCATCCATCCATTTTCTTCCGCTTATCCGAGGTCGGGTCGCGGGGGCAGCAGCTCCAGCAGGGATGCCCAGACTTCCCTCTCTCCGGCCACTTCTTCCAGCTCCTCCAGGCGGATCCCAAGGCGTTCCCAGGCCAGCCGAGAGACATAGTCTCTCCAGCGTGTCCTGGGTCTTCCCCGGGGTCTCTCACCAGGGAGGTGTCCAGGGGGCATCCTAATCAGATGCCCGAGCCACCTCATCTGACTCCTCTCGATGCGGAGGAGCAGCGGCTCTACTTTGAGCCCCTCCCGGATGGCTGAGCTTCTCACCCTATCTCTAAGGGAGAGTCCAGACACCCTGCGGAGGAAGCTCATTTCGGCCGCTTGTATTCGCGATCTCGTTCTTTCGGTCACTACCCACAGCTCGTGACCATAGGTGAGGGTGGGAACGTAGATCGACTGGTAAATTGAGAGCTTTGCCTTCTGGCTCCCTGCCACCAAGGAGCTTTTTGACCACCTTGGCAACCTCGACCCCAGAGATGGAAGAGTCCACCTCGATGTCCCCAGGCTCTGCTTCCTCCTCGGAAGGCATGTTGGTGGAATTAAGGAGGTCTTCGAAGTACTCCCCCCACCGACCCACAACGTCCCGAGTCGAGGTCAGCAGCGCACCATCCCCACTATACACTGTGTTGACCGTGCACTGCTTTCCCCTCCTGAGACGCCGGATGGTGGACCAGAATTTCCTCAAAGCCGTCTGGAAGTCCTTCTCCATGGCCTCTCCAAACTCCTCCCATGCCCGAGTTTTTGCCTCAGCAACCACCAGAGCCGCATTCCACTTGGCCTGTTGGTACCTATCAGCTGCCTCTGGAGCCCCACTGGCCAAAAAGGCCCGGTAGGACTCCTTCTTCAGCTTGATGGCATCCCTCACCGCTGGTGTCCACCAACGGGTTCTAGGGTTGCCACCGCGATAGGCACCAACCACCTCCCGGCCACAGCTCCGGTCAGCCGCCTTGACAATAGAGGCACGGAACAGTCCATTCAGACTCAATGTCCCCCACCTCCCCCGGGACGTGGTTAAAGCTTTGACGGAGGTGGGAGTCGAAGCTTGTCCTGACAGGGGACAAGCAGACCCTCACGATGCGTTTGGGCCTACCAGGTCTGACCGGCATCCTCCCCCACCAACGAAGCCAACTCACCACCAGGTAATGGTCAGTTGACAGCTCCGCCCCTCTCTTTACCCGAGTGTCCAAGACATGGGGCCGCAAGTCCGATGACACAACCACAAAGTCGATCATTGAACTGTGGCCTAGGGTGTCCTGGTGCCAAGTGCACATGTGGACATCCTTATGCCTGAACATGGTGTTCGTTATGGACAATCCGTGATGAGCACAAAAGTCCAATAACAAAACACCGCTCTGGTTCAGATCGGGGGGGCCAATCCTCCCAATTACGCCCTTCCAGGTGTCACTGTCATTACCCACGTGAGCATTGAAGTCCCCCAGCAGAACGATGGAGTCACCAGGAGGGACGCTCTCTAGCGCCCCCTCCAGAGACCCCAGAAAGGGTGGGTAGTCCAGAATGCTGTTTGGCGCATAAGCGCAGACAACACTAAGGACCCGTCCCCCGACCCGAAGGCGGAGGGCCGCCACCCTCTCATCTACCGGGGTAAACCCCAATGTACTGGCGCCAAGCCGTGGGGCAATAAGTATGCCCACACCTGCTCGGCGCCTCTCACCGGTGGCAACTCCAGAGTGGAAAAGAGTCCAGCCCCTCTCAAGGAGACTGGTTCCAGAGTCCAAGCTGTGCGTCGAGGTGAGTCCAACTATATCTAGCTGGAACTGCTCAACCTCGCGCACTAGCTCAGGCTCCTTCCCCACCAGAGAGATGACGTTCCACGTCCCTAGAGCCAGCTTCTGCAGCCGAGGATCGGACCGCCAAGGCCCCCGTTTTCGGCCACCGCCCAGCTCACCCGACCTCTTTGGCCCCTCCCACAGGTGGTGAGCCCATGGGAAGGGGGACCCACGTTGCCTCTTCGGGCTAAGCCCGGCCGGGCCCCATGGGTGAAGGGCCGACCACCAGGCGCTCGCCAGTGGGCCCCACCTCCAGGCCTGGCTCCAGAGGGAGGCCCCGGTGACCCACGTCCGGGTGAGGGAGAACGTCTTCCAAAGTTTTTATACATCATAAGAGGTCCTCTGAACCGCTCTTTGTCTCTTCCCTCACCTAGGACCCGTTTGCCTTGGGTGCCCCTACCAGGGGCATAAAGCCCCGGACAACATAGCTCCCAGGATCATTGGGACACGCAAACCCCTCCACCACGATAAGGTGGCGGTTCAAGAAGGGTTCAAAGAGGAGTTTGAAGTAAACAAACAAAAAAAAAAGGATATACATGATCCAAAACATAAATCTCAAATATGTGAAACACAGTGGCGGTAGTCTCATGACATGGTCTTGGATGTCTTCTTGAACAGGATCACTTTATTGACAATCTAACTCAGAACGGGAGAATCAAAATGACACTAGAAGACTGCAGAAACATTGTCTGCCAATTTACAGAGAAATGTAAACGAAACAGAAAAAAACTAAATACACTACCAAGTTAACAGAGGACTTTAGAGGAAAAAATGTATTGTTTTAGATTGACAGAGTCAATCGTTAGATTTTAACCCAATTAAATTTCTATTTCATTGCCTGAACACAAGACCGAAAAGAGAAACACTCCAGAACAACCAACAACTGAAAGATTCAGTGGTAAATGCCTGGAAAATAATACCCAAAACTGAGACCATCTATTTGAGATCAGTGGGTTGCATGCTTGATGTAAATATTCTAAGCAAAAGATATGCAACATAAGTGAAAGTGACAACCCTTGTCATTGCGAGGTCACAGCACAGCACTCAGTGAACCACAAAGGAATTGGACCTCTGCATTTAACCCATGCAAACACCGTGCAGCAGTGGGCAGCTATTGAAAGCGCCCGGGGAGCAGTGATGGGGACGATACCTTGCTCAAGGGCCACCACTCGGCCACCGCTGCCCAGTGTAAAGTGTAATGCACTTTAAATCTTATGGAAAAAGTCAGGGCCCAGGACCCAGAGTTTCTTTGGATTTTAAAGATAAACTATAAAATAATCTTTAGTGGACCATTACTCTTCAACTGTAAACTCACAGGTGACATTTCATGGACAAATATTCTGAAAAACAAACATAAGACAACACAGCCTTTGGTAACCCACATAACAATGTGTTTACACTGCAGACACTCTGCATAGTGCCTTATCTTGCCTCACATTAGAGATGAGGGTGTGTGTGAGGAAACATCTCTATTCCTTCTTTGTTCCAAATAGCAAGCAATGTAGAATTAATTTGGGAAAGTAAACAGCCCAAACACAGACGTATCACACTTATGAAGGCTAGAGCTTGTTCAGAATATAAAATGTAGTGATCTCAAAAGCAAGGAAGCATTCAGTACAGAATACTAGTTTGAAGTGAATATTTGTCATTTTGAACACACAGCACAACACACAGTGCACCACACTGAAATGCTTTCTCTGCATTTCACCCATATAACAAAAAGGTTGGCCTTAAGAACAAGTGTATAGTGAAGTAGTATTAGTATTGTGGAGAATGCAGAGTCTTCACTTTGCCCTGTTAAGAATGTCATGTCCCGCATTTCTGCAGGCCTCAGATTCCATTAAACTGGAGTTCTGCTCACTCAGGCCCTCATAAATCAGATCACTGAGTTGTCCCCATCCTCAAGGTGACTGAACACTCACTCAGTCTAATATAGATGCGGGTGATGTGTCCAAAAACATGATACTTGAAACATTTTCACCCCAAGTTTTACAAGATTTAACTTTGTTTTGATTTTTACTCATATGTACTCATATTTTACTCATATTTACTCATACGTTATGATAAACAACTTGCATCAGTAAACGTTGCAAAAGAAGCACTTGAAAAATCAATGTGGGTTGAAAAAATTAACAGCTTGAAATGGAAGGATGAAAAATATATATACATACACACACATTTTCCATTGTCACTGTATATCAGCAAAGCAAAGCATGACCAGGACTGTGGAACACTAATAAATGGTGTCTTAAACCTGCTTGTTATTATTCACCAGCATGGCTGGAGTTAAAATGTAACTGCAACACTGGCAAGGACAAACAAAGTCAGTTTCATAACAGATGAATTAATAGAGGACACTCTGGCAGCCCTTGGTATTTGACCTCTCTTTCTCCAGGACAGACGTCTAGACTGAGTCGAGTTCCGTACTCCTGTTTAAATGCCACGGCACCACTGAGGTCATTTCATCAAAGCCACACAGTGTCAAAGCTTTGCTGACTCCATAATGATAATCAGTTTAGCTAAATACCATTATACAGCCGTTCCAAAGAGACTATCATGCATTTATGTCTGCAAACAATAATTTCATCATTCACCCCACAACTGGTTATTTGTAAGAAAATACAATTTAAATATTAGTCGACTTAAATGTTTAATGCAAATAAAGAGATAACTTTTATTGTTTAAGAATAACTACTTTATCATGTTATTGTACTGACTTTGAGATACTTTAATAAAATTCCAAATGATTTTGTTCTGTTGAGTTACTGTTTTCTAAGATTGAAAAATGCGTTGCTTTGTTTAATGCATCCGTTTATAATTTTTATCTCTTAATGAGAGGGGGGGACATATTAGGCAGCAAGCAGATAGTCTGTTCTTTTGTCAATGTGCTGGAAGCAGGAATAGGGCAAGGGTATGGATCTGAGCAGGTCTTATGGAGTCTTCCTGGTATGCAGTAGACAGTACATAACAAAAGTGGCCTAAGGAAGAACAGATACATTAGTGCCCAAAGCTCCGTAATGCTCACAGGGAGCAAAGACTAGCCCATCTGGTCTGATCCTGGAGCTACTTCAGCAGAAATTACTAAAAAATGAATGGTGGTAATGGTAACTGGCCCACTTGGGTAAGAGATGGTGCCAGGATGCACAATGGGAAGAAGTCACGCTGGTGTGGGTTACTTTGGATCCTCCCTAAACATTGTTGTATCTGCTAATTATTATTAATGAGCAGAAACAATACATTTTAGAATCCTGATTTTAGAAAAACTAATGTCTAAAACAAATCTTGTCTTTTTACATTTCTACATACTTTATGATCTGTGTTAACTACTTTGAGCTTTCTCCTTGATTTTTCAGTGTTTCTTCTTTCATTGGTCCTCAAGAGCCCTTTGGATTTAGATTTCCCCCTTGCTGGTTCACACACATGCGCGCGCACACACACACACACACGCACTTAAAAAAATGTGTCCTTTAGCATTAAAGCAGATGAATGGCTATTTGCTCTGAGTATTTTTTTGTAGATGATCTGGAGGCACATGGGGGATAATTAGTCCATGTCTGAAAGAGTCTCCCAGGTATTAAGGTGCGCACACACGCACACACACATGTTCTTTTCCACATAGTTTGCCATAGAAGACATGTGAATAGACTAATGTGACATTTGTGACCAAGTAGTGTGAAGATGCCCAACAATATTGCCAAAGAAGAACCATTTTTGGATCCCAAAAGAACATTTGCAGCTTTACAGAGGTATCTTTGTTATCTATGTCCTCCTGTGGTCTGTGGTGAAATACCTGCTATAGAGTGTAGGGAGTATGAGTAGGGTGGTGGTGGTCCAGATACTTGCCTATGGACCAATGGCTCAAAAGGTCCCAGGTTCGAATCCCACCTCTAGCACTACCAACACTGGGTCCCTGAGCAAGACCCTTAACCCTGAGTTGCTCCAGGGGGACTGTCCCTGTAATTAGGACATGTAAGTCGCTCTGGATAAGAATGTCTGCTAAATGCCGTAAACGTAATGTAATGTATGATAAGAGGAAGAAATTACAAGAACTACGTTGACAATATAGATATGGTGCCACACCTATGAAAGCTAAAAAGCTTTTTAAAAAAGACATGTTAATAAGCAATGCACTTTAAGTATTCACGCAGGTATACTCTTCAGGATGTTATCATTTTATGTTAGCCTCCTCAATGCCCCCATGCTGCACTGTATTCCTGATCTTCATTTCAGTCTTCAATCTGTTGACAACTATTGAAAGACCTCTAGATGCCACAATAAAAAAAAAAACTTTATATTTGTTAATTCTCTTATGCACAGAAAAGTACATGTAGGTTGTGGATTAAAATCACAGATCCATAGGTTAACCTACCTTGAGCAAGGTACCATCCCCAAAACTTTATTGTGGTTCACTGTGTGCTGTGTCTTCACGATGAAAGTCACTTTCACTTTCTCATTAGCAGCATGTTGCATTCTCTGTAGTAAAATACTAGACTCTGCTCTCTACTGACCAGCTATGGGAACAGCACCTCTCTGGTGTTTCAGCACCACGGACAGTGACATACAGGCTCACTCTTACAAACCCACACATACTGCTGTTTCTCGAGTTCTGGCAGCATGGGTCCTGTGTAGTAGGACACCTCAATTTGCTGCGCAAAGTGCTAGAAGCAAAGCAGCAAATGAAGAGCACTTATCACTGGGGCAAAGAGACAAGAATGGGACTCTTGGGGTTTGACAGAAAGAAACTGCAGCTTCTACACTCACATTAATCCTAGCCATATTCCTCTACCTACCTGACTCCCATCCTGGAGGCTGTGAGCAGCATATAGGGAAGATGAAACGTCTGAACTGTGCCTAAAACATATATACAGTACTTTGCAAAGGTTTTAGGCAGGTGTGAAAAAATGCAGTAAACAAAGAATGCTTTCAGAAATGGAAGTGTTAATCATTTATTTTCATCAATCAACAAAATGCAGTGAATGAACAAAAGAGAAATCTAAATCGAATCAATATTTGGTGTGACCACCCTTTGCCTTCAAAACAGCATCAGTTCCTCTAGGTACACTTGCACACAGTTCTTGAAGGAACTCAGCTGGTAGGTTGTTTCAAACATGACTGTGTTTCAGCCTCCGTGTGACATTGATGATCATCAGCACCTGTTTGGTAAAATTGGTTGATCATACTATAATCCTACAAAATCCCTGACTTTGTGCAAGTGTACCTAGAAGAACTGATGCTGGTTTGAAGGCAAAAGGTAGGAACACCAAATATTGATTTGATTTAGATTTTTATTTTGTTTGCTCACTTTGCATTTTGTAAATTGATAAAAATAAACAATCATTATTTATATTTCTGAAAGCATTCTTTGTTTACAGCATTTTCTCATTTCTAAAACCTTTGTACAGTACTGTTATATATATATATATACACCACATATATATATATATACACATACATATTATATATATATATATATATATATATATATATATATATATATATATATATGCATAGATTATATAGCCCACCAGAGGTGTACTGTATTGGATTCCTTAACTTTCACTACTTAACTACCTTTATGGATATTGAATTTCTGAGCCTATAACAATTACACTGTAATAGATGCAGTGAACATAAAAATGAATCATGAATTTTACAAAGCCATCATATAGCTAAATCAGAATTGTTATTATTAGATTTGTAAAAATATGGATTTGTATTCACTTAGAAACAACGCTTACTTCCAAGATGAACATATCATTGCAGCTAATAATGACTGTTTAGTCCAAATTATGAAAAAAGGTTAAGATGGATAAGATGAACATCAATTAACCACATGTATGTACTTCTAGTATCTACACTCTATTGGACCCACTTCCCGTAGATAGGTCAACTTCGTAGTTTACAATGAAAATCTATTTTTCTGCATGATTTGTTAAGCCTGGTCACAGTTGGTCAGAACTCACACAGTTTGTAGGTATTATATGTGTGGTAGATCATTCTCAGTTCAGCAATGACACTGTTATTTTAGTTACGTGCACGTGTATACACACACACACACACACACTTCACTACAATATCTACGCCTAGTCACCGAAAATGCTGCAGGGTTCTTGAATAATTGTGAACGGGCTAAATTAAGCAAAAAAATCACTACAAAGTGCACCTTTATGGTAAGTGGGCTGATAATAGTTGTGTTGGTAAACTTAATGATATACAAGGTAACAATCACTCTCACTCACTTATTTTCTTGGCCATTTGTCCTGATTAGGATCACGGGTCGCACTGGAGCCTCTCCCGGGACTGAGACCCTCATTTGCTTGATCTCAAAAACTGGCCACCATTTGGAGTGATGTCCTTTGTATTGTGTGAAGAGAAATGAAGAGCAATGCACCGATATTCCAATATTACTAATTTCAGTAAATAAATATTGTTTACACACACAGACATCTTTGTGTATTATTATTAGATTAATATCAATAATAAATAGCATAATAACATTAAGTCGATTCATTGTATTTTTAATGTTAATATTATATATTACTATATCAATATTATAATATTAAGTTGATTCGTTGTATTTTCAAAGTTGGGCCTAGAACAATAATTCACTTGTCTGCAGTCATGGTACAAAAAAAGGTTTTTGATGGTTGTCCCCCCCGTAACTTTCATCAAATTACATTTCAACAATTATTTGGTTCTTTGCAATATGCTTTCAGTTGGAAATGTCCTGAGAAGTCCTTAGAGAAAGACTGGGTTAGTGTCAGATGTGTGAGATCTCTGCAGTAACTCTTCTCTTCATGCACTCTCTATCGCTCTTCTGCAGTAGCATCTTCAAAGCCCACAGCACTGTTTCATGCTTGACTGTTCAAACTGACCAATCTCTCCTCCTGCTGTGTAGCATCCGTGTGTATCATTCAGCCCAGCCAATCTCCACCCCTACTGTGTGTTTGACCTCAAAGTGTAAGAGAAGTCTGCCAGCAGTCCACAGCCACTAGACATCAAAATAAAGCAGTAGAGGTGTGTGTAGTGTGTGCGCGCATTGGTGCCAGCTAGACAACCAAAGAGGAAAATAAGGGAGTGAGGGTTTTTATTTAGATGTAATTTATGTCTCAATGTTAGAAATAAAGAGAAACAAGTCTCAGCAAGGACCGTCCAAATCAAGGTATAAATTCAATAATCAAAAAGCAAAGGTTTATTCTCAGGTAAAAAAGAATGATTGTGTTCCATTTTGTTATTAATTTTACAATTCATTCATATAAATGGACATTCAGAATGGTAACATACATAAACAAATGCTGTCTAAACACACCAAAGGAAAAAAAAAAATGTAAATAAAATCTGACATAAGCATCTGCCCCACATCTCCACAGAGCCTATACATTTGGCTTTAACAGACCTGGCACACTGACAGCTAAATTATTTTATCAAGTGATCTGATTAAAATGGATATGTTTTCATGGACCGAGAAACAGAAACAAAAAGAGAAAAGTGGGTCATGCTGTGAGATGCCAAAACAGAATGGTGCAAAGGAGTGAAGGACATAAGCAAAATAAAAGAAGCTGCTGCAAAAAGCAACAGAGAAGAGACTGTGCAAAGCTCGTTTTTGGCATCATTGCGTTTGGCCACATTGTCCCTGGCATCATCTGTGCACTCCTCACCAAACAGTGTTGCTATGCTGACGTGGCTGAGCTTAATGGTGAGTGGAGACTAACTGAGATTTCACTCTTCAGCCACTCAATCTATGCCTATCCATTCCTGTTATTTTCCATCTTTATCATTTGTCTCTACACCTCTCAATGTCAATGTGTCTGTGTGTGTTTTTACGTAAATATACCCATGGATCAACTAAAACCACAAAAAATATGCTGGGTTGATTGGAGATGCTTTGAGTGTTTGTGTGTCTGCATTAATAGGCTCCACACTACCCCAACTCTGTACTGTTTAATGACACTTTATTTGACAATGCTGCTGGCTTCATAGGGTCCACCACCTAACCTAAAGCAAAAAATCAAGGCATAACATTCATCTCACTGATTTTCTCCCACTCGCTTTCTTTCCTCTGCAAACACTAAATACAAATGTACAATGTCTAGTTCTAGGTCGAAAGCAAAAAGAGGACCATTTTTGTCCAGACTTCCTTATCTGGCCATGCCAATGTGCTAATCTACGCATTTAAACAATACATTTCAATCCAAGATGTAGACATACGGATAACGTCTCTCTAAAGCTCAACTGACTTGAGGGTTTGGATTTGAAAAGGCACCGCAGATGGCTAAGCATCTGTCTCTTTTTGGCAGTGCAACATTGTACTGCTCACATACAAAGATGCCACTTTAGCAGTAAAATGACTCTTTACAATGCACTGTACTTAAAAACAAACTCCTTTCCAGAGGCAGCACTCTTTCCATCCTAACAACCAAACACTCTCCATACAACCAGCTGCACACACAACACTGAAATTTCACTTCTGGAAGTATATGCTGAATGGTTCCAGTTACTATCAAGACAGAAACTGGCACTAGTTGAAAGGATATAAAGCATATTGTGGGCAGCGGTGGCCTAGTGGTTAGGGAGTTGCCGTGGATTGGAAGATTGTGGGTTTGATTCCCTCACCAGTAGGCTGCCCTGAGGTAGGGACCATCCTCGCCACTGCTCCCTGGGCGTTTTCAATAGCTGCCCACTGCTGCACGTGTATGTATGGGTGAAACGCAGAGGTTGAATTTCGTTGTGTTGTGCTGCATTTCACAATAACAAGGGTTGTCACTTTCACTTTCTTTTTTTCCACTTTATTGTTTACCTAGGTATTTCTGTAGGACGTAACTCTACATCTGGATATTCAAAAATCATATAAAGGTTAAAAAATGAAATGAATAAATAAATGACAAAACTAGAAAAACATGTTTGCAGATATAGATGAAGACAGTAGACAGGAGTATAAAGAGATTGAGCAGATTAGAGACGGTGGCACTGACGAAAAGAGAGGAGGTGACAGAATTAAAGATGCATTGGGAGTGATGAGGATGAGCAAGTTAGAGTGACAGCGCATGTTGGATGATTTGGAGACAAAGTCAGAGAGGTGAGATTGTGTTGTTTTGGAAAAGATGAGGAGTATATTGGGAGAAGGATGTTGGGGATGAAGCTGCCGGCCAAGTGAGGTTTATGGATGTGGTGAGAGAGACATGCAAGCAGGTGGCCTGAAGGAGGAAGATGCAGAAGACAAAGACTTGGAGAAGGATTATCTGCTATGGCGACCCTAAACAGGAGCAGTCAAAAGGAGATGATGATCTTGAAAGTGCAGTTGATTACATGCTCCTTTTGAGTTTTGCAAAAGCTGAACAACTGGTGGAAACCGGTTGTCTGTAGATATTTTTTTACATTAATTTTTGGCATCTCAAAGCCATTTCTGTGGGAGAAAAGCATCAGATACAGAGGGTAGACAAAGACACAAGCCCTGAAATGTACCAAAGCAACAAAACACATTCAGCTCAGAATGTCAGATGTTTATTTAACCCGTCTCCTTCTCATGAATTGTTCATGTTAAGTTGATCCTTAGGCTGTTAACGGCTCCAATATTTTATTGGGCATTTTAAACCCCATGTCTTACACACATGCAGTCATTAGGCAGCTCAGTGTAGAGTTCAGACTCACAGTAACAGCATCAAGCTGCCTTCTACTCTGTGCACCTGCACTTGATTGCACATCTTTTCCAGAATATTCCACAGCCTTGCCTGTTTGAATGTTTACGGGAGATAAAATGGCATGCTGTCAATATTTAAACTTTTGAAGAAACAAATTATCAAAAGCACATTTTTTTAAATATATATATATTCTATATACAAACAGACCTGGATCTTAGTGACCATGATCAGTTCAGAACACTGTTGTAGTGTTTTTTTAACAGGATACAAAAGCTTTGTGTATAGATTTAACTTTGTCGGATGTTTGATGTACTGGGCATGCTAAAATCTGATGAACAGCAAATCAGCATAAAAAAAATAGAAAGAAACAAACAACATCCAAAATGACAAGTGCAAGAAGCGTAAACAGAAGCATTTGATTGAAATGATTATGGCTGATTGGGTGTACAATGGTGCTTAACAAGACATCTGGCATTCTGACAGCATTGTGTGTGTGTGTGTGTGTGTGTGTGTGTGTGTGTGTGTGTGTGTGTGAGCGACATAGAAAGAGAAAAACTGGGTAGAGACAATGAGGAAAAAAAAAATCTGTGTAAATACATATTTATGTATGCACACGTGTAAACTCTCTTTCCACTATGGTTAAGGTTGATGAAGCATCTGCAGATGCTTTGAGTTTCTTTTCTTTGAACACAAGCTTACACCATGTGCACACGTACACTAAACACACACAAACCCACGCACAAATTTCCTACTAAATCCCCTTTCTGCTTAGCAGGATGTTGAAGATTCCTCAGCAGCAGAGCTCATCTAGAGCTGGTTTATCAGGCCACTACAGTGGTTCTGCAGGAACAGGTGAAAAATGTTCAACATTAAGGAAGCAGGACCACTGACAGCAGGTTAGAGTGTCTCAGTGAGTGTTTTAAAAACAGTTCCAACAAGATTTTGGATTCTTGTCTTTTTGGTTTTCTTGTCTCTATGAAATGACACGGCAAATTAGAGCTGCAAAAAGTAATCCACCAATCAGAGTTGTTGGTTGACTAGCTTTGATTCTGAGGTATGTTCTAAATAAAAAAAAATTAAAATAAAAATTCACAACATCTAAAAAGCTACTGAAATGTTGTAACATTAATCTGCAAGGTTTACCAATCACATTCCTGAACAATGTTTGCAGTGTGGTAAGATGCACTATCCTGTTGAAACTGGCCATTATGATTATGGAAGGCCACTGACATTAAGGGGTATACTTAGTCACAACTATGTTATGGTAGAGGCTACATGTCAAAATAACATCCACACAAATGCCAGAACCAAAGGTTTACCAGCATTGCCCAAAGCATCAGATAGCTTGCTGTGTAAAGGACTGTGCAGCTGCCGTGATGCACTGTGTATTTTGACCCCGTCTATCATAACCAGCATTAACCTTTTCAGCAATCAGTGCTACAGTAGCTCTTCTGTGAGACTGGACCAGACAGGCTAGCCTTCGCTCTACATGTGTAACAAAAAGCCCTGTTGCCTAATTATTTTTGGTGGGTACTAACCACTGCATACTGCAACACCTTACAAGACCTTTCATTTGGGACCCAGTAATCAGGCATCACCATATAGCCTTTATCAAAGCTGCCCAGACACAGATACAGGTTTTCCCATTTGTTCTGTGTAATTGTTCAATAACTAACAAATATACCTCACTGCTTTACAGGTATCAGTGTAACAAAATAATCAATGTTAAAAAAACTTGGGTGGTTGTAATGTTACAGCTTACAGTTACAGCTTGTCTTTGATACAATTAAATGTCTAAAAAGCCAGGCATTTTCCACATAAGCATTAGTCAAGTCAAGTCAAGTAGGATTTTATTGTCATTTCAGCCATATACACAGTACATAGTGAAATGAAAGAACGTTCCTCCAGGACCCTGGTGCTACACATAGGACATTATAAGACACAAAATACAACATAAGACAAGACAAGACAAGACAAGACAACAGAACAGAAACTACATTCATCCGTAAGAGGGCTGCAGTGTTATTATGCAAATGAAAGGACTATCCACAAACCTGACCAACTACTATTGTATTTTCCAGAAAATGATGAACATATTACCCTGACTGACTCTTGGCTGGAATGGGAACAGTCTAGTATAATGGGAAAAAAACATGGGAATGATGAGTAGTGGAAGAGCATAGGCCACCATATGAAAGGAAAAATCTAGAGAACCAAAAAATGTCAGTATGTGTGGCTGAAATGACATTATAAGCCTGCTGCTGTCGCTAATGATTATGAGCAGAACATGTTAAAGGTGATTTGAGCCTGAGGGTGGTGAGATTCCCTACCAATTCATTTCCCCAAGTACATTACAGAAGAAACCCACTTTCAGCTTCAAACACAGCAGAGTTTGCATGAGTTAATGCAAAGTGCTTTCAGTAAGAAAGAACAATTCCATCAAGGCACTGCCAAATGCTGCCACATCACTTTGCTCTGCTTCAAAACCACACACATGAATGATTTCAAACCCCCATGAGGTGAGATTTCTCGATGCAATTATATCTGGAAAGTCATTTCTAACCATGATCATAAGAAATACACATACAACAGATTGATTGAGTCCTGCAGTATATTCATCGGCGACAATAGATTCAACTAGGCATGCTATTACCCCACACTGAGGTAATATGCCCGCATAAGGGGCAGAAAAGTGCCAGCATGACTTAGCATGCGCCCTGCTGAATATATTGGACAACCTGCTAAGGCATTGGGCTATTTCTTCAGACATGATGCCATCTTGGCATCTTAGGAAAAAGCTATTATGCATGCATAGATCTAACCATAGAGAAATGTTGTAGAAGGGAATGAATTAATTTATAACAGGATTGACAGATAAGCAGTCCTGCAATGGTCCGTGGTAATCCTATAGGAAATATACAGTACTGTGCAAAAGTTTTAGGCAAGTGTGGAAAAAATGCTGTAAACAAAGAATGCTTTCAGAAATATAAATAATGATTGTTTATTTTTATCAATTTACAAAATGCAAAGTGAGCAACCAAAAGAAAAATCTAAATCAGATCAATATTTGGTGTTACTACCTTTTGCCTTCAAACCAGCATCAGTTCTTCTGGCCCCACAGAGCCCTGACCTCAACATCATCCAGTGTGTCTGGATTACATGAAGAGACAGAAGGATGTGAGGAAGCTACATCCACAGAAGATCTGTGCTTAGTTCTCCAAGATGTTTGGAACAACCTACCAGCCGAGTTCCTTCAAGAACTGTGTGCAAGTGTACCTAGAAGAACTGATGCTTTTTTGAAGGCAAAGGGTGGTCACACCAGATATTGATTTGATTTAGATTTCTCTTTTGTTCATTCACTGCATTTTGTTGATTGACGAAAATAAATGATTAACACTTCCATTTCTGAAAGCGTTCTTTGTTTACAGCATTTTTTCCACACCTGCCTGAAACTTTTGCACAGTACTGTATTTATATAGCTGTTTAAAGCTATTAGAAAATTGCAGATATTAAATTAATTTTAGTTGTAAAATGTGCCACAGATTTTATATTGAATGTATTCAATCAGGGTTTGAAGTGAATTCTTCAGGAGGTTAGATCTACAAGAGTAGGACTGGCGCCTAGTTCTCTACAGGAACCAATTTGCAAGCCAGTCCAGGTACACATCCCACCATAAACACTGGCAGCCTTGGCAATAGTGCACAAAAAAAAGTATAGAAGAAAAAAAATGGCTAAACTCTTTTCTTACATCGACGTCTTACAGTTAAAAGGTAAAAACATTTAAGATGGGATGTAAGATTGTGAGATTACTGATTAAATCATCAAAACCCATAGACCACACAATTATTAACATTGTTACCTCACTATGTTATCACTGAGAAAATACATGAATCACAATTATTTGCAACTCCATATAGTACCTTGTATAGTGCATTTACTGCATCTGGCCAAAGATTTTGATTGACTGATGTTATCATAGAAGCTTCTCCATAAGATAAAACAGTCTGAGACATTTCTGACCCAGAGGGATTAATTAGCTGTGTCAAGTTTTAGGTACGGCACCAAGCAGTCTGGATGGGGGGGGTGTAATGATGTCTCCTGGCATTGATGTGGTAGGCAGTGTAAACAGGCCTTGTGAATGTCAATTGTGCATTATGTGAAGCTGCTGAAACTCAATATGCTACTGTAATGGCACATGTTCATGTCACTTAATGCAAGCACATAAATAAACCTGTAAGTGCAGAAAATGATTGCTTTAATTACCAGGAAAATAAAACCATAGATAGCAGACATTAGTAATGGTCCTGATGGGTCTCCAGGTACCCATATTGGAAATATACTGGCTTAGCCTTTATTAAACAGGATATAAAGATCTTGGAAACTATTAAGATATTCCAGATCAGAGAATGATGAAAGTTATTAAAAAAACTGCATAATGCAGCATATTCAAAACTTCTCAATGCAGAAAGTTTTCTTTGACAGGACTTCTGCCCAATTAGAGCCCATTTAATGTCATCTGTTTTTTTCTATCATGTTAATTAAACTGGTTTAACAGCTTCAGCTCTTCAGCTCTTCAGCTCTTACTTGAAGAGATGGACAGAGAGAGAGAGAAAAACAAAGTGTGTATGTATTGGAAGTGTGTAATCCATTAAAATCTGTGTCTTATTAATATACAGTTTTTGTTTATGTTTAAAGATGCAGAGAGAAATACAACATCACACTGTAAGTTCAGGTTAGGAGACCTGAACTGTATTTTAGGTGACCATACTTTTTTTTTTCATTCACTTTGTCAACAGGGATAATACATTATAAAGATATCAATCTTTCTCATTTGTGTTTAGCTGATATTTTCCATGCCTGTTAAGCTGCTTTACTGAATGAAGAACCAAGCAAACATTTAATTGCTAACATGGCACTCTGTGTGCTGGGGGTTCACCTTGAATGCAGCAGTCAGAATTTAACATTGCACTGTCAAGTCAAGCAGGTTTTAATATAATTTCAATAAAACAACGTTCCCCCAGGAACTCATGAGGCAACATAGAGCATGATAAGAGGAAACAAGTCAGTACAACATACATTACATTCATCCAGCACAGAGCAGAGTCAGTAATGCATAGAAATATGTTGGAGAATGCTGGGTGAGAAACAGCATCAGTGAAACCAGTACTGGGTGCAATACAGTACTAAGGCAAACACAATAGGAAGCAGCAGAGCACTAAATTGCAGAGTGCACAGGCTTAATATTAATAATAAATAAATGCAATAAATGCAATCAAGTAATATACAGTAGATAAATGAGTGTGTGGGCATTCAAGTAGGGAGCACAGGAATGATAGGCAGTGCAGACCAGACATGAAGAGAAAAACACCCTTTTCTGCACTAAAGCATGGAGAGTAAGTTGAGCCATACACATCAGAGCTTAACACAAAATCCTCTTAAGGCAAAATAGGTTTATACATAGAACAAAAAGAAACTGATTAGCACAAGATACAGCAGCCATGAGTGAAAGGCAATTATGTCAAGTAAGAATTAACAAAAGAGACCTTGATACAAATAAATAATTCAAAGTGTTGTGTGGGAACATGAAACTAATACGAGTGATTGATGAACAATGCAGCAGGAAGAAGCTGAATACCTCAACAATAACATCCTAAAATCTAAATAAGAGCAAAGGACATTAACGGTGAATACAGCTGAGATTTTAACCTAAAAAAAGTTTGTTTTAGTTTGCATTTGTTTTAGTCCTTTTAACCTTAAATTCAGCATATCAGCTGAAATTATGTATTAAAGTGTGCCGAAGTGTATTTTCTGTAGAGAATTTGCACTTATTTACACTTAGGAAAGATAAAACGTTGGCCTGTTGTACCCCGACATTTGCACATGAATGTAAGTGCCGAGTTGCTTGCAACTGTGTAAGAATAGGCAGCTGAACATCAGTGTACTCATGAGTTACAATAATATGTGTTACTGTGGGCAAGTGGGACAATCTGCCAATATTAAATAAATTATCATAAATGGAGTAAAGCTAAAAGGTGCACTATACAGGAACATGTGAGTGGCTTTTCCCAGCACTGATGCACACATTACTTAGTCATCCCTTCCTCTTCTCCATCTTGAGTGCATCGCAGTTGTCTTTACAGATTCAGTCTACAGATCAGGCAATATCGACCCCAGAAAAACATGGTAGTTGTACCACTCAATCAAATCATCCAGTGTGACATTTCAGATCAGCAGGGGAGGAACCAAACAGTAAATCTTCCATCATCCAAGTGAGAAAAGGACAAAGAAAGAGAGCAAGCTGTAGGAAAAAGTAAAAGATGACAACAGACAGAACGAGATCAAGGAGGGAGAGCCATAGAGATGGAGAAAGGAGATAAGAGGATAAGTCCAGGATTGCCTGGAGAGGGCTTTAAGCACTACTGTACCATCATTTAGGTAATTGCTTCGTTTCAGTGCCTTCCTCCAGGGAAGCACCGAACAATTTCACTTA
This sequence comes from Hepsetus odoe, assembly GCA_017165825.1. Taxonomy (NCBI): domain Eukaryota; kingdom Metazoa; phylum Chordata; class Actinopteri; order Characiformes; family Hepsetidae; genus Hepsetus; species Hepsetus odoe. The sequence goes on along the minus strand of CM029366.1, from coordinate 26,354,082 downwards.
TCTCCTTGACATTTCACTTCATTTGCTGACCTAAGTGCATGTGTGTGCAAGTTTTTGGGGTGAGTTGGGGGGTTGTGTGCAGTACTGGAAGATCTCCCATGGGTTTGTGAAGTGTCAACAGCGTATAGCCCTCTATGCACAGATCTAATAATCTCAGGGATGTGTAAATCTAAGCTACTCATGAACTCCAGTCCTTCTGCTGGAAAGTCAATGCAAGAAGG